>JANAVB010030817.1:4420415-5056628 GCA_029216955.1 Iris pallida | reverse complement strand
TGCATGCGCTGCTGGGCTAACATCTGGTGTTGCTGAGTAGCCATCATTCCTCTCATGATCTCCAGAAGAGCCGGTGTGTCCATTTCCGCAGGGTAGGTGGAACTGTTGGTGGTGGTGGAACATCCGGATACTGCGACCCAGCTGCTGCTTCCACTATCACTTCTTCTTGGATAGCCTCTTGAGTTAGTACCGGCCCTTGTTGCTGACCAACATGGTCAGGTTGTCCGTGTTGCTCTTGTTGTTGTTGTCCAGTCCTGGCAGATGCGGACGAGGTGCCCCTAAGAAAAGGGACAAGAGAACAATCAAACGATCGGACAGGAAAGATCAATGAAGTCAAGGGATACTGGAATGTCAAGCTGGAGTTGAGAGTAATGAATCATGAGATCAAGGGAGAACATGTGTGATTGGACATCCTATAAATTAAAACACCCCACAAGTCTGAAATCAGACCTGCATGGGCCACCACTAAAACCTTGTCACGCCCCAGAACCAGAATACTGGAGAGCGGGAGAATGACTCAGCCAGCTACGTATTACGGGTAGATGAATACCGTATAATATGATCAATGCTGTCTAAAAGACGAGGGGGTGCATACTACATAAAAGTCTCACTATGGCCATTTCACATCTATTGTCTCAATCATTCAAATAAGAAACAGAAATAGAGAACATGTAAGATAAAGCAGTAAGGCGTCCCAAACGCTCAGTCAAAATGTTCTTAATATCTGCTTTACAAAACATAGCCAGATGATGTAGCAAAGTGTACACAATTGTTATCAGCTGCAGTCTGACTTAATTACAATTATGTAAAGTAAGTACAAGACAATCCGACTAACATGTCGGTGCCAAACGGCAAGGTATTAAGTAAATAATAAAACGAGGGGGAAGTAAGAAACCCACTCGAGTCCTCCTGCGATCATTCCTCTAGTATTGACCCTTGGAGGTGGAAGTAAGCGGAGTCCTCGGGAACCGGCTCTAAATCTGGCCAGCAAAACCAGAGAGGTTAGACCTCTAATAGCAAGTACCACAAGGAAGCACGATATGAGAATTAAAACCAGTAATAAGAGAATATGATAAGTAGGTCTCTGCTTGCCACTGGGATTCACATAACATCACGACACTTCGAACCAACCTTCCAACAAAACAAGGACAGAAGTTGGCCCGTCATATCCTGACATTCTGATCATCTCAGTTAGGTAACAGAGTAGGTACAACACACAAACAAATCAATTTAAACGGCCATGCAACTACTACGGCTTGCTACTGTGAGTTCCAAGTTATCCTGGAATTATGCAATAAAGGATTCCTCAGTTCTTACTAGTGCAAGCAAGGCTAGTTTACCCAGTCAATCAATTGCGCCAATCATGAATTAGACGAGTCCCAGTGGGACGCCCGTCATCAATATACAAATACAATAGATAATATAACCAGATACCGCTCCCTGCTTGTGTGGCAGATTTGCAGTATCTGTGGGGACCAACCGGCCTGTCGGGCACACTAATCCCAAGAGGGCTGCCATGTAAGAACTCGGGAATCCATTCTCTCCATGCAATCATTATTTTATTTAACTTAATAGTCTCTATGTTGAATGAATCCCATGCCGTGGATCATGGTCATTCAGAATGAGTACTTCCGTACAAGTACGATATGTCCAACTCTACAACGATACCCGTACGGTTAGGTTGTAGGTCTTACATAGCGTAATGCAACAATCAAACTAACCACGGAATAATCATGCCTTGACCATCAAGTACACATGCTGCTTTTGTAAAAAAAAAAATAAATTGAAGCCTGCATGTGTGCCTGTATGTCAATATCCGGGATCGGCCAATCGATTATAATAGTTCATAGTTAATATGAACGTGTCTCATTCTTCAATTCAATAAGACGAGCAGCCAGTCTCTTAGTTCCAACTAGGAACGCATGATCAATCATTAGTCAAGTAACAATCGGGGTCAATTCGTGACAAGGCATAAAAGTCAAATTAGTATTAATCATGGTCGAGTCCATAACTAGTATAAATAGTTGGTAATATATTCTTGAAGCCAAGAAAAAGATCTACAAATTTCATGTTGGGAGTTGGAAGAAATTCTAGCCACCATTCAGTCAAAATAGGACATATAACAGTCAGGAACAACCAAAATATGCATATGCGTATTCTGCGACATGATATGTGCCTACTGCGACATGCGCCTCATGCGGCTCAACTGCGACATGATATGCGCCTACCGCGACATGCGCCTCATGCGGCTCAACTGCGACATGATATGCGCCTACTGCGACATGCGCCTCATGCGGCTCAACTGCGACATGATATGCGCCTACTGCGACATGCGCCTCATGCGGCTCATGCGCGACATGATATGCGCCTACTGCGACATGCGCCTTAATGCGGCTCATGCGCGACATGATATGCGCCTACTGCGACATGCGCCTTAATGCGGCTCATGCGCGACATGATATGGCTACTGCGACATGCGCCTTAATGCGGCTCATGCGCGACATGATATGCGGCTACTGCGACATGCGCCTTAATGCGGCTCATGCGCGACATCATCATGCGGCTACTGCGACATGCGTCTCATGCAACATGCGCCTACTGCGACATCATATGCGCCTACTGCAACATGCACCTTAATGCGGCTCATGCGCGACATGATATGCGGCTACTGCGACATGTGCCTCATGTAACATGCGCCTACTGCGACATCGTATGCGCCTACTGCGACATGCACCTTAATGCGGCTCATGCGCGACATGATATGCGCCTACTGCGACATGCGCCTTAATGCGGCTCATGCGCGACATGATATGCGCCTACTGCGACATGCGCCTTAATGCGGCTCATGCGCGACATGATATGCGGCTACTGCGACATGCGCCTTAACGCGGCTCATGCGCGACATGATATGCGGCTACTGCGACATGCGCCTTAATGCGGCTCATGCGCGACATCATCATGCGGCTACTGCGACATGCACCTTAATGCGGCTGCGCACATGATATGCGGCTACTGCGACATGCGCCTCATGCAACATGCGCCTACTGCAATATCATATGCGCCTACTGCGACATGCACCTTAATGTGGCTCATGCGCGACATGATATGCGGCTACTGCGACATGCGCCTAATGTAACATGCGCCTACTGCGACATCATATGCGCCTACTGCGACATATGCCTCCTGCTGCAGATGAATATAGAACGAACAAAATGCTTCTTCCATAACTTCCACAAAACAAATCGAAATCTAACTTTTCAAAAGCCAAACTTTAGTAGAATTAAATTCTCCACAACATGGAACCACTTATTTTCGAAAACAACAATGTTTGATAGATCAAAACCCTAAATTCATATAAAAACCAAAACTATGAAAACCAAAACTTAAAACTTAGATCTACACCCAACCATCCATGGAAATCAAGAACTTCAAGACCTAACTTGTAGAGGAAGAGAAGATGAACAACATAGACTAAAAATAAATGGGGATGCATGAAATCCCTCATGGTGTGCAAGATGTACTTGCCTCTCACAGTGGGTTAGGGTTTGGTGGAGGAGTAAATGTGAATGAATGAAGAGAGAGAGAGTGGAAGAAGAACTTTTATATCAAGGTCAAGTGGATCTCCACCATTCATTCTCTCCACCAAATCCAAGCCATCCATTCCTTTCCATGTTGAACCAAACCGAACCAAGTTGGTTTCCCATGAACCGAAATGTACAAAGAGCCAAGAAAAAGCAGAAAATAAAATACAGAAAATTAATAAGCTCGAAATTGAAGAATTTAAATACAGAATAAATGCATGATAAATATTAAATAAATACGTTTAAATAGTACATGCATTCTAAAAATACGTATTTTGGGAATGGAAAGTGACACACGGTCTACAGTTACACGGTCTACAGAAAATATTGCAGTAAAGAAACACTGTCTATAAAATAATAATCACGATCTACACAGTTTAAATACAGTAATAATCACGGTCTATACTGTCTACTTTGCATAAATAAATCATTGTCTATACTGTCTACAAGAAATAAATAAATTACTGTCTACACTGTCTACAAGAAATAAATGCAACACGGTCTACACGGTCTACACGGTCTAAGGTCAGATCACACATCATTGGTACTTCTCATTCCCGACTCAACAATTTATAATAGAAAATAATCACATAACCAATGGCCAATCAATGAAATATAGTAAAAATTAATATCGAAATGCAGACAATAAACTGTACTCGTCTGTGGTCCTCCGCTGGTGAAACCGACAGTCCGAACTACTCAATGTGCCACAATAGTCAAACCCGTACAACAGTCCCCGAATGCTGAAATAGACAATACCAATGATCTCAGAATAGTCAAATTAGCTAGGATTGCCTGTCCTTAAGTCCAATTCTGGACACATGGGCAAAACGGTAATTTTGGGCAAAAACAGTATCCGCCGTTGGACCCGCTTTGCACCAAAAAGCGTGCCAGAGTCAATGGTCTCTAAAGTCATCAAATTACATGTCTACGGATCCAGTTTTCCGATACGAACCCAACCGTATGTCCAGAGTTGGATTTCGGCGGGCCGTGCACAAAATTGTCCGTTGAGTGGGACCGTGGGGCCCGCAAAACGACGATTTTATCAACGGTCTCAGAATCGGACCAAACTTGGCATACAAGACCAAAAAATGATACGGTTCTGTTGGCATAAGTTTCGTCTCGATCTGACGAACGTGCACAAAGTAATTGAGAAATTTGCAACGTGCACGATACGGTAAATTTTGACGGATACGCATCAAATTCGTCGCGCACACGCAACCAATTTGAATTCTGCCAAAGCCCACACGACCACGAAGTCGTTACGCAGCTTTCGATGCCTTTGGTTCGCGATCACGTCGCCCGGAATGGCGGGTCGCACGTCGTTGGATGGTTTTCAATGTTTTAAAAACAGGTTTTTCCAAAACTTCGGAGTCCGATTTCTCGACGTTCAGTCGATGATTTCGATTTCCGCAAAAAGGATTATGAAGATCTATATGTTGTCTAAAAGTCTCTTCAAATAGATTTTCTACTATGGCATTAGATCGATCAGAATCGATCTTCAAACATGGAGGTTTGGACTGCTATATGCTCTATTTTCGAGCAGGTTTTTTCCGAGTTTTGGCACTCGGCTAAATAATTACATCTACTTGAAGGGGAACAAAGAGGGTTAGGTTGTCGGATTACCTGTGAAGGCGGTTCGACCATTGGTCGACCGAGCGCGATAAAAAGCAATCGCGAAGTCGGTCTCGCGCAGCACCTGCTGCTGTCGTCGCTGTCATCTCGTGCGCTCGTGCACGCGCGTGGAGCTTTTCGGCGACTCCGTCGCCGGCCGACGGCCACGAGGGCAGCATGCCTGGGGTGGTGGCGGTTGGAGGAGTTAGGGTTTCAGTGTGTCTCTTCCTCCTATATATAAGGTTTGTGTATTCGGTTTTCTGAACCGAACAGAGAGTTCGGTTAATATGCTGGGAAAATTGGCTGAGAGGGAACTGATTTCAGTTGGGGTGGGCCAGCTTGTGCATGGGCCTGGGCTTGGGCAGTATAGTAAGTTATCATCGGAATTCTCCCTACATGCTGCTTTCCGTAGCATTTTCTTTTCGGAATCTCCCTGAGCTACCAACTACTATTACAGGGACAAGCATAATAATCCAAGAGATTATTAGAGTCAAGTCTTTATCAATTATATCAGCTTTATCTAATAACTTGTGCAGCCAACTTTCAGGAAACAAGCACTTTAGTTCTAAAAGAGAACCACCACAACCACCTAATTCTTCTGGAGGACAAGGTATACTCCCATTACTTTCTGCTTTCCATTTTTTTCATAGGCTGCAGCTCCTCTCTAAAGACATTATAATCATCATCATCATTCGAACTCAGCATCATCCCCATTATGCATGTAATCCTGACCCCTGTTCCGATACTGCACAACATTGTGCGACTATCAGAAGGTTCACATCTATATATATATATATATATATATATATATATTATACATATATAATATATATATATATATATATATATATATATATATATAGATATCTATATATAATATATATATATATATATATATATATTACACATATATATATATATATATGTATAAAAAAAAAAAAAAAAAAAAAAATATAATATATATAATATATATATATATATATATATATACATATATATATATAGAATATATATATATATATATATATATATATATATATATATAATATTTTATACATATATACACATCCGTATATATATCATATATTTATACATACATACTTATATATATTCATATATATTTATATATAGATACATATGCACACACTTACAATATATATTTATATACACATACACACGTATATAATATTTATACATATCATTTATAAAATTCTAAAAATTACCAATTAAAATAAAAATAAAATATATTTCAAAAATTCGGGAAGGGGAGCTACAACACCTCCACCCATAGGCAAGTGCACCTTGCCACCAAATAAGTACCACATTTTATTTGTCCATTAGCTAAATTAGGCCATGGAGAACAACATTAGAACTTGACATTTTATAATTTGGAGCTTCCATTTTTCTAGATCTAGGTTTTAATCATTTTCGGAAATCCTTGGTTTTGATCTATTAAACTTTGATTTTTGCTTGTTTTGATGCTTCCATGTGGAAGAGAATTCAATTTTACACAAGTTAGACCTTTGAAAATCCAAATTTGGTTTTGATTTGGCCAAGATATGAAGATTTGAAGTTTTGGTGTTCTTGAGAAGTTCATCTCAGCCTGGGAGAAGAAGACCCCTCGGCCTGCGCTCTTAGCGCAAGGCCTGATTGCGCCAGCTCCCTCTCGGCCTGCGCTGTTTAGCGCAAGGCCGGATTGCGTAAACACTTCCTCGGCCAGTGCTCCTTAGCGCTGGGTCGACTTGCGCTTGCTTCCAGTACACCTGGATCCTGCGCCATCCGACCCTGCGCCATCTGACCCAGCGCAACCTGTACCATGCGCCATCTATCCCCTGCGCCATCCATCTTCTGCGCCATTCACCCCTGCGCAGCCCACTCTCTTGCGCAACCTAACCCCTGGCGCAACCTATTTGCCCAAATGATTTGGTTTATTTCCTTGGACTTGGCTTTTCTTTTGTGGGTTGGGTTTTGAGAACTTGTTCCACACAGCACGACTATCTGGACCCAACACGACCTGACACGATTTTCAGTATTTGCTTATGACTAGTGCGGTGTTCGTGATTTCTGTGGTTTATGATCCTAGTACTTCTGATCTCCTTGATAGTGGTCCGTGGCGGCACACTCTTGACTTGTAACTTGTAACTTATAACCTGACTTGACTGGATGCCGTTGCAATGGCTAACGTGACTCTTGTAACTAACTCTGACACCGTGGGTGTTCCTGCTTGCTTGCTTGTGTAATCCACTTGTCTTGTCTTGTATCATGTCTAGGACGTGACTTCCTGGGTACCACGGCCAAGGATTTACGCTAACATGGATTAGGCTAATGATTAGATCAAACTAGAACATGAAGAATTTCCAGTCACAGGCAATCTCGTTATCTGGGCACCTTAATTGGACTTGTAGCTTGCCGACGAGTAGAGCACATTTCCAGCACACTGTCATGTGTTGCACCTCTAAGTCACCTAAGGGTATATCGTCTCCTGGGCGATGTACCCAACCATACTCTCAACCCGCGGAAGGATAACTGGATAGTCTGTAGGGCTTGGGACTGGGAATTTCTCATTGCACCTTGTTAGTAATTAGGCTTGTGATAACCCTAGTTAGTTAAAGTAGTAAGCCGTAGTAATTGCTTGGCCGCTTGTGAATGGATGGTGTCCAGCCTGGTCTAAGTCTTGTCTAGTTCCTATACCTGGTACCCCTGAATATGATTGTTTTCCTTATCTTTAACAATAAATGGATAGAGACAAGTGCTATTCAGGCGAAGGGTTACAACCCCGGTCCTTGTTTGGTTTACGGGTTTGTAATCTGGCTCCCGGAATGGTTCAATATCCCTGGTCGTTTATTGTCCTGTTGTTCTTTTATTACCTGTACTTTTCTTCTATTTTTCTTATGTTCTGATATGCTGGTTTTGTTCTTATTTCGTGGCCTCCCTTGTGGCACTTGCTCTTTCTGGGGTTTGACCCAGCTGGTTTTATGTGGCCAGATTTCGGAGCAGCACCCGAGGATCTACCGAACCTCCAGCCGATGGTGGCGACTAGAATTGGAATTCGAGCTACGAGTGGGTTTCTTATTTTGTTTCACTCACTCTATTTTAAATTATTCTTTTGAGGCATTTAGCCGACGAGCACCTGTTAGCTCGATGTACATTTACTTACTGTCTGCCTACGGGCTGTAAACATGATTAACAAATCCTAGGGTTGATCATGTATGACTAAACTCTTGCTAGTCCTCGCATTTTGTACGACTAGCTTCATGATCAGCTGAATATGTAATATTTGGGACGCCTTTTATTGTATATTGGTGGTCTAACATCTTGTAATTATATTACTTGCTTGAGATTGAGACAATAGGCTTGACCTTAAGAGACCGTTGGCTTGTAGTAAACCCTCATATCTAGACAGCCGTGACCGTATAGCGAGTCGAGGTTGGTTCCATTTCAATATACGTAGCTGGCTATGTTCACCCCCGCTCTCCAGTATTCTGGTTCTGGAACGTGACAGATCTACTCTACCAGTCGGGGACGGGAGTACTAGTGTAGATGTGTGGTCATTATCTGCCTTGTTTATTCTTGTAGACCTTGAATGCTACCAATCCTACACTCCACGTAGGATTGGCTGATCAGTAGACCTTGTGCAGACCCAAGCCGGCCACATATTGTAGCTAGTACTCACACACCTAGATATATGATTCTTGATTCTTGTACATGCCATGATCAGTTTACTTGCCTTGTTCTAGCTCTAGATTTACAGCTTACCTTGCCATGATACTCACATGTACATTCCATGATTTCTTGTATATACTCTCTATTTACTGTCTTATAGCTTTTGTCATATCTTGTGAACTGTTGTTAGTAGATTGTACTCATTCCATTCTGACTGGATATGTTGACAAAATATTACAGATGCTGACGAGGGAGATTATTGTATCTACTACGGTCCGGATGACATAGTGGGCATAGACTTGGAGACTTTGGTCCAGCAGGGCTTAGCTCCGCCTGACGAGACTTTACCTATTGCTTAGTTAGAGTAGGTCTTTGTACTGGACTTTGTCTCCAGCTACTTTTGAGACTGTTATTATTATGGATTGTATTAGAGACTTGGACTTGTATATTATTTTTGTTTGGACTTGACAGGTTATTATTTTATCGTCTTGTTGTCCTTATCTTTCAGTCTTTACTTTATCATCTTAGAGTTGTGATTGAGTACTCATATATATTCATTGCTTGTCCTCCGTTCGGAGTTGACCATATTCTCGACAGGTTTTGATATATATATAAACTATTGTTAGAGTAGAAAATCTACAGCGTTCCACGCCGTTTTTACGGTGAGGGCTGGGCGTTGTCACGTACACGTGCCCTTATAGCGGGTGCGGGTCGTGACAAGGGCTATGGCTTTGGCTGTGTGGGCGATAGCTCCGGCGTCGAGGGGTAGGATTCCGGCGCCGACCGGAAGTTTTTTCTTTTTCCTCTCGTAAAAAAAAATCTCTGATAGAGAGGAATGGGGAGACAAACAGAACAAATGAGGAGGAGAGTTGTATAGATAACTGTGTTATTTTGTATAAATAACTGTGTTATTTTGCATAGATAACTATGTTATTGTGGAATTAGTCCTATATCTTATGTAATCTAATATTAATTTGTTAAATTATTTGTATAGTTAACAGTGTTATTTGCATATAAATGGGTTTGGTGTGTACGAAGAAGAGTTTGCGGTGAAAATAAAAATTAAAATTACTGTAATGTGTTTAATTATAATAATTAATTCAATTTGTCTTCATAAAATTTGTACAAAATTTTTCTAACAATTTTGATAGTTAATTTATTTTTTTCCGTTTAATTGTGGTAATTAATTATGGGTTACCATATATTCAACTCCAACGTCCACTTTCAACCACCATCCAAACAACCGAACTCATTTTTTTTTCCACTTTCAACAACCATCCCAACAACTCTCTCATTTTTTTTCACTTGTAGGAGACAAAAAATACACTATCCAAACACATTTTTGGAAAGTGTCACTTGCTGCAAGTGCACTGTAACTCAACATGATGTAAGTGTCACTTTACACTTTCAAGAAGTTACTTCTATCCAAACAGCCCCCTTAGTAAAATATTGCTCGTATAGTCTACTTTGAATCCCAGTTAGGCATCATCACTTTACTATGATACAAGAGTTCCTCTATATTGTTTTAAGGGCTAATTAACATTTAGATTCTGAAATTTATAACAATTAAGAGTTTGAATCCTAACACGTTTAGTTGAAAAAGTTTGGATGAATTTTTATTTTTTGATTATAGTCTCATTTTCAAAATGTACTAACAAGCAATAATTTTTTTTTAATAAACGGTCGGTTAAAAAATACATCAGAGCCGATAAAATGTCGTTACCAAGCAAGCAGAAGACCTACTATAAGGGAACGTTTGATTCAAGTTTTTTATGGCTTGGAAATGGGTTTTGAATTCCTTACCCATGTTTGGTATGTTTAGGATTAGGAATGAGGAGGGAATAGGAGGGGTTAGGGGGGAAGCTATTTCCATTGACTTGGGAAAGCTATTCCCAAGCCCCCCCTTGGGAATAGATTTTCTTTCCTAGGAATGATACTTGGTTATTTTGTTTGGACGGTTACACCCTCCTTTTATTTTCAAAATTTTAACTTCTATCCCAAACATGTAAATCATCATGTAATTAATGAAAGGATATTAAAGGAAAACTAAATAAATTAATATTTCTATCTCTTTTAAATCAAATATGAAGATAAAATTTTTTAAAATTTTGAACTATCTATTTCCAACATAATCAAACATGGGTATAGAAATGTTGAATTTCTAGGAATGTTGAATTTCTAGGAATACAAAAACTTAGATCCAAACGAGCCCTAAAGTTCTAAGTCGCCCTTGTGTTTAACACTAGTGCTTTCCTTTTCCTCTCTTTTTGGGATTTGAAGAGATGCGAGGCAGGCAGCCTTATGAGGAGGAGGAGGAGGAGGTGGTGTCGATGGAGGAAGAGGTGTGGGAGGAGGAGAATAGTAGGGGGAGGATGTGTATCTACAGGGCATGCAGGAGCATAAAGAAGAGGGAGAACTCTCTCCTCTACAACGCCCTCCGTTCCATCTACGAGGATTCTGTCTTCGTCTCCGAGATATCGGGGATATGGCCCGACCTCCCCCTCGTCGCCAACCTCCGCTGCGGCCTCTGGTACTCTTCCCGCTTCCACGCCACCTGCTACTTCAAGTCCACCGACGGACACACCAACAACTGCTCCTTCTCCACCTCCCGACTCAACCTCCACACAGCCCAAATAGCAGGTATCTATCCCATTCCTCCCTTCCTTCACTATTGCTTTAGCCCTAGTTAGGGTTAGGGTTTTTTGGGGGGGAGGGCTGGATTAATTAATCGTGGGTGGCTGGGTGGATGGATAGGGCAGAAGGGAGGTTGCATTATAGTGGACTCTACGCGCAAAGGGAAACGTTTTCCAGACAGCATGTCCAAGACCATACCCATCTGGGCCTGCGTCCTCAACCGCTCTATCCACAACCATCGTCTTCGTCACCGTCGTCAAAATAATAATTCATTGGACTCGAAGGAGGAGGAGGAGGAGAGGGACAGCAGCAGCACTACTTGTTTACTTCTTCCCAACTGCGAAACTCAAGAAGAAGAGAAAGATTGCATCTCACTCTGCTCCTGGGATTGTGACCTGCACCTTCCCCTATGGGTTCCTCGTACGGAGAAATCAGCTATAGAGGACCGCCTGGACAAATGGACCAAACAGTTGGAAGCTTGCGGCGCTGATATTGCTTCTCTTGCATCCCTCCTCAAAAAGCCTCTTCGCCCCTTGTGGATCTCCCAGAACACGCTCATCTGGTTGAACCAAGTACCCCACCCGGACTCTTGGGATTTTACGCCCATCATCCTTGTCTCCGCATCCCAACCAAATGGAACCATCCAACACAGAACAAACTCCAACTTCAGTTGGCGCTATATTCCTGGGGCTGGAGACGATGAAGAAAGCTGGGCACGCGGCTTATCTCCTACTTTGTTCTGGAAGCACGCATTCCATCTCATCGACTCCGGACCCGACCTGTGCAATCACAAAGTCTCAGAAATTGTTGAAAAAGAAAGGGTATACCATGCCCAGAGGGGTGAATTCTCTCCTCAAGTTACGGTGAAGAAGCCTAATAACTTGTCAACAAGTAATTGTCAGCTCTTGAATTCTCAACTTATGGACAGCTCCATGAGTATACAATCTTCCATGGGGGAGTGTTCTATATCATGGATTGGATCAACTAATATTGCAGTCGGTACAACTTTCCATGGTAAGCTGTATGTCATTCAACTACTTCTTTTCTCTTCAAAGGTCTTACATCGGCATGATAGTTGGATGTGTGATTCAACCAATATATCATAGTTGGATATGATTGAACCAACAAGTAATCGCTGCCTTCTTCTATTCATATGTTACTCGAGCAATATATCATAGTTCCTAGGTAAAATCCCCATTTTGGAAATCTTTTTACCTTATTTGTTCAAGTTGTAATTTATAAACATAATATTTGGATGATTGAATCATGTAACATAATGATAATCAAACCATAGTTAATAAATAATTTTGTTAGTTGGTCAGGCCAGCCAACTGTTGTTCAACATGGACGAGATCTGGAATTTCATATGTCCATGCTCTGGATACAGGTAGACACAGATCCTGCTCATGTTAGTTTGGGTCAAGTTTGGTCAGGATTGGGTCTTGAAGACCATAACCGACCACATTAAGTTCGATTAAATCCAATCTCTACATGGTCTTGAAGACCATAATCGACCGCATCAAGTTTGATTTAATCCTATCTTTACATGGGGATCATGCCCTCTCTATTCACCATCATTTTCGAGTTGAGTATGGGTCTCTAGATTCATTAAGAAGTGAATTCAGGTTGAGTTCGAGTACCTACAATGAGAATATACAAAATCATGTCACCGTTATGGGAGGGGCCGGTTCTCCTCCTAGAGACCATATACACGATCCATAAACAATATAGTCAGGTTAGGTATGGATAGGATTATGTGCATGAACTTGGCCTGTTTTGTTGTCTCTCGGGTTTGAGTTTGAGAATTGGAGCCTACCCATCCATGTTGGGTTCTGAGTAAAATTTGGATGACTCGTCTCCAATTGGCAACCCTTGTTTATATACTCATTGGCACCTAATTATTTATTTCTAAACCATAGGTGTCTTGTCATAAAGTTATGCTATCCCTAATACACCCGAACGCTGATACTGAGTAAAATGCGAACCGGAGGGCTAATAAAAGAAAATCTCTTGTAACTTTCTTGGGTTATGTTATTCTGTTGCCAAACAGAGCCTTGTATGATACTCTAGAAAGCAACCTTCTCAAGAGTGGGAGGAACATAAATTGCTAATGTATCATTCAAAATATCATAGTTGGTCTACCTGAGATGCTTGTCGTATATATATTTCGTAGGTAACATATTAAATGTATTGGCTTATATTGTTACAAAATTGTACTTGGTGGACTATTAGATATATACCTTTCTATCCTACTTACATACATGACCGGACCCCTTTTTTTGGGTTGGTGGGAGAGAGGAGGGGGGGGGGGGGGTTGATGGTTTGCAAAAATACCTTAAATTATAATTTTAGGGGGACGTTATATAGAATTTACAAAAAAAAAGGGTCTTTAATGTGGTTAGAGAGAATTGAATTGAACTCGAGACCTCTTGTTTAAAACCACATACTTACCAACAAGTCGACCAACCAACAATTTGTGAATTTTTATAGAGAATTATGTACCTAAGTAGAAAAACGAAACTGTATAGCATGTATCCAGATTGCGGAAACTCAGGGTCCATCCTCCTGGGCCTAGGGTGGGTCTGCCCCTGCTTACACACCCACAACACGGCTGGTTTTACTTAGAGCTTTTCCATCCCCTTAATGGCTGCATTTTCTTTTCTTAATCTGTTAACATCTCAAAATTTATGTTTCAGTTCTTTGAATAGTTTGTTTCTAGACTAATTTAACATTTTTGTTGGTTACGAAAAAGAGAGTAAATGAGATAATGCAGCAGAGGGAAAGAAATTCAAATAGACACTGTTGGTTTCTAAAGTCTCTTAGTGGTTACCAGTTTCTTTACCTCCGCCCAATATGTTTCAAGAGTGAACTGAAGTTGTAATTGGCTGATGAGATACCATTTGTGAAGAATAAGAGGAGTGGAAGGCTGAAGCCTTGGCATTTGAAACTGCTGCTTGCTGAACCGTGCTGTTTGACTTAGTATAGAAAATATTTGAGGTGTTGAAAAATGATACAGAAAAAAATGTGTTTACTGAAACTGCTCATTTTTGTGCATTTATTATGGATGGCAGAAACTCTTCGAAACTAAGTTAGTTGGAATTGCCATTCCTCTTCACATTTTGGCTTGTGTCATAGATGTGAAAGGAATTTACCATAGCAAACCATACCATCATTCTTCTTGTCCGCCAATTATTTTTTGGAGATCTTATTCTGTTAGACAGCCAATCCTTACTTGGGAACTCGGAAATAGAAATAACCAGGCATATAAAAAAAGTACGATCTTCTGTAGACAACTTTTATATCGGATAAATTTGCTTGCAGGGCTTCACTAAGGTTTCTTGCCATCAGTTTCCTCCATATCTACACACTTGTTTTAGTTGTTCCTGTTGGTGTGGTTATTCAAGATATTTGTTTTTGGTGCAGTTGAAAATGTTTCTGATGGTGTTGACTGTGTATTGAATTGTGACAGCAAGTCTATTTCCTTCTGCTCTTCATCTTCTGATGCCTATTTGCATCTACCAATACTGGTGTGTCAAAGAACTATAAATTCTAAAAAAGATCATACGTTCGTTCTATATTATGTATCTTCACCATTCCTTCTTTTGTTGGACAGGCTTCAAAAGTGGACCGGTTCTCATTGTTGAACAGTTTGCCACTGGCAATAAACTTTGTGAAGCTAAACTGAGTAAACAGAAGAAACTACTGGTTTGTTGTCATGATGGTAAGTCATAATTATGCATTATCATAATGATTGGGTTACATCGTGCTTGGTATTTGCATTTGCAAATCAATTTTCAACAGCTGGAATTACATTGTATCGTGCTTCTTCTACTTGCAGGACAAGATATTAGTATATGTGTATGTCTGGCTATCTTGACAGCTTTATTCGATGAAAGAGGTACCCTAGTTTATTATCCATTTTAGTGTTATAATTTCCATATGATTTTAGTTTATTGCCGTTAAAAGTTGGACTATTTCTCTCCATTTAGTTGGTTTTATGCATCTTAGCTTCAGATAACTTATCTGGACAATTTGGTTAGCCTGCTGATGGGTTTTTTCTGATTTTAGTTTAGTGCCATGCTGACGCATGTGGTTTTTTGTTTATCTTTTAGCGCTCAGATGCTGACTATAAGTGTTGTAAAACACATTTATTTTTTTTTTGTTTCTATTTAGATGCTCTGGTCTCATATGTAATTATGGGTTGACCATTGTGACAAGTTGGGTTGAGTGATATGCAAGAGTGGTCATGGCCGAGTCATGTCCTATCAGGCCCGTAGGCATGTACGTGGTCGGGATGTGGCAAAATGGTATTAGAGCTACCTAGTGGATCATGTTTAACTTGGGTAGGGCTATTCACACGGGTTGCACAAGGACGTCGCGTCTACAAGTGGGGAGACTATGAAACCCCAATATTTAGTCTATATAATATAGAAGAGTTTTATATTTGAGTGCTTATGTACATGTGGGTTAACCATTTGGCAAGTTGGGACAACTAATGTGTACATGTGGCCCACGTCCTACCGAGCATATGGTTCGGGACGTAACAAACCGCCAATGATTTATGGCTTGGAATACATGAAGCAAAATATAGCTAAGCTTAATATCAGATTGAAATTTTTTATATGAACGTCGTGACAAATTGGAAATGTCTATTAGTGTAAGATATATCTTGTATGATCTCAAGGGCTTTCTTTAGGTGTTTTGAGGCATCTCCATTCTTTTGGTGTTTTAGACTTCTCCAGACTGGCTTATAATGTTCTTTTGTTAACTTGTTTTTGCTGGTCGAAATTGATGCAGAAATTTTCTAGAAATGTGTGGTTTGTTAGTGGTGCACTCCTTTTTTAACATAAAAAAGCAGGTTCATATTGGTTAATTACTTTTACCAGTTACCACATTCACAGCAAACACGTGTCTCCCTCTTTGTTTTTGTTTGACTTTACATTTCTAATGTTACCATCGAATGAATAGCTAATCTGGAAGATTATATCTTAGAAAACACAGGATGCCTAATGTAAACTCTAAATCATAACTTGGATCTCTAATGCAAAATTAGGATATTTACTGCAACATTGACCGGGTAAGTTGGCAGTGGAAAACGAGGCCTGAATAACAAAATAGGTATTGAATTTATAAGGTGTGTGTTATTGGCACCGTAACATCCTCTCGGGGCACCACAATTTTGGCAGTCTGCCAAAATTTTGGTAGTCTTATGCGGGAGAATTGTCAAAATTTTGGTAGTCCTAAAGACAAAGGAAATTTGTTTAGGACTAACAAAATTTTGACAATCCTGAAGACAAAATAGAACTAACAAAATTTTGATAGTTCACTCCATGCAAATGACTGTAAAAACTGGACTGCCAAAATTTTCGTTGCCTGGCCATTTATAAGTTCTTGCCCACACAGTAAACGAGCTAAAACAAAGGTGTCTAGTGGATTGCGACCCGATACAGGCTTCGGGTCCGACCAGGCCAAATCGGCCTGCAGGGCCTAGTCAACAGGCCAACTCGGCTTGGTCACCTTCCCTTACAGGTCGGACTGTGGGTTCTATTCCCCTCAACCCGGGTCAGAACCGGATTTCAAATTTGTGTTGACATGGGGGTAATTAGTTATTATTGTAAGCATTACTGGTATTTTGTTGTAGTTATTTCCATTGTTTACAAGTTTTGATGGCGATCTTCCTTACTTCGCCGTACCTATATATTTATATGTACTTCCTTCCTGACTTTGATGTCAAAATTTGAGGCAAAACTCTTGTGCTTTTAAGGATCATTTGATGATGGAAATTGCTTTCGGGGGACTAGCATAACCAAGTGGGAGATGAGGAAGCGGCTAGTGTTCTTATGCAAGTTTGCAGTAAATGCACAACCGTCTAGAGGAAATCTGAAGCAGGTTTTTGCTTTTCTTTGCAGAGAAAAGGACCGACTCTTGGCCATCTGCACATAGAAAATCTGATTTACGTGGCCATCGTTTGGTTGCGCTGTTGTAGCAAAATTGCACATAATTTTCAAGGTCTAGTTTGTTCTCATTCCAGGAAAGATAAGCTTATAATTGTCTGTTTGTAAACATGTTTCTTTTTAATCAGGGATTTGCCTTTTGGTTTTATGTTGCATCCTCATCCTTGAGAAAGTATTGTGTGGTCCGGCTTCACCACGTGACAATGATGAATGGTGAGTCCGGCCACTAATTTATTGATACTTAGCATAATATTTGGCATACAAAATTTCAAACAATTGAAAAATATATATAAATATATAGAAATTCACTTGGCATATAATTAGAAAAGAATAGATTTTTTTTCCTTTCAAAACGTTTAAAAAATTGACCTAGAAAATAAGAGAAATGTAGTGATATAATGAATTATGCTAAGTGTCAAAAAATTAGTGGCCGAATTTACCATTTATAATTGCCACGTGGACTACCCAATAATTTTTCTCATAAAGAGGAAAAAAAAGGGGGAATTTTGTTCACCTCCTTTTAAACTCCCTCTCTCTCTCTCTCTCTCTCTCTCTCTCTTTGTATACTCAAACATCAAAATTCGTTCCATAAAAAAGATAAGAAAAACAATTATGGATAAGATCTCACCTACTGACTACCATTTGATTTCTACTTCTACCCGCACAGGCATAGGCACGGGAGAAACTTTGATATCGAAGGGGGTATCAAAGTTTTAATACCCCCTATGTATGACATGTGGGCCCCCTTCCTCTTCGTAAAATGTGTACATTTACTTTGGCCATGGACCTCCACATTCAACGCATGAAAATTTAGTTTTTGGATTCAGTTAAACTTCACAAACTCAAAATAGAAACTTGAATATGATTTTGTAAGTTGATGAATATTTTACTTAGGTCCTTAATTTTTTTTTTTAATATTCAGACTCTTTAAAAATTTAAAGAATAAAATATATGTAAACCATCGATTTGTCATGAGTTTGAAAAAAAATAAAAGATAGGAACATGAATTCCTCTATAATATATATTTCAGAAAACGAAAAATTTCACGAGAAGCATAAAAGTTACAAAAAATTGCGCAAAAGGCATTAAGTTTGGGGTATTCCAAGAACAGCACCGTCGTGCCCAAAAATGGGGAGTGAAAATTTTTCACGCCCTAATTTAGGTCGTGAAAAATTAATATCCGTTAATCCAAAGCATCACCTGCTCTTAATCCCCGGGAATTAAAAATAATTTAAAAAAAATGTGCGCCCCATTTAAGGGCGCCGATTTTTAATTGAAAAAAAAAAAAAGAGCGCCCCATTTAGGGGCGCCGAATTTAAAGCACCTGGCAGAAAGAAACAAGAATTAAAGAAGAATTAAGGAAGAAAGAATTAAAGAAGAAAGAAAAAGAACTAAAAAGAATTTTAAAAAAAATGGGCGCCCCATTTAAGGGCGTCGAATTTCACCAGCTCCCCCCTTGCGCCGTGTGGCATGGTGCGCGTTCGGCTTGTGCCGCGTGGTCATGCATGGATTAGATTGGTCTCTGCACTTGGCAGAGATTCCCGCTACTTTTAAGTAGCTTTTGACCAAAAATATTCGGCCACTTTTGTATGGTTGTGCTGTTGCCATCTTTAAGATGACAATGAAGTAGTGAAACAATTGCAGAAACAGAGAAGGGAAGAAGAAGAAGAAGGAAGAAGGAAGAGAAGAAGAAAGAGAAGAAGGAGAAGAAGGAAGAGGAAGAGTAACACAGTCAGTCGGAGGAGAACTTCCAGAAGGTTAGTGAAATTTTTTTGTATAGTCAGTGTGTTAGTGTAGTCTTAGAGACCCGAAAAAAAAAATACGCCTTAAAGAAGGACGTATATTTTACTAAACCGTACAAGTTCTGCTCAAATTAATGTATAATATTTGTCATTAATTTATAGATGGATATTCAAAATGACGGTCGGATACCAGGTGGACCTACAACACAGGGTATTATGCAAGAACGAGTCCGTCACGTTTCAGATATGGTATTCGACGGAAAGGTATTTTAGTTAAAGTAAATTATCATTATTATAATTGATAATTATAGGCACTAAAAAATTTCATACATTATTTAGTTATATGATTATCCAACGGTAAAATTACGTGAGCATGGAGACTGGTGCCACGGATGGAATCTCACAACTCGTCAGAATGAACTTGTTTCATCTTTTGGCTTTTCCTATGTTGACGCTATTCGTCTAAGGCGTCACGATAGAGATCTTTTGTTGAGTTTGATAGAGCGGTGGTGGCCAGGACGCAACACATTTCAGCTTTCCTTCGGTGAAATGTCGATCACTCTGGCCGACGTGGCCATAATTTTGGGGTTACCGATTACTGGTAGTCCTATATATTTTGAAGATGAGAGAAGTGTTGAAAATCTTATCAGAACATATCTTGGTGTGGAGCCGGAACCGGATCAAGGTACTAGTTCCGGGATCAAAATGACTTGGCTTCGAACAACTTTTATGCATGTTCATCGGATTGGAAATACACCGGTTCCTGTAGACGAGCAACGGGTACGTTATATAGTTTTCTATAATTATTGTACTATATAATATAGTTTTAATACTTGTTTATATTTGCAGCTTGTATGTTGCACTAGAGCTTATTTACTAAGTCTGTGCGGTGCATTGTTATTTACCAACGGGACCGGAAATAAGGTTACTGCAAACCTTCTCCCATTTTTTGAAGACTTACAAACTCCTACAAAGCATGCATGGGGTGCCGCAGTGTTAGCCTATATTTATCATTCGATGACTAGTTTTGTTACTATTGGATCGGAAGGTGCTGTACACAGCAATATATGTGGATGTATTACACTTATACAGGTATAATTAGGAAAAACAATTCTTCATAAATGGTTATATAAGTTAGAAAATTGATTTCCTTTTTATTATCTATTAATCTGCAGCTATGGTCATACGAATATTTTTATATCGGTAGGCCACTTACTCGATACAGTGTAGATGAGCGGGTCATGCCTGCAGGAGTGAGATGGAATTCAGATGATGTAGATACAGCTCACGGACTTACTAAAGTGGTCTCAATTTATCGTCATCTATTTGACACAATTTCTGCAAATGAGGTTAGTTGAACCTATTAGTTATACATCGTTATCACACTTTATCAAAATATTGAATGTTTCACGCTACTTTCATATAGGTCGAATGGCACCATATGAGTGTACCTCAAAATGTGATTGATGGTGCACTTGGAGCTAGTATACACAGATACTACATCATCTACCATTCTCGTTATCACCGGTCAAAGAAATTTTCAAAAAAAATCTTCAAATTGTTTAAAAACCATGTCCATGATTCAGTATTCTCATTTTCAGCAATACAATATGCAATAGGATATAACTGGTAGTTAGGATCATGTGCACATGTCACAAATAAATTACCTTGATATCTTGATGTCAAAAATGTTGCATCAATACTAATTATAGGTAAACAACCACTTAAAAAATCGTCTATACATGCCTTAAAACAAATATATATTCTTTGAAAGACATTATTTTCTACGGTCTTTAGAAAACATTTGCTACCAGGATTTGTTTCCGCAATTGTCAAGCAATATCTTTCAAGACTGCCATATGCATCGATATAACTACCGTTGATTTCAGATAATGCAAGTTCTTTGGCTCTCCAAGCTTTAGAATACGTAATATGTACTCGATAATCTCTAAGTATATCTTTTACAATATGAGATGCACTATAGGAGTGGTTATCTCTAATTTTACCCATTATTTTTTTCACAAATCCATGCAGCAGTAGTATGTCGATGATGTCCTCTTGGTAACACACCGGTACACGAATGTTGAGATTCAAATGTACGAATCTCAAAGATTGTACCGTTACCAATTGCTTTAGCATACACTCTCCAACTGCAATCTGGAGAGTCACAAATGTATACAATTCTTTGAGAATTATTATGTTTAGCTCTACAACTAAAATTATGAAGAATTGCTATATCACTAATAAAATTTCGAAATGCATAAGATGAAGGAAATTCTTTTCCAACAAATAACTCAGGGGTGCTACCATCTAAATTATCATCATTATTGTCTAAATAATAGTCTAAATCTTCGACTAAGTCGTCACTATCAACGTCATCAACGTTCTCTTCAACTAAATTTACTTGGTTTGAAGTGCTAGGACCAACATGAAAATTTTGGCTGTTATAAACAGGTTGACTAGTAGAAGAAAGATTTCTGCTTATATTTGTTAATGCTTGATTAATATAAATCTTTATACAAGATGCACCTATATTATCCTGAATAACAAAGTTCCATGCTTCTTCACTATCTATTACTAAAAATGTATCGGAAAAAAAATATCGTATTACGAAATTATATGTAATAGAAAAACGTTCCACGATAATATTACGTATATTTCCTAAGGAGATATTAGGATAGGTAGAAATTAGATTAGTTGTACCTCCTTCATAAGATAGTCCACTAAGTGTACCTCTATGGTAGCAGATCAATGTTAATACTTGATCCATGAAAAAAAATAAAAAAAGTCGTTGAATGTTGCAACTTCTTTCTTCTTTCTGAGGGATTCTTCTTGACACCAGGTGGTGATTTGGAGATGATTCTTCTTGAAAGCTTCACTGCGGAGGAGAAAAAATTTTGTCTCTGAGAGATAACTTGAGAAGTGAGGGGATGAATTGAATGTGAAATTTTTTAATAAGATGATTTATATATATAGACAATATACATGTAAAATAGCCGTTGTAAAAGTTATAGTAGTCGTTGTAAAAACTATAGTGCCGTTGTAAAAGCTATAATAGCCAGTAGCCGTTGCGCATAAGTTAAAATTCATGTAGCCGTTGGGGCACTTTTTCAGAGCGCAGTGTGTCAGACATTAACTTTGGCGCCCCAAGGATCTCCTGTTTGCAAATTTGGCACCCCAATTTTGGGCGCCCTTTTTCTTTTCTTATTTTTTCCCGGTTAGCCGCAAATTTGGCGCCCCAATTTTGGGCGCCCTTTTTTTTATTTGTATTAAGAAAATTACGTTAATTAGGCCGGACATTAAGTAATTAAGCGGGGAACATTAAGAAGATAATTTTTCACGCCCAAAAATTGGGCGCGACTGTGCTCTTCCCGCAAATTCCCTAAACTTAGTGTCTTTTCTGCAATTTTAATAAAGTATTATGCTTCTGGTGAAATTTTACACATTCCACGCATGAAAATTTACTTTGGCCATGGACCTCCACATTAAACGCATGAAAATTTAGTTTTTGGATTCAGTTAAACTTCACAAACTCAAAATAGAAACTTGAATATGATTTTGTAAGTTGATGAATATTTTACTTAGGTCCTTAATTTTTTTTAATATTCAGACTCTATAAAAAATTTAAAGAATAAAATATATGTAAACCATCGATTTGTCATGAGTTTGAAAAAAAAAACAAAAGATAGGAACATGAATTCCTCTATAATATGTATTTCAGAAAATTTACTGTAGGAATAAAAAGTTATATAAAATTTGCAAAAACGATAGAAGTTCGGAAAATTTGAAATAACAATAGTATACGACAGATGGCGTGGCGGAAAATGGGCCATGTTCATTTTTCGACAGACCGTCTGTCGAAAAATGAATACGGCCGGTCTACTCTGCTGCGGTCTGCTGCGATTTAATGTTCGACTGGGTTAGGGGGGGTTGGGGGTTAATAGTTGGTGGTTGGAGGGAGTTAAATTTGTTGTATATGAAGGAAGAGGATGGGTTCACAGCAAAGGAGGGAGGAGTAGAAAAGGCTCCAAGAAGAAGAAGAAGAAAAATAAGAAGCAGAACAACAACGGAAGGTTAGTTTGGTTTAATTTATGAATTATTTATGAATTATATTACTACTAGCATTTGCCATGTCCTAAATCCTAACCCCCTAACCATAATACAAACCTTAGTCTAATCATTGATCTAAATCCTAACCCCCTAACCTTAGCCTAATGTACACCCCAAACCCTAAACCTAAACTAAACCTTACTCTAATCCTAACCCTAATGTAGACCCCAACCATAATCCAAAACCCTAAACCTGAACTAAACCCTAAGACTAATCGTATCCCTAATTAGACCCCAACCCTAACCCTAAGACTAATCCTAACCCTAATCTAGGCAACAACCCTAACCCCTAACCAAATCTTGACCCTAATCCTAGCCCTAATCCTAACCCTAACCCATAACCTAATCTAGACCCCAACCCTCACCCTAATCCTTACCATGCATGATTATAAAATTATGTGTTTTGACAACCATCTTTTTACAGATAGCTAGCCAAAACGATGGTCGTATACTGGGGGGGGGTGTGAGACTCGTCTCACAGTATCGGTATTTATATACGGATACGTATTTTGTAGTGTATTTCGTATTTTTTTGATTTTCGTAATACTTTAAATTTTTTCCTAAACTTATATATTTTCTTCTTGGCCGGCATACCGCCAGTATACCGGAGTATACCGACGGCATACCGTCCAGACAGATTTTTCATATTTTAGATATTTTCGATTTCAGATATTTTCGTGAATAGTATTTTCGATATTTTAATGAATAGTATTTTGGATATTTTGATGAATAGTGTTTAGATATTTTCGTGAATAGTGTAGATGCACCCTATTATCCAATGGATATTTTGTTTTGTTTGAATGGCTAGGATTGACTTATATCTTCACATGGATCACCATCCGACGGCTAAGATTAATTCTCCCTTCTATATATACCATTTCACTTTCTCTCTCCTCTCTCTTTTCATTATCTTCACTCTCTCTTTATTTCTTCTTCCCTTCTCTCCCCCTTGGAGCTTGCCAAGAGCTTGGCCTTGAGACCTTGGGTGTGGTGTCTAA
Organism: Iris pallida; assembly: GCA_029216955.1. Lineage (NCBI taxonomy): Eukaryota > Viridiplantae > Streptophyta > Magnoliopsida > Asparagales > Iridaceae > Iris > Iris pallida. The sequence continues at coordinate 5,032,333 of JANAVB010030817.1, read as the reverse complement.
CCCCCCTAGGAGGAGGAGTAGAAGATTAGGCTTGGAGCTTAACCTAGGCAAGTACATCTTGCCAAATCCATGAACCATATTGTTTTGTTGTCATTTTGTTTCCCTTGGTATTAAATGCTTAGAATTTTTCCAAACTCATTTTGTTAAATATGTTCTCCTTATGATTCTCGTATATATGCATGTTTCCAAAATTTGTTTAAGCAAGGTTTTGATTTTCTGTTAAAATCCAATATTGACTTAGTAGAAAACTTGGTATCAAGAGTGATACTAGTGTTACCATCATGGATCTTGGTCACATATACATATATGAGGCCCTCACCAAGCTTGTATACATAGATTTTAAGTTTGGTGGAAATCAGAACCCGTTTCATTTTTCCGAGAACTTATTTTTGGAGTGTTTTGAGGTATTGATCTATCAAATCTTTGAATTGGTAAAAACTAATACTCCCATGTTGTTGAGAATTAAATTTCATGCGATTTTGACTTTTAAAAATCTGAATTTCGATTTAAAACGAAGGTTTTATGGCCGAAACAAGTTTTGAGTTTTCAAAAATCAACTTTCTGTGAAGGTTCGGAAAATCCGTCGGAAATCCGCGAAAATCCATCGGAAAATCCGAACTTGCACCACTAAACTTGCTGTGACACTTCGGAAAATTCGTCGGTAATCCGCAATAATCCGCCGGATAATCCGGTTAGGCTATTTTTGTCTGTTTTTGCCCGTTTCTGTCCGTTTTTGTCCGTTTTTGATATTTTCTTCGATTATAATGATTTTTTAACATGATTAGATGATCTTGCATAGTTAGAAAATGATTGTACACCCTATATACACTTGATACTAGCGCATGTTCAATCATTTTGCTATGAAATGTACTTAGTTTTAATTATTCTTCCCCACATGCTATGATATGCCTTTTTGATAGATTCTTTCTTACAAGCTATGATAATTGTTGCCATACCTTCTTTGCTTACATGATAGTGGCCCGTCTTGGCGCATTCTTCTTACATGTCTTCTTTGCTTACTAGATAGTGACCCGTCGTGGTGTACTCTTGTACATGTCTTTCTTTGCTTACTTGATAGTGGTCTGTCATGGCGCACTCCCTATAGTGGCTCGTCGTAGCGTACTCCTGGCTTCTTGTCTATTATATTTTTCTTGTTGTGGCTTGTTATGGTGCACATTCTCGTTATTGTCCAGTCTCGCATGTCTCATGTCTAGGATGGATTCTGCGGAATGTCACACCCGGAATCCAACAAGAAATGTTAAGGACTAAACAACTAGCTTGATTACTTAGATCATTGAGAATTTTCCAGTTACCTGTTGCCCCTTTGGTCTTGGCATTATATATATATCCTTGGGATTTGGAGCTATCTGTCATGATGAGCACACTTTCAGCGCACCGTCGAGTGTTGCACCGGGTATATTTGTCTCCTGGGCGATGTACCCACTACTATAGGATACATTTGTCTCTTGGGCGATGTATCCACTATTACCATATGGTACATTTGTCTCCTGGGCGATGTACCACTACTATAGGATACATTTGTCTCCTGGGCGATGTATCCATTATTACCATAGGGTACATTTGTCTCCTGGGCAATGTACCACTACTATAGGATACATTTGTCTCCTGGGCGATGTATCCACTATTACCATTGCTCCTTTGGCTTGGACCATTCAGGTAGTAGCATGCAGGTGCTGGACTTGGAATTCTCAAACTTGCATTTGTTAGTAATTAGGATTGTGACAACCCTAGTTAGCTAATGTATAAAGCCGTACTCATTGCTTGGCCGTGACTATTATATGGAGTCCAGTTTAGTCTAGTTTGTCTAGGCAGTGTCCGAATTTGTTTATTTTCAGTACATCTTTGTTTATGCTTTACTTTTGCCGGTAAATGATTAGATACTAAAGTTCTGTTCAGGAGAAGGGTTACAACCCCGGTCCTTGTTTGGTTTACGGATTGTAACTTGGGTTTCGGAATAGTTCCTAAGTCATCTTATCATTTGTTGTTCTATATAGTATCTCACATGCTCACATGTCCCAGTTACCTAACATGCTCACATGTTCTAGTTATCTTACATGCTCATATTCTCTAGTTACTTAACATGCTCACATGTTCCAGTTATCTCACATGCTCTAGTTACCTAATATGCTCACATGTTCCAGTTATCTTACATGCTCACATGCTCCAGTTACTTAACATGCTCACATGTTCCAGTTCTTACATGCTCACATGCTCCAGTTACTTAACATGTTCACACGTCTAGTTTATCTTTCATGTTCACATGCTTCCTTTTTCTTACATGTACACAGTTTACATTATGTTAAATGTCCTTTACTTTATGCTACATGTTGCTTTACTTATTATCTTTTCTATTCTCGGGATAAGTGCATTGGTAGCGCACGAGTCTCGATTTGCTTTTACTTATTTCTGTCTCTATCCGTTGCTATGATTTGTATGCTGGTTTTAGTTCATAGTTTGGCTTCCTTTGTGGTACTTGCTATTGGGGGTCTGACCCTACTGGTTTTGTTTGGCCAGATTTGATAGAGGAGCCCGGAGGATCTTCCGTACCTTCCACTCGTTGGTGATTACCCAGAGCACCAGAGTACCTTAGTGGGTTTTCTGTTTCATTCTCCCACTAGTTATGTACATTATTCTTTTGTGGCGTTTAGCCTCCGAGCACGTGTTTAGCTCGTGTTTTGGACTTGACATTTAGCCTACGGGCCAGAACATGATTTGCGTATTCTAGACTATAGCTAGAGCTTATCATGTATGACCATTACTCTTGTTAGTCTTCACTCTGTATTACTAGCTTCATGATCATTGATATATGATAGTTTGGGATGCTTTACTATTTTATATTCCAGTTGATCTTACTTCTTGTACATTGTTTACTGCCTGTGATTGAGATACCTAGGATTCTTGACCTAGGATCGACTGTTCACTACTAAAATATGATCTATTAGCGACGTAATTTAGCGACAGCGTAAAATTACGTCGCTATATATGGAATATAGCGACTCCTTTATATAAACATCGCAAAACGTCGCTGAATTGCGACGTTCAGCGACAGAATTTAAATTACGTCGCTGAATAGCGACGTTCAGCAACATATTATTAAAATATGTCGCCATATATTAAAATTTTACGACGTTTAGCGATGGCCTCTCTTGACGTCGCTAACATTTTTACTTAGGGCACAACGTTTCATTTTTTCCCCCTCACTCGAAAATTCTAATTTTCACTCGAGCTCCCTCGGCGACCCCCCCGGCGACTCCCTCCCCCCCCGGCGACTCCCTCCCCCTCCGGCGACCCCTACCCCCCCCGTCGAGCTCCTCCTCCTCCTCGAGCTCAGGTAAACCCTAACCTAATTAACTCCTCTCCCTCCTACTTCTCCTCCTCCTCCTCCTCCACCCGCACACTGCACACACCCACTGTCTGTACAGTTCTGATACTTCGACCCGGGACAGTTGTTTGGACGCTGACACGACCCTTGGACACATTTGTATACACACAAACACATACGACCCCTCTTGACATATTTTGGGTTTTATTTAGGTTGTGGGGTTTGACAGTTGAAATGCAATCTCAGGTTTTCCTGAGATTGAGTTTGGAATTTCTGAGATACAAGGTTGGGTTTAGTTTGTTGACTGTGAGTTGAGTTGGGGGTTTGAGTTAAATTGAATGTTTAGAAGTTGTTGGTTGTATACTCAGTTTCCTGAGATATATGTATGTGGAATAGAAATGTGTTGGCTTGGTATATTTAGTTCATATATGTAGAGTAGTGATATATAACTGAGATTATATATGCATGAGATTCATGTGGGGTAAGGTTATGATATATAGGGGCTTGCTATATTTGGATTTGAGATGATGTATATATCTCTATGTTGCAATCTCAGTTTCTGAGTAGATATGTATATATATATACTTTGATACATATAGATGACTTTGGGTTGTTTGGAGTTTGTTTGTTCTCTTAGAGGCCAAGGGTTTAGCCCCTTGGGTTTTGTTTAAATTCAATGTGTGTGTGGATTTGAGATGATGTATATATACTCAGCAAGCTACAGACCCTTCCCCCCTCCCTTTGTCTGTTCTCTTAGAGGCCAAGGGTTTAGCCCCTTGGGTTTTGTTTAGATTCAATGTGTGTGTGGGTTAAATTGGAGAGTTTGAGAGTGAGTTCTAGTGTGTCAGGTATTACATAATTGCGCAAGTCTTATTCGGTTTTTGGATTTGGACCGAAGTCGAAACCCAAAAGTGAAACTGAATTAGAAATTTTAGTATTTTAAAAACCAAAACCGAACCAATTTTTTTTTTAATGATTCGGTTCAGTTCGCTTTTCGGTCCAAAACTGAATAATGCTCATGCCTAGTAATATGTATGTATGCCTGATATTTAAGAAAATTAATAAATTCCCACACCGTTTATTCGAATCTTATATATATATATATATATATATATATATATATATATATATATATATATATATATATAGTGAGAGATATCCTTCGGGAGATTGCTAGTTGGAGAAATGGAAAAGTGCTTTAATTTTTTTGTGGGGAAAATGTCACGACCCGCACCCGGATATACGGGTACGGATACGTGGGCCACGTCCAGCCTACGCCGCTATGTGATTGTTAGGAAGAACTGATATCAGTTGGTATCAATTGATAGGTAAAGGGGGGGATTTTAGAATCAAGTATCAGTCAACCTTTCCTATCTTGGTATGAAATATCTGATATGAAGAGGATATGATATCAAGTCGAGTAGAGGAATTGGCTTGGGGCATAGGCTAATAGGTCATGTACACTCATGTGCACTGGTATGCACTGATGTGCAAGTGATGAAGGGGAGGAAAGGGTCAAGTGTAAGGCAGGCTAGGGGAAGTACCCTGTAGGCAGTGAGCTCAGGTAGGCAGAGCCATGCCCCGCCCGAGTTGCACCCCTATACACGACCATGTCTCTCTACTATAATATACACTAGGAAGTTCGACTTAGTCAACTCAACTTCACCCAGTTTGACTAGTTACTACGCTGAACATGTGTGTCCATCTTTGCAGAATTATTTCCAAATGGATATGAATTACTACTTGCGGAATCGTTCATGGATGTACAATCGTCGTCCTGATGATATGTGTGGTGTGCGGGATGAATATATAGCGGAAGTAGAGCAGTTCCTGCAGTTTGCTAAGGCGTTCCCTCAGTATATGGACGGCACCAAAATTAAGTGTCCGTGTGTGAAATGTTATAACGTGAAATATTATCCAGAAGTGGAAGTGACATATCATTTGTACTCGAGGGGTTTCACGCCTAATTACTATCAGTGGACCGCACACGGAGAACTTGTGTCTTTAGCATCAGAGCAGAGCCTTATGCTGAGCCGTATATGCATGCGAGAACAGATTTTATTTCAGATAATCATGCATACGACGACGGGTGCGTGAACATGGTTTTCGACGCTGCGGGGCCTAGTTTCGTTCATGATACAGCTGAGGAGGCACCGAATGTCGATGTTGCAAAGTTCATGGAGTTGCTGGAAAATGTAAGGACTCCATTGTATCCTGGTTGTGAGGATCATTCACCGTTGGAGGTGGTTACAAGACTGTTGTGCATTAAGTCAGATTTTAACATGTCGCAAGAATGCTACAACCGAGTGTTGGAGTTGATTATAGAGATCTTGCCGGCGGGTGCTAAGTTACCTAAAGACTTCTATCGGTCTAAGAGGATGGTGAGATCGCTCTGGATGGGATACGAGAAAATCGATTCTTGTCGCAATGGATGCATACTGTACTACAAAGACGACAAGGATGCAGATGTGTGCAGATTTTGTGATGCTGGTCGCTATAAGACAACTAGTACAGGAAGGTCTACCGGTGCAAGAAGACCTACCGATTCAATGCACTACTTGCCTTTAATGCCGCGGTTGTAAAGATTATTTATGGTGAAAGAGACGACCGAAAATATGAGTTGGCACATGCGAGAACAGATTGAAGGAGTGTTGGATCACCCATCCGATGGAGAAGCATGGAAGCACTTTGATCGAGTGTATCCTGATTTTGCTTCAGATCCGCGTAATGTCAGGTTGGGGCTATCTTCTGACGGTTTTACTCCTTTTGGTCTTTCGGGATCCCAGTATTCGTGCTGGCCTGTGATTGTCACTCCGTATAACCTAACGCCTTGGATGTGCATGAAGACTCAGTACATGTTTCTAACCGTTATAATTTCTGGTCCGAACAATCCAAAGAGGAACATTGATGTGTACTTACAGCCTTTGATAGATGAGTTGAGTCAGTTATGGAAAGTAGGCGCTAACACGTACGATGTTTCCAGGAAGCAGAATTTTTAGATGAAGACAACCCTTATGTGGACCATCAACGACTTTTCGGCCTATGGAATGTTATCTGGATGGAGCACTCATGGCCGTCTCTCATGTCCGTATTGCATGGACCGTAGTAAGGCTTTCCGCTTGAAACACGGAGGAAAACCGTGCTTCTTTGATTGTCATCGACAATTTCTGCCAAAAGATCATCCGTTCAGAAGGAACAGGAATGCATTCCGTGCCGGCGTTGTAGAGAAGGGTGATCTACCGCCAAGGTGGTGTGGAGCCACGATATGGAAGGAGGTTAGAGATTTTCCAAGTTGTAAGCCCCTAGATTTCAAAAATAGTTTTTATAATTTTCAAATAGCATTTATATTAATTTAAATACGTATTTTGTAGCGTATTTCGTATTTTCTTGGTTTTCAGAATGCTTTAAATTTTCCCAAAACTATAGGTTTTCTCCTTGATCGGCATACCGCCGGTATACCGGTGTATACCGACGGCATACCGTCCGGACATGTTTTCTACACTTTAGATATTTTCGGTTTCTGATATTTTCATGAATAGTATTTCGGATATTTTCGTGAGTAGTGTTTAGATACTTTCGTGAATAGTGTTTAAGATATTTTCGTGAATAGTATAGATGCACTCTATTATCCAATAGATAATTGGTTTTGTTTGAATGGCCATGATTGACCTAGACTTTCACATGGATCATGATCCAACGGCTAAGATTAATTCCCCCTTCTATATATACCAGTTCACTTTCTCTCTCCTCTCTTTTTTCATTCTCTTCACTCTCTCTTTATTTTTTCTTCCCTTCTCTTTCCTTGGAGCTTGCCAAGAGCTTGGCCTTGAGGTCTAGAGTGTGGTTTCGTACCCCTCTTGGTGGTGGAGTAGAAGATTAGGCTTGGAGCTTAACCTAGGCAAGTACATCTTGCAAATTCATGAACCATATTATTTTGTTGTCATTTTATTTTCCTTAGAGTTAAATGCTTAGAATTGTCCTAAATTCATTTTGTTAAAAATGTTTTCCTTGTGATTCTCGTCTATATGCATGTTTCTAAAATTGGTTTTAATTAGGTTTTGATTTTCTGATAAAACCCAATATTGACTTAGTAGAAAGCTCGGTATCAAGAGTGATACTGGTGTTACCATCATGTATCTTGGTCACATATACATATATGAGGCCCTCACCTTGTTTGTATACCATGGATTTTGAGTTTGGTGGATATCGGAACCCGTTTCGGTATCCCGAGAACCTATTTTTGGAGTATTTTGATTTATTGATCTATCAAATGTTTTGATTTGTGAAAACTAATAGTCCTATGTTGTAGGAAATTTAATTCTATGCAATTTTGACTTTTGATAATCCGAATTTCGATTTAAAACGAAGTTTTTATGGCCGAAACAAGTTTTGAGTTCAAAAATTAACTTTCTGTGACGGTTCAGAAAATCCGTCGGAAATCCGCGAAAATCCGTCGAAAAATCCGAACTTGCACCACTAAACTTGCTGTGACGCTTAGGAAAATCCGTCGGTAATCCGCCGGATGATCCGTTTAGGCTGTTTTTGAATATATATATATATATATATATATATATATATATATTTTTTTTAAGTGCTATAAAAATTTAAGAAAAATTGTATTTAAATACTATGTTAATTTAGCTAATTTATTATAATTTTTCCACCATTTAATAAGTACTTTTAGTATTTTATAAAAATAGGAAAACATGACCCATTTTCAGGATACATATGTTTGTTGATTTTTAATAAATATCTATGAGGGTTTATAAATTCCAGAAAAATTAGTATAAATTTCTATAATTAACAAGGATCATTTTGGTACTTTATTTCATGAAAAATTGAGCTTTTTGTCTATCTCAAAAATTGTTGGAACCAAGAGTATAGTTTGATTTATTTATTGAATAGTTACAACTTGTAATGTTTTGAGTTGTTTTGAGTTATTGCAGTATTGGACCACCCCCTACACTAGTATAAAGATCCTAGAAAGTTAGTTTGGGTATTGTGTCACCCCACATTGGTCTCCTATGCTAAAGTCATCATTTGGCTAGGTGTCCAGTCAGAAAGTCGTGTTGCACAACTAGTGTCTTAGTGTTTAACTTAGTATAAAAACTAAGTTTATGTGTTATTTCTACAGTGACGAGTCACCAGGCATGTATAGCATTTCTATCACTGCTTTGCTTTGCTAAAGGCAAGTACTTCTACAAACTTTACATACTGTTACAATAATGAACTGTGATCCAACCATGTTAAGTGCTGATCCTTGGGATAGCAAGTCAAATCTTCACATGTTGTATTTATTTTCAGTCCCTACCATGCTTAGGACAGTCTTTATATATCTCTCAGATTAGAATCTGGGTTATGGGGAAACTGATAGTAGAGTACGTGATCATGCCCCCTTCTCCGTATGTATTTACCGAACAAAGTTTTATTTTATATGATTACTGCGTCGTAGGCTTTATCTCAAAGCGGATTTATGCGTATGTACATCTATCGCCATATCACTTGTACGGAAGTACATTTCATTATGTGCCTCTGTACATTGTACACCTATTAACGATCACGTGCCTGCTACAGTTTTAAATATTACATATACATCTGTCTCTATGACATATGTGTCCTTACAATGATAGATTATGATGTACCATGATTCCAGTTTATTACATTTCTGTTCATTTCATGTTTCGTATATTTAGTTTGCTAGAATCAGTACTTGCTCCCGTCCTGACATGATAACATTGTAGGTATACTTAATGAGGAGGAGTTGCTCTGCGATTCCTATTATGGAGTTGCTGCCGAGGACCAGGCCTTGTCTTACGAGGATGTACCTGCGGGTAAACTCGTCTAGTTATCTATTTATTTTGGACTTTTGAGAGTAGTCATGTATTAGACTATATATTTTGTGACTGGACCTGTATCCAGTTTTACATTATGGACTTATGCTTGGAACATACTGTTTGCCATTAAAATCTTTTGATTATAAATTTCAATTACAAACAGAACAGTGTTACAATGTAGGACTTAGATATAGTCCTAGGAGTACACTTTTGTTTATCTGAGTTCCTTGTGCTGATGGAGCGAGTGGTAATGCGTTGACTCCGTTGACGATCTGACGACGGTTCTCGGTTCTCTGAAGGTCTGAGTTGCTCTGGGTGCTGGAGCTTGCGGAGAGGAGGAAGACGTTGAGTGTCTGTATCTGCCTCTCTGTGTGTGCTCGTAGGTCTGCCTCTGTATATGTATGGCGGTGCTTGTGTGATGTGTGTGGATGAAGGAAATGATCCCTCTATTTATAGTCTGCAGGCTGGCTGCTCATGTGCGCATATGTAGGATGCGCCTGTTTGTGGGGATGCCACGTGGTGGTTGCTGATGGAGACGCATGGATGATGCGCTCTGATTGAGGAGTTGAATCCTTCATGTTGCCTTTGTGGGCTGCGGCTGAACTGACACGTAGCAAATGGAGAGGATCTTTCAGTTGCTGAGATCTCGGGTGATTAGCACCCCTTCATAGGCTGAATCAAGTCAAAGGACGCGTGTCGTAGGTCCATGTGTCACTCCCCGTTCCCAGAATGCGTATTTTAATACGTATATTGCCTGAATGTATTTATTTAGCATTTATCATGTAGTATCCTGTATTTAAATTCCTTATAACTTCATGTTAATTAATTATCTGCATTTTATTCTCTGTACTTTATTTTTTTGCAATTCTATTAGCTGCTCTTTAATTTTCATGTTAATTTATTTCCTGCAATTATATTTCTGTAATTTTGTTTTCGTACTTTATTTCCTGTATTTTATTTCCTGCTTTAGTCTTACTTTCGGGTTAGCCTTATTGGACCCATTGGACCCGGCCCAACTCCCACCTACCACCACCTTTCTATTTAAGTCACCCTCTCCCTTCTCTCTCCTCATTTATTTTACTTCTTCACCATTACTCCTCTTCTTCTTCTTCATTACTCTCTCCACCTACCAAACCGTAGGCAAGTGCCAACTTGCTTCTTGATGGATCCCCATTATTATTGTTCCATCATCCTCCTTATTTGATTCTAAGTCTTTTTAGTACTTAGCATTTTCAATTTCCATGGCTAATTTGTTGTAGATCTAAGTTTGTTATATTTTCGGGTTTCTTAGGTTTTGGTCTAGTAAACTTTGTTATCTTCAAGTTTTGATGGTTCCATGTTGTAGAGAATTTCGTTCTACCCAATTTTGACCTAAGGAAGTTCGAATTTGGACTCTGGATGAAGGTTTTATGGAACTTGGAAGCTTGGGTTGATGGTGTTCTTCTTCTCTGAAACTTGGAGAAGAAGAACAGTACTTGACTTGACCGCATGAATAATTCATGCGGCAAGTGATTCCCAGCCGCATGGGTTGTTTCCTTCTCAGCCGCATGAAAAGTTTCTACCCGGCCGCATGAGACTCATTTTGAGCCCAGCCGCATAAGGAGTTCTCCTAGCCGTATGGACTTTCCCCACTTAACCGCATATGTGCCCCCGTCTTTCTTGACCGCATGGATTTCTCTCCAAATCCAGCCGCATGAACCAGGCTCACTCGCTGGCCGCATGAGGTCCTGAACCTTATAGCCGCATGAGGTCCTGAACCTTATAGCTGCATGAACTTCTTTCCTCCCTCTCCCCCGCCAGCCGCATAAGCAATCTCCTTGACCCGGCCGCATGGGGTTCGACTTAGTTGAGCCGCATGGACTCATTCCCGCCAGCCGCATGAGTATCCTTCCCGCTGACCGCATGTGTCTTGCCTTTTTCGGCCGCATGAGCCCAATTCATCCTAGCCACATGGAACACCCTTTCTGCTTGCCGCATGGGAGCTAGTCCCACTCGCCAGCCGCATAGGTTCCTGCCTCTTCAGCCGCATGCGCCTCTACCCCCTGAGCCGCATGAACCCGACTCTTTTCCTTGCCGCATAAGATTCATCCTGGCCGCATTAGACTTAGCCGCATGACTATTCTATAGCCCTGAATATTGATATTTTATTAGATATTTTACGTCCATTTTATATCCTTACGCCTTTTTGCATAAACTTGATAAATCATGATATGTTAATATTTCTATTAATTATAGATTGTTATGTGGGATGTACCATGTGTCATGAATTGAGTTATAGATATCCGGATTGACTGGAATTAAACCCTGAAGGTTGTAGACTCGACCCCACTGAATACTAGTTGACTTTCATGCCTTGATACCATTGATGATAATTGTTAGCTTGACTAAAATTGATCATGCGTTCCTAGTTGGAACTAAAGAGGCTGGCTAGTCGTCTTATTGAATTGAACGAATGAGACACGTTCATATAATGAACTATTGTAATCGACTGGCTAATCACGAATATTGGCATACAGGCACATGCAGGCTTCAAATTATTTATTTATTTATTTAGTTATTTTTATCTTCCAAAAACCAGTATGTGTACTTTATGTTCAAGGCATGATTATCGTGGTTAGATTTGATTGTTGCATTACGTTATGTAAGACCTGCAACCTAACCGCACTGGTATCGTTGTAGAGTTGTGCATATCGTACCCCGTACGAAAGTACTCATTTGAATGACCATGATCCACGGCATGGGATTTCACTCAACGTAGGGACTATTAAGTTAAATAAAATAATGATTGCATGGAGAGAATGGATTCCCGAATTCTTACATGGCAGCCCCCTTGGAACGAGTAAGTACCCGACGGGCCGGCTGGTTCCCACAGATACTGCAAATCTGCCACACGGGCAGGGAACAGTATCTGCTTTTATTATTATTGTATATTGTATATTGACGAGCGTCCTGCTAGGACTCGTCTAATTCATGCATGGGCCAATTGATTGACTGGATAGACTAGCCTTGCTTGCACATAGTAAGAACTGAGGAATCCCTAATTGCATTATTCCAGAATAACTTGGAACTCATAATAGCAAGCCGTAGTAGTTGATTGGCCGTTCAAGATGATTTGTTTGTGTACTGTACCTACTCTGTTACCTAACTGGGATGATCAGAATGTCAGGACATGACGGGCCAACTTCTGTCCTTGTTTGGTTGGGAGGTTGGTCCGAAGTGTCTTGATGTGATATGAGTTCCAGTAGCAAGCAGAGATCTATTATCATTATATTCCTTTACTTACTGGTTTAATCCTTCATATCGTCCTTCCTTGAGGTACTTGCTATTAGAGGTCTAACCTCTCTGGTTTTGCATGGCCAGATTTAGAGCCGGTTCCCGAGGATCCAGCTTACTTCTACCTCCAAGATGGTCAACACTAGAAGGATGATCGCAGGAGGACTCGAGTGGGTTTTCTTACTTCCCCGCTCGTTTTGTTAAATACTTTATACCTTGCCGTTTAGCACCGACATGTTAGTCGGATCGTCTTGTACTTACTTTTGCATAATTGTAACTAAGTCAGGCTGCAGCTGATAACAATTGTGTATACTTTTGCTACATCAATCTGGCTATATTTTGTAAAGCCAGATATCAAGAACATTTTGACAAAGCGTTTGGGACGCCTTGCTGCTTTATCTTACATGTTCTCTATTTCTGTTCCTTGTTTGAATGATTGAGACAATAGATGTGAAGTGACCATAGTAGGACTTTTATGTAGTATGCACCCCCTCGTCTGGTTAGACAGCATTGATCGTATTATACGGTATTCATCTACCCGTAATACGTAGCTGGCTGAGTCATTCCCCCGCTCTCCAGTATTCTGGTTCTGGGGCGTGACACCATGGCTCGAGGATCTCGGATTTGGTGGGGAGTGATCTGATAGGATACGCCTGGGATTGGGCGCATGAGGAGACTTTGGCTTGTAACCTTTAGGAGTCACGAATTAGTCGAGGCGCATGGCTTTTGAGGCGCATACGGGGCTTCAGTAGTGACTTTTACTTCTGTCTTTAGGGATCAGAGAAAAAGTCTGAGGCGCATGGCTTTTGAGGCGCATGGCTGCGGAGGCGCATGGCTGCGAAGGCGCATGCGAGATGGTTGGGCGGCCACGTGGCTTGTAACCGCCGAAGGAAAGTAATGATGATGCTGACATTGGTGACGCTTCGTCTTCTAAAAAAGCTGTCAATCTGTTCAGTCCTCGGGGGATGTGCTGCCAACTCTGTCAGACTTCAACATTTAATGTTCTTTGACGGGTGATGGGATGTTGAGTGGGCGCATCGATCTGCGTTCCACTAGGCGCGTGGGGACGCATGGGGGCGCATCCTTATGAGGTGCTTGGAGCTGATGGGCGCATCTGTATGATGCGCGGTCTGACCGGCGCATCCGTTTGCATGACATGTCTTTATTGGTCCGACTGTTACGCTCTTCGAGTGCTTTAAATAGCCATTTTTGACTTGGCTGAATTCGAAGTGTCAGGTTCATCACCATTTAATGCAAATTCATTGTACGAGATTCGGAGAGCCAGCCACTTGGCACAAGGATTTGATTTCCCCGGCCTATAAATAGTGGCATGGAGAGAGTTTGCTTCTCGTTCTCTTACGTCCTCCCGAAATGAACTTGTTTGCTCGAGCACATTCTGTTGACGAGATGTTCCCGAGGGTGAAGATGCGACACATTGTTTTCATTGGTGCACTTGAAGGTGACTGTTACATCCAAAAGTCGGAGTCGAGGGCTTCTGAGGCAGGCAGAAGGTGCCTGTTGCATCAAAAGATCAGAATGCTCGAGCCTCGTCTTCGTTATGTTGGAAGAGCCGCAGATCGGAATTACGGTGCTCCGATCATCTTTCTTGGGCTTTGAGAGAGCTCCTCCTCCCGCTAGAGCGGGTGTTGCCCATTCTGGTTGGGTTGAAAGCTGCTCCTTTAGCCGTGGGTCGATTGCGGTGCTCTCCTCTTCCTTGGTTTGAAGAGCTCTTCCTCCAGCTAGAGGATTGATTGTCCGCCCTCGTTCTGCACAATAAATGCTTCATTAGTCGAAGCATTTGATGGCGCATATGCTGACACTTCATGATGCGCCTGACTGGGACGCTGAAGGGCGGCACATAACTGAGCTGCTAAAGGGATGCACATAACTGAGCCGCTGAAGGGATGCGCCTCGCTGAGAGCACATAACGAGATGCGTCTGTTTGAGAGCGCATGGCGAGATGCGCCTGTTGGAGAGCACGTGGCGAGATGCGCCTGTTTGAGAGCGCATGGCGAGATGCGCCTGTTGTAGATTTAGGGTCTTTTTTTTGTGGAAATTCTCCTTTGTACAGCTCTTTTTTAGACATGTAATAGACTTTTATATGAAATAAAAATCCTCTTTTAATGTCTATACTTTTGCTTTGTTGTGCCAAGTACTTCATCTGAGTTCCCTGGCGCATGTAATGTTTTGGCGCATAGGATTTCTGGTCCTGAAATTCCATGCTTCTACACATACTTATATATATGAGATGACTTTTGTGTTTGGAACATTTCTGACCCTTCATTATTACATATAGAACTGTTAGCACACTTTGGTTATCTTATTTATCTTAGAACAGCTTACTACGCTTTATCTCAAGCGTAGGCTGGACATGACTCGGCCCGGCCCAACAATTTGGGTAGCGGATCGTGACATTTTTTTAGTGGTGGCCCACGCCGGTCCTGACTAAATTGTTTGGTTACGTCATTGTACCAAGCATACCTGCAATTAGGAACTTAAGGTAATTAGACAACATTAGGAATGACGCTTAGAACACCTAGAGGATTACTAGGATTGCAACATAGGAAACGCATCACATGTTCATTGTTACAAATTGGATTTTTTATTATTATTTATGATTGTTTACTTAAAAGAGTCCTTATAAGTCCTTTTTATTTATTTAGATAGTGCTCACCCGCTCATCCGATTATACCCCACCTGAGAATGGTACACTTCCTACCCAGTCGGTTGACCAGTTGACCGATGTACCTCCACCTACTATACTCTCCCACTCCACAAATCCACCAACCCAAATGCCTCCACCACCTTCCACGTCACAGTCCCAGCAGGACCTGATACTCCCACCACCACCTATCACTATACCTGCCCAGGCTTCCGTCACACTCGACGGGAACCAACTACTCACTCTGATCCAGGAATTCCTAACGACCCATCAGGAGAAGACCACCCTACTCCGTCAGAGCATGGAGCGTTCTGAGGAGCGTACGGTGGTCCCGCCACCTGTAGAGCCACGGCAGAGAGCAGGGACAATCAAGGACTTCATGGGTCTGAACCCCAAGGAGTTCTTAGGGACTGAGGGCATAGTAGTAGCAGATGACTGACTAGACTCGGTAGAGAGGAAGCTCCTTGGAGCTAGGTTGCCGAATGACCTCCAGGTCGAGGCAGCGGGATTTCTGCTGACAGACTTGGCAGGAGTTTGGTTCCGGAATGAGCCGCTATTCACGAGAGGAAAGGCCACTTGGGATCAGTTCAAGACCCAGTTCAAGAAGAAATTCTTCTCGACCACCGCAAGGGTAGCCATGGGGCTACGATTCCAGAACATCCAGCAGGGGAACCGTTCTGTTGACGAGTATGCAGCAGAGTTTAGTCGTTTGAACCGTTTCGCTCCTAGTCTAGTTGCAGACCCTGAGGAGATGACGCGTAGGTTTTGCCATGGTCTAGTTCCAGACATTGGCATTCTTATAGTGGCAAACGGTACGACTGACTACTATCAGAGCCTAGAGTTGGCCCGGAGCATAGAGGAGCGTCTTCTGTCTTGCAAGAGGCCGACTTCTGTACACCTTGAGGGACCGTCCAAGCGTCAGGCTTTCTAGCTGAGAGCACCGACGCTGCACCAGCAGACTTACCGTCCCCCTACATCACATCACCCAACCCCACCAGTTAGAGCCCCGGGACCTCAGCCGCAGAAGGGAGCTCTGTGTATATTTTGTCGAAGACCAGGACATGATTACTCCGTCTGCAGAAAGAGGTTGAAGTAGTGCTTAGCTTGCGGGTCTGCCACCCACCAGCTTCGGGAGTGCCCAGTAGCTAGGGTACCAGGTGCCGGACTACCGACTAGAGGACCGCCGCTTCCGACTCAGCAGCAGAGATTTGGACAACATCTGTAGCAACAGAAGGGACCCCAGGGGAAGGCTTATAGCCTAGCTCTTGAGCCGGAGCCAGAGCAGGTTTCGGAGCCAGATTATTTGGCTGACGTCATCACAGGTCATATTTATTTGCATACTTTTCTAGCTCTATGCTTGTTTGATTCTGGTGCATCGTATAGCTTCATGTCATTAGAGTTTATGCATAAACACCACTTAGTAGCTACACCTACCGAGGAGATGAGTAAAGTAATTAGGGGTGAGCATTCGGTTTATTCGGTTTAAACCGAATCGAATAACCCAAAACCGAATTGGACCGAAACCGAATAAGCAAAACCGAAACCGAACCGAATTAGCCCAAAACCGAATCAAACCGAACCGAATTAATTCGGTTCGATTTTCGGTTTATTCGGTTTATTTTATTTTTTTATTTTTTTTTTATTTTTTTGAGCTTTTTTTGTTAATATATATAGTAACTAAATATATATAGACATATTTAGTATATACCTATATATATTTAGTATGTACCTATATATATTAATACTTATATATATAGTACACACACACACACACACACACACATATATATATATATAAATTAATTAATTAAATTTTCTTATTCGGTTTTCGGTTTTGGACCGAATCCGAAACCCAAAACCGAAACCGAAACCGAATAAGAAAATTTAGTATTTTCAAAACCGAAACCGAACCAAATTTTTTAAAACCGAACTGAACCTCTTATTCGGTTCGGTTCGGTTCGGTTTTCGGTCCAAAACCGAATAATGCTCACCCCTAAGAGTAATGACGGGAGGCGAACCAGTGCCCATTAGAGCTATCTATCGATGCTCTATTACTATAGCTGGGAGAGAGTTTAGGGGACGATTCTTTGTGATGCCACTCCCCGGGTATGATATCATATTGGGGATGGACTGGCTTAGCTATGCCCATGCAGCTATAGACTGTCATGAGGGTAGTATTCTGTTCAGTCCCCCAGGCACGGCACCATTCAGTGTCAGGAGGACAGGGCCGGAGATCAGCCTAGAGCCGAACTGTTGTACGACAGTTGGGGAGTTAGCACCGCCACACCCTATCATTAGGGAGTTTATGGATGTATTCCCAGAGGATCTTCCAGGACTTCCGCCTGACAGAGATGTGGAGTTCACTATAGATTTAGTACCGGGTTCATCACCAGTATTCCGGGCTTGCTATAGAGTGAACCCCAAGGAGGCCGTAGAGATGAAGGAGCAGATTGATGACCTGTTGAAAAAGGGTTTCATTCGATCTAGTGCTTCTCCATGGGGAGCGCCAGTGCTCTTTGTGCCTAAGAAGGATGGTACAGTTCGGTTGTGTATTGACTACCGGGCGTTGAATACCATCACCATTAAGAACAAATATCCTCTGCCCAGGATAGATGATTTGTTCGACCAGTTGAGTGGGACGAAGGTATTTTCCAGGATAGATTTGATATTCGGTTACCACCAGGTGAAAGTCAGGGTTGCAGACATCCAGAAGACGACGTTCAACACGAAGTACGGGCTGTACGAGTTTCTGATGATGCCATTTGGTCTCACAAATGTGCCAGCTATTTTTATGAATTTGATGAATAAGACATTTCACCAGTATCTGGATAAGTTCGTCGTAGTATTTATCGACGACATCCTGATATACTCGAAGACGCCGGAGGAGCACGCAGAGCACTTGCGGACAGTTTTGGGGATTCTGAGGCAGGAGAGGTTGTTTGCTAAATTGTCGAAGTGCGAGTTCTTTTTGGACCGAGTGGAGTTTCTCGGTCAAATAGTTACTAGAGAGGGGATCTCGGTGGATCCCAGGAAGATCGCTGCCGTTGAGACATAGAAGGCTCCGACGTCAGTTTCAGAGATCAGAAGCTTTCTGGGTTTAGCCGGCTATTATAGGAAGTTCGTCCAGGACTTTGCTAAGATAGCTGAACCCATGACGAAACTGACGCAGAAGGATGAAGAGTACATCTGGTCAGAGGACTGCCAGGCAGCATTTGAGGAGCTGAAGAGGAGGCTGACGACCGCTCCAGTTCTGACATTACCTTCAGGGTCTAGAGGTTTCACCATATACAGCGATGCTTCGGGAAAGGGGCTAGGATGTGTCCTACAGCAGCATGGAAAAGTGATTGCTTATGCATCTAGACAATTACAGACTCATGAGCGGAACTATCCTACCCACGACCTAGAGTTAGCTGCGGTGATCTTTGTACTCAAGTTGTAGAAATACTACTTATACGGAGAGCGTGTGGAAATCTTTACTGACCACAAGAGCTTGAAGTATGTGTTCACGCAGAAAGAGCTGAACATGAGGCAGAGACGATGGTTGGAGTTGATGAAGGACTTCGACATCGATTTACAGTATCACCTCGAGAAGGCAAATGTGGTGGCGGATGCACTGAGCAGGCATCCGATGGCATGGTATCTGATGATAGATTGACATTTGCGGGAAGATCTGGAGAAGCTCAGTATCGAGATAGTTGGGCCAGGATCAGTGATACAGATGATGTCGCTTGACATTCAGTCAAGTTTGATGGAGCAGATCAATGAGGCACAGTCTACAGATGAGAGCCTTCGCAGACTTCGAGCCCAGGCTTTAGCTGGATTGCTGGATGACTTCACCATAGCAGAGGATGGATCCTTGAGGCATGGCAGCCGGTTATGCGTGCCGAAGGGAGAGCTGACAGAGGCAGTCTTGCAGGAGGTGCATAGATCGCGATATTCTATTCACCATGGTGCCAACAAGATGTACCGTGACTTGCGGGAACATTTTTGGTGGCACGGGATGAAGAGAGATGTATCACGTTTCATTTTGAGATGCCTAGTTTGCCAGCAGGTCAAGGCGGAGCGCCAGAGGCCAGCTGGTCTATTGCAGCCGTTACCCATTCCCGAGTGGAAGTGGGAACACATTACGATGGACTTCGTCTCAGGGCTTCCTCGTTCCCAATGAGGGAAGGATGCCATTTGGGTCATCGTGGACAGGATGACGAAGTGTGCGCACTTCATACCCTTCAAGGTGGGGCTTTCTACCGAGAAGTTGGCAGAGCTATACATGTAGCAGATAGTTCGCTTGCACGGAGTACCAGTGAGCATCGTGTCGGACCGAGACAACAGATTCACGTCCCACTACTGGAGGAGCTTGCAGGAAGAGTTGGGCAGTCGGCTCAAGTTCAGTACGGCGTACCACCCGCAGACAGATGGGCAGTCCGAGAGAACGATACAGACGCTAGAGGACATGTTGAGGACTTGTGTGCTGGACTTTGGCGGATCTTGGGAGAGCCATCTTCATTTGGTAGAGTTTTCATACAACAACAGCAACCAAGCCAGTATCGGTATGTCTCCTTTCGAGGCACTATATAGACGACGATGCCGTACACCGTTCTTTTGGGATAATATTGGGGACAGAGTTATGCTTGGGCCAGAGATGATCATGGATGCAGCAGAGAAGGTTGGGATGATCAGAGACAGGCTCAGAGTCGCTCAGGACAGGCAGAAACACTGGGCCGATGCTAGTCGCAGATCGATGGAGTTCGCCGACGGAGATATGGTGCTAGTGAAGATATCACCTACTAGAGGGATGATCCGGTTTGGACGAGGAGGCAAGTTGAGCCCCAGATACATCGGGTCGTTCGAGATACTTGGCAGGATCGGAGAGGTAGCTTACAGGGTTGTACTTCCACCCAATCTAGCAGGAGTTTATCATGTGTCTCAGCTGAGGAGATATGTTCTGGACCCCAGCCATGTGCTAGACCATTCAGAGTTGAAGATCGAACCGAGCCTTACAGTCACTGAACAGCCAGTGGAGATATTGGACATGAGGGAGAAGAGGCTGAGGAACAAAGTTATACCCTTAGTACGAGTAGCTTGGAGCCGTCACTCTTCGGGTGAATCTACTTGGAAGAGGGAGTCGAAAATGAGGAAGAGATATCCTTACTTGTTCGACCCAACAGCTGCGAGGGAACCACCCGTTCCCGCTTGATACCTTAGAGGTTAGTTTTGATAGTAGCCTTAGTCATTTGTTGCATTGCTTGTTATGTTAGAATGTTTGTAGAGTCTTCTATCCTTATGAATTTCGAGGACAAAATTTTTTTAAGGAGGGAAGATTTGTAAGCCCCTAGATTTCAAAAATAGTTTTTATAATTTTTAAATAGCATTTATATTAATTTAAATATGTATTTTGTAGCGTATTTCGTATTTTCATGGTTTTCGGAATGCTTTAAATTTTCCCAAAACTATAGGTTTTCTCCTTGATCGGCATACCGCCCGGACATGTTTTCTACACTTTAGATATTTTCGATTTCTGATATTTTCATGAATATTGTTTCGGATATTTTCGTGAATAGTGTTTAGATATTTTCGTGAATAGTGTTTAGATATTTTCGTGAATAGTGTTTAAGATATTTTCGTGAATAGTGTAGATGCACTCTATTATCCAATGGATAAATGGTTTTGTTTGAATGGCCATGATTGACCTAGACTTTCACATGGATCATGATCCAACGGCTAAGATTAATTCTTCCCTTCTATATATACCATTTTACTTTCTCTCTCATCTCTCTTTTCATTCTCTTAACTCTCTCTTCATTTCTTCTTCCCTTCTTTTTGCATAGAGCTTGCCAAGAGCTTGGCCTTGAGGTCTAGAGTGTGGTTTCGTACCCCTCTTGGTGGTGGAGTAGAAGATTAGGCTTGGAGCTTAACCTAGGCAAGTACATCTTGCCAAATCCATGAACCATAATATTTTGTTGTCATTTTATTTTCCTTAGAGTTAAATGCTTAGAATTGTCCTAATTTCATTTTGTTAAAAATATTTTCCTTGTGATTCTCGTCTATATGCATATTTCTAAAATTGGTTTTAATTAAGTTTTGATTTTCTGATAAAACCCAATATTGACTTAGTAGAAAACTCGGTATCAAGAGTGATACTGGTGTTACCATCATGTATCTTGGTCACATATACATATATGAGGCCCTCACCTAGTTTGTACACCATGGATTTTGAGTTTGGTGGATATCGGAACCCGTTTCGGTATCCCGAGAACCTATTTTTGGAGTATTTTGATTTATTGATCTATCAAATGTTTTGATTTGTGAAAACTAATAGTCCCATGTTGTAGGAAATTCAATTCTATGCAATTTTGACTTTTGAAAATCCGAATTTCGATTTAAAACGAAGTTTTTATGGCCGAAACAAGTTTTGAGTTCAAAAATCAACTTTCTGTGACGGTTCGGAAAATCCGTCGAAAATCCATGGAAATCCGTCGGAAAATCCGAACTTGCACCACTAAACTTGCTGTGACGCTTCGGAAAATCCGTCGGTAATCCGCAGTAATCCGCTGGATGATCCGTTTAGGCTGTTTTTGAATTTTTATATATATTTTAAGCACTGTAAAAATCTGGGAAAAATTGTATTTAAATACTATGTTAATTTAGCTAATTTATTATAATTTTTCCAGCATTTAATAAGTACTTTTAGTATTTTATAAAAATAGGAAAAATGACCCATTTTCAGGATACATATGTTTGTTAATTTTTAATAAATATCTATGAGGGTTTATAAATTCCAGAAAAATTAGTATAAATTTCTATAATTAACAAGGATCATTTTGGTACTTTATTTCATGAAAAATTGAGCTTTTTATCTATCTCAAAAATTGTTGGAACCAAGAGTACAGTTTGATTTATTTATTGAATAGTTACAACTTGTAATGTTTTGAGTTGTTTTGAGTTATTGCAGTATTGGACCACCCCCTACACTAGTATAAAGACCCTAGAAAGTTAGTTTGGGTATTGTGTCACCCCACATTGGTCTCCTATACTAAAGTCATCATTTGGCTAGGTGTCCAGTCAGAAAATCGTGTTGCACAACTAGTGTCTTAGTGTTTAACTTAGTATAAAAACTAAGTTTATGTGTTATTTCTACAGTGACGAGTCACCAGGCATCTATAGTATTTCTATCACTGCTTTGCTTTGCTAAAGGCAAGTACTTCTACAAACTTTATATACTGTTACAACAATGAACTGTGATCCAACCATGTTAAGTGCTGATCCTTGGGATAGCAAGTCAAATCTTCACATGTTGTATTTATTTTCAGTCCCTACCATGCTTAGGACAGTCTTTATATATCTGTCACATGATTAGAATCTGGGTTATGGGGAAACTGATAGTAGAGTACGTGATCATGCCCCCTTCTCCGTATGTATTTACCGAGCAAAGTTTCATTTTATATAATTACTGCGTCGTAGGCTTTATCTCAAAGCGGATTTGTGCGTATGTACATCTATCGCCGTTTCACTTGTATGGAAGTACATTTCATTATGTGCCTCTGCACATTGTACACCTATTGACGATCACGTGCCTGCTACAGTTTTAAATGTTACATATACATCTGTCTCTATGACATATGTGTCCTTGCCATGATAGATTATGATGTGCCATGATTCCAGTTTATTACATTTCTATTCATTTCATGTTTCGTATATTTAGTTTGCTAGAATCATTACTTGCTTCCGTCCTGACAGGATAACGTTGTAGGTATACTTACTGAGGAGGAGTTGCTCTGCGATTCCTATTATGGAGTTGCTGCCGAGGACCAGGCCTTGTCTTACGAGGATGTACCTGCGGGGAAACTCGTCTAGTTGTTTATTTATTTTGGACTTTTGAGAGTAGTCATATATTAGACTATATATTTTATGACTTGACATGTATCCAGCTTTACATTATAGACTTGTACTTGGAACATACTTATATATATGAGATGACTTTTGTGTTTGGAACATTTCTGACTCTTCATTATTACATATAGAACTGTTAGCACACTTTGGTTATCTTATTTATCTTAGAACAACTTACTACGCTTTATCTCAAGCGTAGGCTGGACATGACTTGTCCCGGCCCAACAATTTGGATAGCGGATCGTGACACAAGTGCTATCGAAGATCCTACAACTGGGTACAAGTGCGATGGATTTGGTAGAGATCATAACTGGACAAAGAGGAGCATATTCTGGGATCTGCCATACTGGACTACCATTCTGAAATGAAGAAGAGATATCTGAACGATGATGAGCTAAGGGCTGCTCAGGTGTATGTATTACTCAACTGCGACGAGGAGGAAGTAGAGAAACTGGAGAGGTAAGTAATTAATACGTCTACATTATTTTAATAGTGTTGATTTTTATACTATTACATTAATTGAACGATGTTATTTTTAGCATATTTAATGATGATCTGAGGTCAGGTAGGCCACACATAACAGAAGAAGAACTAGAACAAGAAATGAGGCGTTATTTTCCATCATGGTTGAGTGCATATATAAGACTTGAGAACTCTGTAATTACCTTTCTGTATATGCACTTGATTGAGAATGAGCTTAATTTCTTCTTTCGTGGTATTTAGGTCGATCGTCCATACGCAAGACTTGAGAATGAGTCTATTAGAATGCTAGCCAAGGGACCAATTTATGCTGCAAAAATATGGCCAAGCTACTGTGTTAATGGGTTTAGGTTCAAGTTAACAACTTGTCCGATCAGAGACAACTTTGTGGATCTCGACTCCACCAAAAACAGCTGTTTGTGTATCAGATCTTCGAACTACAAAGATGTTGATGCGGGCAACGATTTCTATACCGTACTACGGGAGATCGTGGAGCTGACATATAGTTATGGAATAGAGCCTGCTAAGATTGTGTTATTCATGTGTGCTTGTTCGATCCGATTGAAGGTCAATATTGGAAAGTAGACAAGCACGGTCTTGTTGATATAAACTTTCGGCGTCGATATCAAGCCTATGAACCATTTGTCCTATCAAGTCAGGCTCAGCTCGTGTACTTCACAAGTTATCCTAAACGGGAAACAACAAGGTCGGACTGGGGGGCAGTATGCAAGACCAAAGCTAGAAATACATTTGAGGTTGACGATATAGCTTATCAAGAGGATGAACTACCTCTTGTAACAAATATTATAGAAGTGGACACGACGGAAGTTCCTCATTACACATCTAATTGTGTAGAAGAAGTAGAATTATCTGAAGAGGAAGATGCAGATGAAAGTGAAGATGTAGAGGAGGAAGAAGAAGAAGAAGAAGAAGAAGAAGAAGAAGAAGAAGAAGAAGAAGAAGAAGATGATGATGAGCTAAACGAACTAGATGAATTTTCAGAAGAGAATTAAATCTGTACGTTTATTTTATCATCATATTTGACACTTTAGTGACACTTTTATCATATAAATCTGTGACACTTTAGTGACACTTTTATCTGTGACTATGATATTTTTTAAAATCTGTGATGTCTATCATATAAATATGTATTTTTGTTTTATTGTCATATATTATTATCAGGTATGACTAGACCATATGGACGACGCGGAGGATTTTATATTAGGCAGTCCCATCAGCCTCGGGCTGGGGATGGAGATTCCGTACCCTCATCCTCATCTCCGAGTACGCCATTGTACCGTTCTGTTCCCGGTCCATTACCGGGACAGGGCAGTTCCAGCAGGTTGGCGACTCCTCCCTCGTCGTCCAGCATTCCTGATCCCGCATCCAGCATTCCTGATCCCCGTCCAGCATCCCTGATCCCCCGTCCAGCATTCCTCCTGCCGACGGCTCTATGGGGGAAGCCGATGTCGAGCATATGGAGGACGGCGATCAGACTGATCCTGCCCAGGCAGGAGGTGAGAGCGACCCTCCATGCGCTCCCCGGGCGAGACGTGTATGGAGATTTGGACGGACGGGCCTACGAGGTAAGTTAATTAGTTAATATATATTTCTCAAATGATTATATGTACATATATATTCATGAAAATTATTATTGTATAGATATCGGGCTCCTGCAGTACAGAGACAGCTGGGGTTATTTCTGAGGCAGAACTATAGTGGGCCTTGGATTAACTACTCAGATGCTCCCGCAGATAGGAAGGCCTTTTGGTTGGCCCACTTCAAAGTAAAAATTTTGTTTATTTTTAAATTTTAATAATCATTTGTGTATATTATATAACTTTTCTATTTTACTTCTTGTAGAGGACCTATTTCTATCCACCACACCGGGCGACAAAGATCGAGGCCCAATTTTCTGTCGTCGCAGGCAAGCTCATCCGTGATGCGATCCACGACCAGAAGTCTCGTGATCGCTCCGGAAAGCCGATCCATGGTTGGATCACGCCAGAGCAGTAGACTGCGATGAAGGCTAGATTCGCCGAGGCTAGGTACCAGGAGCGGTCTGACAAGACCAAGGTGGCGCGGTCGAGCGCCAGTAAGTGGTGTGGTGGCTCCATTCCGATGACGGAGCATTTTCGTCGTATGGTACGTTTCCTATGACGGACATTAATTTATATATAGTTTGATAGAATATTTAATACTAATAATAGATAATATATTTTAACAGGTAAAAAAGGGCGACGACCCGAACATGGTGACCGTCTTCCTGGTCACCCATCGGAGGGCTGGGGAGTTCATTGACGAGAGGGCGACGCATGCATATGTACGTTCTATTCTTTATATTAATTTACTATAATTTAGAAAACAGGAAAATAGATATCAATATAGACTTTAGCAAACACTTACACGTTAGCAAACATTGTTCTAGGCCGAGTTTGTTCAGCTACAAGAGGAGGCGGCTGCTGCTGCTAGTGCGCCAACAGAGGGAGGGGCTGGTACTTTCTCCCAGCTGCCTACAGCTCCATCGCCGGACGACCTCTGGATGACCGCCGTTGGCGGTCTTCAGAAGGGTACGTACTACGGTACGGGATCCTACGGCACGTATTTGGCTTCGGAGTAATCCAGGGCCCCCTTTGTCAGTGCACAGTCTCCGGCTTCGCAGGCGTCGTCCCGAGCTCAGGATATTCGTCGTCAGATCGACGAGCTGCGTCGCGAGTTACAGCAGCAGATTTCTTATCACCTTACCGCAGAGCGACGATCCGACCCTCCGATGATCACCGGACGATTTGATGCAGTCGAGTGCAGTATACAGGAGCTGTCACGCCCCAGAACCAGAATACTGGAGAGCGGGGGACAGACACAGCCAGCTACGTACATTGAAGTAATTCTCACCTCGCAATACGGTCACGGCTGTCTAGATGCATGAGGGTTTACTACAAGCCATTAGTCTCTTAGGGTCAATAACAAGCCTAATGTCTCAATCTCAAGCAAGCGAGTAGAAATAACAAGATGGTAGATCATCAGACATACAAGGTAAGGCATCCCATACATTACATATTCAGATGATCATGAAGCTAGTCATACAAAATACGAAGACTAGCAAGAGTTTAAGTCATACATGATCAACCCTAGGATTTGTCAATCATGCTACAGTCCGTAGGCAGACAGTAAGTAAAGTTGCAAACGAGCTAACACTTGCTCGACGGCTAAACGCCTCAAAAGAATATTTTTACAAGGGAGTGGGAGAGCAAAGTAAAACCCACTCGTTGCCGGGATTCCTTCTAGTGTTCACCATCTGGCAGGAAGGTTGGGAGATCTTCGGTAGCTGCTCCAAAATCTGGCCATACAAAACCAGCTGGGTCAGACCCAGAAAGAGCAAGTACCACAAAGGGGGCTTCACTTAAGAACTAAAACCAGCATGTTAGCACATAAATCATAGGTGAAATAGCATAAGACATGAGTTAAAGAAAACAGAATGATAAACGATAAGATAACTAGAGGACTATTCCGGTACCCAAGTTACAACTCGTAAACCAAACAAGGACCGGGATTGTAACCCTTGACCTGAACAGAACTTAGCCTCGAACCAATTATCGATAAAGTAAAGCATAAACAAGCATGTCCGAAGATATCCATGCACTGGATCTAGGCAAGACTAGACAAGATAGGACTCCATCCATCATTCACGGCCAAGCAAAGAGTACAGCTTGATACTTAACTAACTAGGGTTATCACAAGCTTAGTTACTAGCAAGATGCAATGAGGTACGCCTACGGCCACAAGCCCTGCAGACTATCCAGGTTATCTAGACGCAAGGTTCAAGCTTAGAGTTATCATGCCTTGTTAGGTAACTTGGATGCAACACATGACAGTGTGCATAGTAATCGTTTCATGTAGTGCCCCACATAACAGTGAGCTGGAAATGTGCCCTACTCGTCGGCAGGCTACAAGTCCATCAAGGAAGGCGCCCAGATAACGGGATTGCTTGTAGCCGGAATACCTCTCTATATGCTCTACTTGATCAATCTAGTCATTAACCTAGTCAGATTCGGTATGAATCCCTGACCGTGGTAACCAGGGATACATGTCCTAAACATGATGCGGGACAAGACTGGTTGCTTATACAAGCATATTCAATACAATCACCCACGGTGTCAAGAATTCACTTAGCATGTCAGGTTAGCTGTCGCAACAGCGTATCAAGGTTATCATGTCAAGATTACTTGTCAAGGGTGCACCACGGCGGGTCACCATCATGTCATGTTACTTATCAAGATTACTTATCAAGGTAAGAGTGCGTCACAACGGACCACCATCAAGAATTATCATGTCAAATTACTTGTCAAGAGTGCACCACGGCGGGTCACTAATCATGCAATTCCATCACTAAGCCTTGTTCCGATTAACATTCATAAATAATGTCATGATCACATCGGATTCATGTCGAGTTTACATCAAAAGGCACATAATGCGCCCAAGGGGGGAGCAAGGGGTACTATGGCCAACAAGTGGCATTAGCCAAGTTGTGCCAGGGTAACAGGTTGCGCCAAGGCAAGTAGGGTCAGGTCCAGTTGCGCCTAAACATCAGGTTGCGCCTGAGTCAGACTGCGCTCAAGTCAGGCTGCGCTCAAGTCAGGCTGCGCTCAAGTCAGGCTGCGCTCAAGTCAGGCTACGCTCAAGTCAGGCTACACTCAAGTCAGGCTACGCTCAAGTCAGCGTATGCAAGACATACGTCTCCAAAAGGTAGTGTATGGACTCCAAACGACTCCTCTTCAAGGCAGCGTATGTACTCCATACGACTCCTCATCAAGGCAGCGTATGAGGTCCATACGACTCCTTGTCACCCAAGTCAGCGTATCTAAGACATACGTCTCCAAAAGGCAGCGTATGTACTCCATACGACTCCTCATCAAGGCAGCGTATGAGGTCCATACGACTCCTCATCAAGGCAGCGTATGTACTCCATACGACTCCTCATCTAGGCATCGTATGTACTCCATACGACTCCTCATCAAGGCAGCGTATGAGTCAGACTGCACTGCGCTAAAGAGCGCGCGCAACTCAGTGGCGCAAGCTAAAAAGCTCGCGCACACTGCTCACTGTCTTCTCCAAATCAGTAAGAACTCTATGGTTTGAATCCAAAGCTTCAAAAGTCCATAACTTGGTCAAAACAAGTCCAAATCCCACTTTTCAAAGGTCAAAATTGGGTAGAATAAAATTCTCTACAATATGGAACCATCAAAACTTGAAAACAAAGAAGTTTGATATATCAAAACCACCAAAATCCGAAAATAACTAATTTCTAGATCTACAAAAATTAAAGCCTCAAAATGGAAAATGACAAGTTCTAATGTGTCTTAGAAACATGAGGAGAAGCTAATGGAACAATAAAAATGGGCTCTCTTGTGGAAGCAAGTTGTACTTGCCTAAGGGGTGTTCTTGGTTGGTGGTGGGTTTAATGGAGAAGGAAAAGAGTTAATGAGAAAGTGGAGGAGAGAGAAAAGTTAGGTGGGTTATAAAGGGGAATGGTGGTGGGTTTAACATGATGAACCAAAGAATAAACCAAGCCATCCCAAAATAAACCAAGTTAAACTATTACATGCCATGATGAACCTAATCAAGATTAAACTGAAATTAGCTAGCCAGGCAAGAAAATAAAATACATGTCAGGATCCCGTATACGTATACTGGAAATACGTAGAACGAAAAACGGGGATGACAGGAGCTGATGAGCCTGCAGCAAGCTACAGCTGCCAGCTTGCACACGCTCACCGAGTCTACGCAGCGCACAGAGCATAGATAGGTCGAGCTGGAGGGATCGCAGAGGACCATGTCTGCCTCACTCACTCAGGTATCGGCTTCGATTGAGGAGAGTACTCAGAGGATGGTGAGTACCCTTGCTGCACATGGTGAGCGACTGCGAGAGCTGGAGCAGATACGTCCTTTCGGTCCATCGACGGCACCGACTCCAGATATTGCACTGCCTCCAACTGCCCCTACGGTGCAGCTCACCCAGGAGCAGTATGAGTACATGCTATCCCAGATGCGCGGCAAGGGTCCTCAGTGATCTAGTAGATTTTTTTATCATCTTTGTATGTATTGGCCCTATGGGCCCATTGACCGTTCTGTACACTGATTTTCATTATTATTTGACTCTGTTGGACATGTATGTTTGTGATATTTAATTTGTTGGTATTTTTATTGAGTACATGTATGATATTTAGTTGTAGACTGTTATGATGGGAGACTATTATTCATCTATTTGTTGTAGACTGTTATGATGGGAGACTGTTAATTATGATGATATCTGTGACGGGGATGACAAATATACCTACGCTGGGTTATAAGCGATGATCTGATATACAAAGGAGGTGCTGCCCAAATTTTTAAAAAATATAATGTGTATTTTTGTGATGATGTGTGTCTGTGTTTACAGTGTATGTGAAATATAGTGTTCGGAACCATCGATAGTTTCGATTACTGTTGTATGTTTTATCTTGGACAGAAAGAGCAACTGTTCAGGGTGTACTTCTGAGAGCTTCATTATCACATCCTTCACTCTCTCGGGACGTCGTACAGGATCCCGAGAAGGTGAAGGACGTGAAGAGAAAGCTCTGAGAAGTGCACCCTGAACTGTTGCTCTTTCTATCCAAGATAAAATATAGAACAGTAAGCGAAACTGTCGATGGTTCGAACACTGCACTTCACACACACTGTAAACACAGACACACAGCATAACAAAAATACACATTATATTTTTTAATTTTTTTCAGTATTCTACGACGGATAGCGACGGATAGCGACGTCTAGCAACGGATACCAAACGTCGCTATACGTCGCTAATTAGCGACGTTACGTCGCTGTCCGTCGCCACCTTGCTGACGTGGCAGGCATGCCATGTCATCACGTAAATAGAACTAAACGTCGCTAAGTAGTCGCACTACATCGCTAATTTTGTGACGTAATATTTTCGTCGCTCGCCGTCGCTAAATTGGCGACGACCCAGCGACACGGCGGTCACGTCGCAAACAGCGACGTAGGGCGACGAATGTACCATCTGCGACTAGCTTAAAAGCGACCTTCATTTTCCATCGCTAAAGTCGTCGCTAATTACGATTAATTAGCGACGTATTTTCCATTATTAGCGACGTATAATGACGTCGCTAATTTGCCTGATTTTAGTAATGGTTGGCTTATAGTAGTAACCTCCATCTATACAGCTTATACGTTATTTCGGAGTACTGGAGTACTTTGGTATACGTAGCTGGCATGGTTCGTCCCTACTTGCCAGTATTCTGGTTCTGGAGCGTGACAGGGGGGCAACTACAGAATTGATTAAGCAGCAACGCGAGTCGCACATATGTAGTCTGATATTTACTGGAGAGATATATTAAATTTTAATTGTGTTAGTCAATAAAATTTATATTTTATATGTTTAGTAATAACATAGTTCGTATGTTTTATATATAGCTATGTGATTATAAAAGGGAAATGCGGTATCGAGAACACAATACATGGCGCTATGAGGGCCAACTTGGTTTTTGGAAGTTGACTAGTGACCAAGAAGCTTTGTTGCACGTATTTGGTTTTCAGTACATTGATCAAATACGTTTTCTACGTCACGATAGAGACTTGATCCTCAGTCTAGTAGAGCGTTGTTGGCCCGGACGAAAAACGTTCCAGCTATCTTTCGACGAAATGACTATTGTCCTTAAAGATATTGTAAAGACAAAAGCTTAGACAACGATCATGGAGTACCTAGGTATGGAGGCACCAAAATTGAAAGACAAAAGCTTAGTGTCGTATACATGGCTTCGTCAGAATTTTATGCACATAGATCGTATTGGTGACGAAGAAATCTCAGTTGATGAGGAACGGATAAGTATTACATTTATGGTTAATATTTATAAATTATATATCAATTTAGTTTAGCTAATATAATTTTTTTCATAATCTGTTCAGGTCATTGCTTGCACCAGAGCCTATTTACTAGGCCTTATTAATGCAATTTTGTTTTCCGACTCATCGAATATGGTAAATTTACGATTTCTGTCATTTCTGAAAGATTTGACGGAACCGACAATTCATACTTGGGGAGCGTCAATGCTGGCATATCTATACAGTGCTATGTCAGATTTTGTGCAGTTTCAGTCAAGGGATAAATTAATAAAAAATTTAAATGGATGCACGACATTGATTCAGGTACAAATTTTTTTTAAATTTGGTATACATTTAAAATTTGTACACTTATATCATATATCTTTTAGGTTTGGTCCTACGAACATTTTTCTATCGGTAGGCCACTTTTTCGTATTAGTAGCGACACACATATATTTTCGATAACTTTACGGTGGACTACTGATGTAGTAGATCCCGCACACTGTGTTTACTAGGTTGCTCTGATATATCGGGACCAATTTGATTCACTACAGATTTCAGAGGTAAATTAAATTCATCATTCTACATTTATTAAGTTTATTCTGTTTTATTACCTTATAATTATTTGCCATAAAATAGGTTCAAATGGTGCATTATTGTATGAATCCTTATCCTTTTGAGATAGAACGAACATCATATGAATTAAGTCTCCATAGGTTTTACATAATATACCATGGAGACGTAATGTATCATCCAGCTGATCGTGTTATGTGGCAATTCGGTATGAAACAACATATACCCGAAGACCCGTCTCACTACAATCGTGGTAGAAGAAGTACAACCGCAAGAGCTCGCAAATTAATTCCTGCTTGCAATTCCAGACTAGAGACACATAACATCTCAATTTGTCTCAGAACATAGCAACTATAGAGGACTGTAAGTTATTTTAAAGTTAATCAATACTTTTTTTTCCATATTGTATCATATATATGCTCATATTTTTCAAAAGGTACAGTATACGGGGATATTGCATATAGATCTTGGTGAGGATCTCCAATTATAAGCAATAGATGCTACGTATATCAAGAGCCTCGATTCGAGCATAGAGCTATAGATGATTATAGTCTGTGTGGATTTTATGAACATATAATAAGAACTGATGTAAGTAATTTCTTATTGTAAACCAATATTTCAGCTTACATAAGAACTAATGTAAGTAATGCGTTATTATTTTAGGTTCCAGCTTTGGAGCAAGCATATGATAACCCAAATCCTGAAGTGTTGAGAACGGCGGTAAGAAACTTTTTGGGTTGGGTGAAAGCGGATCCGGATCCTCCGAACCCTCCGCTACATATTCCGTCAGATTATCCTGCAGACATTATTAGCCAACGAGAACCACTTTCCCGTAAGGTTAGGCACCATGTCACCCTACCGTTCCCCGATAGCCCGCCTCAGCGAGCTGGTCAGGGGACTTCGCAGTTGTAACCACCACTTTTCTGAAACGAGGGTAATTTTGAACTTTTGTAATTTTTATTATTTTAATAATAATATTTAAATCATATTATGATTTTTGGGGATTTTCTTTATTTATTTTATATTATTTAGAAGGATGAATTATGATTTTGGTTGTTGCTAGTTTAACCCTAGAGACTGTTTGACTTAGAGACTAACCATGACCATGGAGACTCGACCATATGACTAGATTGGCTAATTACATATTTTTAGGCTAAGGGTTTTTTAGTAATTGTGCATTACTTGAATTTTATCTATTTATTAATTGGATTGCTTGCAGTGTGATTTGATTGGTTGCAGACTGGTGACTTGGTAGTATAAGTAGTTTGACCTTAGTCAACCTTCATTAGAAGCCTAATAATGTAATTTAAATTCACATTTTGTTTTTAAAAAAATTATTTAGATTTAATCTCTATTTTTGAAGTAGTTTAGATGATTTTGGTCATTTTAGCCATTTTGGCCTTTATATGATTTTCTGAATATGTTGACTTATGATTGTGCTAGCAACTGGTTTAACCTTAGGGGACATTGTATAGGGACTAACCATGTCTTAGAATTGTTATTTTCATTTTTAGAATTTATTTTTATGCATTAGATTATTTTAAGGCTTTAATTGATTTAATTTAGCCTTTTTGCATGTTAGCCTTTAAGCCTTTTGACGTGGGCCCATTTCTACTTGAGAAAGAGTTGGCCCAAGTGAAACCCTAACCTTAGAGAACCCCCTGGCCACCCAAACAGCAGTACCCCCTCCCCCTTTTCATCATTTGTGAAGTTTTGAGCCTCCACAAGAAAACCCTAAAAGATCCATCTCTCCAAAGCTCCTTTTCCTTCATCCGGAGTCCGTTTCTTCCCAAACGAACTCCGTTGCACTCGTCGAGGAGAGGAGGATCTGCTGGAGCCTTTCTAGCATGGAGGCGAAGGCTTTTGCTAGAGGGAAATCGACCAACACGACAACCGAGGAGCCCCGTTCATTGAGTTTTGACACTCAATAGGTAAATCCTATAATACCATAGTAAATCCGGTTTTTCTTTCATTTTTGCATCCATATAGGTTCCCTAGACTTGCCCACAAAATTTGGTTAATTTTCAACTTCGTTTGATGGCGGTATCGGACACGTGTCGGTCCCTTACGGCACGTGTTCGACGAAATGCCGCTTAGGATAGAAAGTTGCTGTTTTTTGATTCTGTATTCATGGATGTTTAGATAATATGATTTTGATAAAATTTTGTGAAGACGGATTTGGTTTTGACATCGTATCAGCGGCATTTCGGGCAACGGACGCACGTGCACGGATCCCGTGCACGAGGCCGTGCGTGCCCTGCTGTCCGCACGTGATTTCTCGATGCACAGGTCGTATTTTTGCGTGAAATTTTGTGAACACGTGGGGGCAACCTCTGCCCCCATGCTCGTAAAATTTCACGACTTTTTGTTGAGCGGGCACGGAGAAATCGTGCGTGCACCGCTCAGCCACTGTGCATACAGCCTGTTATTTTTGTCGCTGAAACGGACTTCGTGCGCGCACACGACGCAGCGAAGACCCGTTCCAGGACCCGGAACATGTTGACCTATACCTAGACTACTCGTAGGACGAACTCCGAGTCGCGGCATGGCCCGACGAGCGAGCCACGAGGCCAGAAACGCGCGCACGAGGGCGCGCGGGCTCGCACGCGCGCAGCAGGCCGCACGAGTGTGGGGGCTGCGTGCGTTTCTTTGGGTGGCGTGTCACCGTGTCATCGTGTCCTAGACCTACCCCAGGACCCCCCCAGCTATGTGCACAAGCACGTAGCATTTCTTTGCGTGTGCGACACTCAATCGAGCGAGAACGCACGCGTATCACGCGGTATCGGGAAATTCCGATACGCGTTCTGTGGACACGACACGGACACGATTTCGAACCCGAGAGTATACGAATGCATCACGTGGGTCGAGACCAACGTGTATGCCGAGTTTCGCGGGTTCGTTTGGTATATTTTGCATTTTGGATCGTTGTGTGAAATTGGGTTGTTTTCTTTAATTTCGATTTTGAGTTGAAATGTGATATTTTGTTTTCCAGCCTTTTAGCTTATAAATTCTAAGTTTCTAATATGTATATGAGGTTTCGGATATATAGGAACCAACTTTTGGTTTTGTTTCACAATTTTCCATCAATTATGAGTATATGTGCTTTCTATATATAGCTTTATGCATATATTTAACTATATGTATATATATAACCCCGTTGAAACCTATTGCTAACACATACATGTTGAGAATGGGTCGAGGGAAATTATTCCAAATTTTAGACTCTTTAAATTATCTCGCACCATTGTGAATCTTTCCATTTAAGAGTTTGTGTGTGTATATATATATATATATATATATATATATATATTTATATATATATATATATATATATATATATATATTAATATATATATATATATTTATATATATATATATATATATATATATATTATATATATATATATATATATATATATATATATATATATATATATATATATATATATATATATATATATATATATATATATATATATATATATATATATATATATATATATATATATATATATATATATATATATATATATATATATATATATATATATATATATATTTTAAGAAAACTACATATATATATATATATATATATATATATATATATATATATATATATATATATATATATATATATATATATATATATATATATATATATATATATATAAAATATATATATATATATATATATGTAGTTTTCCTTAAAATATATATATATATATATATATATATATATATATATATATATATATATATATATATATATATATATATATATATATATATATATATATATATATAGTTTTCTTACTTTGTATATATGTAGATAATAGTATATTAATTTGTGGTATACCATGGTTTTGTTTTCTGTTTTTAATCTTAGATTTTCCCCATTTCAGTAAGCACCAGGACACACACACACACACCATCTTTTGTTAGATTTAAGGTTGACTTGTATTGTATATACACGTGTGTGTATATACCTATATGTATATAGATATTTATGCTTGATAATTCTCTTAGAATAGATTGTAGTTGTGTATATGACTATAGGAGTCCTAGGACAGATTTGGTTTGTCATTTCGAGCTTAGTTTAGTCGAATTGGCCGACAAATTGACCAAATTGACAAAAGTTAACTTTGGGTCAAACTTGATCCAATTCAACTCAAACGAACTCCAAATGACCTAGAATTTTGTGTATGACCTAGAAATTAGTAGACGGACTAGTTGACCCAGGTTTGACCATCATTGACCAGGTTTGACCAGAGTTGTCCGAGGGTTGACTTTGACCAAAATGGACCTAGAAGCATGTACACTACTAAAATCTGTCAAATCAGCGACGCCTCAGGACGTCGCTAAATAGGGAAAATACGTCGCTAATATCGATTAGCGACGTATTTAGCGACATTTGTACGTAGTCACGATTAACCTAGTCGCTAAACAACAAAATGTCGTAATACGTCGCTATTGCGACGACACTTAGCGACGCGGACACGTCGCTAATTCAGCGACTACCAGCGACGTAAAACATCATCATTTACCGACGTAACCTAGCGACGTTGAGCGAATTGACATGCATCGATGCTGACCTGGCTTGAGAGCCAAATGGCGACGTTCTGCGACTTTGTTACGTCGCTATAGTACCGACATATAGCAACGTTTAGCGACGTCATACGTATCGACGTTTAGTGACGATCAGCGAAGGTATTCATCACAGTTAGCAGCATTGTGATACTTACTTACGGACGTTACCTTCGTCGCTGAACGTCGCTGAGAGTCGCTGAACGTCGCTAATCTTGAAACAAAAAAAATACAGCATTTGCAGCATCCCCTGCAGCATTTGCAGCATTTGCAGCATTTGCAGCATCCCCTACACCATTTGTTACAACAACGACGGTGTGTATCATGAACACAGTATCAAACAACACAGATACACACAATCACGAACACGTTTGAAACACAATCTCATCAATCAACACAGATATATGTAAATTTGTAACAACAATGTCAAACATAATGGTCCACAACTTAATTGCCAAGTATGGGAACGAATGGCTCAGAACACAACCCAAAATTTATTCTAGCATACATTAGTATGAATCATCTATGTTCTGTAAATATGGTGTAGTATATGTTCTTATCGTATCTAGCATCTGAAGAATGTAACAGAATCAAGATGAACTCATATAATGTAATACTAAGACATCATCTACTACTATATAAGATATAGTGATAGGTTGTCATATCATCATTGCCGAGGGATGAGGGTCGGAGGACAAATACCGCTCGAGTGAGCCAAAGGCATGCTGCCACTTCCCTTCCTCCATTCACCCTCTCCCTCTCTCACGCTATCAACGTCACAACTTTTTCACCTCAAGTTCTGATCAAGCATCTTCCTTCTCCTCTCCTCCACTATGGCTCTGGACCCATCTGCTCCTCCCTACTTCCCTTCTTCTTATTTGACTCTCTCGGTCACATATTATATCCACCTCAAGTGTAGAGTCGGGGGAGAAGAAGTGGGCAGAAAGAGGAGGGGGAAGCAGCACAGCCGGCGGCATGACCTGGAAAAAGTACAGAGGTTTTCTTCAACATCTGTAGGAGAACTATAAGGATATATCTTTTCACAACATATCACCTTATCAAAGACCCTTAATATGACAACCATGTTACCGCAGTGTCGGAAGACTAACGTGTCATAATTTTCTAAGCCGTATGTTTTGACATAATCCTCCAAACTCTTTCCTGCTATGTAGTAATGCAAGATTACTACATAGGAGGAAAGAGTTGGAAGGATTATGTCAAAATATACGGCTTAAAAAATTATGACATGTTAGTCTTCCGACACCGCGGTAACATGATATTCACATTAAGGGTCTTTGACAAGGTGACATGTTGTGAAAAGATATATCCTTATAGTTCTCCTATGGATTTGAAGAAAACATCTATACTTCCTCCGGGTCATACCGCCGGCTGTGCTGCTTCCCCCTCCTCTTCCTGCCCACTTCTTCTCCCTCGACTCTACACTTGAGGTGGATATCATATGTGGCTGAGAGAGTCAAATAAGAAGAAGGGAAGTAGGGAGGAGCAGATGGGTCCAGAGCCATGGTGGAGGAGAGGAGAAGGAAGATGCTTGATCAGAACGGATGCCTCAGAACACAACCCAAAATTTATTCTAGCATACATTAGTGTGAATCATCTATGTTCTGTACATATGGTGTAGTATATGTTCTTATTGTATCTAGTATCTGAAGGATATAACAGAATCAAGATGAACTCACATAATGTAATACTAAAACATTATCTACTACTATATAAGATATAGTGATAGGTTGTCGTATCATCATTGCCGAGGGATGAGGGTCGGAGGACAGTCAACTTTATCTACGGCTATATAGTTTCTGCCTCGCCAGTCGAATGGCTGCAGGGACTATGTCCTGATCACCATGTCGTACTGTAGATTAATGCAAATGGAGCTGGAGCCAAAAGACAGAAACCAAAATACAAAATACAGAATCCAATCCCTGGGTTCGCCGAAAATACAAAACATAGTTCTAATTCATATGTATTTTACGTGTGAGAACAGATGGCTCAGAACATAACCCAACAGGAAAGGATACTCTGAGAGATCCATCTGAGTAGGACGTATACTCTGAGAGATCACCTTTACAAGAATGATATCAGTAGTGAGATTGATTGTTGGAGGAGATATTATCAGAGTATACGTCCTACTCAGATAGGTCTCTCACCGTTACTATTTTTTCCGACAGCATGGTGGATGTGCTCCGTCAACAAATTCTTGCTCCGAGCCAAAACTTTGCCCCGGAGCTCAAGTGGACATCCTTCGTGTAGAGCTCGAGTGAGAGGTTCCTGACAGCATAGTGGTCTCCTTTGTCAAAGTATCCGTGCTCGTCCCACAACCAATGTGGGATGAGCACGGATACTTTGACAAAGGAGACCACCATGCTGTCAGGAACCTCTCACTCGAGCTCTACACGAAGGATGTCCACTTGAGCTCCGGAGCAAAGTTTTGGCTCGAAGCAAGAATCTGTTGAGGGAGCACATCCACCATGCTGTCAGAAAAAAATGTTAATGGTGAGAGACCCATCTGAGTAGAACGTATACTCTGATAACATCTCCTCCAATAATCAATCCCACTACTGATATCATTCTTGTAAAGGTGATCTCTCAGAGTATACGTCCTACTCAGATGGATCTCTCAGAGTATCCACTAGCTACCGGTGCCACTTCCTTCTTAACTGTAGGAGGAGCCACCTCAGCATTCACTGTTTCCCTCAAAGGACGTGCCGCTCCTCGGGTTATGGGTGCCATCTGGTAAGATCGATATTCACAAATAATATAATTATAACATAAGCAAGCTAACTAAAGGAACCATCATGTAATTTGAGTACATTTTTGAAAGCAGATAAAGTACAGAAAATTCGATTTTTTGCCAAGTGTGAGAACGGATGGCTCAGAACACAACCCAAGATTCATTCTAGCATACATTAGTGTGAATCATCTATGTTCTGTACATATGGTGTAGTATATGTTCTTATCGTATCTAGTATCTGAAGAATGTAACAGAATCAAGATGAACTCACATAATGTAATACTAAGACATCATCTACTACTATATAAGATATAGTGATAAGTTGTCGTATCATCATTGCCGAGGGATGAGGGTCGGAGGACAATCAACTTTATCTACGGCTACATAGTTTCTGCCTCGCCAGTCGAATGGCTGCAGGGACTATGTCCTGATCACCATGTCATACCGTAGATTAATGTAAAGTCCTTATAGCAAATGTCGTACATAGATTTCTACCTCGCCAGTCGAATGGCTGTAGGGACAGTGTCTGATTTGGTATATCTCACCATTTTTCCAAAATGCCTGACATTCTACCTCGTCAGTCGAATGGCTGTAGGTGTATTTCTACCTAGGTATCCAGTCTCTCATACAGGACCTACCTATCTGCCTTTAACATTAAATTATACAAATCAAACTAGTCTTAAATACTGGTACCAACTGTCTGAACATGACAGTCCCTAATTTGTACTGGATTTATCCTACCTCTGAGTTTCACACATATTAAAATGAAAGGCATTTACTGTTAACAAGATAACCTGTCATGAATTGAACAGCATGCAGACTTAGATTTAGGATTTAAAATGTGGTATTCAGGTCAACTTAATTCAGTCAAAGGGTACTGAACAGAAAGTCTAATTAAGACTTTCAACAAAGCAGGCAGCCTGGACTGCTGTTCAGAACTTGGCAGGCAAAATCCCATACCATCTGATGACAAACCTATACACACCCTTGCCCAAACCATTTG
This sequence comes from Iris pallida, assembly GCA_029216955.1. Lineage (NCBI taxonomy): Eukaryota > Viridiplantae > Streptophyta > Magnoliopsida > Asparagales > Iridaceae > Iris > Iris pallida. Next base: position 4,992,067 of record JANAVB010030817.1, on the reverse strand, counting down.
TTTCAGTAGGTAAAACATTCCAGGTTACTCAAGTAACCTGTCGTGCAACATTTGGTGTCAACAACATTCCTTGTTAATTGTAACATGCATACTATCATATCCCAACTCTGCCAAAACCTGACCAACATACCCTACACTAATCATTCTATATTTCAGTAATGTCAGTGAGCTAAATCATACTCAACTGTCGAGAATACTTAGGAAAAAACTCATTCACAGGATTAGTATCCATCCTTCGTGACATAGCTGAAATTTTATAGGGCTCGATAATAATTATTAGTCAATTTATTCATCATTTCAAAACCTTGAAAATGCCCAAAAAACTCCCAGTATCAGTAAATAGGGCTCGAACCCTAAATTAGAATTCGAATCCAAGCAAAATATCAAATTGACAGTTGATATGCCCAAAAAACTCCCAGTATCAGTATATAGGTGTCACACTGTTAGTCTCATGTCCACACAGTGGGACACGACGTGTCCAAACCAACAAAATAGGTATCACACGAACTAGAAACGAGTCTACGCTCTCGTGTCCCCCGCAGCGAGTCCACTGTGAGTCTCGTGTCCCCCGCAGGGAGTCCACGCTCTCGTGGACACGAACTAGAAGCGAGAGAGAGAGCTAGAAGACGAGGAGAAACTGGGAAGCGGGGACAGGGGAGAGTTACATGAGGAGGAGCTACCTGAGGAAGGAGGAGGAGGAGAAGGAGGAGGCCGGAGGAGGGAGATCGCCGGAGGAGCACCACGGAGGAAGAGGCCGGAGGAGGAAAATCGCCGGAGGAGCATCGCGGAGGAGGAGCGCACGAAAAATTGGGGGGGAACTTTGTGAATGATCGAAAAGGAAACCCTCGCCGCCTGTATGAAACATTTAGCGACGTCCTTTTAGGACGTCGCTAAACGTCACTGATATTTAATAAACGGCGACGCTGCTTAAAATACGTCGCTACATGTTGCTATATCAGCGACGTGTACCGACGAACTTGCGACACAGATTCCCATTTAACAAATTGTAGCCGCTAGACGTCGCTATTAGTCGCTGTTAGCGACAAACAGCGATGTCTTAGATAAACGTCGCTAAACTCCCAAAAATTAGCGACGTTCTATCTTGGAGTCGCTAAATACGTCGCTGATATGACTTATTTTGGTAGTGGTAGTCTTGCATTGTAGCTATTTCCTTTGATATTTTAGACTTGGTTGTGACATGTGTATACTTTAAATAGGTTTACATTGCCCCAGTTTAGCTACACTTCATCATCAGCAGTTCAGTTTGTCAGGCGAGTATATTCTCTGATCTTTTCATACTTCTTTGGATATGTTCTCTTGTTATAGACTAGTATACTTGATGCTGACACGACGTTCATACGAATTAGTACCCTATAGATCTTTTCATGCGATGTTATCCCCTCGGATACATCGAGTATGTCATGTTCATTTACTTTATCATGGCAATCATGTACTCCATGTATTCATATTTATCCATGTGCACTCATATGTTATTCATGTACACTCATGACCATATGAGCTCCATGTATACAGTAGTTGTTATTCATGTGCAATAACATAACATGCATTGATCCTTGTGTATTGATTGGGGGCAGGGAGAGTGTAGTTGGTTATATGATCATTATCCCCAGTAGGTATCCATGTGCACTCCATAGCTGTATCCATGTGCAACCCAAACTGTTTATATAACCAATTCATGCTCTGAATCACGTAGAAGGTTACATTTCTCTATTTATCATATTATATCTCATTTATAGTCTCTCTCTCTTGTTGATTCTCTTTAAATCGATTCATGTATAGTTTTCTATAGCTTGCTTTATATGTCCATTCCTGATATGAACTGTTGTGAGAGATATGTGCTCGTTCCGTCCTGACTGGACATGTTGAAAATTTTACAGGTGATGATGAGGAGTATTGTCCTACTTATTATGGCATTGGCTTAGATGACACTAGCGACGTAGACCCTCGGGAGGATCGGACAGTCGCTGAGGACTTGTCCGTATTCTAGCTGTGACTTAGTACTTTATTTATCTTTCTATTTGAGACTTTATGAGTTGTACTTGAGATTTATTCTGGTGGTTTACACCTAGACTTTTATTTATATCTGTGACTCTCTTGAGATTCATTCTTCTATTCCATCTTAGTATTGTGATTGAATTACTTATTATTACTCTCCATTCGGAGCTTATTTTAGACTGTGTTAGATATTGTAATTCAGGACAGCGTTCTACCGCCGATACTGCGGCGTAGGCTGGGCATTCGTCACTTCTCGTGCCCTTGTACTGGGTGCGGGTCATGACACATTTTTAGCGGTGGCCCATGCAGGTCAGCCGAATCACAACTAGTGTGATTTCGTAGTGGTACTCGAACTAGAGTATCATTACAGCCTGCAGTAGGATATAGGATAAGTTAAGGTACTCAATCACATTAGGAAAACTCTTATCAATTCTTGCTGTTAATTATCTCCTTTTGAAAACAACTGTCCTCCTTTGATGATTTTGCTTCTTTTTCAGTAATTGATTCCTTATTTGATCTGTCTTCAAGATAGTTAAGGAGACACGATTTCATCTCTTCGGTCCATGCAGGACCAGATTCGTATTAGTACGATGTCGTGGTAGTACAACAATTTAATTGTATTACTACGAGCCTGTTATAGAGTATAGGAAGTAAGGTGTTAGAATGAGAGGATACTCAATCACTATTAGAATTTCCTGAGAGATTCCTGGGACGACCCTTGAGAATCTCATTGTGAGCTTCGATTTAAATTCCCTTTCCCTTACTTTAGTCCGCCTTTCTCCCTTGATTCTTGCATCTTGTTTGAACTCTTTTCACCAATACCCTTACTTTCTTGTGTTTAATAATGGTTAGGAAGATGGCTACACTTCTATATACTCATTGGTCAAACACATGGCTAGAAGGATTACATTAAGGAATTGGAATACACGGAGACTTTGACTAAGTTATAAGGGCATTTTTCTAAAAGGATGATTTAATGATTAGTAGTTTGTAAGTTGGGATATTACCAAGGAAATTTATCTTGAGATTCTAAGTAGTAATCATCGGAGGATTATAAAATTATATTTTGATACTGGAGGAAAATAGTTAGAATCTATATAAATTAATTTCAGGAATTGATGTGATTCATGAATTATTGGATTATGATTATACATCCTTGAAAGTATATAGATTGGTTTGATAATAATAAAAAAAAAGGGTGGCAGTATGAACGATTAAATTGAGTCGTACAAGTTGCGATGAATGTGTTTATGAATTTTAATTTAAGTGGAAGAAATGATATTAAAATTTTGGTTTAAAATGTTGGGAAGATATAAAAACGATTTTTCTTTTTTGGAAGAAAAAAAAATCTCAAATTTGGAATCGTGTCAATTGATTGAAGATTTAAAAATCTATTTAGATTCTGGTTTAAGAAGTAGTGATTATGTTTCAATGACTTAAAAAGAGAAATTATGGTTGATAAGTGCGTTAAAATACTGAGCTGTAAATGCTAGATTGTCGTGATAAGCTAAGTGTCTATTTTGAGGATTATTTGAGACAAATTGGGAGTTTTTAAAGTTATGAAGTGATATAGAATTTTATGGATTCATGATTCATTAACTCTTGAGTTTAAAGTTAGATTGAAATGTTAAATTTTGGAAAGGTTAGTAGTAACGTGATAAAAGTTACTATGAGATTTATGAAAGGGATTTAAATGTTAGTCGTGATTAGATTGGAAGGCTTAGAGTGAATCCAAATTGAGGTAGTTATTTTGAAATTTCTTTTTAAAGGAATGTAATGGTAGGCCACCAAGGTGTCACGACCCGCACCCTAGAGTAAGGGCACGAGACGTGGGTACGTCCAGCCTACGCCGCAGTGTCGGCGGTAGAACGCTGTCCTAGGTCAATCATCTAACAATATAAAGGTACCTGTACAGTTTATACTCTCCGAATGGAGGTGACATCACAATATACAGTCTCAATCACATCTAAGGTAGAAGAATGAAAGACAGATAGATAGATAGTAACTCAAGAGAACAGTAGCATAGATGAAATAAGTCTAAGTGTCTAGGATACATAACATCCAGAATGTCAACTCATAATGCAATAAGTCTAAGAGTCTATACATCTCCACATCTCAAAATACAACTCAGAATGTGAGACGAATAATAAAGTAGAAAGACTGTCTAGCTAACTGGTCTAGACTACTGGAGCAACATCCTCAGCTGCAGGTGGATCCTGCTGAGGGTCCTCAACACAAGTGTCATCTAGTCCTGCTCCATAATATGAAGTCACCCATGCCTCATCCTCATCCTCTGTAATATTTTCAACAGGTCCAGTCAGGACAGGAACGAGCACAATACATCTTACACAGTTCATATCAGGTTAGGAAATACGATACAGGCAATAGAGTAAGATACAGGAAATGCTGAAAGGAAATATACGCTGTAAAGAGATAGCTGTAAGGAAATTTCTACTGTATATAGAGAACTGTAAGTGACTAGTGATGTAGAGTACAAGATAGGCATGTGAATGGCTAGAATTTATACATGATTACACTACTGAGTTTGCACATGATTACACTACTTTGGAATTATTCACATGTCTACTTCTACTCCTCCGTTTCCCCAATCAATACACAAGGATCTAGACAAGTTACGTTATTATACATGATTACTTCACATGAGGCTCATAAATGAGTATACGTGAAGTTATACATGAGGGCTCAGTGAATCATGAGAGTACATGATCACATGAGTACACATGAATGATGGAAGCATAGGAGTACATGATGATAGTGAAACACACGTAACATGAAGTATCCGATGCTCCCGAGAGGGATAACATCTCATGTAAAGATCCATATAGTACCAATCCGTGTTACCAATGTGACAGCATCAAGTAAAGTAATCTAGAGCGAGAAGTAAAGCCTGAACAAGTATGAAACGGTCAGAGAATGTACTCGCCTGCTGTATGAATGTCTGTAGAGAATATGCTGTCTGAGGAGAGGTGTCTGGCTCCTGATCAGAGCAACACAAGTCACAATGTATTCTAAATAGTAAAAAATGAAGTTCACTATACATACTACATAATTCTAGGTCAATCTGGTCAAAAGTCAACTCTTGGTCAACTCTGGTCAACTCTAAAGTCAAACTAGTCAAAGTTAGGTCAACCATAGTCAAACTAGTTAGGGTTTTAGTCAAACTAGTTAAGCTAGTCATTTTAGGTCAATCCTAGTCAATTCTAGGTTAACTAGGTCAAATTTGACCTAAGGTTGACTTTGATCAACCCTTAGTCAACAAGGTTCAACTAGTTAGTGTTTAAGTCATTAGGTCAATTGGGGTTAGCCCCTAATGCCATAGGCTAGTCACTTAGGCCATAGGCTAGTTGTCATAGGTTTTCATATAAACCTATACTTAGTAAGTCATATATATATATATATATATATATATATATATATATATATATATATATATATATATATATATATATATATATATATATATATATATATATATATATATCTATATATAGATATACATAATTCTATCTACTACCCATATATATCAATATATGTATACCCTATATATAATACAATCACACTCACATATATATATATATATATATATATATATATATATATATATATATATATATATATATATATATATATATATATATAATGACACTAGAGCGGATAAAGCCCATCCTTGATCGTCATATCAATCTTCGAGAATACCCGAGCTCCGCTCAACTGATCGAAGAGATCGTCGATCCGCGGCAGTGGATATCTGTTCTTGATCGTCAGACTGTTGAGTGCCCTGTAGTCGATACACATCCGTACCGACCCATCCTTCTTCGGTACAAAGAGTACCGGTGCACCCCAAGGTGAAAAACTAGAGCGGATAAAGCCCTTGTCCTGCAACTCATCCACCTGCTTCTTCAATTCCACCAGCTCGCTGTTGTTCACTCGATAGACGTGCTGAGAAATGGGTTCCGCACCTGGAACCAAGTCTATCGAGAACTCAACGTCTCTGTCTGGTGGAAGCCCAGGCAATTCCTCTGGAAATACGTCCATGAACTCAGCTATCAATGGATGTGGAGCTGGCTGCTCCTCAACTGAAGCTCCACAGAAAACTCCGCAAGTCTGCTCTGTCTGCCGTCGGGAATATACAAACTCTGGCTCTCCTGGCGCTCTGAACAGAACTCTACCCCCGCGGCAATCTATGCTGGCATGGTGCATGCTCAACCAATCCATACCGAGTACAATATCGTAGTTCGGTAGTGGCATTACGAGCAAACACACATCCAACTCTCGGCCTCCCAAAACTACTCTCCGTCCCTTGCAAACATCACGAACGAGGATAATGCCACCCCTGGTCGTGATCTTGCAAGTCCTAGGCAACGATTCATATATAACATGATGTCGAATCGTAAAAGATACTGATACAAAGCTATGGGAAGCCCCAGAATCGAACAATGCATAAGCTGGAATAGAGTCGAGAAGAATAGAACCTGCTATCAGCTCTCCAGTAAACTCAGCATCCTCTGCTGCCATGGCGTAGGCTCACCCCTGCTGACTACCCCTGGCCTGATGCTGGTACTGGGTGAACCTCTGCTGCTGAGTCGGCAAAGGTCCCTTCTGCTGCCCTGCCGGAGCCTTGGCTCCGCCTCCCTGAACTGGTCATCCCGAAGACATGGGACACTCTCTCAGCTGGTGGTCTCCGGAACTACATAATAGACACCTGCCAAGCCTCTTTCTGCAGTCATTCCATCCATGACCCTGCTTCTTACAGAAAGTGCAACTGACGACCTGCTGCCTGGGTGCCTGCTGCTGGTGCCTCGGCTGCTGCTGCACCTGCTGGAATGGCCTCTGCTGCTGGAATGGCCTCTGCTGCTGGTGCTGAAAATGAGGCCTCTTGGACTGTCCTCCACCGCTGCCAGCTCCCTGGGTGTCGCGGCCCCTCTTGAGCTTCAGCTCAAGATCATCCTCAGCCGCCATCGCTCCTGATAGGATCTCCTCAAAAGTGGCGTTCCTGTCACTCTTGGTCAAGGACTTGACCTCCTTGACCAAGCCCTTCCTGAACCTCCTCGCCTTCGCTGTCTCGCTAAGGCCCTCCATGAATCTGTTCAATCGGCAAAACTCACCAGAATACTCCTCTACAGTCTGGTTCCCCTGAACCAGGTTCTCGAACTGGGTCTCCAAAGCACCGACTGCCTGATCCGGGAAAAACTTCCCCTTGAAGAGCTCCTTGAAAGCTCTCCATGTCTGCCCTGGAGTGCCTACTCTCGGGTCCGTCTGATACCAGGTACGGGCAAGATCCTGCATCTGGCTGGCTGCTGCCTCTATCTGGAGTCCGGCTGGTATCTCCGCCAGTCGAAAGATCTCCTCAATGTGCTCAATCCAGTCATCAGTATAAAGAATCCCCTATGTCCCCAAGAAGTCCCTTGGGTTCATCTTCTTGAAGTCCTGAATGCCCGGAATCCTCTGCTGTCGCGGCTGTCCCAATCCTCCCTGTGGCTGGACAGCCAACCTCTCCACCGTCGCTCTAGCCAGCTGATGGGCCTCATCTATGCCCCTGGTAAACTCTGCTGTCTGACGCTGCTGCTGGGCCTGTTACGTCTCTAGGAAATGCTGGAAGTATGAAAACATCTGTGCAGCATCCACTAATCCAGATGGCATCGGCGGCTGGAACTGCGGCTGGTACTGCTAAAACTGTGGCTGACAAAACTGCGGGGGAGGCATGTCTGGGGTAGCTGGGATGGTCCCCCGAATAAGTAGAGGTGTACCCCCAAATGTGGCAGAAGCTCCCACATGAGCTGGAGTAAGGGGAGCTGTGATCCCCGGGTCCTGGTGAGCTGGACAAGAGGTGGCAGACCTCTCAGCGGTGTCACCTGGACCGAGACGCTGCGATCGTGTCTCCACCATCCTGAAGACAGATCAACAAGAAAATCAATACGGAGAAGAAACGATATAGTCAAAGGGGACAGTTTATTTCAAAAGAAAGACAATATCAGCAAGAATTTAGATAGCAGGGATTTAGATAAGAGTTTTTCCTAATGTGATTGAGTACCTCAAAACTACATCCTATTTCCTACTGCAGGCTGTGGCGATACTCTAGTTCGAATACCACCACATAAACATGACCTGCATGGGCCACCACTAAAAATGTGTCACGACCCGCACCCTAGAGTAAGGGCACGAGACGTGGGTACATCCAGCCTACGCCGCAGTGTCGGCAGTAGAACGCTGTCCTAGGTCAATCATCTAACAATATAAAGGTACCTGTACAGTTTATACTCTCCGAATGGAGGTGACATCACAATATACAGTCTCAATCACATCTAAGGTAGAAGAATGAAAGACAGATAGATAGATAGTAACTCAAGAGAACAGTAGCATAGATGAAATAAGTCTAAGTGTCTAGGATACATAACATCCAGAATGTCAACTCATAATGCAATAAGTCTAAGAGTCTATACATCTCCACATCTCAAAATACAACTCAGAATGTGAGACGAATAATAAAGTAGAAAGACTGTCTAGCTAACTGGTCTAGACTACTGGAGCAACATCCTCAGCTGCAGGTGGATCCTGCTGAGGGTCCTCAACACAAGTGTCATCTAGTCCTGCTCCATAATATGAAGTCACCCATGCCTCATCCTCATCCTCTGTAATATTTTCAACAGGTCCAGTCAGGACAGGAACGAGCACAATACATCTCACACAGTTCATATCAGGTTAGGAAATACGATACAGGCAATAGAGTAAGATACAGGAAATGCTGAAAGGAAATATACGCTGTAAAGAGATAGCTGTAAGGAAATATCTACTGTATATAGAGAACTGTAAGTGACTAGTGATGTAGAGTATAAGATAGGCATGTGAATGGCTAGAATTTATACATGATTACACTACTGAGTTTGCACATGATTACACTACTTTGGAATTATTCACATGTCTACTTCTACTCCTCCGTTTCCCCAATCAATACACAAGGATCTAGACAAGTTACGTTATTATACATGATTACTTCACATGAGGCTCATAAATGAGTATACGTGAAGTTATACATGAGGGCTCAGTGAATCATGAGAGTACATGATCACATGAGTACACATGAATGATGGAAGCATAGGAGTACATGATGATAGTGAAACACACGTAACATGAAGTATCCGATGCTCCCGAGAGGGATAATATCTCATGTAAAGATCCATATAGTACCAATCCGTGTTACCAATGTGACAGCATCAAGTAAAGTAATCTAGAGCGAGAAGTAAAGCCTGAACAAGTATGAAACGGTCAGAGAATGTACTCGCCTGCTATATGAATGTCTGTAGAGAATATGCTGTCTGAGGAGAGGTGTCTGGCTCCTGATCAGAGCAACACAAATCACAATGTATTCTAAATAGTAAAAAATGAAGTTCACTATACATACTACATAATTCTAGGTCAATCTGGTCAAAAGTCAACTCTTGGTCAACTCTGGTCAACTCTAAAGTCAAACTAGTCAAAGTTAGGTCAACCATAGTCAAACTAGTTAGGGTTTTAGTCAAACTAGTTAAGCTAGTCATTTTAGGTCAATCCTAGTCAATTCTAGGTTAACTAGGTCAAATTTGACCTAAGGTTGACTTTGATCAACCCTTAGTCAACAAGGTTCAACTAGTTAGTGTTTAAGTCATTAGGTCAATTGGGGTTAGCCCCTAATGCCATAGGCTAGTCACTTAGGCCATAGGCTAGTTGTCATAGGTTTTCATATAAACCTATACTTAGTAAGTCATATATATATATATATATATATATATATATATATATATATATATATATATATATATATATATATATATATTTATATATATATATATATATATATATATATATATATATATATATATTTATATATATATATATATATATATATATATATATATATATATATATATATATATATATATATATATATATATATATATATATATATATATATGTGAGTGTGATTGTATTATATATAGGGTATACATATATTGATATATATGGGTAGTAGATAGAATTATGTATATCTAATATACATAATTCTATCTACTACCCATATATATCAATATATGTATACCCTATATATAATACAATCACACTCACATATATATATATATATATATATATATATATATATATATATATATATATTTTTTTTTTTTTTTTTTTTTTTTATATATATATATATATATATATATATATATATATATATATATATATATAATGACACTATGTATAATCTAATACAATATATATATATCAATATATGCATATATATAGATATATATATATATATTGTATTAGATTATACATAGGACACTATGTATAATCTAATACAATATATATATATATATCTATATATATGCATATATTGATATATATATATTGTATTAGATTATACATAGTGTCATTATATATATATATATATATATATATATATATATATATATATATATATATATATATATATATATATATATATATATATATATATATATATATATATATATATATATATATGATTCATATATATATAAAGGGAAGTGAGATAGAGTGAAAGAGAGAGTGTGAGAGTGCTGGACAGGAGGGGGGGTTCCAGATTTCTGGAAACAAAAATTAGCCCCCCCCCCCCCCCCCCCCCCACACACACACAATACACCTATATACATATATATGTATATATATACATAACTACATATATACACATATGTATATCCTCAATTCTCACCTACACACACACATATACATACGCTACCTATACATACACTGAAAATATACGTATACATGTATAAATCATAATAAAAATAGTTTTAAAATTCGATTTTAAAAACTGGGAAATTATCCCAAATCTGGAAATATGGACTGTGTATAGGAAAAGTAGGTAAACTTGATTTCGTGTCCAAAACCCCACTAAGGTTCGAAACCAGTGGTTGGTAAGTAATGCCCCAAGTGTCCTCTAGTGTCCTATGTGCCTGACACGACACCATGACACGAATTGATTGGTCTAAACTCTCAAAACCCAAATCGGGTAAACTAGGATACGCACACACGTACACAGCGTCGTGCACGCGTTCCACACTCTCGTGGACACACCACGAGACACGACACGTCTCGTAGCCATGCACACGTGTAGCCCACATATAGGGCTACACGATGGACACACTGATACGTGTCTACGACACTCCAGGACACGATACGAAGATCGTATCAGTCGTGAAAAATACGACTGATACACGCGTTCAGACCGTATCGTGCACGCGGTCGAACGCCTCGTGCTCGTGACGCAGGATATGACACATCTCGTGCTCTTGTCCTCGTGTACGTCACATGATGGGCTACACGCTCGTGTCACCACGAGGTGCCCAAGTGTCGTGTCCGCGCGACACGATATGCGCGAAGTTGGCCCCGCGCGCGCGTGTGCACTGACAGTGCGTGTCCAGTGCGAGTGAGATTTCTCACTCGATACGACACGACACAACACGAAACTCTGGGGGCATGCTCGTAGACATTGCCCCCGTGTCCAAGTCAAATTTCACGTGTCCTAGTGCTCTGTGCAGTGAGCACGAGGAGCGTGGTAGCAGGGCACGACGCGAGCCTCGTGCAGTGGGTTCGTGTCCATTTTGGACACGGACACAGCACGAAAACGTGCTCAGTCAAGTGTAGTTGTAACCTACAAGTCTAGGGCTACACAAAAATGTAATTTGTTTTACAAAAACACAAAAACCATTTCTTTGAGGCATTTCCCCAAACAAGGCTTTATAGCCTAGGATACGTGTCCGATACGGACACCAAACCAACTCTAAATTTCACCAAACTAGACCCACAGTTAGGGTAGACCTATATGCATGCATTTATGAAGAAAAACAGAATATTAACTAGGTTTGAGGGCATTTACCTATTTGTGCAATTCCAAGGAAAAAAATCAATAGAGAGGGGGTGTGCTTCCTTCCACTTGGTGATGTCCAAAGCTCATGAAATCTGGATTGCTAGCCTACCTTAGCACCCTTGATGTTGTAGGGTCCCAATGCAAAAGACTAGAGGTAATTTGGATCAAAAATGATCAAGTTGTGTAGGTTTAAAGGAAATGGGATTTTGTAGGATTAAAATTCATGTAAAATGTTCATGAATGATTTGATGAGGTTATATAGAATGGTGTGGCTGCTAGGGGGGTGTCCTTGGCCGGCCATGGCAAGGGGGGGTGTCCTTGCCCTTTCCTTCATGGTGAAGGCAAGACTTTGGTGCTAAAGTTGGGATACTTTGAGGGTTTCAAGCAAAATATCCATTTTGTCAATATCTAGATATTTTCATTGCTTTAACCCATGACCAATTATCCATCCTCTAACTTCTAGGTTAGTAGCTAACCTCTAGATTAGGGTGAGATAGGTTAGGGGCTATTCATGTTACTTAACCATGATTAAATAATATTAAAATCACATAATTCCAAATAAAATCTAGTAATTTACCAAAATACCCTTTTAGGCTAAAATTACTAATTTGATGTTCTAAGCCTATGGCTAGGCTCACATGGTCATGGCAACTCCTAGTTTAAAGAATAACTAGGGTTTACAATAAGGTTATACTAGTAAGATCACAAAGTCATAAGTCATGACTTAGAAATAGTTTTAATTACACTAGAAATCACCATAATTCATATTATGCCTAAAACACCATTAATAAATAATAAATTTTTCAAAATACCCTAATTTCAGAAAACAGGGTGTTACACAAGGTAACCTTAATGAGATAGAAATGTTCCACACTAATTGTCATATCACTCATGACTATGATAGTAGTATATACTCCAGTGTTGTTAGTCGTCTGCCAAACTATGGGACTGTATCTCAATCTTGACTTACTCAACCTTCCCTCAAACCTAGATCTTTTATTGTGACCTTCTAACCATTTGTATTTGATCGTTCCTTAACAGTATTCGTCTTTAGAACTGTGTCCCTAAATTATTTCACTGGATTCTTAATTAAATTTATTTCATGCTTCAACTTGATTTTCTTTATTCTTGTATTAGTTGTCACCTCTTGAACCCTTACCATGATACTAAATTACTTTCTGACTTAAATTCGAGATCCAACCATGACTCAATTCTTTCGACCCGACATGGGATGGTGTTCTTCTTGTTTTCTTAAATGCTTAACCTTGTACCTTATCTTGATTGATTGACCCGTTTAGTTAAGGATCTTGGACTATATTTTTTTTTCTTCATCATTACCTCCCTTACTTTTATTTTGACTACCTTACGCTGCTAATTTAGCCTTAGTTTTGCAAGCTTATTTTTTTCGAGCTTGATCATGACATATTTTATTGGGTCGATCCACTAACATATTGTCTAATCAGAACCGGTGTATGATGGTCTGATCAACCTAGTGCACCTTGGTTCGCTTTTATATATTACTCTACGTGGATAGAGGCATAGTTAAACTTGCCCTAGAGTCTCATCCACGACAGTTTGGTAATTCTCCTTGAATTATTTTCGTCGTCTATGAATCATATATTGTACTCAATAGCATTGTCTTCGAACTCTTTTTGCTTTTGTCTTTCACTTATTTCAGAAAGACAAGACACTGTACTTAATAGGTCAACCCAGGGTATCGTGTTTAGCTTCCTTATCAAAAGGAGGATAGTGGCTTATTTCTATATCCTCGCAGTATTCTTTAGGATTTCCATAGTGTTGAATTCTAAACCCTTGATCGCGACCAGTCGACTTGGTCATTCCCTTATCATCCAATGTTTGGAACCTTATTCAATTGAATTAATTCAATTGTGACATGGATTTTAAGTCTTGGATACTCGTGCCTAGACTTCAATGACCTCGTTTCCCATCTTGCCAAACCTCGATTCATCCTGGATTGGATCAACTTAGATCATATCGAGACTAAAATTTCTTATAGATATATATATAGTGTGCCTAGATTTCAGTGTTATTGACAGTCGTGCTTTAAACTTTCGATTTTGATCATCTTTAGAATATTAACGCTTTATGGTTAATTTCAGTTGTTTTTTTTATCACCAGTATTTGTATAGGATGATAGATTGCCTTACAACCTGATGATTTATTATTTTTTTCTTCCTTATCTTTCCAGAATGGCACCCATGACCAGAGTTTGTCCCCAGTGCACAGCTGTAATTCCGGATGAGACCGAGATTGTACTTTTTCCTTCTATTGCTCAGGAGGTGTTAGCAGTCTCACCGGAGAATTTTCTTCCATCTTCTATCCTTCAGGAGAGGGCTGTAGTTCAGCCGGAGACTGAGGGCCTCCCTTTGCCTCCTGGAGTGGTACCCCATGCCATCCCTGATGGAGCTCATATTTACAGACTCCTTCAGGATGTGCGGGAGGTACAAAGACTTCAGGCTAAGCTTATGAGAGAGCAGGGTCTCAGTTTTCAACTGTTGTGGAATTATATGCATTCGAGGGGAGAGCCTAGTCCCAAGAGAGCGAGGAGCAGTATATACCCAGAGCCTCAGGAGTACCCCGGCTTCCAGCCTAGACCAGCCTATCCAGTTCAGATTCCTGACCAACAGAGGCCAATTGAGTGAGTTCCTACATGTACTTTCTGTAAGAAGCTTGGGCACGTATGGAAGGACTGTAGGAAGAGACTAGGATTGTGCCTATTTTGTGGATCAGCTGCACATAAGATACGAAACTGTCCTACTACACCTGCCCCTAGTCGAGGCCTACTTCCGGGAGAGAGTTCCAGCTACCAGACCTAATAGAGGTGAGTTCTTGACCCATACATTATCATGTTTTGATGATTACTGTACCCTACCATATTGTTTGTATGTTTGATACCTTACGACTACTTTTGATCTAGTATGACTATAATGGCTAGATGATGAGACCCCAGACTGATATTACCTGCCATAACCCTGTATGATTTCTTTTCAACTACATGATTTAGATAAGTTTTCTTAAGACCATGATTGTTGGGGATTTGACCTAAAAAGAGTAGGATCATCTTAATTTTGAGGACGAAATTATTTTAAGGAGGGTAGACTTGTAACCACCACTTTTCTAAAACGAGGGTAATTTTGAACTTTTATAATTTTTATCATTTTAATAATAATATTTAAATCATATTATGATTTTTGGGGATTTTTTTATTTTATATTATTTAGAAGGGTGAATTATGATTTTGGTTGTTGCTAGTTTAACCCTAGAGACTGTTTGACTTAGAGACTAACCATGACCAAGAAGACTCGACCATATGACTAGATTGGCTAATTACATATTTTTAGGCTAAGGGTATTTTTAGTAATTGTGCATTACTTGAATTTTATCTATTTATTAATTGGATTGCTTGCAGTGTGATTTGATTGGTTGCAGACTGGTGACTTGGTGGTATAAGTAGTTTGACCTTAGTCAACCTTCATTAGAAGCCTAATAATGTAATTAAAATTCACATTTTGTTTTTAAAAAAAATTATTTAGATTTAATCTCTATTTTTGGAGTAGTTTAGATGATTTTGGTCATTTTAGCCATTTTGGCCTTTATGTGATTTTCTGAATATGTTGACTTATGATTGTGCTAGCAACTGGTTTAACCTTAGGGGACATTGTATAGGGACTAACCATGCCTTAGAATTGTTATTTTCATTTTTAGAATTTATTTTTATGTATTAGATTATTTTAAGGCTTTAATTGATTTAATTTAGCCTTTTTGCACGTTAGCCTTTAAGCCTTTTGACTTGGGCCCATTTCTACTTGAGAAAGAGTTGGCCCAAGTGAAACCCTAACCCTAGAGAACCCCCTGGCTGCCCAAACAGCAGTACCCCCTCCCCCTTTTCATCATTTGTGAAGTTTTGAGCCTCCATAAGGAAACCCTAAAAGATCCATCTCTCCAAAGCTCTTTTTCCTTCATCCGGAGTCCGTTTCTTCCCAAACGAACTCCGTTGCACTCATCGAGGAGAAGAGGATCTGCTGGAGCCTTTCTAGCATGGAGGCGTAGGCTTTTGCTGGAGGGAAATCGACCGACACGACAACCGAGGAGCCCCGTTCATTGAGTTTTGACACTCAATAGGTAAATCCTATAATACCATAGTAAATCTAGGTTTTCTTTCATTTTTGCATCCATATAGGTGCCCTAGACTTGCCCACGAAATTTGGTTAATTTTCAACTTCGTTTGATGGCGGTATCGGACACGTGTCGGTCCCTTACGGCACGTGTTCGACGAAATGCCGCTTAGGATAGAAAGTTGCTGTTTTTCGATTCTGTCTTCATAGATGTTTAGATAATATGATTTTGATAAACTTTCATGAAGACGGATTTGGTTTTGACATCGTATCAGCGGCGTTTCGGGCAATGGACGCACATGCATGGATCCCGTGCACGAGGCCGTGCGTGTCCTGCTGTCCGCGCGTGATTTCTCGATGCAAAAGCCATATTTTTGCGTGAAATTTTGTGAGCACGTGGAGGCAACATCTGCCCCCATGCTCGTAAAATTTCACGACTTTTCGTTGAGCGAGCGCGGAGAAATTGTGCGTGCACCGCTCAGCTACTGTGCATTCAGCCTGTTATTTTTGTCGCTGAAACGGACTTCGTGCGCACACACGACGCAGCGAAAACCCGTTCCAGGACCCGGAACATGTCGACCTATACCTAGACTACCCGTAGGGCGAACCCCGAGTCGCGGCGTGGCCCGACGAGCGAGCCACGAGGCCGGAACCACGCGTATCACCGTGTCATCGTGTCCTAGACGTGCGGCGCTCAATCGAGCGAGAACGCACGCGTATCACGCGGTATCAGAAAATTCCGATACGCGTTCTGTGGACGCGACACGGACACGATTTCGAACCCGAAAGTATACGAACGCATCACGTGGGTCGAGACCAACGTGTATGCCGAGTTTCGCGGGTTCGTTTGGTGTATTTTGCATTTTGGGTCGTTGTGTGAAATTGGGTTGTTTTCTTTAATTTCGATTTTGAGTTGAAATGTGATATTTTGTTTTCCAGCCTTTTAGCTTATAAATTCTGAGTTTCTAATATGTATATGAGGTTTCGGATATATGGGAACCAACTTTTGGTTTTGTTTCACAATTTTCCATCAATTATGAGTATATGTGCTTTCTATATATAGCTTTATGCATATATTTAACTATATGTATATATATAACCCCGTTGAAACCTATTGCTAACACATACATGTTGAGAATGGGTCGAGGGGAATTATTCCAGATTTTAGACTCTTTAAATTATCTCGCACCATTGCGAATCTTTCCATTTAAGAGTTTGTGTATATATATATATATATATATATATATATATATATATATATATATATATATATATATATATATTTATTTATTTATTTATTTATTTATATATATATATATATATATATATATATATATATATATATATATATATATATATATATATATATATATATATATATATATATATATATATATATATATATATGTAGTTTTCTTACTTTGTATATATATGTAGATAATAGTATATTAATTTGTGGTATACCATGGTTTTGTTTTCTATTTTTAATCTCAGATTTTCCCCATTTCAGTAAGCACCAGGACACACACACACACACGATCTTTTGTTAGATTTAAGGTTGACTTGTATTGTATATACACATGTGTGTGTATATACCTATATGTATATAGATATTTATGCTTGATAATTCTCTTATAATAGATTGTAGTTGTGTATATGACTACAGGAGTCCTAGGACAGATTTGGTTTGTCATTTCGAGCTTAGTTTAGTCGAATTGGCCGACAAGTTGACCAAATTGACAAAAGTCAACTTTGGGTCAAACTTGATCCAATTCAACTCAAATGAACTCTAAATGACCTAGAATTTTGTGTATGACCTAGAAATTAGTAGACGGACTAGTTGACCCAGGTTTGACCAGGTTTGACCAGCATTGACCAGGTTTGATCAGAGTTGACCGAGGGTTGACTTTGACCAAAATGGACCTAGAAACATGTAGTCTTGCATTGTAGCTATTTCCTTTGATATTTTAGACTTGGTTGTGACATGTGTATACTTTAAATAGGTTTACATTGCCCCAGTTTAGCTACACTTCATCATCAGCAGTTCAGTTTGCCAGGCGAGTACATTCTCTGATCTTTTCATACTTCTTTGGATATGTTCTCTTGTTATAGACTAGTGTACTTGATGCTGACACGACGTTCACACGGATTAGTACCCTATGGATCTTTTCATGCGATGTTATCCCTTCGGATACATCGAGTATGTCATGTTCATGTACTTTATCATGGCAATTATGTACTCCATGTATTCATATTTATCCATGTGCACTCATATGTTATTCATGTACACTCATGACCATATGAGCTCCATGTATACAGTAGTTGTTATCCATGTGCAATAACATAACATGCATTGATCCTTGTGTATTAATTGGGGGCAGGGAGAGTGTAGTTGGTTATTTGATCATTATCCCCAGTAGGTATCCATGTGCACTCCATAGCTATATCCATGTGCAATCCAAACCGTTTACATAACCAATTCATGCTCTGAATCACGTAGAAGGTTACATTTCTCTATTTATCATATTATATCTCATTTATAGTCTCTCTCTCTTGTTGATTCTCTTTAAATCGATTCATGTATAGTTTTCTATAGCTTACTTTATATGTCCATTCCTGATATGAACTGTTGTGAGAGATATGTGCTCGTTCCGTCCTGACTGGGCATGTTGAAAATTTTACAGGTGATGATGAGGAGTATTGTCCTACTTATTATGGCATTGGCTTAGATGACACTGGCGACGTGGACCCTCGGAAGGATCGCACAGTCACTGAGGACTTGCCCGTATTCTAGCTGTGACTTAATACTTTATTTGTCTTTCTATTTGAGACTTTATGAGTTGTACTTGAGATTTATTCTGGTGGTTTACACCTAGACTTTTATTTATATCTGTGACTCTCTTGAGATTCATTCTTCTATTCCATCTTAGTATTGTGATTGAATTACTTATTATTACTCTCCATTCGGAGCTTATTTTAGACTATGTTAGATATTGTGACTCGGGACAGCGTTCTACCACCGACACTGTGGCGTAGGCTGGGCGTTCGTCACTTTTCGTGCCCTTTGTAAGCCCCCTGAATTTCCGGGATTTATTTTCGAATTTTCTAAATAATTTATTCTCGATAATTCATTTTATTTAATTAATTTTGATCTTTAAATGCTCTTTACCGTGACTTTTTAGGAGCACCAGACCAATCGTTTTCTCAGAACCAACTTCTCATGAATGATCTACTCGAGACGCTCTTCACCCATGACCTTCGTGTCCCACTTAGACACTCTATTTTGTGCTTCATTTTCTTCGCACAACTTTCGGTTCAATTTAGGACAATTAATTATCTACCGTGAAACCTGATTTAATTTCCAATTTAATTTCGGGACCCGACATCGACCCAACCTAGTCGACCCCAAATAGGGACCTGGCCCACACGAAGCCTACTACCCGAATGGCACTTGTGTCCCATTTAATTGAGCCCCCACATACTACTTATTTACCCATGATCATAAATACCTATTTTAATTCAATTATTGCCCCCCTGCCTGATTTCGACCCGGCTCGACTGAACCCGAACCCCAGCTCCATATTGTTCTCCCATGGCTATCCAAATACCCCACTTAAGTTTTTCCCTTTTTTCCTATTTAAAAATATCTCTCTCTCTCTCCTTACTAACACAAACACTCCACCACCCCATCCCTTCCTTTACAGCCAACACCCCCCCTTTTTGGACCGACTTCACACTCTCTCTCCCTCTCAAATATCTCTCTCTTCATGTATATTATATATGCATATATCACTCTCTCTTCCTCTCCATACAAACACCCACACACATAACTCTCTCTCTCTCTCTTCATTTCATTCTTTCTTTTGAAGCTTCTTCTTCCTCAAGGAAACCAATTCTAGGTATGCTCATTAACCCTCATAATTTTCCTCTTTATCATTTATTCCTTCACAATAAATGTAGAGGAGATCATTCTCCACATTTTGACCATAGCTTTTAATAGGTTTTCCTAAAACCTAGTTTAAGGATTTATTAGGGGTTTTCCTTTTTAGAGAGAAATATATATATATGTATATATATATTTCTATATATGTGTGTGTGTATGTATTTATATATATAGATTTGGATGTGTGTGTGTGATTTTAGAGAAAGAGAATGAGAGTTTGGGAGAGAGGAATAGAAGTAGAAGAAGAAGGAATAGGAAGTAGCAGCAGCAGCAGTAGGAAGTAGAGCAGCAGCAGCTGTGGCATTAGCAGCAGCAGCAGTTTAGGCATTAGCAGCAGCAGTGGTAAGAAGAATAAGACGGAGAATAAGAAGAATGAGACGAAAAATAAGGAAATAAGAAAAAGAGAAGAAGAAGGAGAAGGGAATGTAGGAAATCAAATTAGAGAGGGTTGACCTAGAGTTGACCAGAGCTGACCCGTTGACCAAAAGTCAACTGTAAGTCAACTTTTGACCTAGTTTGATTTGGGTTGACTTCCAATGTTCTCATATGACCAAGGTTGACCTAACTAGACATGTCTTGACCTAGAATGACTTAATAGGATTTAAATTGATTTGACTTTACTTCCTAAACATAGTATTGATACGTCTTGTTATCTATAGGTCCTCGAGGCGCTGCATTGGATCCAGTTGACATATTATATCATATCACAGGCGAGTACATTCTCTGATAACTTTTTCCCAATTTATGATAACTGTTATGATTCATGTACTTAGTGTAGATATGCTCATTCCTGACACATGGTTCTCACGGATTGGTATTCCTGGATCTCGACGAGAGATGTTACTCCTTGTTAGCTTAGGATATATTGTGCAAGCTCCCTTGTAGCTCTTGCACAATATGTGGTCACTGATTCTAGAGAAGACTTGCTCCCTTCTCATAGAATCCCGTGCAGTGACGTGTCCTGTTTGGATCCATTCTACCAGTTGGGGGTGGGAGAGTAGTAGCGTATGCCTGTGATCAGATCCATCTTGCATTCTTGAATAGTGCTAGTCATATACCGCACTTATGACTAGCCAGGCCAGTTCTTACAGGTACCCAAGCCGATCATAAGTTGAAACTACTACTCACACACATTGGATAGATGGCTTACCCTGATTTGTGTACATACCATGATCAGTTCTACTTTCCTGTTCTAGCTCTAGCTCTACAGCTTACCATGCCATGATACATATATATACACTCCATGATTTTATTGTATATGCTTTATTTACAGTCTTATGGCTTTTATTCTATCTTGAGATCTGTTATGTGATATATGTACTCGTTCCATCCTGACCGAATATGTTGACAAATTTTAGGAGTAGTTGTGCCCTCAGTATTGGACTTCATGATGTTGCTAGCTGAAGGAATCTCACTATTCTTCTATGTGAGTTGCCTGGTAGTTATCCTTAGTTAGTCTTGTTGTTCCTTCTTTATTTCCTGTCTTATGATCATTGTAGATTCTAGTTGTTCTAGTGATATTGTTATTATTTCTTGTCTTATCTTTCTTAGTTTTCGTGATGTGACATGAGTATATTTCTAGTTACGGATCATTAGAAGTTGTAGTTAGTTTAGTATACTTGACAGCGCTCTACCGCCGATACTGCGGCGTAGGCTGGGCGTGGCCCACGTATTCGTACCCGTATATCCGGGTGCGGGTCGTGACACGTTTTTAGTGGTGGCCCATACAGGTCAGTCTTTGCAGTTAATGCGAAGTCGTGGTAGTGCTTGAGCTTATCTGCACTACTACGAGCCTACCCTAGGATTAAGGTTGAGTCGTGGAATATTTTAGGATTTTGGTACTCAGTCACATATTAGGAACTTTTGGTAGATTCCAGGGATGACCCCTGGGAATCTTATTTCGAACTTTTTCGAAACTTTTCCAATTTGTTCTTGTCCGCCCTGATTTCTGAAACATCTGTCTGTTATCAACTTTATTCTTTCTTGGAATGAGTTGTGGACCCCAGAGGGAAGGTATAAGTTGAACTTATATATCTTCTAGGTTGAGACGAGAATATGATTTGCCAGTCTCATATCAGGTTGAGATTGTTTTAGATTATATTCCAATGATTTCCTTTTATCTTGACCTAGATAGTACCTTTGGACATCTCCTGAGAATTTTCTTCTAAAACCCTATCTCGGAATCTGTTTTCGTTAGTTTCCATCTACTTATCCTTGATTCGTTGTTGAAAATTTTGAATCTTGATGTTCGTTGTTGACTTCGATTTTGATTTTGTTTGAAGATAAGTTTCTCTGGATTGAGTTAAGATATTCTGATAAACATATTTTATGAGGACGATGAGAACGATAAATGTCTACTTTATTTATGGAGTTTAGAATTTATCGCAGTCATATTAGCTAGCCTGACAAGGACATGGAGCCTGATTTTGGATATACTATCCTAGTTATGGCATTTAGATTCTCTTACAGCCATACCGGTTGGCGTGGCAAGGAATCTAGATGACATGATTGTAGGGTGTATACCTTAGCTATGGACTCTATCGTTTATTACAGCTATGTTTACTGGCGTGGCGTAAATTCTGGCAACATAATTTTGGATAGACGTGTATGGTTATCAGGCCATATCTTAAGTTGATTTACTTCTTTTGACCTATTGATCAAGGAAAATTTCTACCATTATTTCTTGTTCCGTCATTTCTCTTCTCATCATATGATGATTTTTTCCATCTTGTCATTACTCCCTTCATCTTGATTAATTATGTCTTGATTACACCAATCACCTGTCTCTTATCCATTCCTGTCAACTGCACTGCGAGTCATTTAAAATTTGGTATCTTTTCACCTTGGAAATGTAGTGCCCCGTCCTGCAAAGTCAATCGGAGGAATCGAAACGCCGACGGCGTTTGGCCTTAGCCTTGCAACGGCTTGCTCGGAGACATCGCTCAGGTGGGGTAGTTTCGGTGAACTCTCCTCATCTTTGCCTTCACATAATAAATCGTGTTTTCAACTTGCACAAGTTAGGCTTGATAATAAAAGCTACGCATCCACATAGCTAAGGGAATAATCCCGACGGTTTGAATCGAGTTAGAACATGGAAAACGTCTCACGGTCAGCTTAGAGTTGATGCACGGCGTGCTTTGAAAATGACACTCAGTCCTTCGTCCCGTGGCTTGGGAGAAGGAAAGTTGGTCTGCGGTGCAAAAGCTGAGAGTTAGCCTAAGTCATAGGCGTCGCCCGCACAAATGCTTGCTAAAGCATGCACGGTTCTGTCCCGCAAGGCTTGGCATAGCCTTTGCTCGTCCCTTGGGTTAAGTTGTAGGCTTGAGTGAGTTAGGCATAGTTATGCCGGTCGACCTAAGTTATTCTATTTGCTGTCCCGCTCATTCTGCGGTTGTCAAGATAAATAGTCCTACGACCCCAAGGCCCGTCATATAAAGTAAGACTTGGGCGACAGCGTTGCGTAGAACACGAGTCGGTTTAGAGGCACGAGCCACGGTTGGTTCAGTGGAAAGTTATCCACGGTCGGTCGATACTTAAGGAAACACGTTATGTTCAAGTTAAGTTGGAAGGCTAGGCAGTAACTGTTCCCTGAGTTCAAAGAACGTTAAGTCTAAGCGATGGTTAGTCGCCGAGAGAAAATATGTCGGGACTGTGGTTCAGTCGCCGAGGCAACCCTGGTTTGGGCTCTGCAAATGAAGTATGAAAAAGTAGAAAGAGTAAAGTAAAGAGACTAAGTGATGATGATGAGACCATGCATTACGTTAAGTCTAGAAGTTAGCGTAGGCGCGTGGTCATGGACAACTTGTCGACAAGGTGATGGTTTCTTCGAGCGGCAATCCGGGGCCACGGGACCGACTCGGCCTAGGAAGAAACAAGTTATAGCCGAGCTGGGTAATACGCAATCGGTAAGACGGGGACTTGCATCGGGGCTCGCTACTTGCGTTGCAAGGGTCCCGTATTACCAGGCTATGTCCTAGATGGCTAGTTAATGCCAGTGACCTTTCATATAGATGTGTCGGCACGGGCGGCAATCCGCTTGCGTGCCTTTGGATTGAGTTGAATGTGTATACAGTTAAAAGACACAATGTCGGAGCCTAAGATTTGGCTACAGCAAAGGCGGCGTGCTTCGGCACTAGATGTGGCGTCGAGTGTTAAGTTAATGGCATAGAGTTGCATGAGTTAGGCTTGAGCTGTCGCGAGTTAAGTCGAGAAGGGCCGTAGGGTAAGTTGTGTAAAGTTACGTTGAGTTATTGGGCTCGGCCTAGAAATGTGAGGCACGGCCGCGTTGTCGCAACACAAGTATAGGCGAGACTAAGCAAGGAGGCACTGCCTCGGAGATATTGAAGCACGGATCGAGTTATGGCACGACCGAGTCGTTACGTCCCAGAGTTTGGCACAAAAGATAAGTATAAGTCAGTGCGTCGACAGTGCAAGCACGAGAAAGGTCTAGAGGAAAGGAAATGGAGTCTTTCGTATAGTTGCGTCTCTGATTTTGGCCGTAAGGCAAACACGACTTGATAGGTTAACGTTGTTGGCCCGAGGAGTGGTCTAGAGACAAAGTATGAGTTAACGTTGACATTGCAAGCACGGAATGGTTTCGATACACAAGTTGCGCTAAGGCACCGGTCCTAAAACTGATCCTAAGGCAAGACTAGAAAGACAATCAAAAGGGATTTAAGCTGCACAAAGTAAATGAACGTGTAGGTTTTGTATGGGTGGGCGAGAAGCTCACTCCACCAGTACAGTGGTACTGACACCCACACAGTGTTTCATGTGCAGGCACAGGTAGAAGCTCGTGGCGCGGAGCTCGCTTAGATGCGTCGAGGCACGGAGTTCCTTGGCGAGTCGAAGCGTGCGGTCGCGTGATCTGAAGACTTATACAGGACGTAATGTATGGATATCGCCTTCCGAAGCTTCCGCTGGAATCAAGTATTGTATCGAGAGATGAGAGAGAGCAGAGTGACTTGTAAAATGAGAGAAAAGTGAGACTTGAGAGACTTGTAATTGGCCTTGCGCCCACAATGTAATCCTTGAATTCAATATCAATAAAAGAGCTTTCTTTGAAATACTTGTGTTCATGTGTTCTTTAAATTCCGCTGCAATATATTCAATGTCTCTGCACGGGACTTCTGTGCGACGACCCCGTCGCAGCCGCTGTAATCGGCCGTTATGGAACCCGCCTTGCACGAGCGCAATCTAGGCTCGTGCGGCATCACGCCTTAGCGAGGACGATCGCTCCTACGGGAGCGGGGCGTGACATAGTGGTATCAGAGCACGGCTTTACGTCCTTGGACCGTCGATTGAATTCTTTAACTTTGATGTTTCTGCAAAACTCTGTTGCTTCCGCAAGTTGTTATCATTGGTGCGCTCTCTCTCAAATGTTCCTCGGCATGTCCATACAATAAGTCTAAATATTTTCGAAAGCTCGTACAAGTACTCGGTTGAACGGGATCGATAGGGCCTTTGTGCCGAACGTTGCAAACTTGACTCGATTGAAAACATGTGCTAATGTTAGCAAAGTCACACGTATGCCCGAATAGTCCAACGTCGACCTTAGCAAGTCGCATGCGTGCCTAACTAGTCCAACGTCGACCCTAGTAAGTGAGCGTGCAAACTCGGAATATAGTCCGCACAGGAATGGCTATGCACACGACCTTTTGGCTAAGTTGCGTTTCGCGTCGCGCACCTCGACCTTTGGTGCAAACGAATTGCGAGCGATAACAAGTATCGCTCGGTCGGGAACGGAGATATACTTAGAGTGTCTATCGATAGGAACGCTATCGGACTAACGCTTAGGCGTACACGGAAGATTGATTTGGATTTCGAGGAAATAGTGCGAACGACTTAGTGTGTGCGTCGATACGACGCGAGCGACTACGCTAGCGATTCGTCGAACGAACCTGAAGGATGTCTTAGCGAATGACGCAAATGTGATTGAGGACTAGATCGTATGGCTTGAATCCGAGTGGTGTATGCGATAGGTTCGGAGAAGAAAATGAATGAGTGTCGACGACTAGTCGAGTGGCTCGAATTCGAGTGGTGTATGGTTCGTCTTGGAAATTGTTCGAGTGAATATTGAGGATTACGAGTATGTCGGCGAGGCAATGCAATCGCGCAAAGCCTTAGAACGCGTCATGCTTAGTTGGTCGTGACTTCGAATGTCCCGAACGAGCATCTCGTTCGGACAACTTGTGAATGAGCAACGCGAGTTAGAAAACGATTCGGAACGATGAATGAAAATGAATGGTCTTGATCGAGGAAACTTAGAGGATCGTACGTGCGATATCGGATTGATGCAAATGAAAGGTGACTTGAGTTTTGAATAACGATCTTGAAACGAGCTTGAGGAAAAACGACTGAACTTGATCTTGAGTATCGAGAAAATTGAGGATTTTCCAACTCGGACAATGGCATCAGTCGCACGACTCGAAATTGGTTGCAAAAGAAGATCGTCAGGTTACGCATATCGTCGATGGTATTGAGGCGTATCAAAGATCGATATGCGATAACTCGGGGGCACTCTGACTCGGCGAGTGACGGTCGTGCAAATGTCATTGTTCCGTTGGAAGCTATACTCGGGATGTTAAAATGTGTCGAAGAAAAGATAGACTTGGCTTGAGGATTTCTAAGTTGAACGAATGACGATCGAACTTGGCTTGGGTGAAAACTGGAATGTTTGGATTTGCTTCGTCGACAACCACAACGTTGATGTTCTTGTCCTATGCGAGTGCTACTCCAGCCTCGCACATGCGTCACGTCGATTTGGGCGATCACTCTGCGTGAGCGCTGGTATGGTGATTCATACAGCAGGAGTGGTCGAACTTGCACGGTGCGACAATTTGTGCTTCGATTTGTGGTTTGACGCGAAGGTGACTCGAGAATGGATTTGTGTGCTTGAAGAATCGAACTTGAGGATTGTGTAGGTCCAATCCGCGTATCGAAAATGAGTTAGTCTAACCTCAAACAAGAGTTACGCCCCGATGAGAATGATTATTCTGCGGGTGCGTTGCATGGTGATTCATGAACCACCGTGGATAATCGGACTCGCGTGAGATTGGGGCACAACGTATTGTCGAGCAAGATGACCTCGTGATCGAATACATGAATTGGTTAGAATTGGTGATTGAACGAATTTGAATATACGCAACGCGTGCCGTAATGCGAATTAGGTGATCGTGCTCGATGTTTAGAAATCTGAGTGACGCGAGCTTGGGTAGAAAACCCCGTATGATCGACCTTGGTTTGACCCTAGGATTGGGGTCAGTATTGGCATTATTGTTGGGGAACTATGATTCCAATCCTGACATTGACTTAGCCTCGAAAAGAAATAGCCTAGCGGTTAGGCGAAACGCCCTGTTGCAAGTGTTAGCTAATCGAAAAGATTGATCTTGAGGATTGGCATGGATGGATAGCGTGAATCACGAATATAGGAGACCCTGCTCACGAGATTCGGCTGACATGCATATATTTCAGGGACGCCTGGGTATGTGCACGATGCGACTCGAGTGAGAATGACAAATTTTCTATCATGCGGCTTGGCTGAATGCATGTATTTTGGGGATGCTTGGAATGCGTGCACGATCCAGCCAAGTGATGCGACGAGTTCAAGCAAGGCTTGAAAGATGGGAGTGTGTCGAGATATTGAAATCGTGTTAAAGGAAAGTTTGGTAATAGTGCGAGCGTGGCTCGGAATCGAAGGAACGCGTAGGCGAGATGTGTACGATTAAGTCTTGGCCATAGGAATGGTAGGATAGCTTGCCTTCAGGAAAGTCTCGAGGACGAGACTTGTTCTGAGTGGTGTATGATGTAGTGCCCCGTCCCGCAAAGTCAATCGGAGGAATCGAAACGCCGACGGCGTTTGGCCTTAGCCTTGCAACGGCTTGCTCGGAGACATCGCTCAGGTAGGGTAGTTTCGGTGAACTCTCCTCATCTTTGCCTTCACATAATAAATCGTGTTTTCAACTTGCACAAGTTAGGCTTGATAATAAAAGCTACGCATCCACATAGCTAAGGGAATAATCCCGACGGTTTGAATCGAGTTAGAACATGGAAAACGTCTCACGGTCAGCTTAGAGTTGATGCACGGCGTGCTTTGAAAATGACACTCAGTCCTTCGTCCCGTGGCTTGGGAGAAGGAAAGTTGGTCTGCGGTGCAAAAGCTGAGAGTTAGCCTAAGTCATAGGCGTCGCCCGCACAAATGCTTGCTAAAGCATGCACGGTTCTGTCCCGCAAGGCTTGGCATAGCCTTTGCTCGTCCCTTGGGTTAAGTTGTAGGCTTGAGTGAGTTAGGCATAGTTATGCCGGTCGACCTAAGTTATTCTATTTGCTGTCCCGCTCATTCTGCGGTTGTCAAGATAAATAGTCCTACGACCCCAAGGCCCGTCATATAAAGTAAGACTTGGGCGACAGCGTTGCGTAGAACACGAGTCGGTTTAGAGGCACGAGCCACGGTTGGTTCAGTAGAAAGTTATCCACGGTCGGTCGATACTTAAGGAAACACGTTATGTTCAAGTTAAGTTGGAAGGCTAGGCAGTAACTGTTCCCTGAGTTCAAAGAACGTTAAGTCTAAGCGATGGTTAGTCGCCGAGAGAAAATATGTCGGGACTGTGGTTCAGTCGCCGAGGCAACCCTGGTTTGGGCTCTGCGAATGAAGTATGAAAAAGTAGAAAGAGTAAAGTAAAGAGACTAAGTGATGATGATGAGACCATGCATTATGTTAAGTCTAGAAGTTAGCGTAGGCGCGTGGTCATGGACAACTTGTCGACAAGGTGATGGTTTCTTCGAGCGGCAACCCGGGGCCACGGGACCGACTCGGCCTAGGAAGAAACAAGTTATAGCCGAGCTGGGTAATACGCAATCGGTAAGACGGGGACTTGCATCGGGGCTCGCTACTTGCGTTGCAAGGGTCCCGTATTACCAGGCTATGTCCTAGATGGCTAGTTAATGCCAGTGACCTTTCATATAGATGTGTCGGCACGGGCGGCAATCCGCGTGCGTGCCTTTGGATTGAGTTGAATGTGTATACAGTTAAAAGACACAATGTCGGAGCCTAAGATTTGGCTACAGCAAAGGCGGCGTGCTTCGGCACTAGATGTGGCGTCGAGTGTTAAGTTGATGGCATAGAGTTGCATGAGTTAGGCTTGAGCTGTCGCGAGTTAAGTCGAGAAGGGCCGTAGGATAAGTTGTGTAAAGTTACGTTGAGTTATTGGGCTCGGCCTAGAAATGTGAGGCACGGCCGCGTTGTCGCAACACAAGTATAGGCGAGACTAAGCAAGGAGGCACTGCCTCGGAGATATTGAAGCACGGATCGAGTTATGGCACGACCGAGTCGTTACGTCCCAGAGTTTGGCACAAAAGATAAGTATAAGTCAGTGCGTCGACAGTGCAAGCACGAGAAAGGTCTAGAGGAAAGGAAATGGAGTCTTTCGTATAGTTGCGTCTCTGATTTTGGCCGTAAGGCAAACACGACTTGATAGGTTAACGTTGTTGGCCCGAGGAGTGGTCTAGAGACAAAGTATGAGTTAACGTTGACATTGCAAGCACGGGATGGTTTCGATACACAAGTTGCGCTAAGGCGCCGGTCCTAAAACTGATCCTAAGGCAAGACTAGAAAGACAATCGAAAGGGATTTAAGCTGCACAAAGTAAATGAACGTGTAGGTTTTGTATGGGTGGGCGAGAAGCTCACTCCACCAGTACAGTGGTACTGACACCCACACAGTGTTTCATGTGCAGGCACAGGTAGAAGCTCGTGGCGCGGAGCTCGCTTAGATGCGTCGAGGCACGGAGTTCCTTGGCGAGTCGAAGCGTGCGGTCGCGTGATCTGAAGACTTATACAGGACGTAATGTATGGACATCGCCTTCCGAAGCTTCCGCTGGAATCAAGTATTGTATCGAGAGATGAGAGAGAGCAGAGTGACTTGTAAAATGAGAGAAAAGTGAGACTTGAGAGACTTGTAATTGGTCTTGCGCCCACAATGTAATCCTTGAATTCAATATCAATAAAAGAGCTTTCTTTGAAATACTTGTGTTCATGTGTTCTTTAAATTCCGCTGCAATATATTCAATGTCTCTGCACGGGACTTCTGTGCGACGACCCCGTCGTAGCCGCTGTAATCGGCCGTTATGGAACCCGCCTTGCACGAGCGCAATCTAGGCTCGTGCGGCATCACGCCTTAGCGAGGACGATCGCTCCTACGGGAGCGGGGCGTGACAGGAAAGGTTAAGGAAGTATCGTAAATCATCTCGTTCGGAAGGCGGATTTATTATCAAGTGGTATCTTGGTAGGAATATGGGATGTTGGATCTAGTATAGAAATTTGAGATAGGAGTATGATTGAGGTTGGAACTGAAACCAAGGGGTCAATATAATCAGTTTAGAAATAAGTTACTAGGGTATTTCGAGGATGAATTACTTGAAGAGCAAGTTCAAGGATTTCAAATAAGAAGGACAATAGGATATACATTAATGGTATGAAGGTTTATATTTCGTGGATATGGTAAGAAACTGGACAAGGCATTAGTAAGAGGATAGAGAACACGAGGATTTGAGTCAAAAAAAAGGGGAAGAAGAGATTTTGTGAATATAATTTATTAATTGAGATGGTTGATAATTGAAGGTGTATGATGAAAGAAATATGAAGGTTGATTGGTAATAGAAGAATAAATTTTATAAAGCCTAGTGGTATTAGATTGAATAGCACCATGATAGTGATTTGAACAAGTTCAAGGATATTATAAACTTGAATTAGAGATTTTAGATCAATTTAGGACAAGGTAGAAGAATTCAGGTTTAAGGATGATTAAGTGAATAGTGTGGAGTTCTAGTGAAGGGTGTACTTCTTGATTAGGGTTTTGGAATTTGGATCTGGCCTATGGTATCATGACAAGGTCCAATCTTCGTGACGGAAGGGTAATTCTGGTAGTAGTTGTATAAGATTGATTTTTATATTTGGACTTGTGAGATTAAAGGTGCGATTGGCCAATGATGACCAGATAAACTTGATAGTATCAGAGAGAGATGATTAACTTGGCCTCCCTATGAAACCTTGTCTTTTGATTTTTACTAAAGAGAAATTTGACTTATTCCATATCTTTGAATCATCCCTTGAGTTTTCAATATCGTTAAATCATAATTTTCTTGATCGCGACCGAACGACTTTGGTCAACTCTTCTATCGTACCCGAATCCTGGGTCGTACTCAATTGAGTTAAATTCAATTCTAACTTGGATTTCCATCCTTGGATGCTCGTGCCCAGCCTTCGTTGATCTTATACTCCATCTTGCCCAAATCCTGATTCACTCAAATTGATCAACTTAGATTGTGTTGAAGCTAATTTTCTTATCGTGATTGAATTTCATGCTATTACCACTCATGCTATAACTTTTGATTTGATCCTGTTTGGATTTTAAATACTCGTGCCTAAACTCCTTTCGACCCTGATTTAATTTTCTGTTTATATCTGAACTCATTGTGCTTAGTCGTACCCAAATGACCTGGCGTGATTAAGCCGACTTGAGTCATTTGATCGTGATTTTGACGATCATAATTATACATTTTATCTTGCCTCAAACTCGTGCCTAAATTTTTTTGACTTTAATCACGACTAACTAGTGTGACTACGAAATTAGTCGTGTTAGAATTAAACATGTTTGACTTTCTACCATGCCAAATTGACTTGGGTTCCTTCCTAAATTGTGCTTTTAAGACCTTGATTTTGAATTCATGATTTTATCGTCTTTCATAACTGAACTTGGATCTTGATCGTGCTTATGTGACCTATAATCTGATTTCTATCAAATCTATCTCTCAATCGTGCTATACTCAAAATTTTCTCTCTATTTGCTTCTCTTAGCCCTGTTTTAGATCATGACTAGGTTTGTGATTTTCGTCGCTCTACTCTACTTCGTGTCTAAGTGGTTAATCATTCCAAAATCCTTGAACGCGTCTGGGTCTTAATTTCACTCATGACCAGATGGTTAATCCTTGATCAATGTTTGTGCTAACATCTGATCATTCCCAACAATGCCCAATCACGTCATTTTCATCTTGATCGTGCCTATGTATAATCCTAAATCTAATTTCATCGAGCTGAGATCTCGTTAATCAATTTTTGACTTGATTGTAATCGGACGAAGCTCAAGTTTTGATTTCGTTGTCGTACCTCTATCGTGCCAAGTGAACTTTGACTATTTCCAATTTTAATCACGTTCGAACTTGGATCGTATTTCATGATTTTATTAGTCATACTCCTTCATCTTTGATCGGGCCTATAAGACCTTGACTTCGATTTTGTTGTGTCTGAAATTTTATCTCAACCATGCCAAACCTTGTTTTGGTCATGGTTAGCTTTTCATCTTGATCGGGCCTGTGCGACTTTCGGGTTGATTTCCATCAACCTAAGTCCTACAAATCATCCCGTACTTGAACTTCATTTATATCTTCGATTATCCTTATCGTCTCTTAAATCGTGTCCCAATGACTTGACTTATTTTGAAATCATGCACATATGATTTTGTTCGTATCATGATTCTATCGTGCCAAATCCCTCATCGTGTCTGAACAATTTTGAATTGATTTTCTTGATCGTACAAAACTCGTCATTCTTGGATCGTGCCTAAAATATTGCTTAAATCTTCTATCATGTTTTAACCCCACTACCAACCTTTAATTTCGAGGACAAAATTTTTATAAGGTGGGTAGAATGTAAGTCCCATGAATTTTCGAAATTTATTTTCGAATTTTCTAAATAAGTTATTCTCGATAATTCATTTTATTTAATTAATTTTGATCTTTAAATGCTCTTTATCGTGACTTTTTAGGAGCACCAGACCAATCGTTTTCTCAGAACCAACTTTTCATGAATGATCTACTCGGGACGCTCTTCACCCATGACCTTCGTGTCCCACTCAGACACTCCATTTTGTGCTTCATTTTCTTCGCACAACTTTCGGTTCAATTTAGGACAATTAATTATCTATCGTGAAACCTAATTTAATTTTCAATTTAATTTCGGGACCCGACATCGACCCAACCTAGTCGACCCCAAATAGGAACCTGGCCCACACGAAGCCTACTACCCGAATGACACTTGTGTCCCATTTAATTGAGCCCCCACATACTACTTATTTACCCATGATCATAAATACCTATTTTAATTCAATTATTGTCCCCTGTCCGATTTCGACCCGGCTCGACTGAACCCGAACCCCAGCTCCATATTGTTCTCCCATGGCTATCCAAATACCCCACTTAAGTTTTTCCCTTTTTTCCTATTTAAAAATATCTCTCTCTCTCTCCCCTTACTAACACAAACACTCCACCACCCCATCCCTTCCTTTACAGCCAACACCCCTCCCCCCCTTTTTGGACCGACTTCACACTCTCTCTCCCTCCCAAATATCTCTCTCTCTTCATATATATTATATATGCATATATTACTCTCTCTTCCTCTCCATACAAACACCCACACACATAACTCTCAATCTCTCTTCATTTCATTCTTTCTTTTGAAGCTTCTTCTTCCTCAAGGAAACCGATTCTAGGTATGCTCATTAACCCTCATAATTTCCCTCTTTATCATTTATTCCTTCACAATAAATGTAGAGGAGATCATTCTCCACATTTTGACCATAGCTTTTAATAGGTTTTCCTAAAACCTAGTTTAAGAATTTATTAGGGGTTTTCCTTTTTAGAGAGAAATATATATATGTGTGTATATATATTTCTATATATGTGTGTGTATGTATTTATATATATATATATGGATGTGTGTGTGTGATTTTAGAGGAAGAGAATGAGAGTTTGGGAGAGAGGAATAGAAGTAGAAGAAGAAGGAATAAGAAGTAGCAGCAGCAGTAGGAAGTAGAGCAGCAACAGCTGTGGCATTAGCAGCAGCAGCAGTTTAGGCATTAGGAGCAGCAGTGGTAAGAAGAATGAGACGGAGAATAAGAAGAATGAGACGGAGAATAAGGAAATAAGAAAAAAAGAAGGAGAAGGGAATGTAGGAAATCAAATTAGAGAGGGTTGACCTAGAGTTGACCAGAGCTGACCCGTTGACCAAAAGTCAACTGTAAGTCAACTTTTGACCTAGTTTGATTTGGGTTGACTTCCAATGTTCTCCTATGACCAAGTTTGACCTAACTAGACCTGTCTTGACCTAGAATGACTTAATAGGATTTAAATTGATTTGACTTTACTTCCTAAACATAGTATTGATACGTCTTGTTATCTATAGGTCATCGAGACGCTGTATTGGATCCAGTTGACATATTATATCATATCACAGGCGAGTACATTCTCTGATAACTTTTTCCTAATTTATGATAACTGTTATGATTCATGTACTTAGTGTAGATATGCTCATTCCTGACACATGGTTCTCACGGATTGGTATTCCTGGATCTCGACGAGAGATGTTACTCCTTGTTAGCTTGGGATGTATTGTGCAAGCTTCCTTGTAGCTCTTGCGCAATATGTGGTCACTGATTCTAGAGAAGACTTGCTCCCTTCTCATAGAATCCCGTGCAGTGACGTGTCCTGTTTGGATCCATTCTACCAGTTGGGGGTGGGGGAGTAGTAGCGTATGCCTGTGATCAGATCCATCTTGCATTCTTGAATAGTGTTAGTCATATACCGCACTTATGACTAGCCAGGCCAGTTCTTACAGGTACCCAAGCCGATCACAAGTTGAAACTACTACTCACACACATTGGATAGATGGCTTACCCTGATTTGTGTACATACCATGATCAGTTCTACTTTCCTGTTCTAGCTCTAGCTCTACAGCTTACCATGCCATGATACATATATGTACACTCCATGATTTTATTGTATATGCTCTATTTACAGTCTTATGACTTTTATTCTATCTTGAGATCTGTTATGAGATATATGTACTCGTTCCATCCTGACCGGATATGTTGACAAATTTTAGGAGTAGTTGTGCCCTCAGTATTGGACTTCATGATGTTGCTAGCTGAAGAGATCTCACTATTCTTCTATGTGAGTTGTCTGGTAGTTATCCTTATTTAGTCTTGTTGTTCCTTCTTTATTTCCTGTCTTATGATCATTGTAGATTCTAGTTGTTCTAGTGATATTGTTATTATTTCTTGTCTTATCTTCCTTAGTTTTCGTGATGTGACATGAGTACATTTCTAGTTATGGATCATTAGAAGTTGTAGTTAGTTTAGTATACTTGACAGTGCTCTACCGTCGATACTGCGACGTAGGTTGGGCGTGGCCCACGTATTCGTACCCGTATATCCGGTGCGGGTCGTGACACCCTTGCACTGGGTGCGGGTCGTGACAGCAGTGGACTGGCCAGGAGACTTTCAAGTGGGCTGGCCATGAGACTTTCCAGTGGGCTGGCCAGGGGACTTCGCAGTGGACTGGCCATGGGACTTCGCAATGGACTGGCCAAGGGTCTTCGCAGTAGGCTGGCCAGGAGACTTTCCAGTGGGCTGGTCAGGGGACTTCGCAGTGGACTGGCGAGGGGACTTTGCAGTGGGCTGGCTAGGAGACTTCCCAGTGGGCTGGCCAGGGGACTTCCCAGGGGACTTCGCAGTGGCCCGAAGTAACAGATTGGTTTCAAAGCTATAGTTTTGATGGAAATTATTATACACAGATACTAACGACTCCATCAGCACCAGTACCCACACAACATGAGGATACCCAAGACGAAGGTGGTGATGCGCCCCCAGAGAATACGATACGAAGGAGGGCCCAACTCAATCTCAGAGAAGTTGATCGTCCGGACTATTGGAAATTAGACAGACAAGGAAGATAGATAAACATTTTGTACTAGTATGATGTTTTATTTTCATTTATATAAAAGTCATATTTCTTTGACAAACTATTACAGTTACTTCGCATGATGTATCTTTTTCATTCTCTTGGTTGATTTGTACAACTCCTTCTATTGTACCCTAAACCATTGCAATTACTGCATCGGAGATCTCTTGAAGATTGATCCTTCGCCATAATACAGTTCTTCTTTAATTTGGTCTTCCGGGTTTGCATTGTATATCTGGTACTCTATTGTCGCCTCTAAGCAATGCACTTTGAATGCTGTAAGGACTGAAATTGGTTCCAAGTGTGGCTCATAGACACTTTTTAATGCTTCTTTTGAAAATATAGCTGGATAATAATGCTCAATCCTAATATTGCAACAATTACAGGCATAACATGCATGTACACATGGAAGAAAAGTATGATACCACTTTAAACATTAACAATAATTTTCATTTAAACGAATAACATATGTTATATTTGTTTTACGATCTAATATTTCAAACAAATGACCAACTATACGTAACATTTTCAGCTGATGGTTTTTTTTGTGATACGAGCCATCGTTTTTAACATCTTCGGACAAAAATTTATTTCAAGATTTTCAGCTTGTTGTTTGTTCTTGTCCTGAAGTGTTATAATCTTGGCTCGAATACCATCAAGTAGTGTTGTTATTGGTTTATCACGAATTTTTTTAATCCAGTTATTGAAACATTCAGCAAGATTTGACATGTTAATATTTAGTCTTGGACAAGGAGAATAAGCTATAATCCAATGTGAGAAAACACAATTTTCATCATTTACTCCAACGAGCCAATTGTAAACATCTACATTTTCAGCTTTAATTATTTTCAAGCAATTATTTGAATCTGTTTCATTATACATCTTGCAAGATAGTTCAAGCTATGTTGAAAATGCTTTGATCTACATATCGATTTCAAATTTTCTTTAAAATGTTGAATACAAAAAAAATGAGGCGATTCTGAAAAAATAGCACGCATGGCATTTATCAATCCTTTCTGTTTATCCGATATAAAAGAAATTGTATTCCACACATCAAAAAAAAATCTTTCAAAAGATATTCTTAAACCGTTTAAAAACTAAGTCCAAGAATCAGTGTTTTCACTCTCAGCAACAACATAAGCAATTGGATATAGTTTATAGTTAGGATCATGAGCACAAGCAATAAATAAAATACCTCTATATTTAGAGAAAAGAAAAGTAGCATCAATACTAATCACAGGTAAACATCCCCTTAGAAATCCATCAATGCATGCCTTGAAACAAATAAAAATTCTTTCAAACATATTATTTTCTGTAATCTTCATAAAACATTGGCTACCTGGATTTGTCTCAATAATTCTAAAACCATACTCTTCGAGACTACTATATGCACCAATATAACTACCATTTATTTCGAATAAAGCAAGTTCTACATTCGATGTTCCCTAAATATATCTTTTACAACATGTGATGAACTATACGACTTATTATCTCGAATTTTATCAATAATCTGATTTTTAACCCATACAGTAGAGCTAATGGATGACAACCAGTTGTAAGTCCACCTAAACAAGAATGAATATTTTCTAGCATAGCAATAGAAAATCTATCGCCTCCACCAATGACTTTAGCGTATAATCTCCAATGACAATTCGAACTATTACATTTATATATAATTCCAGTATCATTATTTAAAGTAGCTGAACAAGTAAAATTATGTTTAATTGCTATATCACTAATAAAACTTCTAAATTTAGAACGATTCTCAAATTGTTTTCCAATAAAAAATTCAGGAGTGCTAAGACTATCAACAGAATCATCAAATTCATCATCTAAATTTTCAATTAGATCATCATTATTTTTATCATCGTTATTACCATCATCTACTATATGTTCTTATTCAATAAATGGAATAACTTGGTGAGAAGAACTAGAACCAACGTTAAAATTTACATTACAAGCAAGTATACTACTTACATTATTATTTCTTGATGGGGGTGGAGTGACATAGATATTAATATACGGTGATTGTGCATTCACTTGAATAATAAATTTTCATGCTTGTTCACTATCTACATTTATACAATTAGATACGAAAATATGTACTAATATAAATTCGTAATCTATAGAATATTGATCAATAATTAGATTATGTAAACTAAGAAACGAAATATTTCGATCAACTAAAAGAACTTGAGTTAAACCTACTTCATAAGCTAACCCATTTAGTACACCTCCAAACGAGCATAGTATTATTAGATTTTGATCTATGCTGACAACAAGATGAGCTTTCAAATGGAGGTAGGACGAGAGGAGCTTCAGTTTTCAAGGAACTAGACTGGATGAGCTTCTTACTGAATGAGAGATATTTTGAAGTGAATGAGAAAATCTAAGATGAGCTTCTTACTGAATGAGAGAGATTTTGAAGGGAATGAATTTTTTTTTAGAGAAGAGATTGCTTGCTTTGATACTTATATATAACATTGTGGTTTAATATAGCCGTTGGAATTAGAACGTTGTAATTGTAACGTTGAGAATTATAACGTTGAAAGAATATTACAATTGGTTAAAAGATAGCCCACCTCAACCTAACAAACAAACATAAACCAAACTGAAAAAACCAACATCACACTCAACTAAAACATAAAACCAAAAAAACTAAACTAACTCAAACAAAAAAAAACCAATAAGCCAACCCACCCAACCCGTTCGTTTTCAACCATATGATATGTCGGAATTTGAGATGCTGCTAATTTTTCGACAAACCGTCTGGCAGAATTTGAGCATGCTCATTTTCTGTCAAACAGTCTGTCGGAACGTATGGTTTTAGATAATTTCTAAAACATCTCATCTTATAGTAAATTTTTATTAATTTATTATTTGTTCATCAATTTTTTTTTATATATATTTTTTTGGTTTGGATTAACCTGATCGACCGAGTGTACTCATACTGTTCACGCGTGTCAAATATACAGCCAGCTGCACATCTTTCCCTCCCTTCCTCTCTCTCCCTCCTCTCGCGTCGCGACATGTTCTCTCTCACCGGTTCCGGAAGCCGCCGCATCTTCCTAGTGGGTATCAAATCATATCAATGTTCTGTTTATTGGATCCATACACGTTTAATATATGTATTTTCTTTCCCCCTTCTTTTTCTGGTATTAATTCCAGTCAAATCAAGCCCGTGTCAGAATTAAAATATTATTTCCAAGTCCGACTTGACTTGACGAGCAGAGAGCAGACAGAGCACGCCATTTGATTCGATTTGCTTTAGAAAATAAGAGTGAAAGAAGAAGATATTTTCTAATTCTACACAGGACCGACCGACAATTACTGCTGCTGCTGCTGCTGCTTTTATTTATAAATAAACTAACCATAGAAAGCTTGTTTGGGGAGAATCACAGAGGGAGCAGTGGTCGTCGGTGGTGGTGTTGCTGCGATTAGTACGTTCCAAGGGCAAGGGGGAGATGGAGAGCATGCTCAAGGAGGATTTGAGAGGGGACAGGCCTGCTCCTCCCGCTGCTGCTGTTGATATTGACCCTAAATCCACCGTTGGCGGAGGGGTTGAGGACGTCTACGGCGAGGATCGCGCTACGGAGGACCATCTGGTCACTCCCTGGACCATCTCGGTTGCAAGGTCGGTCGGTCGGTCAATTCATTTCTCACAACCCAACCCAACCCAACCCCCAATCTAATTGATCTACTTAATTTTTCCACTCCTGTGCAGCATCCTCCTCCTTTTCAATTACGTACTTCATCTTGTTTTCTGCTGATCAATTAATTAATTGACTGCTAGCTAGCTAGCTAGATCACAGATGATCACTTTAATTTGATTACCAAACCCCCGGTGAATGAAACTAATAGGGGGGACTTATGAGACAAAACTAAATAAAGCACACGTACGTACGTACGTACTAGGTGCGTAGGAGAATGAATGAGATTAACATGATAACATCCCAACTTCAAAGACTACTCCCCTTTCCTTTGCCTTTGAAGGAGGAGTTAGCCGATGCTGCCTCTATTTATTCATATACAAACTTTACCAACCTTCTGTCTGTATGTATTCCGTTCCGCTCTTAATCAAGATAACTAGCTGATTGCTCAAATTAGTCAAAAGTCTACTAATACCAGGTGGTGGGGGTGTCATGATGTGTATTCGAACATGAGAACCATAGTAGTTGCAGTAGAAGAGGAGGAGGAGAAGAAGAGGAAGAAGAAAGAACAACAACAATAGGAAGATAAAAGGAGGGGGAGTCATGGCTGGTCCTGGATTTTATTTATTTTTTTCTTTCTGGCCCTAGACGGTAACAAAATTTGGGCCCTTACAAATTTTTCCTTCTCAACACTAGAAATATTGAATTGAATGATATTATTAA
Source organism: Iris pallida (assembly GCA_029216955.1). NCBI lineage: Eukaryota > Viridiplantae > Streptophyta > Magnoliopsida > Asparagales > Iridaceae > Iris > Iris pallida. The sequence continues at coordinate 4,951,907 of JANAVB010030817.1, read as the reverse complement.
TTTTCAAATGGCATACTTTTAACATAAAATACATACAAAATGTTCTAAGATACCAAAAAGACATACACTATGTATCTTGTTTTCATTTTAAAGTTACAAAATCGACTTGTTTATGCATAACACATCAACTTTTTCCTCAAATTTTGGCATGTTCAGTTGTTAGGATATTTGCATGGGCTTCTTTTATGCAACATAATATAGGAAATGTTCCCATGATCATTCCCAACTAAGTTTCTATCACAACAACTATATAGGAATCCCTCTCTTCTTACAACACACTGTATATTACTTTCTAATTTAATCCTTCCTCTCTTTTTTTACTTACAGTGGCTACACTTTGCTGAGGGATCCCCACCACAACAAAGGTCTAGCCTTCACCGAGAAAGAGAGGGATTCACACTACTTGCGAGGTCTTTTGCCTCCAATATGCTTCACTCAGGAGCTTCAGGTCACCTGGATTCAGATATTCTTGTAAGAATTTCATCATTTCCACAAAAATAGCACCATCTCATTCTATTCATCTTTTTCCTCAGGAAAAGAAGCTCATGCACAATCTTCGCCAGTATCAGATACCCCTCCAACGGTACATGGCGTTGATGGATCTTCAGGTACACAGTATATACTTTTGGGTTTGTCCTTTCCTTTTGTTCATCCCGATCTTGTTTTTGGATCGTTGGGTCAGGACTGGCACCTAGTTTGTTAATGTATTTGGGTGTTGACTCTCTGGGTCTCAGGAAAGAAATGAGAGGCTTTTCTACAAACTTCTCGTTGATAATGTTGAGGAGTTGCTTCCAGTTGTTTACACACCAACAGTTGGTGAGGCTTGCCAGAAGTATGGGTCCATCTTTCGGCGTCCACAGGGTCTTTATATCAGTTTGAAGGAAAAGTATGACTTATATGAACTTTTTTTCAATTATTGCCGATGACTTCTTATATGCAAGTTGAGCAGATTATGGGTTTTCCAGGGGGAAGATCCTTGAGGTGTTGAAGAACTGGCCTGAGAGGAGCATTCAGGTAATTGTGGTCACTGATGGTGAGCGCATTTTGGGGCTTGGAGATCTTGGGTGTCAGGTAAAATTTTGGTTAAATTTGTGATTGTAATGCAATCATTTACATGTATGTTTGGACCTTATAGTTGATGTATGATAAATTGTGTTCTAAACTTAAACAGGGAATGGGAATTCCTGTTGGGAAGCTATCCCTTTACACAGCCCTTGGAGGACTTCGTCCATCTGCAGTAAGCATGTTATGCACCTGGTGTGATTTTTTTGGTCACAATCTTAATTGCCTAATATGTTTTGGTTCTTATACTGTTCAGAACCAGAGCACATATATTAGAGAACTTTCAAGTGTGGAGTGCTGTTTTTGTGCTTCCTAGTTATATGACATTTCTTTATTTATTAACTTGCAGTGCTTACCTGTCACAATCGATGTGGGGACAAACAATGAAAAACTGTTGAAGGATGAGTTTTATATTGGGTTGCGACAAAGACGTGCTACCGGCCAGGTAATTTTGACTGTAGAATGCTTGCGATCATGGTGCATGTGGTATGTTTCCTCAATAGGCTAAATTAGTAAATTGTACATGTTTGTTCAGGAATATGCTGAGTTACTAAAAGAATTCATGGGCGCTGTTAAGCAAAACTACGGGGAAAAGGTCCTTATTCAGGTTAGTCACCATACTTGTCTGGCGTCCGGAATTGTTAAAGTGCCATTTTAGATTAGATCCTGTATTGCAAACTGTTTAACTTAAGCTTCTTGACATTGCTATTCTGGAATCATATATTATGCAGTTTGAAGACTTCGCAAACCATAACGCGTTTGAATTGCTTGCAAATTACAGAACCTCTCATCTTGTATTCAATGATGATATTCAGGTAAGATAGGCATTTGCCTTTTCTATCTAGTATCTTTTGTGATAATCGTCTCTTCCCATCTCCAGACAGCAGTCTATCATAATTCCAGTGCAATGATGTTTAGTATTTTCCGAGCCAGGCTTGTAATTGTATGGTAAGAACACTGCTTTGGTCATTTCAGGGAACTGCTTCTGTTGTCCTAGCTGGGCTTGTTGCAGCATTGAAGTTGGTTGGAGGAACATTAGCAGAACACACTTTCTTGTTTCTTGGTGCTGGCGAGGTCAAACTCCATCGTCTTATTTTGTATTTCAGAGTATCTATTAAACTGTTGGGAATAAACTAATTAAATAATTAAATACTAATCTGTTGGTTGTATTCCTTAATAATATATTCCTTGAATAAATTAGAGAGAAATAATACATGATACAACTATATAACACCAAGATGAGATATGTATATGAAGAGAGAGGTCTTCGAAGTATGGTTTGGAGTGGATATGATAGATGGGCAGGAAATCTCCTGTACAAGTTGTATAAGTGCCTTCTGATGTACTATAACTTGCCACTTTCTACATGTCATTTATTATTTAAGAAGGTTGACAAACAATTTTAGAGAGAGAGAGAGAGAGAGAGAGAGAGAGAGAGAGAGAGAGACTTAAATTTATTGACTTAGAGAAAGCTTATGAAGTGTTCCTAGAGAAAGAAGATAGTGGGCTTTGGAGAAGAAACAAGTTCCTAGTAGCTAATTGAGATTATTAAGGATATGTATCATGGACTTGGGACAACTGTACAATTGGAGGAGAGTGTAAACCATTTCCTATTACCGTTGGCTTACATCCAGGATCAACATTCTTCGCAGTATGGATCTTCCGTAGCTTCAACATATTCTGATATTCTCAAGTGCATCCCACATCCAATGGAAGTATCTGTGCATTTGGATTTCAAGTGAAAACTTTTGTTCTTTGCTGCATGGGTTGTACTTTGACTATCGCATTGAAGAATATGATTACTTTGTTCAGCACCTGGTTCCTTTAAGAACCTCTTCGTCCAGCTTCTTACAACCTTCAGTTTCAATGTACTCGACCTCCATATTTGATATAGCATCATACTTCTGCAACATTGATTGTCATGATACAACACCCCTACAAGAGTAATAGGTAGTCCCAACGGTCCTAGAGTCGATGTTGCTTGGTGTATTACATCAATATATCCCTCTAATGCCGACTTACCACCTCCAAAACACAAGCAAGACTTTTAAGTGCTTTTGAGAAGTCTGGAAATAGTAGAGTATCTGTCGTATGCTGACTTTTTGGGATATGCAAGGAAACAACTAACAATGCCAACTGCATTTACGATTGTCGGGTCTTGTGCCTACCATGCGTACATCATACTGCAAACAATAGGCAGATAAGGATTTTTTAAATCTCATTCTTCTCCTCATATGAAGAAGGTCTTTCTCTCCGACAGAAGTTGAAATGATCGGTGAGGGGGTATTTACGATGATCAAAAGATACTCAGGTCCAAGCCGAAAATAGCCGAGAACAGACTAATCATATTAACTCACGGACTAACTAGGTGAGATGTCATATATTCTAGTTAGGATACAAACCACTGTTTATATCTAAATACAAATATACAATTCCAACTGATCAGATACCCATATATATATGACCCTACAAGAGTAATAGGTAGTCCCAACGTTCCTAGAGTCGATGTTGCGGGCGGTCTCAGGGGTCAATGAGGAGAGGTATAAGGGGTGGCAGACGGTCTCAGGATCCGGCTACGGTGATGCAAACTCTCTCTCTCTCTCTCTCTCTCTCTCTCTCTCTCTATATATATATATATATATATATATATATATATATATATATATATAAGAGGGTAAATAATATAGAAAGAAAGTCACTTACATCAAGAATCTAAGACCCCATGACTAGGTCAAAGACATAACTGTTGAATATTTGTGATAATTTTTATTGATAGTCTCTTGGCTATTTATAGCCTTACAATCCTCCTCATTACATTAAACCCTCTGTGGAATATTCTGTGGCATATTTTGACATACAAAATATACCAACATGATATTCTAATATACTTATTCTAATACCAAATATACTATAAACTTATTCTAATACCAAATATACCAACACTCCCCCTCAAGATGGGCGAAAGATATTCACTAAGTCCATCTTGTCACATCCTCTAATCATGCTCACAGAGCTGTCCCCTGGTCAGTCCGTCTGCTACCTGATCCTTGGTTGGAACGTGGCCTAGCTCCAGTAGTCCACTAACCAACTTCTCCTTGATGAAGAACCTATCGATCTCGATGTGTTTGGTCCTGTCATGTTGTACTGGGTTGTTGACGATACTAATAGCTGACTGGTTGTCACACCACAACTTCATCTTGGCTCCTTGATCCAGCTTCAGCTCCACCAACATATTCTTCAACCATAGCAGTTCTGTAACTTTCAAGGCCATAGTTCTGCACTTCGTTTCAGCTGTCGATCTGGCTACAACTGACTGCTTCTTACTCCTCCAAGAGACCAAGTTGCCTCCTACAAATATGCAATATCCCGAGATAGACCTCATGTCATCAGCACAGCTAGCCCAGTCAGAATTACAGTAGCCCCCGATGCCCACGTGATTCTTCTTCTTGAATATCAGTCCCTTCCCGGGGGCACCCTTCAAGTATCTCAGAATCTGGTACACTGCGTCAATATGACCTTTGCGTGGGTCATGCATGTAGCGGTTCACCACACTCACTGCAAAGCAGATATCAGGACGTGTGTGGTTCAAATAGATCAACTTGTCCATCAGTCTCTGGTGTCTGTCCTAGTCAACTGGTTCTCCAGCCTCAGCGCTCAGCTTGAACATCTGATTGATCGGCGGCGCTGCAGGTTTGCATCCCAACATCCCTGTCTCTGTGAGAAGGTCCATCACATACTTTCTTTGAGAAAGAACAATCCTCTCTGCTCCTCAAGGAATCTCAATCCCAAGGAAGTACCGAAGAAGGCCAAGGTCCTTCACCTCGAACTCCTTGTCAAGCTTCCCCTTGAGTTGGGTAATCTTCTGCTCATCGTCTTATGTGATAATCATATCGTCCACATACACAGCAAGCATGGTGATATGGCCTCCACTCCGTCGGAAAAACACAGTATGATCAACATTGATCTGCCGATATCCCATTGCTATCATCGTCCTCCTGAATCTGTCAAACCACGTTCGAGGAGACTGTTTCAGTCCATAGAGGGACTTCTTTAACCTGCAGACCTTGTCCACTGTCTGATTGGTGCTGAATTCTCGTGGTATCTCCATGTAGACCTCCTTCACTAGATCTCCATGAAGAAATGCATTCTTCACATCCAGTTGGTGTAGCTTCTATCCACCATTCGCTGTCAGAAAAATCAGGGTCCTGACAGTGCTCATTTTTGTCACTGGTGCAAAGGTCTCGTCATAGTCAATGCCGTACGTCTGACTGTATCCTTTTGCCACCAATCGAGCTTTGTAGCGCTTAACTTGTCCATCTGGGTTCTGTTTCACAGTAAAAGACCCGTTTGCATCCGATTGCTCTCTTTCTTCTGGCAGTTTTACCAGCTCCCAAGTGTGGTTCTTCTCAAGAGCCTCCAACTCCTCGTGCATCGTCGCTTTCCACTTTGGATCGTTCTTGGCAAACTGCCAATTGTTGGGTACAATAATACTATCCAAAGACGCAATAAATGCTCTATGAGAAGAGAAAATATGATCATATGAAACAAACTGAGCAAGATTTCAACCATATCTATCAGGAGGATTTTTCGCATTGCTGCGAGTGGTCCTCCGTACTAATAATGGTGTGGAAGGACTAGGTGTGGGAGGAGTAGGAAGAATGATATCACCTGAAGAGGAATCTGGTGGTGGTGTAGGTGTCTCAGGAGTCGAGACGGACGCAGGCAAGGGACTTGACACTGGCACTGTAGGTACTGGTCTTGCAATTTGCTTTTTTGTTCCAACTTCGTCGATGTTCGTGTTGCGCTCTCACCAGCCGACAGTTTCATCAGCTTCATCAACGTTGCACCTTCCGCATGGGATAGCTTCTTGATGATCTCCTCCATCGATCCTCCTCTTCTCCGATCACCTCACACCCGTTCCACGATTCACGCTCTTCGTCCTTTCCTAGATCCGATCATGTCTCTCTCCTATCAGATCTAGGCCTTCAACGTCCGAAACGACCCCGTAGGAGACTTCGGAAATCGTGGCTTCGTGGTGGTAGAGCCGGTGGGCCAACTGACAGGCGAGTGGGCGTTGTCGGACGGGTGTCTCCGAACAGCCGCGCGCGTGCGGCAGAGGTGCCCGCGGAGCAGCGGCTGGCTCGCGCGCGCGGTGGTCGGCGTGTGTCCGTGCAGCGGCTGGTGGCTGTGGTGGTGTGGATGGTGATGGCGTGACGACTAGGGTTTGGATTTGGAAAAAGTGGCGGCGGCTAGTGTTTTTGCGGCTCTGATGCCATGTTGAATATTTATGATAATTTTTATTGATAGTCTCTTGGCTATTTATAGCCTTACAATCCTCATTACATTAAACCCTCTGTGGAATATCATGTCTGACATACCAACCTGATATTCCAATATACTTATTCTAATACTAAATATACCATAAACTTATTCTAATACCAAATATACCAACAATAACTTGCAAGCCTCATGATTTATCTCATACAATAATATACCCCATATAACTAAATAATTAGTCTAGTGTGATGACCTTTAGTAATTATAGAACTGGGAGGTCTCGTTGCAGCTTCTTTTTGAGGTTTTCCTCTTTCCCTTGCTCACTTTTTAATCCTCTTAGCTTCCCTAGGGGGTTGATCGTTACCAGCTTTCCTTTGAGCATATTGGATTATGTTTTGAAGAGACATATTGTCTTATTACTGAGTCTCTTTGGCATTAGATTCCAGCGGAATTCATGAATGGACTTCCTTATCCCTGATACCCTTTGCGTGTTGTAGTAGCCTAGGAAATCTCCAACCTTGTTCAGAAGTGGCGCAGCACGCTGAACTGGCGGTATGTGAACTGCTGCCACTACACTGACCTCCTCCCCTGCAAGTCCAGCACCCTTGGGATCCTGCCCGCGATCATTCACTCCGAAATAATTCTGGATGTCCTCGTGAATCACCTCGAGCATGGAGTCACAAACTCAATTATCCATAAAATCCATATTGTTATTTTGTCTTTTGGAAATCCAGTGGGGGGGCACTTGTCTTTCATGTAGGTTGGCCCCTGAGCCCATTACCTATGATGTATGCTAAACTACAAAATACTTGTACTGTAATTATAAACAATTATTCTAATTTGAATTTTTTGAATTAAATACTAAATTTACAACTTAACCTCAACTTGATTTCTTCAGCCACTTGTAGAATGCCTTGTGGTGGGCGATCAGGTTGAAGTTTTCCAAGTTTCAGTAAGTACCAAATTCCAAGAACGGTCGCTGCAAGTTTTCAAGAAGCAATACAATGACAACAAAGTCCTTAACCAAACCTTTTAAGAAGCAAAAATCCATCAAATTACTAACTAGAAAGAAAAGAGATGTTAGAAGATACGAGTTGTGATGAAAATGATTAAAATGGACCGCTATAGTTTTCGGAGGTCAAAATGACCGAACTCCAATTTAGTTGTAAATATTTACGAGGGGTGTTTCGGAAGTCTTGGTCAAAATCAAAATGATCAAAATGCTGCCCCAAACATCTAGTAACAGCTATATTGAGGAAAACTTTGTCAAATAAACCCTCCAAATGGTTGTTGGGAAGAAATATTTTTCAAAATATCACCCATAACTATTTGTTGGGAGCAGACTGAAGGAATTTGGACCAAAATCCTCCCAAACGGTTAACAACCATGATCAGGTATTTTGGTGAAATACCACCCGTTGGTCAGATGGAGGGGGATTGGGTGGTCTGGGTCCGGGTTCCCACGGTTTGTTGTCCGGGCTTGGCCACCCGAGCTCAGGAACGATCTGGAACCTAGCCAGGTTCTAGGGTAAAACCTAGCTTTGGACCACTTTTAGTTGGTCGGTCTGTGGTCCAGGCCGGATTTCTATAGATAATTTTTTTTACTGTGGGTGTCGGGATTGGTATTGACCGAATTGATTCCGGTCAGTTTTCTTTCGAACTAGTCCAGGCTCCTGGCCGCCCGGCCCAAGATGCACCTCTAATTCACTAATTGTGTTTGTCCATCTCAGCACTTATTTTAACATATTTTGTACCTGATACTAATTCTCTCTCTCTCTCTCTCTCTCTCTCTCTCTCTCTATATATATATATATATATATATATATATACTTTTTTCTTTGATCGTTCTAATAAAAGGCAGGATGAATTTTGGTGCTTGCAGGCTGGTACGGGTATTGCAGAACTTATAGCTCTTGAGATGTCAAAACAGGTAACCATCATAATCTTCTGAGCTTCCACATAATTTGGTATCTAGCAAGATTATCTTCTTATATGTGCTTTTGACAATCTATATAGTATCTTGTTATAATAAACTTATTTCAACTTATGACCATTGTAGACAAAAGCTCCATTGGAAGAGACTCGCAAAAAGATTTGGCTTGTGGATTCTAAGGTATGAAACAGATGCTGTATTTTCTCCACTCTTTCAAGACTTCCATAGTTGTAGCATTATTGACTAAAGTCCTTATGCAGGGCTTGATTGTCAGTTCGCGAAGAGAATCACTTCAACACTTCAAGAAACCTTGGGCACATGAACATGAACACGTCAAAAATCTGTTAGATGCTGTAAAGGTTCATATTTCCAAACATAGGCTTGTGATATATGCTAATATTTTTCATAATTGTTCTACTTGTTATTCCTGATAGTATTTCCATATATCTTTTTTAGAAGCATCCCATTCACTATTGAGCAGATCCATATTGCACTAGGTGGCTGCTATTAGGGATTTCACATTGGCACCAGTCCTTACCATTGCAGAACGCAGAGCCTCTATTTTTTTTTTCTTTGCTCCATAGAGATATGCAGATCGTAAAGTTGCTAGTCCAACAACCTTTTTCTTCTATGTTTGGCACCAAGTTCTTGTTGTTTATTATAATAACCATTTTTTCCGTGCAAGAAATCACTTACATTGATGAGTTAATCACGGTAAGCTGAAAAGTTTCTGGGCCAGTTATTTTCATTACATAGATGCTGAGAAGCACGGCCGCTCCAAAATTCGAGCCGTGTCTTTCATGTCGTGTCTGACGTGCATGGACACTCCAAAATACACTAGGACACCAAAATATGTGCCGAATGTGTCGCCGTATCTGACCCGTATCGTGTTGAATCCGTTTGTGCAACATATCATAAATGTTACTTGTGCATTCATTGCTGTAAAAGTATCTTATACTATTCCGTCTTCTCTTGCTTAGGCCATCAAGCCGACTGTGCTGATTGGATCATCTGGCGTAGGGGGGACTTTTACCAAGGAGGTAGTCGAGGCAATGACCTCTCTCAACGAGGTATGCCAGTAGAATATATATATATATATATATTTGTAGTTTTGTTTTCATTAGTTGAACTCAGATATATAGTTCGTGAAAGAAGCGATCCTGTTTTCTCTTCTCTCTAAATGCAGAAACCAATTATTCTTGCTTTGTCAAACCCAACATCACAATCAGAATGCACAGCCGAAGAAGCCTATACATGGAGTAAGGTAAAATTGTCAATAATTTGGCACCAAGTTCAGCATCCTTTTTACCTTCTATTGGTCGCAGGGTCGGGCTATTTTTGCAAGTGGGAGCCCGTTTGATCCTGTTGAATACAGTGGCAAACTTTACGTGCCTGGCCAGGTTTGAGTTCTGTTCCTCTAAATCTTTCAAGTTGCCTTCGAATTGAAGGGCACCCTGTTAAGGGAATGTGCCAACTATAATAGCTTATGATTTTTTGTACAAACAGGCAAACAATGCTTATATTTTCCCTGGGTTTGGTCTTGGTTTGGTGATCTCAGGAGCAATACGTGTACATGATGACATGCTTCTTGCAGCTTGTAAGTGAACAACTCAGACGAATTCAATTTTCTATTAACATACATATCATGCACTTTTGAACTTTTTGAGCTAGAGCTGGAAACTTGCCATTCTGGTCTGCATTTTTAGGTAGGGAAGAACAATACTATGATATCTGCATCTTTAGTATCTGCAACTTGATACAATCAGATTACTTCAATATCTGCATCTTTATTATGGTTCTCTTAAATGCAACCTAGTTTATGATCTGTTTCTGCATTCTGAAACTGATGCTGGCTTCCACCATAAAGACACCCAAGATATGCGAGGTTCTTTCGTCGTAGGAAAGATAGTTTTAGGTGGCTGTTAAAATAACTTCCCTCTTATTCGAATGTTATATTATGTATGTGAATGTAGTTCAACAAGGTATATGCCAGTTACAATCCACCTCAGCCTTTTTGGAGTTTCCACGACTTTTACATACTGATCCTTTTTTACTTATGATGGAATAGCGGAAGCTTTAGCCCAACAGGTAACACAGGAGACTTTCAACAAAGGCCTGATTTATCCACCATTCTCCAATATTAGGAAGATATCTGCCCACATTGCTGCTAATGTAGCTGCTAAAGCATATGAGCTAGGTGATCTCTCTCTCTCTCTCTCTCTCTCTCTCTCTCTCTCTCTCTCTCTCACACACACACACACACACACACACACACACACACACACACAAATTGCTTTTCTACCTTTGGTCAGCGTATATTCACACTACTTTCTGCAGGAGCTGCTACACGTCTTCCTCGTCCAGAAAACCTGCTGAAATATGCTGAGAGCTGCATGTACTCCCCAGTTTATCGCAGTTACAGATAAATTAGCAAATGAAGCACCTGCTCTGTTGATGTCAAAAACATAGTCATGGTGTGCTTGTACCAGCTCTATAGCTATTTCCTGTTGTGGCTCTGTTGTACTTGGTATTTAAGTAGTATAATACCTTATGTGGGGTTCTTCAGTTGCCCATCTGTAGTGATGGTTTTATGTAAGCTCATTTGTAGTGATGGTTTTATGTAAGCTTACTGTACTTTTCTGTTTTCTCCCAATAAAGAAAGAAGTCGGTCTACTTTCAGTGGTGTCATTGATGATAGAGACAGTTAAGAGTTGGCCAATTCTGGATGAGCATACCTCTTGTATGGGTTTCATTCCATGGCCGGAAAAAACTTTGATACAGTAGGGGTATCAAAATTTTGATACCCTCTATGTATGACATGTGGGCCCCTCCTGCTTTGTAAAACGTGTACACATATATATACACATAAATTTTGAGAGGGTCCACATGTCATACATAGGGGGTATCAAAACTTCGATACCCTCTTGTGTATCAAAGTTTCTCTCTTCCATGGCCATAGCATTACTGGTTAGTATGGCCCAAGCATTTGATAAGTTTAATCAGGAATTTAGAAATTCTGCAAGCCAATGTTGCTAATGGCCTACATTCTGTTGAATTTTAAATTCTTTGCAGTTGACGAGTACTTAGATGCAGCAGTGGAATAGCAGGTGTCAAATGTGTTGGGTTTTGGTCTTTTTCATTGGAAATTTTAGACCCATATCGGCTAGACCAAAGGAGTTGTATCTCTATATATTAGCTACGCTATTTTAGAGATGCACATGTGGTGTGGAGGTTCACATGGCACATGGGATTATTTTTCTAATAAAAAAAAGGCTAAATAAACAATTGAAAGCATTCATGCTTTTTGCTCTTGGAAAATTTATTTCCATGGGAGCTAAGCCCCGTAGGGGCATAGCGACTCGGACTCGGGCTCATGAAGCGTCATCTTCATCTTCTTCGCTGCTGTGGATTACAAAATCTTTTTTAGATTCTCGTAATATCATACGCTGCTGTAACGAGATCTTCTTAGATCTTCGTTATACTTGCGCAACCTTCCTAGAAGTGTTGCGTTGGAACATTGTTTTTACAATTGTTTCATCTTCTCAGTTTTTCATCGAAAAATTGTGCCCCGTGCAGTAACAATATGTTTCCTTCTGATACCTTTCTTTTCAACTTTTGTGTGGCTAAATGCTTTAGATGCATAATTTCGCGCAAAATCTGTCCAGTCACATTTTTTTTCCGAAATTTTACTAGGTTCAGAAGAACTGCTATAATGACCACCAGTCATTTTTTTGGCTAATTATATGGGCACAGCCAAAAGTGATCGGGGCTAGCCCTTTTTTCAATTTTTTTGACAGTCCAGTCTGTAGACTGGACTGCCCAGTTTCTAACAAAGACTGCTAGGATCTAACAAGGACTGCCACAATGGGATAGCCCCGATCACTTTTGGCTGTGCCCATATAATTAGCCTCTCTTTTTTTAGAAAATTTGAGTGACACCTACTTAATCTACCCTTATTTAAGATGCACCCCACCACTTTACATTAATGTATAACACCCCCCATTTGGCACGAAATCCGTCCAAGACTAACAGTTGACTGCTTTAAGGTGTAGTTTTTTGACCAAAATGTCCCTCACGTGTTTGGAGCAGTAAACCAAAAGTTGGAAAACCCTAATATACCCTCTCTTCTCTAAACAACCCTCTCTCTTCCCTACATAATTCGAAACCGCCCTCTCTTCCACTCTCTCTTCTCTCTCGTCGAAATTCCAGCGTCACCGTACTCCGGCGGCCTAGCAAACTCCCAGGTATGAAATTATTTTCCCGTTCTCTCTTCTCTCTCTTCTAAATTCCAAAATTTGCTCTCTTTTGCCTATGATTTTTTGATCAACGCTTAACTATCGATCTTTTTCCTTTCGTTTAGATTTATGTAAGTCGAATCATCACCGAGATTCCATGGCGAACCAAACACCCAGGTATGAATTTATTTGTTTTCCTTTAATGTATGAAAGTAATCGTTTTTAGGTTTCGTTCTTAGGGTTTTCCCTAAAATTGTACAGTGAAATTATTTGTTTTTCCTTTAATGTATGAAAGTAATCGTTTTTAGGATTTTCCCTAAAATTGTACACTAAAATTATTTGATTCAGATAGTGGCACAAAATTAGGGTTGAATATATGAAATTAGGGCACGAGCTTTGTTCTGAAATTAGGGTTCAGATGGTGGCATAAAAGTAGAGTTGATTATAAGACTATGGGCATATCTATTGGCATGCAATTAGGGTTCAGATATTGGCTATTATATGTGTATTTGTATGCTATTATATGTGTATTTGTATTGTTATATGTGAAATTAGGGTTCAGATATTGACTCACTGTGCTATTATATGTGTATTTGTATTGTTATACATGAAGTACATGCTATTATATCTATTCCACTAGAAAATTCCACCAAGTGTAGTGAACATTATGTGTATTTGTAATGTTATACAGGAAGTACATGCTTAGGGTCCATTTTAAGGATAATTCAGTTGCTGTTGAAGTTGAACCCAGACTTTATAAGTCTGTTGGATTTACCTTATACAGTTCAAAGTAACCATTTGGAGGGAGTTTATAAGTACTACTGGATTGATGACTTAAAGAAAGGAGAAACAATGGAGCTCCTCACTGATGCTGGGTTGTTGGACATGTTTAGTAAACAACTGCATGACAAGAAAGGAGAGCGACACATATTCTTAAAAGAATTTGGCAACCCTGCAAGTCAAGAGCAACAACCTACTGAGTCACTAACACCTAGAAAAACTAGGAGGATGGAGAAAGTAGCCTACAAACCAAATAGAAAACATGTCAAGGCTCTTCATGAGGAGCAGTTGGATCCACTACCTAGTGACAGTGATATGGACCTTTCTGAGGAGCAGTTGGATCAAATGCCATCAAGGGTCTTCACTAGTGGATTAGATGAAGTTGTTGGAGGGTCTGAACAAGTAGCTCCTTCACAGACAGAGGGTGAGGAAGAATTTGGCACATAGGCTGAGACACAGCTTTATGGAGATGAACCACAAGGTGAGGAAGAATTTGGCACACAGGGTGAGGAATGATTTGGCACACAAGGTGAGGAAGGAGTAGAGGTTGAAGAAGAAGAAACAGATAAGGAAGAGGATTATGTACCATCAAGTAGTGATGATGAAATAATGTCAAAAAATGTTGACATTCCAGAAAACAACAATCAAGAATGGGGGGAAGAAAACAACAATAAAAAGTGTTCGACATTCCAGAAAACGACATTGTAGCATGTCTACCACCAAGGGGCTCAACCAATTCAGTTTTCAGACCACCTTCAAGAGTCAATAGCAGCAGCAATAGCAAGCAGAAATAGTAGCCAAGCAATTACAGTGTAGTGAAGATGTTAGGCCATTATGTAAACATATTAGGCCATTTTGTAAACATCCTTAAAGTGAGCATTTTCTGAATAGCAGTAGACATTTTGTGAAGTGCAGTGAACATTTTGTGAAGTTAAGTGTTAGGGTTGTTAAAGTGAACATTTTGTAAAGTTACGTAAACTGAAAGATGGAATTGTATGTAAACTGTAATGATCTGCAGTTGATGAGAGCTTGTATCTTTTGTAACTGTAATGATCTGCAGTTGATGAAGTTTACGAAGTATCTTGAGAAAACTTTTGATGAAGCATCTTTTGATGCAGCTTGTATCTTTTGATGAAGTTGATGAAGTATCTTTTGATGCAACTTGTATCATTATCTTTTGTAATGAATTAATCTGAAGTTGATGAAGTATCTTTTGATGAAGTTGATGAAGTATATTTTGTATCTTTTGTAATACGCAGTTGATGAAGTAATCTGCAGTAATGTATTGTAATGCAATCTGCAGTAAACTATTGTAATGTAATGTAATCTGCAGTAATGTATTGTATTGCATTCGATATATATGCAGCTTGTATGATATTTTGTGTAATGTAATCTGCATTATATGTTCAAAACTTAATGTCTTTAAGACAGCATAGGCACAAAATCAATTTGCAACAAAATAATGATATGTTTTGTTCAAAACAGTGTTACATTCATATAGTGGTCAGATTTCAACTTTACATAGCAAAACCTTTTCCAAATTTTCTACACAACTCTTCTAAAGTTGTGTTCACTACAATTTGAACAGGAATTTCAGAGTTATTGTCACTAACAGTAGCCTCATTCAACCATTGGAACGCATTGTTACACTTCAGGCATTACAAGAATTTTCTTCCCTTGCTGTGACTCCTCTTTGACATTAAGATGACTCTCATTCCTCCACAAATTGGATTAGGGCAAGTGGTTTCTTTCCAAGGACAATTTTCTTCTAATGACCTAAGTCACCACATGTGAAACAACCTGCCCTTTGAGTTGTTGAAGATGATATTCTAGAGCTTGAACCCAAAACAGCAACATCCAGCCATCGAAAATCCGAGCAGAGGGGGCACTTCAAAAATTTTCTCCCAGGATTTGCTTTAGTATTGGACTTCGAAAGGTACCTAATCCCCTTGCAACTTCCGATCTTGCATGGTGAGCTCAAAAACGAACACTCGTCTGCAAGGTAGGTGTTCATCAAACAAATTTGACATTTGTCATAATCAAAAGAGAAAATGTCATGAAATGAGACAAACAAACCACAAAAGTAAAAGCTTTCATATATTAAAGGAAAAAAAATCAAGTCAATTTTACATTACCTGGCTTGCAGAGTCGGCCATCCATGGAGCCTGGTGAAAGCTTCGAATTTAAAAAGGAAAGAAAGATTGAGGGTTAGGTCACAGCTGATATAAAAAGAGAAGATAGAGAATGGTATTCGCTATTGTAGGGAAGAAGAAATGGTACTTTAGGTATTTAAAAAGTATGTTTTACTGCTCTCAACTACTCTGAACACGTGAGGAGCATTTTGGTCACAAATTATACCATAAGCAGTCAACTGTTAGTCTTGGACGGATTCCGTGCCAAGTGAGAGGTGTTATACATTAATATAAAGTGATGGGGTGCACTTAATAGTAAATTAAGTGGGTGCCACTCAATTTTTTTTTTTTTTCTTCTGATACTCTTTTCTTGTTTCTTTTCTTGTTTTTATGGAGTCAGCACCGGGAATTGGTGCTTGCTTAGAATAGCTTCATGGATCTCAACGGAAATGTTCCGACTTATTTTGGTTTGCTATCTCAGAATAGCTACTTTTTTCTTTTTCGATTTTGAGAAAAGAGCATGTCAAAGGGGATAGTCAATGCCCTTTGCATAAGTTCTACACTTGTCTTACAGTCATCGCGGTCCCTTTTTTAATGACATTTGATATGATTATTACATTATATAAAGCTTTTTTTTTTCTATTCATTTCTATCACAACAAGATACTTTCTCTATTAAGAGAGTGGATCAGCTATCAAATCTTGGATGAAAGTTTCTCATTCGAAATGTTTTGATGTATTTTGGGGTTCATATCAAAAATAAAATAAAATAATAAATAAACAAAGCAAACGTTTTTCTATGACCCCCCCCCCCCCCCCCAAAAAAATGTTTGATTGCCCAACCTAGGAAGCATGCCCATTAAAGATCATTTTGCTATCAATACAACAAAGCAATGGTTTAAACTGTCTCAGCTTTGGTTAAGCTGTCTTAATAGTATTTTGGCCAAAACTTCCCAACAGAAAGGGTGGAAACTGGATACAACAAAGCCACAAGGACGAGGAATTTTGAAATAATATGAGAAATATGTGCAGATCATACAAAATGTTGTGCGAATCAGAGCCACCCTTGACTACATTTTTTTAGTCAAAATTTGTAGCACTTGAAGAATGTTAGTTAGCGAGCCAAAAGGCTCCAACTCGTAAACAATAATCTAATTGGGTTCACCAAAATAGGGGAAAAAATAAAGAGGAAAAAAAGATGAAAATAATTTGAAGTATGGATTTGGTATGTTATTTGGTACGTGTCATTGTGTACCAATGTGTGCCAATATGAAGAGGACACTCAAAAAGAAGTTATATGATTTCTAAAAAAAGAGTTTAGTATAGAGTGTTCTTACTGTGAATGCTCTAACCTTTCACCTTAGTTTGGTTCAAGTTTTAGAGGCTTGAGAATGGATCTTGAATTCCTTACCCATGTTTGGTAAGCGTAGGATTGAGAATTGGAAGGAAATATGAAAAGCTTTAGATTCCCAAATATATGGGAAAGTAAATCCAATGTCCCCCTTGACAATATTTTATTTTCCTTAGAATGTTGGTTGGATATATTAATTATATTTTTTTGGACAGTAATACCCTCAATGACACCAATTGAATTTAGATAATAATGACTTAATAAAATAATGAAATGGTATTTATTAAAAACTAAAGAAAATAAGATTTCTATTCCTGTAATAACCAAAACATTGGGAAGGAAAAAAAAAATTAAATTTTTTCACGCTACATATTCCCAACCTAATCAAACATGGATATAGAAATGTTAAATCCCGGGAGAGGAATGGGAAGTTGATTCCTAGAAATACAAAACCTCCAAATGCCCCCTCAGAGAAGACGACGGGAGTTTGGTTTCGTAGAGTAAAAAATTGCTTTTGTAGAGCTGACAAACACAACCCCGTTTCCTCATAAGAGTACCAGTGTTCTATGTATATATACATGATTGGTACACACACACCTTTCCTAGGAAAATTTCCCCATGGGTTTTCAACAACACTCGGACAGCCTCCTAGTTCTCAAGATTTGAATCAAGTGTTGATTATAATTTTTGTGTTCCCTTGAACAACGAGCATAAGCCAGGTTTTGGAATTTAAGGCACAACTCTGAGAAAGAGGGAAGAAGAGCTCGACTCATGTGCTTTGTCTTTCACCTTCCATATTTGAGATATCATCAGCAACTTGAGAACTTCGAATCCCCCAGAAAGATCTCGGAAGCAAGTTCTTCTTTGTAGCAGTAAATAGCCAGCCCATGTTAGACTCGCACACAGCACAGTTGGTAATGGTCCAAGCGTACCTGGGAAATTTAACGATGCACCAAGATAAGAAAACATAAAAAGAAGAAAAAAACCTCTTAGATCTAAACATTCAGAAGAATGATCAAATATTGTGTCAGGGTCCCCATATTGACCAAGCACGATACTCCTTTCACAGGTCAAAAGGTGTCGAACAGTAATCCAACCAAAATTGAAGGCAAGCAATTATGATTTATGAAGAAAATATGAGGAAAAGCAACATACTCCATCAACTGAGAAAATGTCAAAATGTTGATTAAAAATGCAACCGGAGAGAGAGATTCAGTATATACCATATATGTGATAACTAAAACCATTTCTCTCATTTCTCAGTACATCAATGGCTCACATGACAATCTCAAAAACTTGCATGTGTACGTACACAGTACACCAAAAAGACTCAAAAAGGGGGGGGGGGGTAATTATCATCTTGGATTGAAGGAAAAAAAATTATTGTCATTGATTAACTGAGTCCTGTTATACAGTTCTTCAAGGACCTGGATAAGTAACATGGTAATATCTAAAAGAAAGTCCCAATAGAAGTAAAACAAAATGGTTGAAATGGAGAATTGCTTTTGGGTTGTTTTGTTATCAAGCTTAAGTGGCACGAGGGGCCATGATCTCTAGGCAGGGGGGACTCGAGACTAAAATAAGGAATCTAGTAGCAGGTATGTTGAGACAAGCTTGTGGCCTAAAACTGGGACTGTGTTGTGATTCTCTTAAATTGGCATGATAAATGTGTACATATAAGCATCGCATGAAAATCTTGTCGTGTATACCACACACAAGTTTGAGGCAGCACATGTTGAATCAAGAAACAACCGCTAAGTGTCACTAACTTGTATATTGAGAGAGAAGTCTATGTGCAGACATCCGTGCTAAGTGTCACTAACTAGTAACTTGTGTGTGTGAGAGAAAGCTATGTGCAGAAATCCGGACACAGATACGAAGGACACGATAGGGTACAAGCACGGGCACTATTTCCCATGTTCGAGCAACATAGAGAGACGTCAAAGAAGAGGAAGACATTTGACAGGTTAGATCAAATACAAAAGGGAAGGGAATCAAGTGGTCTGGAAAGGCCAGTGTTTCTTTCCTCTTCTTTAATATTCATATTAACTTATTATAGTATCTATAACTTTGAAGTCCTTAGCCACATTCCAAATTAAAAGAAAAGGACCTAAGTTGGGAGACATTTAAGTCAAGGAAGATTGACTCAACCGTCTAAGGCGACAACGCGACGGTATCTTGACAGGATATCTGAAAGGCCTAGGCAGCCGCCCAAGGCGGTGTTAGTATTGTTTGTGACCACAACATATCCTTGAAGTTGTAAGGAACACGTTAGGGCAGCTGTAAGACCAGCCCTGCTTTATGGCTAAGGGTGTTAGGTGATTGCATCGAAAGATAGGATAAGAAACAAGCAAAGCTGAATGAGAAGGCTAATAAGGATAAGCGACAATTGGTTGAAATCTAGGATGCGAAGCTAGTGTCTGCATGGGAAGTAAAAGGTGGCACTAACTGAGGCCAAGAGAAAACCACCTCGGGTGGTTTGGACATGCATAACATAGACCAATAGCTGCATCTCTAAAGAGATTTAATCTATGAGTTAAAAGAGTTGAAGAAGTAGGTGTAGGCTTAAAGGATATGTTTTTGTTAATTTCGGAGAACATGGCCCTTAACGGAGCTGAATGGAAGAAAATGATACAAATAGCCAACCAAAAGAGTTGAGATGAAGCCTTTGCTATTGTTGTACTATTCTGTGACTTGAAGTACTCTCATGCTCCGCACAAATATTGTCAAATCAGAACCCTCAATAATCACCACCAATTGTCCTTAGGCTCTCCAGACCTATGTTGTATTGGGCGCTAGGCGAGGCGAGGCGACAGCCTACCCGCCTCGCCTAGGCGCCGCCTAGGCGTCCGCCCAGGTCACAGATGATTATGTACTGAAAAAAATGCAATATAGTAGACAGTGCAGTTATGTACTTATGTATAATTTATGTATTTATAAAAGTATAAGATATTAAGAAGCAACAATATAGCAATATAAAAGAACAATTGATTTGCCAAGAATAGTTGATAACTAATATACACAATTAACATTAACACGAACAGTTGATAAATTTGTATGTACTTACAACAATATAAGATATTAAGACGCCTTCTCCGCCTTTCACTTCCCCTGGTTGACCCTAGGCGTCCGCCTAGGCGCGCCTAGGCGCCCATCGCCAGACACGGAGATAATTTCTCTTGGTCGAGGCGCCCTCCCTTCAACCTGGACGCCTAGGCGTCGCCTATAACAACATAGCTCCAGACCACCTCAAAAAGTCCATGATATTGTCATGGAACTCCTCCAGAGCCTTCACCGTCTCCACCACTCATCACAGGTCTAACGGCTCTTACTTTACATGCGCCTACTAGATCTCTCTTTCGTACTCAAAACTTTAAAACCTACCTATATTTCCCGCAAGTGTCTTTATTGTCCTCGTAATCTATGACCTCTAATAGAAAACTTCCATTGAATGGCAAAATTCAGTAGCATAAAGAACTGAAAGTTGGCAGCCCAAATACAAATTCAAATTGTCTTAAACCATCAGACATCTTGCTACACTGAGGTCTAGTCGGCATATAGACTACAACAAGGAAGCCTTCATCCCATATTTTGGGGTTGGTTCTTTGAATCTTTTTCTTCCATTCAGCTATGTTAAGGTCTAGTCAGCTTAAACTAACCATTCATGGCTTAGGGACTTCCTCCATTCTGTCTTAAAATGCTTTTTAACGAAATATCACCTCTCCATTTATTAAAAAAATTCAGGTTTATTATAAGAAAATGCATAAACAGATACATTATGGACTTACCCTGGAAACCAGCTATGTTTTTTAACAGGAGAACCCATAAGTGCCAGTCCACTTGCATTATAGACGGTTATAATCTCATGTACATAACCATGTGGGTTTACATAAGCATTCAGTGGTCCATCACTAGACATCACCACCATATCGCTCCGTTTTGCAATTAAGGTCTGCAACAAAAGGAAAAAAAGAAATATAACTCAGTTAACTTTGCATGTACATCAACTTCAATCTTTTACCTGTGCAAATAAAAAAAGAAGACAATGAAACACATAAAACCAATCCCAATATCCAAGCTAAAAAAACTTGAAACTTCAGATCTTCCGTACCAGGCAGTTTTTACAGCGTACAAGATTAAAGCACTTGAGGAACTCAATTTCCCTCCGCAATCTGTAAGATATTCCATCAATCTCTAGAAGTTCCTGCCTTGTAGATACTGACACAGGAAGTTTGCTAGCAATATAAAATGACAAAAGATCTGGCTTCTTTATATAATCATCGAGTCTTGGATTTCCTATGATCTTCTCCCACAAATCTGCAGCAAAATAACATGAAACTCATTTATTGGGCTCACATTCCAAAAATTAAAGGATAAAAAATATGAACACCAAGACATCCACAAAAATGTCAAAGGTCTCAGCTTAAACCCCGATATGGTCAAGAAACAAGTAACACATGAGAAACCCCCAGTGACATCTCACCAGTGAAAGCAGAACGCCAGTACCTAGCAGCTTCTTTGTTAACTCTGAGATATATTTTGAGGCAAAAGCCAAAAAAAACAAAGATTCCATCCTTAAAAAATAATGCATGGGCACAGATAAAGGAACATACATGTTATGATTTTATTCATTTATTGCAGGTACTTCATGATGTAGACACCGAATAACTACTAATATTATTTTCTAGTAAAAGCTATTAGAAAGGGAGTTCAATTTCATCTACCACTAAGCGGCATAACTTCATAGAAAACATTTTCACGATTCACTGATAGTGTGCAATGACCAAGTTAATTGTTAGGACTGACTAACAACTTAGTATAACAATCATAAAGGTGAAAGGAGTCACAACCATGAGCAAGATTTAACTATTTATGAGTTGCATGAATAAGCATACAGGCATAAACATGGAAAGAGAGATTGTCATACTAAGCAACCAGTCTAGTTTCTGTGACATACTCAATTTTTGCCCTTGAAACTCAAGGACAGTACATCAACAATTTGCAGGAGCCAAGTCAATCATAAGAAGATTTATCATGGATCAATAATATGAGCAAGATCACAGAAAACAGTAATACGAGCAAGGTTACAGATTGACAGAAGGCAAGTCAATATGTAGATCACATTATCCATAAAGTTAGCAAGACTACAGAAGTCGTCAGGGGGTGGGTGCAGTACCATTTAAGCTAACACAACAACAAAGTGTGCAACCAAGTGGTTGAGGCCTTCAGTACAAGGGAGGGGAGGGAGGTCCTGGGAAGGCTAGCCCTATTCTCAAACAGCAATAAAAAACAGCAGGATACGGGATAAAAGAACAGGGAAACACTAAATACTTGTCTGACACTCTGACCCACCCTTGAGCACAAGGAAGCATGCTTATAGAAGACAGGTCCACATGATAGTTAATACAGAATTGGGAGAAGCTAAAATAAAATGATCACGATTAGTAACCATCTTATAGTGTTGGCATGCAAAGATAAAAGTGACTAGTAATCATTGCATCTGTGGTTCAATCTTGATGATATATCAACCTGAGGTAAACAATTTTGGCCGACACGATATGTATCAGTCGTACCTTATCGTTTTGGCATGTGCAATCCGATACTTACCCCCAACAAAACCGGCCAATACCTAAATTAGGGCTCTATTTTCCGGACAAATCAACAAAGAAAAAACTAAACAGACGGAAGTATGGCAAAAAAATAGTGTTGACATAATGATTAGATCATGTCTATTACACAAGAAGAATTTGAAGAGAGAATAGGATCATCTTATTAGATAGGAAAGGAAAAGCACACTATTTGTAGTCCTCCTGGCTAGCTAAAGATAAGGGAAAATAGGAAAAAGAGATCATGACGACAGAAACAAATATCAACAACCTAATAACCTAACCATCATGTAACAACCTAACCATATCCTTCATCATTGTCCCTCAAGTTGGGAGTATATATGTCATGCATGCGCCGCTCGGCTTGATACAAATAAATTCATTATAGATTTACCAAGAGGTTTTGCAAAGAACTCCGCTAGATGGTTGGTTGATGTAACAAATTTGGTTTCAACGAGTTGTTTTTCGACAACCTTCTGTTGAATGAGATGGCAATCTACTATTATGTGCTTCACTCTCGCGAAAACAAGATTATTTGTAATATGGAATGTTGCATGGTTATCGTAATATAATCTCATTCATACAAAGTCATAAATTTTCAAGTTCGTTGAATAACTGCCGTATCCAAACCAGCTCCTAGGTTGTGTTCGTCGTTGCACTTTCTTGCTCTTCTGGACACAAGGTTACCACCAATAAATACACAAAAGCTAATAGTAGACTATCGATTGTTTGGTGACCTTGCCCAATCAGCATTTGAGAAACCTACTATTTGAGAATGTCCACAATCTGAATATATTAGTCCTCGCCCTAAACACCATTCAAGTATCGCAAAATTCTAAATATTACATCCCAAAAACATATGCGGAGACTATACATATATTGGCTCATCACGCTCAATGGATAAGCAATATCCGAACACGTGACTATCTTACTTAGTCTTTTGTATCACCCTGGATCTTGTAATAGCTCAGCTCCCCCTGATCTAGAAAGGGCTTCAGACTAGGATCCATTGGAGCCTCTAAGAGTTTGCATCCCAACATTTTTGCTTCTATTAATATATCCCAGACATATTCCCTTTGGGACAAGAAAATCCCTTAGATCTAGGAACATAAAATATAATACATAGGGTGTGAGTTCGAAGGTCTAAGGTCTATATCACCCCCTATATCCTCTTCTTTTGTCATTTACATGTATGTACAAAGGAAGATTCTCTCGTGGAGGACATGGAGGTGGGCTATCTGGTGGTCGTAGGTTCGGTTGACGAAGGCAAGACAGAAATGGGTGTTGTCAAGGTGATATCTAGACATGTGACTGTCAATAATTAAGCTTACTAACTAGTCTTTTGTATCGCCCTGGATCTTGTAATAGCTCCCCCATGTTCTGGAAGGGACTTCACAGTCACACTAGGATCCATTGGAGCCTCTAAGAGTTTGCATCCCAAAATTTTGCTTCAATTAATATATACACATATTCCCTTTGGCACACAAAAAATCCCTTCCTTAGATCTTGGAGTGTAAAATATAACGCATAGGGTGAGTTCGAAGGTCTATATCACCCCTATTTATCCTTATCTTTTGTGATTCACATGAAGGGGTGTTGTCAAGGTGATATCAGGACATGTGACTGTCAATAATTAAGCTTACTAACTAGTCTTTTGTATCGCCCTGGATCTTGTAATAGCTCCCCCATGTTCTGGAAGGGACTTCACAGTCACACTAGGATCCATTGGAGCCTCTAAGAGTTTGCATCCCAAAATTTTGCTTCAATTAATATATGCAAGACATATTCCCTTTGGCACAAAAAAAATCCCTTCCTTAGATCTTGGAGTGTAAAATATAACGCATAGGGTGAGTTCGAAGGTCTATATCACCCGTATTTATCCTTATCTTTTGTCATTCACATGAATGGGTGTTGTCAAGGTGATATCAGGAGGCTCTGATACCATATTACGAAAGAAAAATTGAAAGAGAAAATTAGATCATCTTATTAGAAAGGAGAGAGAGAGATCATGATGATAGGAATAAATATAAACTACCAAACAACTTAACCATACCCTTTGTCGGTGTCAAAAATCAGCATGCTACAGTATGTCATCCTTATTAACACAATGTAACCATCAACACTTGTCAAAATTGTATACTAAATGTTCATACATTTTACATCATTCCAGTGAAAACTATCTATTGTAGATGTACTTTCTCCAAGTAAAATAAACGTCTATTGCGGGTTATTTAAACAATGTTGAATATTATTTCATTAAAAAGTAATGGAAAAATAACAAATAATACATAAGACTATGCCTAAATGTATCAACTATTTTTCTTTTTTAATATAATTCTTCTATTTTTTGGCTTTCCAAAACTAAGAACTTCGAATCCGGTCCGAAATTGCCAACGTCGATACTCATAAGAAGGATCTGAAACCAATTCAGAAACAAAAATTCCGAAGCTGACGTCAACCATTCTATATTGTTGGCCTATAATGTTGAAGGTTACTATAAGAATTGAATGTATGGTCAAAATCTCTTGAGATGTTACAAATTTCCTCAGGTCCCTTGATCTTCCAAAGTGACAGTTGACCTCTGAAATGATGACCCCGTCATATCCAAAATGTTACTCAACAAGTTTCATGCTTATTGACAACAAGAAAGCACGATATCTGTGTAAGCAATGATCAGAGTAGTAATTATCAAGTAATCTGTGAGACAATTAAATGATGAAGGGATTTAAAGTCATTTCTGCAAAATGAAGCATATAAGAAACAAGACACACCACTATTTATAGTTGATCCGGCATGTTGAGTGAGGAATATAATCAAGTCTCACTACTATTAAATAAAGAGTCAACAAAAATCCCAACCAGCATAAGTTGAAAATGGGGAAGGACAAGCATGCAAGATTGCTAACTAGTTTTGCAATGATAACAATCTTAGTTGAAGACAAACTACTTAGTTAGAAGACATCCCCTGATGTCTATGAAATACTAATACCATATGAAAGTACCACAGTAAGCTTAAAGGTGATGAGTCTGATGACAGCGGTTGACCAAGTTTAAGAGGACTATAACAGAAATACAATTACTTGACAGGGGCGAAGTAATAACTAACATTTTAACCGAAGTGGCATAGGTGAACGGTGAGAGAAAAAAGATGGTCATAGTACCAAATGAAACCTATCTTGAGCACGAGATTTGAAGCTCAATAAAATAAACACTGGACTACATAATATATTGTGATATTATCTGATACAGATGCATCAGTTATCAAGGAAATGGGACTTATTAAGAAGGCATTTGTTGATAGATATACACACACATATAAGGAAAAGGAGAGAGAGAGAGAGTAACCTTATATAAACTTATACGCACCATAGAGTTCTCCAATAAGCATATACATAAAACAAATTAATGCTTGATATTGAAAGGGAATAAGTAAAAGTAGAATTTTCTGGTACAAACATACTGAAATGATAGTATTACCAGCAGCCCTTCGAGCAAGTGCATAGGAGTCGTACATTTGGTAGACCCAATGAGGCCAGAAAGACATTGCAGCCCTATTAATCCGCTTTGTAAAGATATTTGAGCGACCACCTTTCGATATTTCATCATCAGTGGATCCTTTTTCTGGTGAAGACTCCCAGTCAAGCTTTTTGTGGTTGTAACACGATGCACTTGATCTGCTGCTAAGACATGATTTCTGAAGTTTCTGCCTCCGCCTATGAACTGATTCCTCATCTTCACTTGAGGATTCATCAAGCCACTGATGCCTACTAGGAAAATCACTCAATGACGAGCACATTCTCATGCACAGTTCAGAATTGTCACTGCCGGTGCTTGCAACAGACATACATTCCGAGCTACTTTCAGCATCCTCATGTCCATGTTGTTTCTCAGGAAATGGATCTACAGGTACTGTACATGGAAAAGAACATTTCCTAAAGTTGCCAACTGAAGCCAACTGCCCAAATGCATCCTTTGGAGTTCTTAGGGGAGTATCTTCCTGAACAATTTGAACTTCGGCACATGGCTGTTAAAAGATGGAAAATAATCTTAACATTCTCATTCTCTCATCCAATCAATAATATGCAGATTGAACATAGAAATTGCATTGTTCTCACCGCTCCTTCAACATCTATCCAACGGCGGCGCAAGTGAAAACGTTGTTGACCCCGAGCAACCACATTTAACGATCCATCATCCAATTGCCGAAATTGACGGATCTAAAAAGGCACATTAACAACTTCAAGCAGGAAGGAAAGAAAGGCTGGCATTATACAAAGACTATGCACACATGAAAACACCTGTTTGGTCGCATAAACGGAGAGAGAGAGAGAGAGAGAGAGAGAGAGAGAGAGAGAGAGAGAGAGAGCCCTGGAGGAATGAATTCACATTTTGACCTCAATCCTACTAGTAAATACTATATAACGACTGATAAAAGACATGATACATATGTGTCTCGACAGGTTCGGTTCGGATTTATGTAAAATTCAAACCAGACCAATTTGATTTCTGGTTTTAGAATCCAAACCCGATTTAATAACGTGTTGGATTGATGTGTTCTATATTTTGGACAAAAAAAGTTAAATCGTGAAAGTGCTGCTGGGCATGGATCGAACCAAGGATCTCCTAGAGGAAACAAAAGTCTCTTAACAATATTGTAAACCAATTTGTATATGCAATAGGATTGTATTATTATTATTAGTCAAACCCCGAAACAGACCCAATTTTTTTCGGGTTTCATATATTCTTACAATTCAGATCAGTTTATCGGTTACCATTGACACACACACACACACTCTTTTACTGTCATGAATCTAGCATATAGATATACACACATTTACATAGACAACACATAAACAAATACATATATACAAAAAAATACGCACATACATTGCCTGTTCAAATGAGATTCACTTGTTAGAAGATATGCTGCAACTATATAAGCATTCATGTCTTTTGACTACATTACAATATTGATTGATGCATCCCAATATGTCAAATTTCTCCTTGTTTGCATGAATTTAAGTTGTGATGGATAAGGTGTATTTTCATTAACCTCCAACATGCCTTCTAGTTCCATTTGCAGGATTACTCGTGCTGATAATTGTTTTGGCCAGGACTTTGGCACCAGCTCAAGTGATCAATGTTAGGTTGACGACCGGTCATAATCATAACGTTTTGGTCACCTTGTCAATTTGGAGTCATGATCCATTACCAAATTGCTGGGTAATGACTTACAAGATGATGCATAGTTTTATTCAATAGTTAACTTGGTAGAGGTCATGCAGATATATCCTTGCTTACAGTTAGAGAATAAATTTACATGGATTTTGATTGAATCATGCTCAATATGTTCACTGTTACTATGCCCTAATTCACGATTGATCATGTAATTTGCCAAGTTGAAGAAACAAATGTATGTGAGAATAGCAGTTTCGCATAAAGTACCATAAATATGAAAAGAAGTCTGAAAAGAAGATGTGATCATGAAACAAATGCTGAACAAGAATGACAGAAGTTTTGGGACACAGTTGTAACTTGTACGTCTACATGGTTAATCAAATATAACTTCAAACTTCCTACAACTTAAAACTCGCTGACCAAGTGGTTTATAGATCTTTTGCCCTTCCTAATATCTCATTGTTTGCAATTGACTTTATGATTCATACAATATCTTCTCTAACTACGAACATTGATCCAATTTTTTATTCTATTTAAACCCAGTTTGTCTGGTTCTATGATTTCATTGTTCACTCTAAACCCAGAAAAGGGACACTGGCTCCAGGTTCCCAAAATATGAGTAGCAGTTAATTTAAGAACTACCTAGTCTAAACCAAATCATGTTTGTACACATTCTATGATAGACAATGTGATGAAAATCCAGTTCGCATACGTTGGGCATATCAAAACATCATCATCATCATCCAAAACTTCTCCCATTATAATAAGGTCGGCTATGGATCATATGAAAGCTCCATACAAGATTTGACAATTTTATGACCGGACGTCGACCTAACGTCAACCCTATGTTGGTGCCAGATTCCTAGCAAAGTTAGCTACAAGCATGAGAGGGACATGCCGTAAAATCTAGGTGGCCAGTTGGCAAGTCAACCCTATGTTGGTGCCAAATTCCTAGTGAGCATGAGAGGGACATGTCGTAAAACCTAGGTGGACAGTTGGCAAGTATATAGACCTACCTTTTGGATTACAGTCTAAGCTCATGCAACCAATGAGCACTCTCCAGGTTCCCAAAATATGTTGAGCATATCAAGATGTAATGCCCCGCTCCGTGCGAGGCATTTGGGTTGGCTTGTTAGATACGATCAGAATGTTGGACCGTGCCTTGTGTTGGGAATCAAGAGAATTGAGACTGATGCAGTCTCTTAGCTGGCTGAACATTATGGATATTGGAACGTGGCTCGCTGGTGGAGCTACGCTTGGTGGGAACATGTACGATTGGAACAGTGACTCAGTGAGACTCATTGTACTAGGTGAGTGGAACTGTCCTCCCTCCTCCTTATTCATGCATGCTTAATAAAATGGAGGAATGTTGTGCTATGACTATGTCCATAATGTCTCTTACCTTGAATGTTGAATAATTGTGATGCGATGCTTAAGTTGCCTAACGTTGGAATGTACAACACATGAACATTGAACTGCTGACTGAATCACACTTGAACTGCTAGCATGACTTGATGCCTGAGAATGAATTGATAATGCCGCTTTATGCTTAACGTTGCTTGAACAAGTAGAACACTTGAATAATGAGATGCTTTATGAATGATAGAATAAGAAATGAATTGGCTATGCTATCGACCCAATGAACTGAATGGAATACTGAATCATGTACACTCTGTGTAACTGTTGTTGTTGTTGTTTTAATATAAGCAATGAAATGAATGATAGTGTCCCTATGAAATGAAATGCTACATGTTCCTTGAGAAATGAATAATATGAGAATGCTTCAATGTGTCTGAGTTGATGGAACAAGAAATGAATGATTGGAAACAATGAGAATTGATGAGGCTTGGGATCGTTGAGATCACCAAGTAAAATGATGGTAATGTTGGGAATGAATAAGTCATTAAACATGACTTGAATGAGATGAATGATGATGTACTGTTGTCTTTATTTCTTTTATTATTTACCATGAGTTTACGTTCACGATCGAGTCGGACACGCATTCGCATGGTCATGGACAACTTATGCATAAGATTTGGTGATATGTTTTCTCGAACGGTACCCCGGGACATTAGGGGGACCGATCCGGCCTAGGAGGAAACAATGGCGTGCTTTGGTAGCACGGGTCTTACAAGGCATCCTTTGGGGCTAGCTGTCACGCCCCGCTCCCGTAGGAGCGATCGTCCTCGCTAAGGCGTGATGCCGCACGAGCCTAGATTGCGCTCGTGCAAGGCGGGTTCCATGACGGCCGATTTCAGCGGCTGCGACGGGGTCGTCGCACAAAAGTCCCATGCAGAGACATTGAATCATAGCAGCAGAAATTTAGAATAGACGCAAGTTATTCAAAGAAGCCCTTTATTGATATTGAAACAACGGTTACATTGGGGCGCAAGGCCAAGATTACAAGTCTCTCAAGCTCACTCATCTCACATTACAAGTCACTCAGCTCTCTCTCATCTCTCAATACATGTCTCGAGCCAGCGGGTGCTTCGGAAGGCGACGTCCATACATTATGTCATGTATAAGTCTTTACTCCATGCGGCCG
The DNA here is from genome assembly GCA_029216955.1 of Iris pallida. Classification (NCBI taxonomy): domain Eukaryota; kingdom Viridiplantae; phylum Streptophyta; class Magnoliopsida; order Asparagales; family Iridaceae; genus Iris; species Iris pallida. The sequence continues at coordinate 4,921,811 of JANAVB010030817.1, read as the reverse complement.
CGCGCTTCGAATCGCCAAGGAACTCCGTGCCTCGACGCATCATAGCGAGCTCGGCGCCACGAGCTTCTACCTGTGCCTGCACATGTAAACTATGTGGGTGTCAGTACTCAACTATATTGGTGGAATGAGCTCCTCGCCCACCCATACAAAACCAACACGTTAGATTTACTTTGTGCAACATAGTCCCTTCTTATCAATTGTCTTTCTACTCTTGCCTTAGGATCAGTTTTAGGACCGACGCCTTGGCCTATTTTGTGTCTCCAGACCACCCCGTGCTTGCAACAATTCGTTAACTCATACTTTGCCTCTAGACCCTTCTCGTGCCAACAACGTTAACCTATCAAGTCGTGTTTGCCTTACGGTCCAAAATCAGAGACGCAACTACGCGATAAGACTCCATTCCCGTGTGACCGTGCTATAAGTCCTTGTTGAGGCCGTGCCTCGCAACTCAATGAGACTCAATCACATCGCCGCCACGCGGCCCTTGCCGTCTCGCGGCTCTTTTGCTACTTTGATCACCAACTGACCCAATCAAGACTTAAGGGCTAAGTGTCACTCAACCGACTTTGCCTTGCGGCATTTCCTGACTTAAACTCAAGACAACTCAATTCCAACTTATGCAAACTTATATGCCGACAACTTAAGACTCGACGCCACATCTCGTGCCGAAGCACGTCGCCTATGTTGTAGCTATTCTTAGGCCCAAACACTTGTGTTCCAACCATACACACATTCAACTAGACTAAATCCAAAGACACACACGCGGATTGCCGCTCGTGCCGACCCATCTATATGAATTGGTCACTAACACCACAAGCTATCGTGGACTTATAGCCTTGTTATTCGAAGACCCTTTCATCGCAAGTAGCTAGCCCCGAAGAAAGTTCCCGAATAACCCGAGTGGTTCGTCCAGCTACGGCTATACCGTGTTTCCCTCCGGAACGACGCGGTCCCTCGGCGCCCAGGGTTACCGCTCGTGGAAACTTTTCCTTGTCGACAAGTTGTCCAATGACCATGCAAGACTCGACACAAACTGACGTCTCACACAGTCATTCCTCTTTCAATGTTACCATCTCTTTCAAAACCAATATCACGACTTCTATCATTTGAGACCCCTCGACGACCCACGGTCGCGAGCATTCTTTCTATCATTTGAGACCCCTCGACGACCCACGGTCGCGAGCATTCTTTCCATGTTACCATATCATTTCATTCACTCATGAATGCCTATTTGATAGTCATTTCTCCAAAACTAATTAATCAACCGTGGTTCATGCCTTAAACACTAAGTCTGTGCATCGTGCCTCAAACCGACTTCTGATCTACGCGACGCTATCGCCCAAGTCATACTTTATATGACGGACCTTGAGACCGTAAGACTATGTGGTTATACCCAACCGTAGAACTCGTAGGACCGTGCTTGATACCACTCTGATAGCCTAACATAACTTGCCTGACTTAAACGAACAACGACTCGACGAGCAAAGGCTGCATCAAGCCTCGCATTACGGAAACGTGCCGCGCATGCGTTCGACTTCTGAACGACCAAGTCATTTGGGCGCCTAGACTTACGCCAGCAGCCGTGCGACGCAACTTAACTCATAGGGCGGGTCAAGGCTATGCCAAGCCTTGGACGATGGGACCGTGCATGCTTTATGAAGCATTCATGCGGGCGACACCTATGACTTAGGCTACGATTCATGACTTCGCCTACTCAACCAACTTTTATTCTCCCAAGCTACTGGACGAAGGATCGAGTGTCATTTTCAAAGCACGCCGTGCACCAACTCTAAGCCGACCGTTGGACCTTTCCATGTTCTAACTCAATTCGACCCGTCGGGATTATTCCCTTTAGCTATGTGAATTCGTCTCTTTTATTTTCAAGCCTACTTGTGCAAGTTGAAAACATGTGATTTATTATGTGAAGGCTAAGATGAGGAAAGTTCACCGAAACTATCCCACCTGAGCGACGGTCGCCTCGACCGAGCGATGTCTTCGAGTAGCCGTTGAAAGGCTAAGTCCGAACACCGTCGGCGTTTCGATTCCTCCGATTGACTGAGCGGGATGGGGCACTACATCATACACCACTCAGAAAAAGTTTCGTCCTCGAAACTAACTGAGTACTCTTATCGACTTATAACTTGATACAACATTCAAGGACTCTCGCACACGTACCCTTGCATTCCTTAAATCCGAGCCACGCTCGTGCTACCCTCAATCCTTTCTTCAAAACTCACGATCTCAAAATCCTCGACACTTTCCCGTTCCTCAAGTCTCACTTGATTCAGCGTATCACTTAGTTTGGATCGTGCACACATTCCAGGCGTCCCCGAAATACACGCATTTCAACCAAGCCTTGTGATAGTGAATCCAATTTCCACCTATCGATCCATCTACTCAATCCTACCGATGCTAACTCTCGCAACATGGACATCTCGCCTAACCGCTAGACAATCTCTTTAGGCTAAAGTCAATTGTCAGTATTGGAATCACAGTTCCCAAACAACGATATCAACACTGACCCCATCCTAAGGTCAAACCAAGTTGATAGTACATGATTTTCTACCCAAGCTCGCATCACTCCTATTTCTAAACATCGAGCATCGATTCCCTACACACATTCCCACATTCGTCGCACAGGGTCCGAGTCATTCAGCAAAGCCATCCTGTTGTAAGTTCATTCAACCGATCTTCGATACATCAATATCGTTCGTTCAACAAGCCATTTCACATAGTCTATCTCTTCAAACACGTCCGACATAATCTGCCTATCAATTCTTCCTAGTCAAGCACGCTACAACACAATTCATCGCTAGACCATAATTCAAATTTTATACTCCCTAAGTCATTCATCCAAATTCACGTAATCGAACACAAGGTCGTCCGACTTAACAATATGTTGCGCCCCGATCTCACGCGAGTCAGATTATCCACGGTGGACACGAATCACCATGTACGCTCCCGCGAGATAATCATTCTCATCGGGACGTAACTCTTGTTTTGTGTCTAGACTAATTCATTCTCGATGCGCGGATTAGACCTACTCAATCCTCAAGTTTTATCCATTCATCAATCGCAAGTCCTAACATCCTCGAATTCTCCTTCGCATCAAACCGACAAGTCGAGACAATCAACGTTGTCGCGTCCTGATTTTCCGAGTTCGATCATTCCCGCGACATGAATCACCATGTCAGCGCTCACGCGGAACGATCGTCCCAAATCCGATGCAACGCATGTGCGAGGCTAGAGTTGCGCTCGCACAAGACAAGATTGTTGACGTTGTGGTTATCCGCGTAACCATCAAAACACAATTATTTTCATCCAACATTCATCTCGATCAAAATCCTAAGTATAGCACCCAACCGAACAATAACACTTGCACGATCGTCATTTGCCGAGTCAGAGTACCCCCGAAGTTATCGCATATCGATCTTTGATACGCCTCAATACCAACGACGATATGCGTAACATGACGATCTTCCTTTGCAACCGATTTCGAATCGTGCGAATGATGCTATCATTCGACTGGATAATCTCCTCGACATTCGATCTAAGTTCGATCATTATCCCTCGAATCTTTTACAACATCAATTCGTTCAAATCCGAAATCACGTATATTCGTCCGTCTATCTTAAGTCATCGACCAATGCATTTCCTCAATTTGCATTGTCCCTTTTGTTAACTCAATCATCGAACAACATTCAATCCAATCCTTAGAGTCATTCGCGTAGCTTCAAAATCAAACCTTTCATGCACGCTATCTACCTGTCGTGCTAACTTTTCGTATGTAATCCGTATCAATTTCCTCGATCAAGTCATCCGTTCGCTACACCTTAGCTTTTTCTCGATTTGATTTAGCTACTCAATCATCTTCGCGTTTCATACTCGCACCATCCTCAATCCCGTGCACGTTCCGTACGCGTCAATCTCTAGGTTGTTCGGATCCACTTATCAAACTTTATGACAACTCCTCACTCAATCTAAGGCTTTGCATATGTGCGACGCTTGCTGATAGACTCATCGACACCCCGAATCCTCAATCGATCGATCGACATCCCTGAGGCTATCGCATACACCACTCATGGATGAAGTCATTTGACAAATCCTCAACTTATCATTTGAATCAAAATCGACTTTTCGAATCCCGTTCGAACCATTTCTCGAATTTCAAGCACGCTCATCTATATCTCATCGACGATATCGTCGCTCGATAGTACCCCTATCGACTGTCATCCCACATTTACTCAATCGAGTTCAACTCATTCTAGCTCGAACACTACGAATCCCGCACCCGACTTTGCTAAGGTCGACACAATCCTTGGTGTATATGCCCAGTCCGACTTGGCCAACCGTGCTTACGCAAACCATCTTTTCGTTTTATCAAAAACTGTTCTCCTATGTTTTGCAAAATAGTTAAAACTTATTGTATGGACATCCCGTAGAACATTTGAGAGAGAGCGCACCAACGATATTAACTTTGCGGAAGCAATACTTCAGAGTTTGCGAAAACAACGGAGTTAAAGAATTCAATCGATAGTCCAAGGACGTAAAGCCGTGCTCTGATACCATTATGTCACGCCCCGCTCCCGTAGGAGCGATCGTCCTCGCTAAGGCGTGATGCCGCACGAGCCTAGATTGCGCTCGTGCAAGGCGGATTCCATAACGGCCGATTTCAGCGGCTGCGACGGGGTCATCGCACAGAAGTCCCATGCAGAGACATTGAATCATAGCAGCGAAAATTTAGAATAGACGCAAGTTATTCAAAGAAGCTCTTTAATGATATTGAAACAACGGTTACATTGGGGCGCATGGCCAAGATTACAAGTCTCTCAAGCTCACTCATCTCACATTACAAGTCACTCAGCTCTCTCTCATCTCTCAATACATGTCTCGAGCCAGCGGATGCTTCGGAAGGCGACGTCCATACATTATGTCTTGTATAAGTCTTTACTCCATACGGCCGCGTGCTTCAAATCGCCAAGGAACTCTGTGCCTCGACGCATCCTAGCGAGCTCCGTGCCATGAGCTTCTACCTGTGCCCGCACATGTAAACTATGTGGGTGTCAGTACTCAACTGTACTGGTGGAATGAGCTCCCCGTCCACCCATACAAAACCAACACGTTAGATTTACTTTGTGCAACATAGTCCCTTCTTATCAATTGTCTTTCTACTCTTGCCTTAGGATCAGTTTTAGGACCGACGCCTTGGCCTATTTTGTGTCTCCAGACCACCCCGTGCTTGCAACAATTCGTTAACTCATACTTTGCCTCTAGACCCTTCTCGTGCCAACAACGTTAACCTATCAAGTCGTGTTTGCCTTACGGCCCAAAATCAGAAACGCAACTACGCGATAAGACTCCATTCCCGTGTGACCGTGCTATAAGTCCTTGTTGAGGCCGTGCCTCGCAACTCAATGAGACTCAATCACATCGCCGCCACGCGGCCCTTGCCGCCTCGCGGCTCTTTTGCTACTTTGATCACCAACTGACCCAATCAAGACTTGAGGGTTAAGTGTCACTCAACCGACTTTGCCTTGCGGCATTTCCTGACTTAAACTCAAGACAACTCAATTCCAACTTATGCAAACTTATATGCCGACAACTTAAGACTCGACGTCACATCTCGTGCCGAAGCACGTCGCCTATGTTGTAGCCATTTTTAGGCCCAAACACTTGTGTTCCAACCATACACACATTCAACTAGACTAAATCCAAAGGCACACACGCGGATTGCCGCTCGTGCCGACCCATCTATATGAATTGGTCACTAACACCACAAGCTATCGTGGACTTATAGCCTTGTTATTCGAAGACCCTTTCATCGCAAGTAGCTAGCCCCGAAGAAAGTTCCTGAATAACCCAAGCGGTTCGTCCAGCTACGGCTATACCGTGTTTCCCTCCGGAACGACGCGGTCCCTCGGCGTCCAGGGTTGCCGCTCGTGGAAACTTTTTCTTGTCGACAAGTTGTCCAATGACCATGCAAGACTCGACACAAACTGACGTCTCACACAGTCATTCCTCTTTCAATGTTACCATCTCTTTCAAAACCAATATCACGACTTCTATCATTTGAGACCCCTCGACGACCCACGGTCGCGAGCATTCTTTCCATGTTACCATATCATTTCATTCACTCATGAATGCCTATTTGATAGTCCTTTCTCCAAAACTCATTAATCAATCGTGGTTCATGCCTTAAACACTAAGTCCGTGCATCGTGCCTCAAACCGACTTCCGATCTACGCAACGGTATCGCCCAAGTCATACTTTATATGACGGGCCTTGAGACCGTAAGACTATGTGATTATACCCAACCGTAGAACTCGTAGGACCGTGCTTGCTACCACTCTGATAGCCTAACATAACTTGCCTGACTTAAACGAACAACGACTCGACGAGCAAAGGCTGCATCAAGCCTCGCATTGCGGAAACGTGCCGCGCATGCGTTCGACTTCTGAACGACCAAGTCATTTGGGCGCCTAGACTTACGCCAGCAGCCGTACGACACAACTGAACTCATAGGGCGGGTCAAGGCTATGCCAAGCCTTGGACGATGGGACCGTGCATGCTTTATGAAGCATTCATGCGGGCGACACCTATGACTTAGGCTACGATTCATGACTTCGCCTACTCAACCAACTTTTCTTCTCCCAAGCCACGGGCGAAGGACCGAGTGTCATTTTCAAAGCACGTCGTGCACCAACTCTAAGCCGACCGTTGGACCTTTCCATGTTCTAACTCAATTCGACCCGTCGGGATTATTCCCTTTAGCTATGTGAATTCGTCTCTTTTATTTTCAAGCCTACTTGTGCAAGTTGAAAACATACGATTTATTATGTGAAGGCTAAGATGAGGCAAGTTCACCGAAACTACCCCACCTGAGCGAGTGGTTGCCTCGACCGAGCGATGTCTTCGAGTAGCCGTTGCAAGGCTAAGTCCGAACGCCGTCAGCGTTTCGATTCCTCCGATTGACTTAGCGGGACGGGGCACTACACTAGCTACCTTTTCTGGAGTCATTGCATTACCTTGAAGTCCTATATGGCAAATGTTCGTATGGTTTAACAACATCACTGGCCATGTAGTCAGGATGCACGCTAAAGAATATTTTATGCAGGCAGAGTAAGTATATTGCCTAACCTGTATTTGATGCAGGAACGAAGAGTCGGCTATCGGTAAGAAATCACTCAAATGTGATATGTTCAATATACTTTGGTTCAATTTGCCTTCTTAACATGCTAAACGATGCCTTCCAGGAAGTATTTCCATAATATGCTCAATGTGTTAACTCAATATTGCTTAGATGTTACCTTACACAAAGAAATGCTATACCATACTATGACATGTTTACATTCTTCAATGTTTCTGCTCATGAACTGTAAACTGATGCTAGGTCCCAAGTAGAAAGATCGTGCAAATAAATGCTTGCTAAAATTGACCAGTTAGTGTTGGTTTAGGCGAGTGGATTGGATTCTGCTCGCAAGTACATAGATGATGTACTGACCCACGTTTGTGGGCAGGTGTTCGTGTTTGGGAAGTTCTGTACACGAAGAATTGCTTGATTGGTTCCGCGACATCGAAGATTTGTTGGACATGCAGAAGCTCTACTTGTACAAGATGATGACTTCTGTTTATAAAGGGCATAATGTATGGAACATTGTAATCAGTTGTACCAGTGAGTTGTAAGCCAAGTCGGTATATCGAGTTGTAATCCAATGTATCCAAGTATCAAATGTAAGATTTATAGCATTGTTCAGTTGGCTTTCAATGTAAAGTGAGATGTGTTGTAAGCATTGTACTTCAATACAAGTCTTGTACTCTTCTTCAATTATCAATAAAGAGAATAAAATTTTATCTCTCTCTCTCTCTGTGACTGCAAGTTATCTTCTCATTTATGCTGTGACAAATCAAATGATGTGTTCCCATTCGATAAGAAAGATTGTCCTCATTAACTTCAATTTATATGCTTCTGCCGCAGCGATGTGTTCCTATTTGTAGATAATCAATTATGTACCATCTTTGCCTTGTACAAGTGCAAGACCAGACTTGTACGGCATCACGCCCAAGCGAGGATGATCGATTCCAAGAGATAAAACATGTGAATAAATGACTCTACGAATCGGGACGTGACACAAGACATCTTCATCATCATCCAAGTCTTCTCCCATTAGAATGAGGTCGGTTATGGATCCATATGAAAGCTCCATACAAGATTTGACAATTTTATGACCGGACGTCAACCTAACGTCAACCCTATGTTGGTGCCAAATTCCTAGTAAAGGTAGCTATGAGCAAGCATGACGTAAAACCTAGGTGGCAGTTGGCAAGTATATAGATCTACCTTTTGGATTACAGTCTAAGCTCATGCAACCAATAAGTACCCTCCAAGTTCCCCTAGACTGAAGAGTCTAGAAGAAGTGATAAGTTCATACAATTTGCTATTGAAAATTACATTCATCTCTTTGACACATTAAGCCAAAGATTGAAGGAATAATAATCCCGCGACCCTAGGTGCCAAATTACGAAAAAGAGTGAAGAAATTGCATTCAGATTATATTTAGTTTGCTTTTACTGTATCTAGTTGAGTTTAGGTCCAGTTGGAACAATTTAGGTTTCTTTGAGTCTGATAGTCTCAAGTAAGATGAGCCTTTTAGTTAAGTCTCTATAGATAGAGTTATAATCAGGCCTTTATCGATGATAGTTGATGAATGAAATGGTTATTCAAGAGATGCATCAAATTGGTGTGAAGCAAAACCCTAGGTGCATGTTCAAGAGAAAATCCATGTCCTACGTGGAGACCTACAAAACCCTAACTTCTTTCTCTTTCTCTACCTGCCAATCATTCTTCCCCCCCCCCCCCCTTTACTCTTGCTGCCGCCAATCAAAACTGTGTCCCATTCTCTGTTGCCTTCGAGCAGCCGTTGCAAGGCTAAGTCCGAACGCCGTCGGCGTTTCGATTCCTCCGATTGACTTTGCGGGACGGGACACTACACCAACACATATACAGCCGTCTCTACAGATAGTGTTTACAGGTATTTGTGTGCCCGACAGGGTGCTAACACTAAGGTTAAGGCCTAGCGATGCCATGAAGAATTTGTGTTCATCAACGAAGTCTGCCGCTATAAAACTATGTGTAGCACATGAATCAAACAGTATACGAGCAGTTTTATTGTTGAAAAGCGGTATACCTGTCATGACTGTATCAGAGGCGAACGCCTCATCTCGAGTCATGGCATAAACGCGCCCTTGAGCATTTGGACGACAATCCTGGCCATTTGGTTGTGCAGGTAGGGGATCTCGAGGTGCTAGGCCTCGATTCTGTTGATTTGGTTGCAGCGGGGCGTCCTGTCTACGTATTCGGGCAAGACAATCTCTAGCGCAGTGCCCCCTTTTCCCGCAAAAGTGGCAGCCTATGTTCAAGGTACGACACTCGCTGGCATTGTGTCCGATATAATTGTATTTTGTGCAACGAGGTCTAGGGTTATCTCCCTGGTTGCCACCATTGTTTGGATGCTTTACAGCGTTGTTGCCTTCTGCATAGCTAGGGCGTTTATGATGAGAATTATGCGCAACACCGACAATAGCTGGAGGATACTGGGGCTCAAGACGAATGGCATGGTTGAGGGCCTCTCGTACTAGGGGTGCAACTTGGGCGGGTTGGGTCGGGCTTGAAGTCAACCCGAGCCCAACCCAATGAATCATAAGCCTAGTCCGAGTCCAAGTCCGACCCGACCTCGGGTTCAACATATGAAGCCCAAGACCAAGCCCGGAGGATCAGGTTGAACCCGGGTTGGGTCGGATCTATCGGGTTTATCGGGCTCTCATATACTAATTGAAACAATTTTAAACAAAAGTAATATTAAACCCATAATCAAAAAGCAATCAAGTCTTGACCATTACAAAATACAAAGTGAAATAAGATTTAGAATAAGGAGTTGAAGAGTTTGGGTGAAGAAGTTTAGGATTTAAACTTTTAATTTAAGAAGTATGACTATATATATATATATATATATATATATATATATATATATATATATTCGGGTTTCGGGTTTTTTGGTTAACCCGGCACATGAACCTGAGCCCAATCCGATTTATGATCGGGTTCACATATTTAAACCCGAGCCCGTACCCGAGTATCTTCAACGCTAACCCAACTTATTAATGGGTTTACCCGATCGGGCTCGGGTTTAGCCCGCCCGAGTTGCACCCCTATCTCGTACCGTTTGATATTGCGGAACGATCACATGTGCGACGATGGAAGGCCTCAAACCCACTTCGAAACGTCAGGTTCTACTCGCAGCGTCAGGCAGAAGCGCTACTGCAAACTTGGCCAGCTTGTTGAACTCAGACGCATATTGGCGAACTGTCATATTCCCATGCCTTAGTTGCATGAACTCGTTCTCCTTTTCTTGACGAATTGCTGGAGGAAGGAATTTATCTTCGAAAGATTTGCGGAATGTCGCCCAAGTGATCTTCGTCGTCTCATTGTCTTGGAGGATCGCTCGTTTCTGTACATCCCACCAGTCGTGCGCGTTTAACCGAAGTTGAAGTTGAGCGCAAACTACTCGCTTTGACTCATCCATGCCGAGTGCTTCGAAGTGTCTTCCAATTCTGCCAACCAGTCGAGCGCCACAGAAGGATCTTCGTTTCTCTTGAACGAAGTATTACACCACTTTGAATTTTGAGATTTCGAAGGAGGCATCTTTCGTAGGTGCAGGCCGAGGCTCCACAGGATCGACTTCGCTACGTTGGTTCGTTGGCGCTGTCACGGCAGGCGCGGTCACAGAATGAGTGTTATTGGCCGCGATTGTCTGGACTATTTGTTGCAAAGTGTTAAGCTGCTTCTGCTGTGCTTTGAATTGATCCACGAACTGATTTTCGAACTGTCTGTCGGGCATCGGCCCGTTGTTGTTGTGCCTCCATCATGCGCAATATCCGCTCTATTGAATCGCGGGAAGGCCCAACTTCGGAAGGCATCCTCCTCATTGGGTTGACGGAAGGCTCGACTTCGGAGCTACTCGAGCCGCTGGAAGCGCTCGCCTCGTTCTCTGTCGGAGGTTCCGCAACTTCTGGGATGAAAGACAACTCTACTTAGTTTCAGAAAATGTCATGGATTACCGTATGGAACAACTCATCTCACCGACACGAGATCAACGGTTCAAGACTCGAGACTGGAGGCCAAGGACGTAAAGCCTTGCTCTGATATTATTATGTCACGTCCCAATTCCGTAGAATCGATAGTTGTCCCCCGAACGTGATGCTGTGCGAACTTAAGTTGCGATCGCACAAGGCATAGTCATAAGATTATCCGAAACATAACATCTAAGAAAGTACGCAGAGAAATTGCAACAACACATTGAGACAGGAAAACTACTCATTTTATTGATAATAGACATCATTTACAAGACTATTACAATCGTGCCGCGTGGGCTACAAAATGACTCGATTACAAAATGAACCCCGATGAGATAGTCGTTCCATACATACATTTTCTCAATTTACAACAAAAGTATTCCAGCCACTTGGGATGGAGGGAAGTCGAAAGATGTTTCTTGGATTGTTGCAGAAATTTTTCAAAATTGAGCAGCGAGGAATTTCGACGCGCAGTCGAAGCTTCAAAACACGAACGTCGTCTTGGTTAGTTGGCGCGTTCCTCCTGGTTCGTGGCACCTGCGGAGAGCGAGAATCAGTACGATCACATGTACTGACGAGTGGCTAATTAAACCCAAGCTCTCATTTGATTCAAAAATTTGTTGACTAATTTGTAATCTTTCTAGCCATCCTAATGAATTTCAAACAAGCATATAATAGACATAATGTAAATTACGCTAGAACTTACCTACGGCAGAGCAGGCTATGAGATGTGAGACTTACCATGTTCTTCCATGTCAATTATTATCCTTTAGTGTGAGCAGTTGTATATATGAAGGTCACTGGCATCACAAGCCATTTTGGACTATAGCTAGGTTTATACGGCGACCCTTTCAGCGCGAGTAACGAACTCCGCTGAAAGTTCCCCGAATAACCATGTTTTGCTTTCGTCGAGCTCAGCTATCTTTTGTTTCCTCCTAGGCCGAAACGATCCCGTGTCTCGAGGTGTCGTTTGAGAAAGTTGTACCTTGTTCACAAGTTGTCCATGATCGTGCTAGGTTAGACTAGTTATTCAAACATGATATTTAGTTCGTGAGCAACATAATAATAATTCTATAGCAAGCGTACGTGAAAAATCGTGCAATAGTTCATTAAAATCTAAGCATTCGTGTCCTTTGCATAACCAACTAGCATTCTACCGATTGATTTGGGATTCAAGAAGGTCAAGGGGAAGAAGGGTCCAGCCACTCACTTGATTGTTTGTTTGAGACAAAGACCCGTTGGTTGCACTAGACGACGCCTACGCGATCACCTAAAATCGCATAAGCAACTGATTAGAACACTGCTCCATTCAAAGAGTTCGATACGAATGCGAAGTTCGAAAACGTAAGCCATAAAAACTATCGAAAACATTCACGAAAACCAAGGCCAAAGAGCAAGTGCGGCATGAAAAACAGAGCAACGGGAGGTCTCTTCCGACTCAACCGCAGAGTCTATCCTCGAGGTGCAACCCACTGAATATAGGACTTGATTCTGAAGAAGCCTTTCCATAATGAGAAAAAAATCTTAATTCAATCATTCACGTTCGACTGATTCAATCAATTTCGATCTATCGGTTCCGACTGAATTGATAGCGAAGTGTTCCTTTCTCGCGCACTCCGTGATGGAAACGGGGCACAATGTAGGGACGGGGCACTACATTACCCCTACTTCGACCTTGAGACAAGGTCAAAATAAGGTGGTGGGAATTGATACAACCTCAACTCTGTCACTCCCTGTATCAACAATGAAGAATGAACACAGTTAGACGTTAGCTTCCATAGAATAGCAGCAATGGGTCGAAGCTGGAAGTAGTCATTAGTTCTGTATCAGAGTAGCAGTTGATTTAATTCCTCTTTCATATTCTTCTTAGCCAGGTATTTAGCCAGGTAAGCAGCAGTTAACCCTGTAATCAATTAATTAGCCAGTTCAGCAAATTAGACAGGTCAGCAGAGAATTAGTTAGGCCATTGGGCAATATGCTCAGCAATTCTGCTAGACGAGGAATACAAAGAGTAGAATGTAGTAGTAGTAGTGTGTGGAAAAAGTAAGGAGTAAGGCTTATTTCCAACATTCCAGAATAGATCTAAATGTCATCTTCTTCGTTTTTCCTTGAATAAAATTCCTTGGTCTTACTCTTCCATACTTGGAGCTGGTGGATGGGATCCTAACAACCCTCTCCTTTATCCTCCTTCGCGACATTAACCTAAAATCGCACAAGAGATCGAGAACCATCACCCAAAGATTGAGATTATCCACCCAAAGATCAAGATCCAACCATTTGAATTGAGGTTGATCCTTCAATCTTCGAGCTAAGGCTTCAAATTGAGAAACACTATCCTAGATCAAGATTTGATACCAACTAGCAGATAAACCTTAGTCTTGCTCGTCATTCAATTGCAAAACTTTTTTATTTTTTATGGTTCATGTTACTACAGAAGTTAAAAAAACGAGTCTTGCTTGATTTGAACGGATGTCTCATGTCAGGAACCATGATTCAACGATGAGGGGGCCAAGATTCAAAATTTATCTAATTATCTAATATTTTCGAACAAAAGTTTTTGCTCGAGGGGAGCAATACGACAAGTACTAAGGACTTCTAAAACATAGTATAGTTAACGAAAAACTCCAAAAGTTAGGGAGGCCATGACCTTCTCAAGCCATATTTTGGTCTGTCCCTGGCCATTGCATTATCTTAAAGTTGCCTTGGCATTCTGTCCCTATTCACTTCACATTAGTTGTATACATATAAAAGCTTGTGTACGGTCCTTGCATCTGTGTGTTGTATTGTGATCATTTGCATCGTACCATCCGGGTTTCCTGTTATTCTTGTCCTACATCACATACAGTTTGGCAGATTTTATCATTCTCATTGGGCACCTTAAAGCCAATAGAGAAAACATTGTCCCAAAATACGCACCAAGTTCTCTTATGCAGTCTCCTCTTGGCCACTTCAGACGATCAGTTAATTCCATTATGAGTTTTGTAGAGACCAAACAGCTACCTAGCATGGCTGCTTTTCTATATATTTAAGTTATCTCAGGTAGTCTTCAACGTAGACAACCACCACTATATGCTAAGATTGAAAATATAGAAACAAGGATTGAATGGCATGACAGAAAATGAAGGCATAATGCGGATGGAAAAAGCAACACCTCTGCAGTTGTTCCAGTTGTAGCAAAGCGAATCATACCATCATCTGGATGCCTATAAACGCGGACCTGGATCATAATTTATATTACTAACCTTGTTAGATAAAGGGGGTAAGGGCTTATGAGACTTTGGGTCCCAAAAACATTAGGATTGGGTCTTGAAGATGTCCAACTTAGGATTTGGGTCCTGAAATGACGGTTGACCCATGTTGTCCATACAAAATCTGTTGATAAATAAATTAAATCGGAACTCAAGAAGCGCAATAATGTTTCTAGGATCCTTAAGTCTAATTAACCAAAAAATATTTAATAGCATATTTTGGATGGTCAACACGGGTCAACAGTCATCTCAGGCCACAAACCCTAAGTTGGACATCTTCAAGACCCAAACACTAATTTCCAAATGTTTCTGGGAACCAAAAGTCTAACTAACACTAACTTCGTCCTACAATTACTGCAGAGAATATACTATCATGGAAGTGGATATTAGCATACCACACCAATCGTGAATGGGGCATCAAGCTGTTTAAGAGCCCTTTCCACAGCAGCTTTAAATCCGGATTGAATTACTCGTAAAGGGAGGGTTGCTCCAGGGAATAAAACAACTCCTGACACATGTTAAATATGGGTTATATTAGAAAATGCAGCAATTGTGTAAGGAGTCGCACAAAAGTATATATTGGTCGGTCCTGGAAACATTTTGTCATTTTGTTTAGATTGGAGAAAAAATGGAGAATATGCACACAAAGCAGACAACGTTAGCGTACCTTCAAGATAGAACATGGGTAAGTTGAAGATTGCACCCCCATCGAGAAACGCCAGCCTACCATGAGTGTCGTCAACCTCTATTACATGGCAAGATTGCAACCATAAGGAAGGCATCATCCTCCTCCATCATCCAATAAGAATGGTAGAAATTAAGTTCATACAAACAGGGACAGGGCATTACCACCGAGATAAGTGTGCAGGGAGGCCAAACTTGTGTTGAAGGTAAAGCCACCGTATGGACCTGCACCACCATCACTTTGATGCCAACAACAAATTCTACTCAATCAGTAACCCCGTTTGAAATAATAATAAGAGTAATAAAGAATAAAATCTTCTTCTTCATTAAGTCAAGGCTGGTAGCCTGGTATTAATTCGATCGGGTCAGTCAGCCATGAGCAGTCATCTCTTTCCCTAACCCTAGACCCTAACCCTAGACCCTAACCCTAGGATTTGTAAATTGGTGGAGACTAAGAGAAGGAGAGAGAATTTAGATCGAACCAACCAACCAACCTGCTGAGAAAAGCGTCGTAGGCGTTGGGTCCGGTGTCATCGCCGTCCTCTTCTTCGTCTGAAGGATTGAAATCATGGTCGACTTCCTCGATCTGGAGCTCTTCCAAGTCGAGTTCTCTTATCTGCTCCATCTGGAGACGCTCGTTCTCCAGTAGCCTCTCTCGGTCATCCATCTCTCTCTCTCTCTCTCTCTCTCTCTCTCTCTCTCCTTACCACGTCTGCAAAGAAAGAAACGATTCTCGAAAATTTCCTTGTCCTTAGGGCTCGTTTGGATCAAGCTTTGTATTCCTACGAGTAGGTTTTCACTTCCTTTCCCCATGAAAAGAATTCAACATTTTCATACTCTATATTTGGTTAGGTTAGAAATAGGCAGTTCAATTTTTTAAAAAAATTCATCTCTAATATTTGATTTACAAAGGATATTTTATTTAGTTTTCCTTTAATATCCTTTCATTAATTTCATGATGATTTACATGTTTAGAATATAAGTTGAAATTTTGAAAATAAAAAGAGGGTATAACCGTCCAAACAAAATAGCCAAACATCATTCCTAGGAAAGCAAATCAATTCCCAAGGGGGGCTTGGGAATAGCTTTCCCAAGTCAATAAGAATAGCTTTTCCCCCTAAGCCCCTCCTATTCCCTCCTCATTCTCAATCCTAAACATACCAAACATGGGTAAGGAATTCAAAACACATTCCCAAGCCACAAAAACTTGAACCAAACGCCCCCTTAGGGTTGAACTGAATAAAAACAACATATTACTCAGGTGCGGCTAGCCCAGTTAAGAGAATTTTTTTATTCAAGATAACCCATTTTTGTTAGGGACTGTCAACCTCCTGTCCCTCAAACCCTATCAAACATATTCGTTTCTAAATTTCACACTCTCTCTCTCTCTCCTCAAACCCTCTCAAACATAAACTCATATTTCATACATCATTTCTTAGCACTGACAACACCAAAAATAAAACAAAAAAACAAAGGCTAAATTACAACTTAACACCCTAAATTATTTGAGTTTTTCAACTTGATACCCTCAACTTTTATAGATACTAACTTAATATCCACCTTCAACTAATATTTTTAGCTTGATACCTAAAAATTAAAAAAAGACAAAAATTGTCCTCTCTTCCCCCTCTAACTCGCACCCTTACAGCCCCTCCCCCCCCCCTCCGCCCCTCGCCGCCCTACACCCCCTAGCTTGCGGCCAACCCCCCCCCCCCCCACCCACCTACACACATCACGCGGCTGCCCCGCCTTCCTCTACCTCTCCCCCTTCCCCTGTGGCTGACCCTACCACCACCCCCACCCGGCGCTCCACCCTGCCCCCCCTCTCCACGTGCAACGACGATGACAGCACTAGCAGGCGAAGAGAGCAACCCGATGGGGGCGGGTGTGGGGGTGGGGGAAGGAGGGCAGCAACGGGGGTGGGGTTGGGTTGAGAAAGACAAGGATAATTTGTTTTTTTGGGTATTAAGTTGATGCCTATCAAAGTTGAGGGTATCAAGTTGAAAAAGTCGAATAGTTGAGAGTATTAAGTTGTAATTTAGCAAAAAAATAAAACAAAACAAAAAAATAAAAATTAAATGGTCATTGCCAAAATTTTGATGTCATGAACATGATTGGAATGAGGTTTGGAGAGATAGGTTGGAAGAGATTTGAAAATTTTGGACGAAATTTAAATTTTTGAACCCATAAATTTTGAAGTAATGAATTCCGACACCGGCTGGGAAGACGCAGGACTATAAAATTTTCACATTCATGTGTGTTGCCAGGACAGTAGAAATTTTCTACAGTCATGTGCAATTTCTGCAGTCATGACAACCTACAGGACTCTACAGTCCTATATATTTTTTCTACGGTCCTTTATATTTTTATTTGTGTGATCTCTAAATAGACTTAAAATTGATAGACTTATTTATAAAATAGATTTATATACCGTATATATGAAGGTTTATTTTGAAATGAACAAAAATGAAACACTTATCTCTAAGATAGATTTAGAATTTTAAGTTCTTCTTTAAACCGAGTAGATAATTTATTTATCTCTAAAATAGATTTTAAAATACTCATAAATGTAACTTAATGACTATATAAAAATATAAAATCTTTCTAATTACGTGACTTTTGCTTCTACGGTTATTAAAACTTTCTTTTAGGATTGTCAAAATTTTGGCAGTCCTTCCAATTGGTAGGACTGTCAAAAATTGATAGACCTAAAAGAATATGTTGTTCAGTATTTTATGTAGGATTGTCAAATTTTTTGACAGTCCTACCAATTTGAAGGACTGTCAAAAAATTTCAAAAGTCCTTAAAAAAATATGATGTTCAATATATTATGTAAGACAGTCAAATTTTTGATAGTCCTTCCAATTAGTAAGATTGTCGAGATTTTTTACAGTCCATCATCATCCCCGTCACGAGTGTGGACGAATTTTTGAAATTCGTAACCACAAAATTGGTTCAAAACTTTGAATATACGTCTAGAATGAATAGCAAATCATATTTTAGTTATTAGAAGATGAAATTTAGGCATCAATATGGAATGAGAGAGATTTTGAAGAGAAAAGGTTAGGAACTTTTTAAGGTTTGGGAAAAGATATGAGAAAGAAGACAAAAGAAAAAAAAAAACCGACTTATATAAATATTTGGACTATTCTGAGTAATTTTTCAAGTGACAAACTTGTAGATAAACCAAACAAAATTTGGCTAGCCCTGAAAGAAATGATGCGCCCTTATAATTTGCTGTATTTTTCTATACAAATGTCCAATGGAGATTTTCTGTCATATTTGGCATTCGCATTGTACTATGAGAAAAAAAACTATATCTAGTTGAGAAGTAGAAAAAAAGTTTTCAATTCCTATCTTACTTGCTTAAAATAAAAAAGACCAATTAAATGATATTGAAAGTATGGCCCAATATTAATTTACATGGTAGAAAATAAAAGGACCATTTTAGTGATTTAGTTTGAAAGTATGTCCCACTATTAATTCATGTGTCAAAAAATAAAAAGGATCAATTTAATGATTTAGTTTGAAAGTATGGCCAAATATTAATTTTTACCATAGATGAAGAATCTCTATAAGAGTTTGTAGAAACTCTCATAGAAATTCTCCATTACATCAGCGCTACTTAGGGTGGAAATTGAGATAGAAACCATTATTTGGAAGAAAAAAAATTTCTTCTAAAAAGAGTTTCTACCATAGAAATAACAGAGATAGAAACCCCCATTGGAGATGGCCTAAGGCACCACAAAATTAGTAGGAGGCAACATAGTTTTGGTAGTCCTAATACTGCCAAAATTTTGTTTGGTCGTCCTACAAATATAGTGTCACGTCCCGGTCTCGTAGGACAGAAAGTCGCCACCGGACGTGATGTCATACAAGTCTAAATTGTACTTGTACAAGACAAATACCAAAATGGTCGATAGAACATCTAAGATAAAAGGCATCACAACTTAAAATTCTAACCATAAAGTTAAAACAGCACAAGATATACAAATGAATCTTTTATTAATAATAATAACATGATTACAATGGCTCAAGGCCAAAGATGACTTGATTACAACATATCTCTCCTTCTCTCTCTGTCTCTCTCTCGATACAGAGAAAAATTAGAAGTGAGAGCTTGTAATCAGTTCAAATAAAATCAATAAAGATAATTGTTTCTTGTTACCATTGTGTTCAATTCATATATCTGCAAAGTGTCCGTTGCTGCTCCAAACATCTGCAATATGTTTCGCTGCGTATTGTCTATCTTGTCTTGTTACATGTCTTGGCCTTGTGCAAGCGCAACTTAGGCTTGCACGACATCACGCCCAAGCGAGGACAAACGGTCTCACAGAGTCCGAAGCGAGGACGAAAGGACTCTGCGGGAACGGGACGTGACAGGAAGGGTCTTTGGTGCCGGAGAAGGAAGTGTGAAATGCCTTCTTGAAGTTGGTATAGTTGAAGATGTTATTCTCTGGTGGCGTAAGGTGAGACGAAGGCTCCCCAGGTGCGACTTCAATGGGCCGGTTCACGGGTTCGACAGTACGGGTTGCAGAGTTCCCGTTGGTCACGACTGTTTGCACCAACTGTCATAGTGTGTCAAGTTGCCCTTGCTGTATCTTGAATTACGCTTCGAATCGGGCTTCAAATAGGGCCTGTCGCCTTTTGAACTGTAGGCGCAGCTTCCGTTTTCTTGTTAGAATGCTGCGGCATGCCTCTGCTGTATTTTGAGCATATGCAGGATTCGCTCCATAGGATTACCGGAAGGTCCGAATTCGGTAGTGTCATGATTCGCTACCCAAATTGTTGGGCCGGACCGAGTCATGTCCAGCCTACGTTTGAGATAAAACGTAGTAAGCTGTTCTAAAGATAACAAGATAAGACTAAAATGTGCTAACAATTCTATATGTAATAAATAGTCATAAATGTTCCAAACACAAAAGTCATCTCATATATAAGTATGTCCCAAGTACAAGTCCGAAATGTAAAGCTGGATACAGGTCCAGACACAAAATACATAGTCTAACAATATGACTACTCTCGAAACCTCGAGCAACTACGCAATCTAGACGAGTTTTTCCGCAGGTACATCCTCGTAAGATAAAACCTGGTCCTCGGCAACAACTCTATAATAGGAATCGCAGAGCAACTCCTCCTCAGTAAGTATACCTACAACATTATCCTGTCAGGACGAGAGCAAGTACTAATTCTAACAAACTAAATATACGAAACATGAACAGAAGTGTAATAAACTGGAATCATGGCATATCATGTTTAATTGGTTCTTTTTAGAAATGGCAACATATATTTGTTTAAAAGTTTAAAACCGTAGCATGTACGTGATCGATCAATAGGTAGATAGGATGTACAGCGGTACATATCAAGTTTTTCTGGCATGCACATACGTGCACGAACGGCATCGGTGTATATCCATATACAAACGCGAGATCAGAACATATGGCAAAGTTACATATAGAATGTTATCGTGTGCGATAAATACATACAGAGAAGGGGTCATGATCACGTACACTACTAACAGTTTCTCCTTAATCCGTTATTTAAACATGTGAGAGATATGAAGCTGTCCTAAGCATGGTAGAGACTGAAAGTAATACAACATGTGAAGTCTTAACTTGCTACCCCAAGGATCAGCATTTAACATGGTTGGAAAATCACAGTTTATTGTTATAGAAGTATGTAAAGTTTGTAGAAGTACTTGCCTTTAGCAAAGCAAAGCAGTGATAGAAATGCTATAGATGCCTGGTAACTCGTCACTGTAGAAATAACACATAAACTTAGTTTTTATACTAAGTTAAACACTAAGACACTAGTTGTGTGATACGACTTTCTGACTGGACACCTAGCCAAATGGTGACTTTAGCATAGAAAACCAACGTGGGGTGACATCATACCCAAACTAATTTTCTAGGGTCTTTACACTAGTGCGGGGTGAGGTCCAATACGTCTATAACTCAAAACAACACAAAACATTGAAAGTCATAATTATTCAATAAATAAATCAAACTGTATATGTGTTCCAACAATTTTTGAGATAGACAAAAAGCTCAATTTTACATAAAATAAAGTGCCAAAATTATCCTTGTTAATTATAAAAATTTATACTAATTTTTCTGGAATTTATAAATCCACATAAATATTTATTAAAAATCAGCAAACATATGTATCCTGAAAATGAGTTCTATTTTCCTATTTTTATAAAATACCAAAATTACTTATTAAATACTGAAAATTTATATTAAATTAGCTAAATTAACATAGTATTTTAAAAAAAAATTTAGATTTTTACAGCACTTCAAATATATATAAAAATTCAAAAACAGCAAGTAACAATTTCTGAAAAATAAATAATTAATTATTTACTATTTTGTCCATGTATTCGAAATTGAACCGAAGTCCAGATACAGGACCCAGAGCCATGAATCAAGTCCAATATGACTTATACAGACTCTGAATGTATTAGACACAATTGGGCCCAAAAATCCATGCCAGGTTTGGACATCAATTGGCCATAATTTATAAAATACAGGAATTTAAATATAAATAATATATTTTAAAGTGGTAAAATATAAAAGTTACAAAATTATATAATAAAATAACTTGTAAAATTTTACATAATAATAATTAGCACTAAAATTTGTATTTGAAAATATCTACATAATTATACAACAAACACAATTATATATATACATAAATATATAGGAATATTATATATATATATATATATATATATATATATATATATATATATATATATATATATATATATATATATATATATATATATATATATATATATATATATATACATAAATACAGTGTATATATATATATATACACTGTATTTATGTATATATATATATATATATATATATATATATATATATATATATATATATATATACACTGTATTTATGTATATATATATATATATATATATATATATATATATATATATATATATATATATATATATATATATATATATATATATATATATATATATATATATACTTTTTTTTGTATATATATACATATATGTAATACTAAAAAAATATATATATACATATATGTAATACTAAAACTAAAACAAAACAAAACAGGAAAGGGGAAAAAAATACATATATACATATATATAATACTAAAACTAAAACAAAACAAAACAAAACAGGAAAGGGGGGCTCAAACTCGGCCAGGAGCAAGGGGGTATTTAGCACGCTCGGGCTGGCCAGGAGGTCAGCCCGAGTCATATGTTAGGATTAGGCTTTAGTTAAATTTATTAGGTTTTAGGTTAACGGGTTGTAAACCCGATAGCACAAACTTCGTGTCCTGACAGTTAAGGACACGAAGATACACGACTCTCGTGTCCGGGTCATTCACGACACGTACGACACGCGTTTGTCGTGTCCAAACTTACCACTAGAGTCGTCGTGTCTGGGCGAACTACATATGTTAAAACGAGATACAGAACGACAAGAAAGAGAGCTGACACGTACGTGTCCGGCAAGCTGGGGGTTGTGGAGGGTGCTGGACGGCGGAGGAAGCGTCGTCGTCGTTGATGAGGGGCGGCGCTGGGTTCGTCTCGGAGAGGTGAACTTGGTAGTGGTGGTCGATGGTGGTAGAGGTGGCTGTGGAGGTTGTGCTAGGGGGTCGTCGAAGTTAGGATTTCGGTGGGGTCTCGTCGGGGAAGAAGGGGGTCATGGCTTGCTGTGGGGGGGTCGTGGTGGTGTGCTAGGGTTAGGGTTTGGTCTGGAGGGTATTTATAGGGAGGAGGAGGTCGGTTTTAGTGGCTAGGTCGGCCGGGAAAGGCGGGAAAAAGTCGGTGGTCGTCGGTCGTCGGGGACAGTTGGGAAGAGGAGAGAGAAAAAAACATGGGGGGGGGGGTTGAGTGGAAGTTTGCAGCAAGGCCCCCGAAGTTTGGGGTCTTGCAAATTAACCCCATGCCTAACAGTTTTACAAATATAATTTACAAACTGAAATTAGAACAATTCATTAAATTGCAAACTGATATAATAGCAATTCGACAAATTGCATAATGATATTGAAACAATTAAAACTATTACAAATTGATATTAAAATATTTCAATTAATTACAAAATGATATATTTTGATTTAAAAATTATTTAAAAATTCTAGAAAAAATTCCTAATAATTATAATAATTCATTTTAAATATATAAAAGCTATTTAAAATTATAAAAATATTATTTTGAAATTTAGGGGCATACAAATCTTCCTTACTTGAAAAATTTTGTCCTCTAAATTCACAAGGATAGAAGACTCTACAAACATTCTAACATAACAAGCAATGCAACAAATGACTAAGGCTACTATCAAAAATTAACCTCTAAGGTATCAAGCGGTAACGGGTGGTTCCCTCGCAGCTGTTTGGTCGAACAAGTAAGGGTATCTCTCCCTCATGTCCGACTCCCTCTCCCAAGTAGATTCACCCAGAGAGTGACGGCTCCAAGCTACTCGTACTAAGGGTATAACTTTGTTCCTCAGCCTCTTCTCCCTCCTGTCCAATATCTCTACTGGCTGCTCAGTGACTGCAAGGCTCGGTCCGATCTCCAACTCTGAATGGTCTAGCACATGGCTGGGGTCCGGAACATACCTCATCAGCTGAGACACATGAAAGACATCGTGAACTCCTGCTAAGTTGGGTGGAAGTGCAACCCTGTAAGCTACCTATCCGATCCTGCCAAGTATCTCGAACGGCCCGATGTATCTAGGGCTCAACTTGCCTTCTCGTCCGAACCGGATCGTCCCTCTAGTAGGTGATATCTTTACTAGCACCATATCTCCGTCAGCGAACTCCATCGGTCTGCGACTAGCATCGGCCCAGTATTTCTGCCTGTCCTAAGCGACTCTGAGCATGTCTCTGATCATCCCGACCTTCTCTGCTGCATCCGTGATCATCTCTGGCCCAAGCATAATTCTGTCCCCAACATCATCCCAAAAGAGCGGTGTACGGCATCATCGTCCATATAGTGCCTCGAAAGGAGACATACTGTAAGCCCCCTGAATTTCAGGATTTATTTTTATTTTTCTTAATGAATTATTATCGATGAATATTTTATTTATTTAATTGTTTTCATCATTTTTGTACCTTTCCGTAATTTTGACTTCTGGAGCGTCAACTTTGACTTCTGGAGCGTCAGGGATGCCAATCTCTAGAAACTCTCTTCACAAGTTTTGAAGTAGACAAGATTATCTTCGTTTTGATATATCATGTCCCACTTGAATTCGTTCCCTTGTGCTCTTTTTGTATCGCGCAAGTTCGGGTCAACTTAGACCGATTAATCATTCAATAATTATTCCCACTTTTATTTTTGATCGTCGTTTGCACGTTACCGTTGCTTTTAATTTAGGAGCACCAGATCAGCCATTTTCTCGAAACCAACTTCTCATAAATGATCTACTCGAGACGCTCTTCACCCATGACCTTTGTGTCCCACTCAGACACTCTATTTTGTGCTCCATTTCCTTCGCACAACTTTCGGTTCAATTTAGGCCGATTTATTTTCTACCGTGAAACCTGATTTATTTTCCAATTTAATTTCGGGACCCGACATCGACCCAACCTGTCAACCCGAAGTATGGACGTGGCCCATACGAAGCCTACTCCCCGCCTGCAGCTTGTGTCCCATTTATTGGAGTCCCCGCATATTATTTATTTTCCCGTGATTATAAATCCCTATTTTTAATTCGAATATCGCCCCCGGTTCGATTTTGACCCGACCCGGCTCGACCGAACCCGAGCCCAAGCTCCATGTTGCCCTCTCATGACTGCTCAAATACCCCGCTTAATTTTCCTATTTTTCCTATTTTGAAAATATCACTTCCTCTCTCTACTTTAAAAATATCTCATATATATATATATATATATATATATATATATATATATATATATATATATATATATATATATATATATATATATAAACATATATCTATCTCTCTCTCTCTCCTATTATTAGCAAACATCACACACCCCCTCTCCTTTACAGCACACTCTCTCCCCCCCCTTTGGCCGACTACTCTCTCTCCCCCTTCTCTCTAAATATCTCCCCCTCTCTCTCTATATATATAATATATACACACCCATATATATATTATATATATACATATATAACTCTCATTCTCTAACTTTACACCTACACACACACACATACCCCCCCTCCCAACAGTGGCCGACTTCACCCCCCTCTCCTCAAATATCTCTCACTCACTATTCTCACTCTCTCTTTCTATTTACACCCTCACACATATAAACATACACACACACATACATCTCTCTCTTACTCTCAACACAAACACACACACCCCACCTCTCTCTCGGCCGACGACAGCCCCCATGGCCGAGCAACACCCCACCACCACCACAAACGCCCACAGCCACCTCCCTCTTCTTCTTCTCCTCCTCCTCTATTATTATCGCCTTCCCGTCACCCTCACCATCATCTTCCCACCACCACCATGCGTCACCACCTCCACTCCAACACCCCCGCCGCCGTGCGCCACTTCGTGGCCGGCGAGCCCTCCTCCACCACCGCGCCAGGCCGGCGACCACCCTGCGCAGCCCCGCGCTCAGGCGCGCGAGCCACAGCCGCAACAGTAGCTGCAAACGCAGCAGCGGCGCCACGTGTGCGCGCGCGCGGGCCGCCGTCGTGCGCCGTCGTGCCGCCGTACGGCCGCCGTGGCCTCCCCCTGGTGCGCGCGAACCTCCGGCGAGCCACCCCGTGGCCAACGCCCGCTTCCCCGACGTGCCAGATAGGCTATTCGTGCGTTTTGAACGAAATCCCGTCGACGCGCGCGAGTTTGGAATTTCAGAATTCGCGTCCCGTCGCAGCAACTTTGCGCAGATTTTTTGGTCAATCCGACCGTTGGATCGGTGAACTCTTTGCTCCGTCTCAATCTCGGTATATCCATCTTCACTCCTGTCAATTTTCGTCCGTTAATTTTGTCGTTTGATACCTCAAAACTGGCCACCAAGTTGACGTTTTAAATTGAACTGTTTTTGGACAGTTTCGTGGAGCCGACTTCGTCAGCTCATAACTTCGCCGTCGCAGCTCCGTTTTGCGCACCGTCAGTTCCGGTGCACAGCTGGTATAACCATCTTCCTGTCTCCTTTAGATTTCGTTTCGTTTTAAGCACGTTTGTTTGGTCGAATTCGACGCCAAAGTTGGCCGTCCGAATTCTTTAAATCACACTTGTTAAATTCCATTTTTGAACCCGGGACTCCGGATTCAATTTCTGACACCACCAGTAGACACGTGGCGTCGTTCTGGCATGTTTTCATATAAATTTTGCTTAATTTGGAGAACGTGGGCCCTGGCACGCATTTCGATGCAAAGCGGGTCCCACTTTCTGAGTCAACGGGACTTTTTGACGCCGGCTCATTGGAATCCCATTCTGGATATACCGTTGAGTTCGTATCGTCATTCTAGACTCGTTGACATATAATTTGCTGAGTTTTGAAGACATTTGCTCCGACACGCATTTCCGTGCAAATCGGATACCAAGTATCGCGTCAACGTATCATTTTGAGATCGGCACATCGGAATTCCATTTTGGACATACCGTTGAGTTCGTATCGTCATTCTGGATTCGTGGACATATAATTTGCTAGGTTTTGTAGACTTCTATCTCAACACGTTTTTCGGTGCAAAGTGTGTCCAACGGCGGACATCATTTTGACCCAAAATTACCGTTTTACCCCTGTATCTAAATTGGACTTATGGGTAGGCTATCCTAGCTGATTTGACCGTTCTGGACACGTTGGTGATATTTATTTTATCATCCGACAACATCTGTAGATTTTGACTATGTATTATCCTTAATTTATAATTAATTATTTTTCCATCAATTGTTACTTTCTGGTTTTGAATTTATATATATATTTTAATTGCTGTAAAAATCTGGGAAAAATTATATTTAAATATTATGTTAATTTAGCTAATTTATTATAATTTTTTTTAGCATTTATTAAGTGCTTTTGGTATTTTATAAAAATAGGAAAACAGAACTCATTTTTAGTATATTTATGTTTGCTGATTTTTAATAATTATTTATGAAGGTTTATAAATCCCAGAAAAATTAGTATAAATTTCTATAATTAACAAGGATCATTTTGGTACTTTATTTTATATATATTTGAGCTTTTTGTCTATCTCTAAAATTGTTGGAACTTAGTGTACCGTTTGATTTATTTATTAAATAATTACGACTTTCAACATTTTGTGTTGTTTTGAGTTATAGGCGTATTGGACCTCACCCTGCACTAGTGTAAAGACTCTAGGAAATTAGTATTGGATAGAGTGGCACTCCACATTAGACTTTTATGCTAGGTCTCCACTTAGCTTAGTGTCCAGTTAGGAGTCGTGTCTCACCACTAGTGTATTATTGAACATAGCTTAGAACTGAGTTTGTATATCATTATTGACAGGACACCGGACATCTATATCTTTGTACTAGTATTCTTGCTTTGCTCGAGGCAAGTACATCTACACACTCATTTACTGTCTTTTAATGCTAGAACATGTATTAACCCTGTTAAAATATTGATTCTTGAGGTAGCAAGCTATATCTTCACATGTTACATTAAAATGGTCCCTACCATGCTTAGGACAGTTCTTATATCTTCACATGCTTCTTAGTGGTTCTCAGCACATGTTTCACTATGCTTTATACTACTCGGAGTATTCACATGTTTCATACTGCTCCCAGTACCTGTCATGTTTATGCCGATCCCAGTATCTATCACATGTTTTTACTGTTCTCGTATCTCTCACATGTTATACTATAGGGTATAGGGAAACTGACAGTTGAGTACGTGATCATGACCCCCCTCATAGTAGCGAGCGAGGTCGCATTTTATATGCATACCTTGCCGCAGGTTATTACCAAGGCGGAGTTGTACGTATGTACATCTATATATCGCCCGATCACTTGTACGGAAGTACATTTCATTATGTGCCCTCCAGCACATTGTACATCTATTGACCGATCACGTACTTGCTACAGTTTTAAGCATTACATATACATCTGTCTCTATGACATATGTATCCTTGCCATGATAGATTATGATATGACATGATGGATTATGATCTGACATGAGATAGATCTGTGATATGACATGATTATGATGCGACATGAGATAGATGCCATGTTCCCTATGTTACTATGATACTTGATCCCAGTTGTACCATGAGGCCATGTTTCTAGTATTTTCTGTTTTATAGACTTATCACACCATGTTTCTCGTTGTACATCTCTTTCATTATATGTTCAGTACTTTAGTTGTAGAGGTTGTACTTGCTCCCGTCCTGACAGGATAACGTTGTAGGTATACTTTTCGAGGAGGAAATGCTATGTGTTACATATTATGGTACTGCATTCAGGACCTGGCCTTAGCTCCAGAAGAGGCCCCAGCGGGGAACCTTGCTTAGTTATTTTCATATGTTTTGAGACTGAGACTTTGGTATGTTCTTATATTTGGATACTGGACTTTGTCTCCAGTTAGATACTTTGGTTATGTATTATTAAGTTTGTGTTTATGTTACCTTCGCTTATAGATGCTGTATTGTGATGAACATTTAAATGTGATTTTAGAACTGTTAATAGCTTAGATCATTTATTGTCTATTCTTAGAACAGCTTACTGCGCTTTAACCAAGCGTAGGCTGGACATGGCTCGGCCTGGCCCAACAATTTGGGTAACGGGTCGTGACATATTTTTTTGGCGGCCCATGCAGGTCCAGACTTAAGTTGTTTGGTTACGTTATTGTACCAAGCATGCCTACAATTAGGATCTAGGACAACTTGTTAACACTAGGGATAAATATTTAGAACACCTAGAGGATTTCTAGGAGTACAACATAGGAGAACTCATCACAGCATAGGACCGTTAGCTATAATTAGCCTCTTATTTGTATTTCAGTGGGTCAATTTAGACCAAGTTGTACCCTTGGGATGACCCCTGAGGATCTCACTCTAATCTCACTCTAATCTTACCTAGAAATCTGTTTTCACATATTTCCATTTGCTCTTCTTTAAATTCGTTGTTGAACTTAATTTCTGATTTTGTTGTTAACTTTGATCTTGCATCGTGATAAATTTTGTGGATCGAATTGTTATATATCCTGATAGGATAAACGTCTGCTTTATTTATGGAGTTTAGAATTTATCGCAGCCATATTAGCTGGTATGACAAAAACATAGAGCCTGATTTTGGATATATTATCCTATTCATAGAATTTAGATTTTTTTCGCAGCCATACCGGTTGGCGTGGCGAGGATTCTAGATAATATGATTTTAGGGAGTATACCTTAGTTATGACTCTATCGTTTATTGCATCTAAGCTTACTGGTGGGGCGAAAATTCTGGCAACATGATTTCAGGAAGACGTGTATGGTTATCAGATCATATCTCAACTTGGTTTACTTTGTTATGACCGAATGAGCAAGAATAAGTTCTTATCATTGTTCTTCCCCGTCTTGATTAACTCTGTTCTATCTACATCTACAACTAGAATTACAGGTTCTCTAGGACTCTCCAATAGGATTGCTTTCATGTTATCTTTTGGACATAATTATTTTTGTGTTCCATCTTTCCTATGACTTGACTAAACTTTTCTTTGTTAACCTCTTGGATAATTCTTCTCGTTATAAATCTCGTTGTCTTTGTACCATTCTTGGAGATATTCCAATAAACTTTCCTGTCTTGCTTGACCTTTAACTTGTTTGGACACTGTTATGGATTGCTTGACCCAGTCTTAGGCCTTGTTACCTTCTATTTGATAGACGACCAAAATAGCCAAACCTTGTTGACTGATCCTGTAGTATAACTATAAATATATTGTATGGTTGTGATAAATACTTTTCCTAGGGATTTGTTAGATTAAGCTTATAGGACAAGTATGGGTGACTGACTGTAGTAGACTTGAAAACCATTAAGAACGATTGTATTGGTATTATGACTCGATGATAGGATATCTAAGATGGATAAATGAGATAGTATATTGTTATGACTATGGATTAAGGATTAGAATCTTGTGTTTAGCAAATTGAGGATTTAGCATTTGTAGAATTTTGGTTGGTTACCTATAGCTGATTACAGGTGATTAAAGGGTAGATCGATATGTGGATTGATATATAATAAGTTAGAATGAGTTATCGTATTGCATACGAGATCAAAAAGATATCAGTTAAAAAGACATGGAACAAGACAGAGACATATGTACATTGGTAATTAATAAATCGGGAGTTTTGAAATCGAGGATTTATATTCGGAGGACTTGTTGAGTAAAAAGAAGAAGGCTCTACGCCAAGGATAAGAATTGAACGTATAATTTCAAAGAGAAACTGTAGGAAAGGATTGACGATAAATGATGCCAAGGAACTATGGATTGATGAAATAAGGATACTTAGGATATGATAAGGAAATCCAGAATTTACAATTGAGGTTGAAAATATGGTTGATGATTAAGCATTTTAGGCTTATAGACATACCCGGAGAATGGCCTATAGTTTAGGGTATACATAAATGTTTCATGTTAGTATGGAAGATTCTAAAGGATGTATGACGAAGTTTATGATAGAAGGACTTTGTTGAACCTGAACCAAAAAGATTGTAAGGAGAAACAGAAGAGATGATTTCAAGGATAGCAGATTGAGTATCGTAGCCAGAGTAGCCACATGTTATAGTTTGATCTATTGGATGATTTTTAATTTCGAGGACGAAATTTTTGTAAGGTGGGTAGGATGTAAGCCCCCTGAATTTCAGGGTTTATTTTTATTTTTCTTAATGAATTATTATCGATGAATATTTTATTTATGTAATTGTTTTCATCATTTATGTACATTTCCGTAACTTTGACTTCTGGAGCGTCAGGGATGCCAATCTCTGGAAACTCTCTTCACGAGTTTTGAAGTAGACAAGATTATCTTCGTTTTGATATATCATATCCCACTTGAATTCGTTCCCTTGTGCTCTTTTTGTATCGCGCAAGTTCGGGTCAACTTAGACCGATTAATCATTCAATAATTATTCCCACTTTTATTTTTGATCGTCGTTTGCACGTTACCGTTGCTTTTAATTTAGGAGCACCAGATCATCCATTTTCTCGAAACCAACTTCTTATAAATGATCTACTCGAGACGCTCTTCACCCATGACCTTTGTGTCCCACTCAGACACTCTATTTTGTGCTCCATTTCCTTCGCACAACTTTCGGTTCAATTTAGGCCGATTTATTTTCTACCGTGAAACCTGATTTATTTTCCAATTTAATTTCGGGACCCGACATCGACCCAACCTGTCAACCCGAAGTATGGACGTGGCCCATACGAAGCCTACTCCCCGCCTGCAGCTTGTGTCCCATTTATTGGAGTCCCCGCATATTATTTATTTTCCCGTGATTATAAATCCCTATTTTTAATTCGAATATCGCCCCCGGTTCGATTTTGACCCGACCCGGCTCGACCGAACCCGAGCCCAAGCTCCATGTTGCCCTCTCATGACTGCTCAAATACCCCGCTTAATTTTCCTATTTTTCCTATTTTGAAAATTTCACTTCCTCTCTCTACTTTAAAAATATCTCATGTATATATATATATATATATATATATATATATATATATATATATATGTATATATATATATATATATATATAAACATATATCTATCTCTCTCTCTCTCTCATATTATTAGCAAACATCACACACCCCCTCTCCTTTACAGCACACTCTCTCCCCCCCTTTGGCCGACTACTCTCTCTCCCCCTTCTCTCTAAATATCTCCCCCTCTCTCTCTATATATATAATATATACACACCCATATATATATATATATATACATATATAACTCTCATTCTCTAACTTTACACCTACACACACACATACCCCCCCTCCCAACAGTGGCCGACTTCACCCCCCTCTCCTCAAATATCTCTCACTCACTATTCTCACTCTCTCTTTCTATTTACACCCTCACACATATAAACATACACACACACATACATCTCTCTCTTACTCTCAACACAAACACACACACCCCACCTCTCTCTCGGCCGACGACAGCCCCCATGGCCGAGCAACACCCCACCACCACCACAAACGCCCACAGCTACCTCCCTCTTCTTCTTCTCCTCCTCCTCTATTATTATCGCCTTCCCGTCACCCTCACCATCATCTTCCCACCACCACCATGTGCCACCACCTCCACTCCAACACCCCCGCCGCCGTGTACCACTTCGTGGCCGGCGAGCCCTCCTCCGCCACCGCGCCAGGCCGGCGACCACCCTGCGCAGCCCCGCGCTCAGGCGCGCGAGCCACAGCCGCAACAGTAGCTGCAAACGCAGCAGCGGCGCCCCGTACGCGCGCGCGCGGGCCGCCGTCGTGCGCCGCCGCGCCGCCGCACGGCCGCCGTGGCCTCCCCTGGTGCGCGCGAACCTCCGGCGAGCCACCCCGTGGCCAACGCCCGCTTCCCCGACGCGCCGGATAGGCTATTCGTGCGTTTTGAACGGAATCCCGTCGACGCGCGCGAGTTTGGAATTTCAGAATTCGCGTCCCGTCGCAGCAACTTCGCACAGATATTATGGTCAATCCGACCGTTGGATCGGCGAACTCTTTGCTCCGTCTCAATCTCGGTATATCCATCTTCACTCCTGTCAATTTTCGTCCGTTAATTTTGTCGTTTGATACCTCAAAACTGGCCACCAAGTTGACGTTTTAAATTGAACTGTTTTTGGACAGTTTCGTGGAGCCGACTTCGTCAGCTCATAACTTCGCCGTCGCAGCTCCATTTTGCGCACCGTTAGTTCTGGTGCACAGCTGGTATAACCATCTTCCTGTCTCCTTTAGATTTCGTTTCGTTTTAAGCACGTTTGGTTGGTCGAATTCGACGCCAAAGTTGGCCGTCCGAATTCTTTAAATCGCACTTGTTAAATTTCATTTTTGAACCCGGGACTCCGGATTCAATTTCTGACACTACCAGTAGACTCGTGGCGTCGTTCTGGCATGTTTTCATATAAAGTTTGCTTAATTTGGAGAACGTGGGCCCTGGCACGCATTTCGGTACAAAGCGGGTCCCACTTTCTGAGTCAACGGGACTTTTTGACGCCGGCTCATCGGAATCCCATTCTGGATATACCGTTGAGTTCGTATCGTCATTCTGGACTCGTTGACATATAATTTGCTGAGTTTTGAAGACATTTGCTCCGACACGCATTTCCGTGCAAATCGGATACCAAGTGTCGCGTCAACGTATCATTTTGAGATCGGCACATCGGAATTCCATTTTGGATATACCGTTGAGTTCGTATCGTCATTCTGGATTTGTGGACATATAATTTGCTTGGTTTTGTAGACTTCTATCCCAACACGTTTTTCGGTGCAAAGTGTGTCCAACGGCGGACATCATTTTGACCCAAAATTATCGTTTTGCTCCTGTGTCTAAATTGGACTTATGGGTAGGCTATCCTAGCTGATTTGATCGTTCTGGACACGTTGGTGATATTTATTTTATCATCCGACAACATCTGTAGATTTTGACTATGTATTATCCTTAATTTATAATTAATTATTTTTCCATAAATTGTTACTTTCTGGTTTTGAATTTATATATATATTTTAATTGCTGTAAAAATCTGGGAAAAATTATATTTAAATATTATGTTAATTTAGCTAATTTATTATAATTTTTCTAGCATTTATTAAGTGCTTTTGGTATTTTATAAAAATATGAAAACAGAACTCATTTTTAGTATATTTATGTTTGCTGATTTTTAATAATTATTTATGAAGGTTTATAAATCCCAGAAAAATTAGTATAAATTTCTATAATTAACAAGGATCATTTTGGTACTTTATTTTATATATATTTGAGCTTTTTGTCTATCTCTAAAATTGTTGGAACTTAGTGTACCGTTTGATTTATTTATTAAATAATTACGACTTTCAACATTTTGTGTTGTTTTGAGTTATAGGCGTATTGGACCTCACCCTGCACTAGTGTAAAGACTCTAGAAAATTAGTATTGGATAGAGTGGCACTCCACATTAGACTTTTATGCTAGGTCTCCACTTAGCTTAGTGTCCAGTTATGAGTCGTGTCTCACCACTAGTGTATTATTGAACATAGCTTAGAACTGAGTTTGTATATCATTATTGACAGGACACCGGACATCTATATCTTTGTACTAGTATTCTTGCTTTGCTCGAGGCAAGTATATCTACACACTCATTTACTGTCTTTTAATGCTAGAACATGTATTAACCCTGTTAAAATATTGATTCTTGAGGTAGCAAGCTATATCTTCACATGTTACATTAAAATGGTCCCTACCATGCTTAGGACAGTTCTTATATCTTCACATGCTTCTTAGTGGTTCTCAGCACATGTTTCACTATGCTTTATACTACTCGGAGTATTCACATGTTTCATACTGCTCCCAGTACCTGTCATGTTTATGCCGATCCCAGTATCTATCACATGTTTTTACTGTTCTCGTATCTCTCACATGTTATACTATAGGGTATGGGGAAACTGACAGTTGAGTACGTGATCATGACCCCCCTCATAGTAGCGAGCGAGGTCGCATTTTATATGCATACCTTGCCGCAGGTTATTACCAAGGCGGAGTTGTACGTATGTACATCTATATATCGCCCGATCACTTGTACAGAAGTACATTTCATTATGTGCCCTCCAGCACATTGTACATCTATTGACCGATCACGTACTTGCTACAGTTTTAAACATTACATATACATCTGTCTCTATGACATATGTATCCTTGCCATGATAGATTATAATATGACATGATGGATTATGATCTGACATGAGATAGATCTGTGATATGACATGATTGTGATGCGACATGAGATAGATGCCATGTTCCCTATGTTACTATGATACTTGATCCCAGTTGTACCATGAGGCCATGTTTCTAGTATTTCCTATTTTATAGACTTATCACACCATGTTTCTCGTTGTACATCTCTTTCATTATATGTTCAGTACTTTAGTTGTAGAGGTTGTACTTGCTCCCGTCCTGACAGGATAACGTTATAGGTATACTTTTCGAGGAGGAAATGCTATGTGTTACATATTATGGTACTGCATTCAGGACCTGGCCTTAGCTCCAGAAGAGGCCCCAGCGGGGAACCTTGCTTAGTTATTTTCATATGTTTTGAGACTGAGACTTTGGTATGTTCTTATATTTGGATACTGGACTTTGTCTCCAGTTAGATACTTTGGTTATGTATTATTAAGTCTGTGCTTATGTTACCTTCGCTTATAGATGCTGTGTTGTGATGAACATTTAAATGTGATTTTAGAACTGTTAATAGCTTAGATCATTTATTGTCTATTCTTAGAACAGCTTACTGCGCTTTAACCAAGCATAGGCTGGACATGGCTCGGCCTGGCCCAACAATTTGGGTAACGGGTCGTGACACATACCGATGCTGGCTTGGTAGCTATTATTGACTCTACCAAGTGCAGATGGCTCTCCCATGATCCGCCAAAGTCCAACACACAAGTCCTCAGCATGTCCTCTAGTGTCTGTATCGTCCTCTCGGACTGTCCATCTGTCTGTGGGTGGTACACTATACTGAACTTGAGCCGACTGCCCAACTCCTCATGCAAGCTCCTCCAGTAGTGGGACGTAAATCTGCTGTCTCGGTCCGACACGATGCTCACTGGTACTCCGTACAAGCGAACTATCTGCTGCATGTATAGCTCCGCTAACTTTTCGGTAGAAAGCCCCACCTTGAAGGGTATGAAGTGCGCACACTTCGTCAGCCTGTCCATGATGACCCAAATGGTATCCTTCTCTCCTTGGAAACGATAAAGCCCTGAGACGAAGTCCATCGTAATGTGTTCCCACTTCCACTCAGAAATGGGTAACGGCTGCAATAGACCAGCTGGCCTCTGGCGCTCCGCCTTGACCTGCTGGCAAACTAGGCATCTCGAAATGAAACATGATACATCTCTCTTCATCCCGTGCCACCAAAGATGTTCCCGCAAGTCACGGTACATCTTATTAGTACCAGGGTGAATAGAATATCTCGATCAGTGCGTCTCCTGCAAGACTGCCTCTATCAGCTCTCCCTTTGGCACGCACAACTGGTTGCCATGCCTCAAGGATCCATCCTATGCTACGGTGAAGTCATCCAACAATCCAGCTAAAGCCTGGACTCGAAGTCTGCAATGGCTCTCATCTGTAGACTGTGCCTCCCTGATCTGCTCTACCAAACCTGACTGAATATCAAGCGTCATCATCTGTATCACTGATCCTGGCCGAACTATCTCGATACCGAGCTTCTCCAGATCTTCCCGTAAATGTCGATCTATCATCAGATACCATGCCATCGGATGCCTGCTCAGCGTATCTGCCACTATATTTGCCTTTCCGGGGTGATACTGTAAATCGATGTCGAAGTCCTTCATCAACTCCAACCATCATCTTTGCCTCATGTTTAGCTCTTTCTGCGTGAACGCATACTTCAAGCTCTTGTGGTCAGTAAAGATTTCCACACGCTCTCCGTATAAGTAATGTTTCCATAACTTGAGTGCAAAGATCACCACAGCTAACTCTAGGTCGTGGGTAGGATAGTTCCGCTCATGAGTCCGTAATTGCCTAGATGCATAAGCAATCACTTTCCCATGCTGCCGTAGGACACATCCTAGCCCCTTTTTCGAAGCATCGCTATATATGGTGAAACCTCCAGATCCTGAAGGTAATGTCAGAACTGGAGCGGTCGTCAGCCTCCTCTTCAGCTCCTCAAATGCTTCCTGGCAGTCCTCTGACCAGATGTACTTTGCATCCTTCTGCATTAGTTTCGTCATGGGTTTAGCTATCCTAGCAAATTCCTGGACGAACTTCCTATAATAGCCGGCTAAACCCAGAAAGCTCATGATCTCTGAAACTGACGTCGGAGCCTTCCATGTCTCAATGGTAGCAATCTTCATGGGATCCACCGAGATCCCCTCTCCAGTGACTATATGACCGAGAAACTCCACTCGGTCCAAAAAGAACTCGCACTTCGACAATTTGGCAAACAACCTTTCATGCCTCAGAATCCCCAAAACTGTCTGCAAGTGCTCTATATGCTCCTCCGGCGTCTTCGAGTATATCAGGATGTCGTCGATAAATACTACGATGAACTTGTCCAAATACTGGTGAAATATTTTATTCATCAAGTTCATAAAGACAGCTGGCACATTTGTGAGACCAAATGGCATCACCAAAAACTCGTACTACCCGTACTTCATGTTGAACACCGTCTTCTGGATATCTGCAGCACTGACTTTCACCTGGTGGTAACCGGATCTCAAATCTATCCTGGAAAACACCTTCGTCCCACTCAACTGGTCGAACAAATCATCTATCCTAAACAGAGGATATTTGTTCTTAATGGTGATGGTATTCAACGTCCGGTAGTCAATACACAACCGGACTGTACCATCCTTCTTAGGCACAAAGAGCACTGGCGCTCCCATGGAGAAGCACTAGATCGATTGAAACCCTTTTTCAACATGTCATTAATCTGCTCCTTCATCTCAATGGCCTCCTTGGGGTTCACTCTATAGCAAGCCCGGGATACTGGTGATGAACCCGGTACTAAATCTATAGTGAACTCCACATCTCTGTCAGGCGGAAGTCCTGGAAGATCCCCTGGGAATACATCCATAAACTCCCTAATGATAGGGTGTGGCGGTGCTATTTGTTGGGCCGGGCCGAGTCATGTCCTCCTGACACTGAATGGTGTCGTGCCTGGGGGACTGAACATAATACTACCCTCATGACAGTCTATAGCTGCATGGGCCACTACTAAAAATATGTCACGATCCGCTACCCAAATTGTTGGGCCGGGCCGAGTCATGTCCAGCCTACGCTTGAAATAAAGCGTAGTAAGTTGTTCTAAAGATAACAAGATAAAACTAAAATGTGCTAATAGTTCTATATGAAATAAAGAGTCATAAATGTTCCAAACACAAAAGTCATCTCATATATAAGTATGTCCCAAGTACAAGTCCAAAATGTAAAGCTGGATACAGGTCCAGACACAAAATACATAGTCTAACAATATGACTACTCTTGGAACCCCGAGCAACTACGCAAACTAGACGAGTTTTCCCGCAGGTACATCATCGTAAGATAAAGCCTGGTCCTCGGCAGCAACTCCATAATAGGAATCGCAGAGCAACTCCTCCTCAGTAAGTATACCTACAACGTTATCCTGTCAGGACGGGAGCAAGTACTGATTCTAACAAACTAAATATACGAAACATGAACAGAAGTGTAATAAACTGGAATCATGGCATATCATGGTTTAATTGGTTCTTTTTAGAAATGACAACATATATTTGTTTAAAAGTTTAAAACCGTAGCATGTACGTGATCGGTCAATAGGTAGATAGGATGTATAGCGGTACATATCAAGTTTTTTTGGCATGCACATACGTGCACGAACGGCATCGGTGTATATCCATACACAAATGCGAGATCAGAACATACGACAAAGTTACATATAGAATGTTACCGTGCGCGATAAATACATACAGAGAAGGGGGTCATGATCACGTACACTACTAACAGTTTTCTCTTAACCAATTATTTAAACATATGAGAGATATGAAACTGTCCTAAGCATGGTAGAGACTGAAAGTAATACAACATGTGAAGTCTTAACTTGCTACCCCAAGGATCAATATTTAACATGATTGGAAAATCACAGTTTATTGTTATAACAATATGTAAAGTTTGTAGAAGTACTTGCCTTTAGCAAAGCAAAGCAGTGATAGAAATGGTATAGATGCCTGGTAACTCGTCACTATAGAAATAACACATAAACTTAGTTTTTATACTAAGTTAAACACTAAGACACTAGTTGTGTGATACGACTTTCTGACTGGACACCTAGCCAAATGGTGACTTTAGCATAAGAGACCAATGGGGGGTGAC
This sequence comes from Iris pallida, assembly GCA_029216955.1. NCBI lineage: Eukaryota > Viridiplantae > Streptophyta > Magnoliopsida > Asparagales > Iridaceae > Iris > Iris pallida. The sequence goes on along the minus strand of JANAVB010030817.1, from coordinate 4,882,777 downwards.
ATCATATCCAAACTAACATTCTAGGGTCTTTACACTAGTGCGGGGTGAGGTCCAATACGTCTATAACTCAAAACAACACAAAACATTGAAAGTCATAATTATTCAATAAATAAATCAAACTGTACATTGTGTTCCTACAATTTTTGAGATAGACAAAAAACTCAATTTTACATAAAATAAAGTACCAAAATTATCCTTGTTAATTATAGAAATTTATACTAATTTTTCTGGAATTTATAAACCCTCATAAATATTTATTAAAAATCAGCAAACATATGTATCGTGAAAATGAGTTCTGTTTTCTTATTTTTATAAATACCAAAAGTACTTACTAAATATTGGAAAAATTATACTAAATTAGATACATTAACATAGTATTTAAACACAATTTTTTCCAGATTTTTACAGCATTTAAAATATATATAAAAAATCAAAAACATTAAGTAACAATTTCTAGAAAATAAATAATTAATTATTTACTATTTTTTCCATGTATTCGAAATTGAACCGAAGTCCAGATACAGGACCCAAAACCACGAATCAAGTCCAATATGACTTGTACAGACTCTGAATATATTAGACGCAATTGGACCCAAAAACCCAAGCTAGGTTTGGACATCAATTGGACATGATTTATAAAATACAAGAATTTAAATATAAATAATATATTTTAAAGTGGTAAAATATACAAGTCACAAAATTATATAATAAAATAACTTGTAAAATTTTACATAATAATAATTAGTACTAAATTTTGTATTTGAAAATATATACATAATTATACAACAAACACAATTATATATATATATATATATATATATATATATATATATATATATATATATATATATATATATATATATATATATATATAATAAATATAAATATATATAAAATACTATATATATATATATATATATATATATATATATATATATATATATATATATATATATATATATATATATATATACATACATATATACATATATATAATAATAATAAAACTAAAACAAAACAAAACAAATCAAAATAAAATAGGAAAAGGGGGCTCGAACTCGGCCAGAAGCAAGGGGGTGTTTAACGTGCTCAGGCTGGCCAAGGGGTCAGCCCGAGTTATTTGTTAGGATCAGGCTTTAGTTAAATTTATTAGGTTTTAGGTTAACGGGTTGTAAACCCGACAGCACAAACTTCGTATCCTGACAGTTAAGGATACGAAGATACACGAGTCTCGTGTCCGGGTCATTCACGATACGTACGACACGCGTTTGTCGTGTCCAAACCTACCACTAGAGTCGTCGTGTCTGGGTGAACTACATATGTTAAAACGAGACACAGAACGACACGAAAGACAGCTGACACGTACGTGTCCGACAAGCTGAGGGTTGTGGAGGGTGCTGGACGGCGGAGGAAGCGTCGTCGTCGTCGATGAGGGGCGGCGCTGGGTTCGTCTCGGCGAGGCGAACTTAGTAGTGGTGGTCGATGGTGGTGGAGGTGGCTGTGGAGGTTGTGCTAGGGGGTCGTCGGAGTTAGGGTTTCGGTCAGGTCTCGTCGGGGAAGAAGGGGGTCGTGTCCAAACTTACCACTAGAGTCGTCGTGTCGGGGAAGAAGGCGAACTTAGAATGATCAACGGACTTTCAGTTAAGGGAACAACATAGAATAGTTTGGAAGCAACACAGAACAATCGCAGAAGTACTATGAATCATCATAGAGGCAACTTTGATTTCATCGCGGAAGCAACTTTGAGTATTCGCGGAAGCAACTTTGATTTACCGCGGAAGCAACTTTGAATAATCGCGGAAGCAATCTTTGAATCATCGCGGAAGCAGCTTAGAATCATCTTTAGTAGCAACATTGATTCGAAACAAATCGAATAGGAATCCAAGGACGTAAAGCCGTGCTTTGATACCATTATGTCATGCCCCGATCCCGGAGGATCGAAAACAAGCCACTGGGCGTGATGACGTACAAGTCTAGATTGTACTTGTACAAGGCAAAACTATTACAGTTCCTGGTAATTCTCAGAAAACATCAATAAGGCAGCGGAACCAAGCAGATAAATTGAAGTCACACAATTTATAAAGAAATGTATCTCTTTATTGATAATCAAAATAGATTACAAGACTTGCAGCGGAATACAGAGTTTACAATTGATTACAAGACTCACAGCGGAATACAGAGTTTACAATTGTTTACAAGGCTCTTAAATAGCCAACTGAATGTATACACTTGCCCTTTAGGCTACAACTGAATATGCCGACTTCTTTACAATGAACTTGCCAATATGGCTACAATCTCACTGGTACAACTGAGTTCCACTGTTCCATACATTATGTCCCGTATAGCAGAAGACATCATCTTGAAAGAGGAGCTTCTGCACACCCATCCGATTCATCGATGCCAAGCACTGATTCACAGGATTTCCCTCAAGAAAACACCTGTAATATTGCCCACAACGTGGGTCAGTACATCATCAATGTACTGGCGAGCGGTGCTGGCCCAACTCACCTAAGAAGACAGCACTAAGTAATCATGTTATAGCATATTATTAACAGTGGTCTTTCTTGTTGCCTTAGGGTCAATTTCATGTTATAGCCGACAAGAAGTAAAGCATGCAATTTTCATAGCCAACATAATTTAAAGCATGCAGTTATCACCCTTTGGTGATTCTTACCCACGATCGTGTAGCCATCCCTGTACATTTATAATACTTACTCTGCCTGCACAAGACATTGTTAGAAACAATATCATGATTCAATATAAATATCACCGTTCAGGTGATTCTTACCAACAGCCGACATCCTTTCCTATAATTGAGTAATAACTTACTCTGCCTGCATAAGACATTATTAGCACCTGACCTATCTATATGAAGGTCACTGGCGACATGCCATCCTGGACCGTCTTACTGGTACAACGGCGTCCTTTCAGTGCAGGTAGCTAGCCTCACTGCAAGTCCCGTTTACCGATGCCAGTATGTCGGCACAATCCTTGTTTCCCCCTAGGACGAACCGGGTTCCATGGCCCAGGAATACCGTTCGAGGAAACTACCTTGTCGATAAGTTGTCCATGACCATGCAACTATATGCAACTTATCTAAGAAGAAAACATATAATACATGATAAGGAAAACTAAGCAAAACCATCATTCTCATTCATATTGCCATCTAGCCATCTTGCCTTGAGCCAACGCTCATATTATCATCTGTCCATCCAGGGTCTTAGCGTAATCAACATTCTACATCGGCGACGGGATAATAGAATGTTGTTACCCAATGCCTTGCCACATCTTTCTAACCAACTCAATGTACTCACCGCCCAATTCCTGGGACTTAGCATCTGTTTTAGCATACATTCATCCGTATGCAGTTCAAGCATACTCACTGCCCAGTACTTGGGTCTTAACATCTATTTTGCCATCTATTCATTGAGCCAAAGCTCGATATACTCACCTGCCCAAGTATTTGGGACTTTGCCATCACCTGTCATGTAATTCATCGCAACAGCGTACAAGCATACAATTCATCTTGCCACAACAGTTTACGTTCAGGTGATTAATTATCTTTCATTATCTTTCCAAATTCCATGCAAGGTGTTATTGAGCAACACAATAAGAAACATAGCACACTATCCTTATTTTAAGCGTGAAGCTAAAGGATCCTTGAAGGGTTCAACACTACTCACATTCATAGGACGATTCCCGCCACGATCGCATAGACTTCTAAGCGATCATTCGCATATTCTTAAATCCAACAAGGCTTCATCGAACAAACCATCCATCATAAGGCATCTTGCGGGTCGGGGTACTACAATATATACCACCCAGAAAAAGTTTCGTCCTCGAAACTTAAAATAAAACTCATCCCCAAAACTTCAACCAACTTTTCATGAAACTTCTCAACGATCAACTTGCACCATCTAATATTTCTCCGCAATCTCTCGATTGATTTCAAGTAATGTACCATCTCGTTACAGCATCCCAATTGATTCAACATAGTTTACCATCTTTGATCTTTCCTCCGACACTTGTGCAAATCCTTAGCACATAATGATCCTCCCCGTGGCTTCGTTTGAATTCAGCATACCACTTAGTTGGAATCATACACATATTTTAGGCGTCCCGAAATACATGCACTTCAGCCAAGTTCAGTGATAGAGAAGACGAACGAGCTACGGTATAACTTCCTTTTCGTACATCAGTAATTCTCTTTGAGTATCTCTTATAATCTCACTTGTTCATTCAATATCCAACCAACTAATAACACAACAGATGTTACCAATTCCAACTCGAGCAATTATCCTCAACCGATACAAAATTTCTAAAATATTTCGACTTAGATGTATCAAGTATTCCTTTCAAGTTCATTGTCATCCATGCCACCAAAGTTGATAAATCATATTGCCACATTTCATTTCGATACCCCGATTCTCGTCGGTCAAATCTTGTACTCATCATCGTTCGCATCCATATACTTTGTTTGCAACTTGTAAATTTCCCAATCATGATCCATCTTCCAAATTGTACCATCCTTCAAATTGTACCACAATTCTACTCTAGCAACATTTCTTGCTGTACTCCAATATTTTCTCGTATTGATCAAGCCAACATATTATTCTCTCGCATAGGCAACTATCATATCCAACAACATTAATCCTGAGGGTCGTTCTTATTCACATTCGCATCTCGTCGATCTCGGCTACATGTACTATCCAATTCCGTCATTATAATTATCCTCGATTTTTGATCCGGTCAATAAAATTATCCCAACTGTCTCAAAGCACTATCATCAATTTTCGCACCCCAATATTAATCAATCAAATCCAACCAGTTCCAACAATTTCCAGCTTTTCAACCAAGGCAACTCAATTTTCGAAGCCAACATGATCCGTCATCCCATCCAACATTATAACATCAAATTTTCTAAATATCTATTCCATTCCAAAGCCTACCTTCCAACACATCTTACTCATTCCAACTATACTCACGCAACATCAATAGGGACATCCTACGGTTTTCCAACAGTCAACTTAGCATACAGTCAAGTCTCTACGGTCAGCTAATCTAAGCTAAACCAGACGAATCATTCAGCTAACTCATATGAGATGGATAGCTATCAGGGACATACTTATCTCTTATCTTAGAGGCAACCAATTCTCAATATAGGGCAACTATATGGTCTGACCAACTTAGGGACATGGGACACCACCCCAATCTTATGAACTTATTCCCAATACGGACAACTGAAGAACATCACCAACCAATCTGAAACTTAAGCAACCAACCAACATTCTAAGCAACCAACCGACATCTAGGTAGCCAGCCAACAATCTAGGCAACCAACCAACAATCTAAGGTCAAGTCTTTCTACCCATACTCTTACTCGAGTCATATCCAACGAAGTCTCATTCTAGACTTACCCGCAACAGACAAAATCTATCCGACAATTCTTATGGTCAATCCCGAAGCTATCATATAAAACTTATCAATTGAATATCCAAACTTTCAATTTCCACTTGCATAGGCATAGCATCACTTATTCAATCCGACTTGCATCCTTATATCGTACTCAAATTGTTTATTCAATCGGTCAACTATTCTGAGTCATCATCCGACATTGCTATCTCAATAGTTTATCACTTATGATCTCTTTCCTACGGTCTCTTCGCGACATATTCATTTCCCACATTTTTAGATCATCGATACAGTCTGTACTCTCTGACCAACAAAATAAGGCAACTACATAATTTTATTTCTTCCGAGGCATCATTTATAAATTTTCTAGCACCAACACGGTCGTCTCTTAGCAATTCACGTTGACCATCAATATTCGTTTTGCATCATCTCCTTGTGATTCCATAAGAAGATTTACTATTCATGCATCGATCCAAAATCTCTATAGAACCAATCATCTAGCATTCGTATATCGGTCATCTTAGTGGATATGACGTAACTCATCAGCTAAGTCATAATCCAACAATTCTATGTTCCACCAAACTTGTTATTCATGCGACCACATCTACCGACAGGGTCTATTACATATTGCTGCACCTCGATATTTATTTGTATCCCAGCCATTCGACTCATAAGGAACATCTACTCTTTCATACATCAAGGAACAAGTACTCATTCTCTTTGCCTCAAATAGTCAAGGGTCATAACCTGTTAATTCGGGACATCAATTTCTCTCAAGCACACTGCACCACGTGCTAAGATCATATATTCCTCAATCCCATTCTCAATCTTTTCGGTCGTCGATGCAACTCTCTGCATCTTCTAAATCATTCGGAACATCCCGTTAAGCGTCTAACATTACCATCAATTCTATCGATATCCAACATGCAATTTCTTTTACTCAATTCCAACATCGTTCAATATTCGATCCATAGTTATTCTCGCAAAAATTTTCAATAGCAACACCACACCTTTTACCAAGCCTGCCATCCTTTTACTCAACTGATTCAAGTACTCGCCTGAATCTAAAATTCATTTTCTTCCCAACCAAGGCATTCATTACATATGCTCAATTCTCTTATTACCCAACATAATGCTAACCGACAAGGTCTAGCGATGGTTCACCCGAACACATCAAAATCTCACAACGGGTCATCCAACTTAATCATCAAGGAACATGCCTAGCCAACATGTATCAATCGTAAGCTCAGCTACGATTCGATACCACCCAATACCTCATAGGTAAAGCAATCAAAAAATCATAAACACATTAAGGGTCAAGGAACATCTTATCACGACGAGGGTATATGTAATATACCATCCAGAGCTCAAGCCATTCCAACACAATATTCTTTCGCATCAACCAACGTCCCATATGGACAATCCATCCCGCAGTGGTTATGCTGACCACAAATATCGACTCATGATTCTGTCGATTCCCATTCACTGAAATCCATGCACATTCTGTTCCAACATACCAAGCCAACACCCACGGTCGATTGCTGCATAACAATCGACTCAATGAATCCCACACATAAGACATCTAGCATACATCACAAACTTATTATCACATCGCATCATTGTTATTCTTTTTGGTATCTTTTAGAAATTCAACAAAGCACACATATCACAGCCCACATATTTAGACTTATTGTATAGAACACCTAGTGAGAGGTTAGAATGATCAACGGACTTTCAGTTAAGGGAACAACATAGAATAGTTTGGAAGCAACACAGAACAATCGCAGAAGTACTATGAATCATCATAGAGGCAACTTTGATTTCATCGCGGAAGCAACTTTGAGTATTCGCGGAAGCAACTTTGATTCACCGCGGAAGCAACTTTGAATAATCGCGGAAGCAATCTTTGAATCATCGCGGAAGCAGCTTAGAATCATCTTTAGTAGCAACATTGATTCGAAACAAATCGAATAGGAATCCAAGGACGTAAAGCCGTGCTTTGATACCATTATGTCACGCCCCGATCCCGGAGGATCGAAAACAAGCCACTGGGCGTGATGACGTACAAGTCTAGATTGTACTTGTACAAGGCAAAACTATTACAGTTCCTGGTAATTCTCAGAAAACATCAATAAGGCAGCGGAACCAAGCAGATAAATTGAAGTCACACAATTTATAAAGACATGTATCTCTTTATTGATAATCAAAATGGATTACAAGACTTGCAGCGGAATATAGAGTTTACAATTGATTACAAGACTCGCAGCGGAATACAGAGTTTACAACTGTTTATAAGGCTCTTAAATAGCCAACTGAATGTATACACTTGCCCTTTAGGCTACAACTGAATATGCCGACTTCTTTACAATGAACTTGCCAATATGGCTACAATCTCACTGGTACAACTGAGTTCCACTGTTCCATACATTATGTCCCGTATAGCAGAAGACATCATCTTGAAAGAGGAGCTTCTGCACACCCATCCGATTCATCGATGCCAAGCACTGATTCATAGGATTTCCCCCAAGAAAACACCTGTAATATTGCCCACAACGTGGGTCAGTACATCATCAATGTACTGGCGAGCGGTGCTGGCCCAACTCACCTAAGAAGACAGTACTAAGTAATCATGTTATAGCACATTATTAACAATGGTCTTTCTTGTTGCCTTAGGGTCAATTTCATGTTATAGCCGACAAGAAGTAAAGCATGAAATTCTCATAGCCAACATAATTTAAAGCATGCAGTTATCACCCTTTGGTGATTCTTACCAACGATCGTGTAGCTATCCCTGTACATTTATAATACTTACTCTGCCTGCACAAGACATTGTTAGAAACAATATCATGATTCAATATAAATATCACCGTTCAGGTGATTCTTACCAACAATCGACATCCTTCCCTGTAATTGAGTAATAACTTACTCTGCCTGCATAAGACATTATTAGCACCTGACCTATCTATATGAAGGTCACTGGTGACACGCCATCCTGGACCGTCTTACTGGTACAACGGCGCCCTTTCAGTGTAGGTAGCTAGCCTCACTGCAAGTCCCGTTTACCGATGCCAGTACGTCGGCACAATCATTGTTTCCTCCTAGGACGAACCGGGTTCCATGGCCCAGGAATACCATTCGAGGAAACTACCTTGTCGACAAGTTGTCCACGACCATGCAACTATATGCAACTTATCTAAGAAGAAAACATATAATGCATGATAAGGAAAACTAAGCAAAACCATCATTCTCATTCATATTGCCATCTAGCCATCTTGCCTTGAGCCAACGCTCATATTATCATCGGCCCATCCAGGGTCTTAGCGTAGTCAACATTCTACATCGGCGACGGGATAATAGAATGTTGTTACCCAATGCCTTGCCACATCTTTCTAACCAACTCAATGTACTCACCGCCCAATTCCTGGGACTTAGCATCTATTTTAGCATACATTCATTCGTATGCAGTTCAAGCATACTCACTGCCCAGTACTTGGGTCTTAACATCTGTTTTGCCATCTATTCATTGAGCCAAAGCTCGATATACTCACCTGCCCAAGTATTTGGGACTTTGCCATCACCTGTCATATAATTCATCGCAACAACGTACAAGCATACAATTCATCTAGCCACAACAGTTTACGTTCAGGTGATTAATTATCTTTCATTATCTTTCCAAATTCCATGCAAGGTGTTATTGAGCAACACAATAAGAAACATAGCACACTATCCTTATTTTAAGCGTGAAGCTAAAGGATCCTTGAAGGGTTCAATACTACTCACATTCATAGGACGATTCCCGCCACGATCGCATAGACTTCCAAGCGATCCTTCGCATATTCTCAAATCCAACAAGGCTTCATCGAACCAACCATCCATCATAAGGCATCTTGCTGGTCGAGGCACTACAATTCGTCCCGTGGCTTGGGAGAAGGAAAGTTGGTATTCGACACAAAGCTCAGAGTTAGCCTATGTTATAGGCGTCGCCCGCATAAATGCTTCATAAAGCATGAACGGTCCCATCGTCTAAAGGCTTAGCATAGCCCTGACCGCCCCATGAGTTAAGTTGCGTCGCACGGCTGTTGGCGTAAGTCTAGGCACCTAAAAGATATGGTCGTTCAAAGTTAAATACATGCACAACACGTTTCCGCAATGTGAGGCTTGACACAGCCTTTGCTCGTCGATTCTTTGTGCATTAAGTTAGGCCAGTTATGTAAAAAGGCTATCAGAGTAGTAGCAAGCACGGTCCTACGAGTTCTACGATTGGGTATAACCATATAGTCTTACGGTCTCAAGGTTCGTCATATAAAGTATGACCTGGGCGGTAGTGTCGCGTAGAACGTAAGTCGGTTTGAGGCACGATGCACGAACTTAGCGTTAAGGCATGAACCACGGTTGATTTAATGAGTTTTGGAGAAAGGAATATCAAATATGCATTCATGAGTTGAATGAAATGATATGGTAATATGGAAAGAATGCTCGCGACCGGGGGACATCGAGGGGTCTCAAATGATAGAAGTCTTGAATGTGGAACTCAAAAGATAGTAAAATAATGAGAGTAGAAAGACAATCATAAAGGGGACTATGTTGCACAAAAGTAAATCAAACATGTTGGTTTTGTATGGGTGGACGAGGAGCTCATTCCACCAGTACAGTTGAGTACCGACACCCACATAGTTTTCATGTGCAGGCACAAGTAGAAGCTCGTGGCGCGGAGCTCGCTTGGATGCGTCGAGGCATGGAGTTCCTTGGCAATTCGAAGCATGCGGCCGCATGGAGTCAAGACTTATATGGGACATAATGTATGGACGTCACCTTCCGAAGCTTCCACTGGCTCAAGCATTGTATCGAGAGATGAGAGAGAGCAGAGTGAACTTGTAATGTGAGGAAAGTGAGCTCGAGAGACTGTAATCTTGGCCTTGCGCCCTTTATAATCTTTGTTTCAATATCAATAAAGAGCTTCTTTGAATAACTTACATTTTGCTTTAAAATTTCTGCTGCTATTATTCAATGTCTCTGCATGGGACTTCTGTGCGACGACCCCATCGTAGCCGCTGAAATCGGCCATTATGGAACTCGCCTTGTACGAGCGCAAACTAGGCTCGTACGGCATCACGCCTTAGCGAGGACGATCGCTCCTACGGGAGCGGGGCGTGACATAATGGTATCAGAGTACGGCTTTACGTCCTTGGACTATCGATTGAATTTTTTAACTCCGTCGTTTCCGCAAACTCTGAAGTGTTGCTTCCGCAAAGTTGATATCGTTGGTGAGCTCACTCTCAAAATTTCCCACGGATGTCCATACAATAAGTCTAACTATTTTGCAAAACATAGGAGAACAGTTTTTGACAAAACAAAAAGTTAGTTTACGTAAGCACGGTTGGCTAAGTCGGGATGGGCATATACACCAAAGTTGCGTCGACCTTAGCAAATTCGAGTGTGGGATTCGAATTGTGTCAAGCATGAATGAGTTGAACTCGATTGATTAAAAGTGAGATGACTATCGATAGGGGTGCTATCGAGCGACGATAACGTCGGTGAGATATAGATGAGCGTGCTCGAAATTCGAGGAATGGTTCGAACGAAAAATTTAAAGAAGTCAATTTTGATTCAAATGATAAGTTGAGGATTTGTTAAATGACTTCATCCCTGAGTGGTGTATGCGATAGTCTCAGGGATGTCGACCGATTGATTGAGGATGTAGCACCCACTTTTTAAAATAAGGATATTTTAGTCATTTTAGCCGTTTTAGTCATTTTGTGATTTTCTAGATATATTTGGCTTGTGTTTGTTTTAGCATTTGGTTTAACCTTAGAAAATCCATTTAGAGGCTAACCATGACATATGAGGATTATTTAGCTAATTAGAATTTATTTTAGGCTTTGGTTCAATTTGGAAGGCCATTTGACCACTTTTAGGCTATTTAATGAATTGGCCTTTTAAGCCTTTCTGTTAATGGGCTTAAACTCAACTTAGATAGAGAAGAGGGGCCCATGAACCAACCCTAACCCTAGGAGGACTAGTATGGCCGGCCAAACAGGAAACCCCCTCCCTATATAAGCATTTGCATTAGTTTTGACACCCCCTTTACAAAACCCTAGTTTCCAGCTCTCCAAAACCCTAACTTTTTTATCCGACCTCCGTTTCACCCCATAAGAGGTGCATTGTGATCGTGGAAAGGAGGAGAAATTGATAGAGCATTGCTAGCAAGGAGTTGGAGGCGTTTGCTCAGTGAAAACTGGTCGTCTCATTGATCGAGGAGTCAGTTTCATTGATATTTCAACTCTCAATAGGTAAACACCTAAACACTATAGTTTTTCCTGATTTTTCTTCATGGTAGCATGTATCTAGGTACCCTCGACCCATCCATGTAGTTTGGTGAGATTTTGTGTCTATTTGATAGGCGTGTCGGACGCGTATCGGATTAGGGTTTAACGTATTCGATGATTTGTCTCTTAGAATTCAATACTGTTATTATTGCAAACTAATTTCGTGATTTGATAGACCTAGATGTAGGGATTCCTAAACCCTAGGTTTGTGCAAGAGTCGACACATATTCGTGTCCAAAATTGGACACGCACGTGCTGCATAAGGACCGTGCGCGTGTCCTGCTGCTGTCGTGTCCGTTCTCGCTGGACACGGCGACTCGACATACAAAATTTGGTGAGTGGGTAGGTGTAGGAGCATAAAAAAATGCTTCAAAGAAAGAGTCATCTCATTCATAAGTGATCTGTTTTACGCCTAAAGCAGGCAGATCATTTTACGCTCGAGACTATACCCATGGTTTTACGCCAAGGACAGATCAGCCACTTTTACGCTGGACAAAGCTGTCAAGTCTCGCATTTAATGCAAACTCTGACGTGGAGATATTAATGATGGCATATATCATAGAATTCAAAGGGATTTGTTTTTATACATAGACCAATATTGTCGTTTAGTATGTGGATTGAGCTACTTTACGCTCACACTATGGCTTCTTTTACGCACGAAGACTATACGAGCTTTTACGCTCAACATCTGACGTGTGCGTAAAGTCTATTTAAGCTACTTTACGCTCAAGGTTATTTAACAACCACTTTATGCGAAAAGTCTATGTCAAGGCTATTTTACGCCTAATCTACTGCTTTACGCTCAGAGTACATTGGGGCTATTTTTACGTCCTATTCTCCTCCACCAGCTTGGAACGTGGTCTACCTACGTGGCTTTCATGCCATTCTTCTCGAAGAACGTGTGTACATGTATCCTATTCTTACTGAAATGATGGGACATATGTCAACGTATGCAGAGGTTGGCTTCGATCGTGGGTGGCTGTTGTTAGCGTACAGATGGAACTTTTGCTAAGTTTTTTACGCATAAGAGTCCAAGTCTATAAATAGACTTATTTTTCTCATAACACACATACAGAGATAGGAGAGAATACAGAGATGATAACTTAGAGATTTCGGAAGCATTCTTCTTCAACCTTTCTTTCAGAACAGAGTGAAGCAAAGCAGAAAAGCATTCGGCCTCGCCATCAGTACCCAAGTGCGTCGATAGCTTTCTGGTGACTTAGTTCTTCCGGTTGTTCAACTTCAAGCAGCGATCTTCATCATCATCATATGGTCCAAGGAACAAAGTGATCATTTACAGATCAGACTTCCATAGCAATACTTCCACAGAATCAAATTTGTACTTCTTGTACTTCTTCTTCATTTTATTTTCAAAATCCGACTTCCAGGCATTTTGTTAAGTGAAACAGTAGAGGCCATGTCTGACATGGTGCCCATAAAGTTTGGTTTGGGTTCGTGGAGAATCGAGAGAGAAATCGACGTGGCACTGGGTTTGGCCTGTCGCGCGCGTGCCAGTTTTTGGCGTCCGATACGCGTGTCTTGCGACTCGGACACGCGTCGTGTGGCCAATACAGACACGTGGGCATATAGCCCTACATGTGGGCTACATGTAGGAGCGACCACGTGGCATAGTTTGGTCTGTGTCGAGCCCTAGGTCGCATGACACGCGTGCAATGATGTTTGGGTCATTAGGTTCGACAGTCTAGGTTCTGGTGTTTTGGACACATCGTGTCTTGTTATTTGGATACAACATGACCTGGGTAGCACCTATACACAAGCAGGAATCATTACCAACCATTGGTTCGATCATCATTTGTTTTCGAAGGGTTTTAGATCATGTTAGGTATTTGTCTGGGTATCGGGTATTCAAGTTCAGATTTTCTTCCCTGTTCCAGTTTTGATCGGTTTCCATCATGTATTTCGATGTTAAATTCTGTATAAAACCCAACCTACAGATCATACATTACCCTATCTAGGAGATACTTGCTAGTTTGCATCATGGGGAAGGCTATGTTCGAGTTTTGGTTTTTGGCATAGGGTATTCGAGTGAGTATCAGTAAAGGATAACAAGAAATAGGTATATTCCTATAACTGATATTGAATGGGTGGGTTAATCATTAATCCAGAACTGATTTCAGTTGATGCCTAGTTTAGTTAGCTGTTAGTCCAAATTAGTAATGCCAAGTTTAGTTTAGTTTAGTTAGTTGATAGTTAAATGGTTGGTTGAAGTTAAAGTAGAGATTTGGTTTTTAGATGTGTACATGTATTGTGTATTAGTTAGGGAAGGCTGAACTAATATGGATGTTTTTTGATGGAAAATTTAGGGAATAGGTTAACTGCAGTAGCAGTAGCAGTAGGCATGCCAAGTGCATAAGCCTAAGTGCAAGGTGCACATGTGTGTGTGTATGGTTACTTGGTATTGATAATAATGTTGTTGGTAGAGTGGCAATGAGAGTAGTGGTTAGGTTGAGTGTATTAAATAGTTGGTAGGATTTTGTATTAGGATGTACTTTGGGTAATTGATATGTAGGACATGTATCTTGATAATTGGTATTGATACTCTAAGATAGCAATTTCACCTTTAGCTTGAAAACCTAAGATAACACCAACTCAATACCCAAAATCAACTCTAAGACTAGTAGTGCCCTAAAATTGACTTATAGGCTAGTTGACCAAACTTTGACCTAGTTGACTAGTCTGGTTGACCAAAGTTGACCCAAGGTTGACTTTGACTTAGATTGACCCAAATCATGTAGAATTCGCATTGAAGGCTTTCCTTATGATATTTTAGACTGTATTATGACATGTGGTTGTTTTAAATAGGATCTTATTACTCCAGTCCAGTCACTTTTCATCATCAGCAGTTCGGATTGTCAGGCGAGTACATTCTATGATCTTTTCATACTTATTTAGATATGTTCTCTTGTTATAGACTAGTATACTTGATGCTGACACGATGTTCACACGGATTAGTATCCTATGGATCTTTTCATGCGATGTTATCCCCTCGGATACATCGAGTATGTCATGTTCATATACTTTATCATGGCCATCATGTACTCCATGTATTCATATTTATCCATGTGCACTCATATGTTATTCATGTACACTCATGACCATATGAGCTCCATGTATACAGTAGTTGTTATCCATGTGCAATAACATAACATGCATTGATCCTTGTGTATTGATTGGACAGGGAGAGTGTAGTTGGTTATGTGATCATTATCCCCAGTAGTTGTTATCCATGTGCACTCCATAGCTGTATCCATGTGCAACTCAAACCGTTTACATAAACAATTTATGCTCTGAATCACGTAGAAGATTATATTTCTCTATTATCATATTATATCTCATTTTATAATCTCTCTCTCTTATTGATTTCCTTTACAGCGATTCATGTATAGTTTTCTATAGCTTGCTTTATATGTCCATTCCTGCTATGAACTGTTGTGAGAGATATGTGCTCGTTCCGTCCTGACTGGGCATGTTAAAATTTTTACAGGTATTGATGAGGAGTACTGCCCTACTTATTATGGCATTGGCTTAGATGACACTGGCGACGTGGACCCTCAAGAGGATCCCACAGTCGCTGAGGACTTGCCTATAGTCTAGCTGAGACTTAGTACTTTATTTGTATTTTCTATTTGAGACTTTATGAGTTGTACTTTTGTGCTTGGGATTTATTCTGGTGGTTTACACCTAGACTTTTATCTGTGACTCTCTTGAGATTCATTCTTCTATTCCATCTTAGTATTGTGATTGAGTTACTATTGTTACTCTCCATTCGGAGTTTATTTTAGACTGTGTTAGATACTGTGACTCAGGACAGCGTTCTACCGCTGACACTGCGGCGTAGGCTGGGCGTTCGTTACTTCTCGTACCCCTACACTGGGTGCGGGTCGTGACACGTTTTTAGTGGTGGCCCATGCAGGTCAGTCCAATCACAACTAGTGTGATTTTGTAGTGGTACTCGAACTAGAGAATCACTACAGCCTGCAGTAGGATATAGGAGATAAGTTAAGGTACTCAATCACATTAGGAAAACTCTTATCAAATTCTTGCTGTAATTGTCTCTTTTGTTAAAAAAACAACTGTCCTCCCTTGATGATTTTGCTTCTTTTCAGTAATTGATTCCTTGTTCGATCTGTCTTCAAGATAGTTAAGGAGATTTCATCTCTTCGGTCCATGCAGGACCAGATTTGCATTAGTGCGATGTCGTGGTAGTACGACAATTTAGTTGTATTACTACGAGCCTGCTATAGAGTATAGGAAGTAAGGTGTTGGAATGAGAGGATACTCAATCACCATTAGAATTTCCTGAGAGATTCCTGGGATGACCCTTGAGAATCTCATTTTGAGCTTCGATTTAAATTTTATTTTCCCTTATTTTTAATCCACCTTCCTCCTTTGATTCTTGCATCTTGTTTGAACTCTTGTCACCAATACCCTTACTTTCTTGTGCTTAATAATGGTTAGGAAGATGGCTACACTGCTATATACTCATTGGTCAGAAGGATTACATTAAGAAATTGGAATACACGGAGACTTTGATTAAGTTATAAGGGCATTTTCTAAATGGGTGATTTAATGATTAGTAGTTTATAAGTTGGGATATTACCAAGGAAATTTATCATGAGTTTCTAAGTAGTAATCACCAGAGGATCATAAAATTTTATTTTGATACTGGAGAAAAATAGTTAGAATCTATATAAATCGATTTCAGGAATTGATGTGAATCATGAATTATTGGATTATGATTATACATCTTTGAACGTATATAGATTGGTTTGATAATGATCAAAAAAGGGGGTGGCAGTATGAACTACTAAATTGAGTCGTACAAGTTGCGATGTATATGTTTATGAAAATTCAATTTAAGTGGAAGCAATTATATAAAAATTTTGGTTTAAAAGATTGGGAAGATATGAAAACAATTGTTTTGGAAAAAAAATCTCTCAAATTTGGAATCATGTCAATTGATTGAAGATTTAAAAATCTATTTAGATTTTTGCTTTACAAAGTAGTGAATATGTTTCAGTGACTTAGAAAGAGAAATTATGGTTGATAAGTGCGTTAAAATACTGAGTTGTAATGCTAGATTGTCGTGATAAGCTAAGTGTCTATCTTGAGGATTATTTGAGACAAGTTGGAAGTTTTTAAAGTTATGAAGTGATATAGAATTTTATGGAGTCATAATTCATTAACTATGATTGAAATGTTAAATTTTGGAAAGGTCAGTAGTAATGTGATAAAAGTTATTATGAGATTTATGAAAAGGATTTAAATATTAGTCGTGATTAGATTGGAAGGCTTAGAGTGAATACAAATTGAGGTAGTTATTTTGAAATTTCTTTTTAAAGGAATGTAATGGTAGGCCACGAAGGTAACCTTAATGAGATAGAAGTGTTCCACACTAATTGCCATATCACTCATGCCTATGATAGTAGTATATACTCCAGTGTTGTTAGTCGTCTGCCAAACTATGTGTCTGTATCTCAATCTTGACTTACTCAACCTTTCCTTAAATCTAGATCTTTTATTGTGACTTTCTAACCGTTTGTATTTGGTCATTCCTTGATACTATTTGCCTTTAGAACTGTGTCCCTAAATTATTTCACTGGATTCTTAATTAAATTTATTTCATGCTTCAACTTGACTTCCTTTATTCTTGTATTCGTTGTCACCTCTTGAACCCTTACCATGATACTAAATTACTTTGTGACTTAAATTCGAGATCCAACCATGACTCAATTCTTTTGATTCGACATGTGATGGTGTTCTTCTTGTTTCCTTGAATGCTTAACCTTGTACCTTATCTGGATTGCTTGACCAGCTTAGTTAAGGATCTTGGGCTATTTTTTTCTTCTTCATCATTACCTCCCTTACTTATATTTTGACTACCTTACGCTGCTAATTTAGCCTTAGTTTTGCAAGCTTATCTCTTTTTTCGAGCTTGATCATGACATATTTTATTGGGTCGACCCACTAACATATTGTCTAATCAGAACCGGTGTATGATGGTCTGATCAACCTAGTGCACTTTGGTCCGCTTTCATATATTACTCTACGTGGATGAGACTCTAGGGTATATGTCTCATCCACGATAGTTTGGCAATTCTTCTTGAATTATTTTTGTCGTCTATGAACCACGTATTGTACTCAATAGCATCGTCTTTGAACTCTTTTGCTTTTGTCTTTCACATATTTCAGAAAGACAAGGCACTGTACTTAATAGGTCAACCCAGGGTATCACGTTTAGGTTCCTTATCAAAAGGAGGATAGTGGCTTATTTCTATATCCTCGCAGTATTCTTTAGGATTTCAATAGTGTTGAATTCTAAACCCTTGATCGTGACCAGTCGACTTAGTCATTCCCTTACCATCCAATGTTGGAACCTTATTTAATTGAATTAATTCAATTGTGACATAGATTTCAAGTCTTGGATACTCGTGCCTAGACTTCAATGAACTCGTTCTCCATCTTGCCCAAACCTCGATTCATCCTGAATTTGATCAACTTAGATCATATCGAGACTAAAATTTCTTATAGATATATATATGTAGTGTGCTTGGATTTCAGTGTTATTGACAGTCGTGCTTTAAACTTTCGATTTTGATCATCTTTAGAATATTAACGCTTTATGGTTAATTCCAGTTGTTTTTTCTTTATCACCAGTATTTGTATAGGGTAATAGATTGCCTTACAACCTGATGATTATTATTTTTCTTATCTTTTCCAGAATGGCACCCATGACCAGAGTTTGTCCCCAGTGAACAGCTGTAATTCTGGATGAGACCGAGATTGTACTTCCTCATTCTATTGCTTAGGAGGTGTTAGAAGCCTTACCGGAGAATTTTCCTCCATCTCCTATCCTTCAGGAGAGGACTGCAGTTCAGCCGGAGACTGAGGGCCTTCCTTTGCCTCCCGGAGTGGTACCCCATGCCATTCCAGATGGAGCTCATATTTACAGACTTCTTCAGGATGTGCAGGAGGTGTAGAGACTTCAGGCTGAACTTATGAGAGAACAGAGTCTCAGTTTTCAACTATTATGGGATTACATATATTCGAGGGAGGAGCCTAGTCCCAAGAGAGCGATGAGCAGTTTATACCCAGAGCCTCAGGAGTACCCAGGCTTTTAGTTTAGACCAGCCTATCCAGTTCAGATTCATGTCCAGCAGAGACCAGTTGAGTGGGTGCCTACCTGTATTTTCTGTAAGAAGCGTGGGCACGTATGGAAGGACTGTAGGAAGAGACTAGGATTATGCCTATTTTGTGGGTCAGATGCACACAAGATATGAGACTGTCCTACTACACTTGCCCCTAGTCGAGGCCTACCCCCAGGAGAGAGTTCCAGCTAGGTGAGTTCTTGACCCATACATTATCCTATCTTGATGATTACTATACCCTACCATAATGTTTGTATGCTTGATACCTTATGACTACTTTTGATCTGGTATGACTATAGTGGCTAGATGAGACCCCAGACTGATTACCTGCCATAATCATGTATGATATCTTTCCAACTGCATGATTTAGATAAGTTTTCTTAAGACCATGATTGTTGGGGATTTTAACCTAGAAGGGTAGGATCATTTTAATTTTGAGGACGAAATTATTTTAAGGAGGGTAGACTTGTAGCACCCACTTTTTGAAATAAGGGTATTTTAGTCATTTTAGCTATTTTAGTCATTTTATGATTTTCTAGATATATTTGGCTTGTGTTTGTTTTAGCATTTGGTTTAACCTTAGAAAATCTATATTAGAGGCTAACCATGACATATGAGGATTATTTAGCTAATTAGAATTTATTTTAGGCTTTGGTTCAATTTGGAAGGCCATTTGACCATTTTTAGGCTATTTAATGAATTTGCCTTTTAAGCCTTTCTGTTAATGGGCTTAAACTCAACTTAGATAGAGAAGAGGGGCCCATGAACCAACCATAACCCTAGGAGGACTAGTATGGCCGGCCAAACAGGAAACCCCCTCCCTATATAAGCATTTGTATTAGTTTTGACACCCCATTTACAAAATCCTAGTTTCCAGCTCTCCAAAATCCTAACTTTTTCATCCGACCTCCGTTTCACCCCAAACGAAGTATGTTGTGATCGTGGGATGGAGGAGAAATTGCTGGAGCATTGGTAGCAAGGAGTTGGAGGCGTTTACTCAGTGAAAACTGGTCGTCTCATTGATCGAGGAGTCAGTTTCATTGATATTTCAACTCTCAATAGGTAAACACCTAAACACTATAGTTTTCCTGATTTTTCTTCATGGTAGCATGTATCTAGGTACCCTCGACCCACCCATGTAGTTTGGTGAGATTTCGTATCTGTTTGATAGGCGTGTCGGACGCGTATCGGATTAGGGTTTAACGTGTTCGATGATTTGTCTCTTAGAATTCAATACTGTTATTATTGCAAAATAATTTCGTGATTTGATAGGCCTAGATGTAGGGATTTCTAAACCCTAGGTTTGTGCAAGAGTCGACACGTATTCGTGTCCAAAACTGGACACACACGTGCTGCACAAGGACCGTGCGCGTGTCCTGCTGCTGTCGTGTCCGTTCTCGCTGGACACGGTGACTCGACGTGCGAAATTTGGTGAGTGAGTAGGGGCCATGTCTGACATGGTGCCCATAAAGTTTGGTTTGGGTTCGTGGAGAATCGAGAGAGAAATCGACGTGGCACTGGATTTGGCCTGTCGCGCACGCGCTAGTTTTTGGCGTCCGATACGCGTGTCATGCGACACGGACATGCGTCGTGTGGCCAGTGCAGACACGTGGGCATGTAGCCCTACATGTGGGCTACATGTAGGAGCGACCACGTGGCGTAGTTTGGTCTGTGTCGAGCCCTAGGTCGCGTGACACGCATGCATGATGTTTGGGTCATTAGGTTCGACAGTCTAGGTTCTGGTATTTTGGACACATCGTGTCTTATTATTTGGACACACCATGACCTGGGTAGCACCTACACACACGTAGGAATCATTACCAACCATTGGTTTCGATCATCATTGGTTTTTGAAGGGTTTTAGATCATGTTAGGTATTTGTTTGGGTATCGGGTATTCAAGTTCAGATTTTCTTCCCTGTTCCAATTTTGATCAGTTTCTATCATGTATTTCGATGTTAAATTCTGTATAAAACCCAACCTACTGATCCTACATTACCCTATCTAGTAGATACTTGCTAGTTTGCATCATGGGGAAGGCTATGTTCGAGTTTTGGTTTTTGGCATAGGGTATTCGAGTGAGTATCAGTAAAGGATAACAAGAAATAGGTATATTCCTATAACTGATATTGAATGGGTGGGTTGATCATTAATCCAGAACTGATTTCAGTTGATGCCTAGTTTAGTTAGCTGTTAGTCCAAATTAGTAATGCCAAGTTTAGTTTAGTTTAGTTAGTTGATAGTTAAATGGTTGGTTGAAGTTAAAATAGAGATTTGGTTTTTAGATGTGTACATGTATTGTGTATTAGTTAGGGAAGGCTGAACTAATATGGATGTTTTGTGATAGAAAATTCAGGGAATAGGTTAACTGCAGTAGCAGTAGCAGTAGCAGTAGGCATGCCAAGTGCATAAGCCTAAGTGCAAGGTGCACATGTGTGTGTATAGTTACTTGGTATTGATAATAATGTTGTTGGTAGAGTGGCAATGAGAGTAGTGGTTAGGTTGAGTGTATTAAATAGTTGGTAGGATTTTGTATTAGGATGTACTTTGGGTAATTGATATGTAGGACATGTATCTTGATAATTGGTATTGATACTCTAAGATAGCAATTTCACCTTTAGCTTGAAAACCTAAGATAACACTAACTCAATACCCAAAATCAACTCTAAGACTAGTAGTGCCATAAAATTGACTTATAGGCTAGTTGACCAAACTTTGACCTAGTTGACTAGTCTGGTTGACTAAAGTTGACCCAAGGTTGACTTTGACTTAGATTGACCCAAATCATGTAGAATTTGCATTGAAGGCTTTCCTTATGATATTTTAGACTGTATTATGACATGTGGTTGTTTTAAATAGGATCTTATTACTCCAGTCCAGTCACTTTTCATCATCAGCAGTTCGGATTGCCAGGCGAGTACATTCTCTGATCTTTTCATACTTCTTTGGATATGTTCTCTTGTTATAGACTAGTATACTTGATGCTGACACGATGTTCACACGGATTAGTACCGTATGGATCTTTTCATGCGATGTTATCCCCTCTGATACATCGAGTATGTCATGTTCATGTACTTTATCATGGCCATCATGTACTCCATGTATTCATATTTATCCATGTGCACTCATATGTTATTCATGTACACTCATGACCATATGAGCTCCATGTATACAGTAGTTGTTATCCATGTGCAATAATATAACATGCATTGATCCTTGTGTATTGATTGGGCAGGGAGAGTGTAGTTGGTTATGTGATCATTATCCCCAGTAGTTGTTATCCATGTGCACTCCATAGCTGTATCCATGTGCAACTCAAACCGTTTACATAACCAATTTATGCTCTGAATCACGTAGAAGGTTATATTTCTATATTATCATATTATATCTCATTTTATAGTCTCTCTCTCTTGTTGATTTCCTTTACAGCGATTCATGTATAGTTTTCTATAGCTTGCTTTATATATCCATTCCTGCTATGAACTGTTGTGAGAGATATGTGCTCGTTCCGTCCTGACTGGGCATGTTGAAAATTTTACAGGTATTGATGAGGAGTACTGCCCTACTTATTATGGCATTGGCTTAGATGACACTGGCGACGTGGACCCTCAGGAGGATCCCACAGTCGCTGAGGACTTGCCTATAGTCTAGCTGAGACTTAGTACTTTATTTGTATTTTCTATTTGAGACTTTATGAGTTGTACTTTTGTGCTTGGGATTTATTCTGGTGGTTTACACCTAGACTTTTAGCTGTGACTCTCTTGAGATTCATTCTTCTATTCCATCTTAGTATTGTGATTGAGTTACTATTATTACTCTCCATTCGGAGTTTATTTTAGACCGTGTTAGATACTATGACTCAGGACAGCGTTCTACCACCGATACTGCAGCGTAGGCTGGACGTTTGTTACTTCTCGTGCCCCTACACTGGGTGCGGGTCGTGACAGAGGATACGGGGTGTCAGTGAGTCTATCAGCAAGCGTCCCGTTATACAAAGCCATAGATTGAGTATCGTTGAATATGTGTAGTCTTGAGATTTGACGAGCGATTTGAACAACCTAGAAATTGACGTACACGGAACGTGCACGGGATTGAGGATTATACGAGTACGAAACACAAAAATAATTGAGTAGGTGAAACTGAATCAAAAAAAAGTTAGGATGTACGAATGGATGATTTGATCGATGAAATTGATACGGATCGTATACGAAATGTTAGCACGACAGGTAGATAGCGTGCATAAAAAGTTGAATTTTAAAGTTAGCAATGACTCTGAGGATTGGAATGGGTATTGCTTGATGATTTGAGTTAGCAAGGAAGGATGTGATTTGAGGAAAAATGTTGCTCGATGACTTGAGATAGACGGATGAAATTGATGTTGTGAATTGATTCGAGGGATAATGATCGAAATTGATTTTGGATGTCGAGAAGATTTTCCAGTCGGAAGACTCAGAACTTGTGCAAAAGAAGATCGTCAGGTTACGCATGTCATCGATGGTATTGAGGCATATCAAAGATCGATATGCGATAACTCGGGGGTACCCTGACTCGACGAATGACGGTCATACAAGTGTTATTTTTCTGACGGATACTATACTTAGGATTTTAAAAGAGATGAATGTTGGATGAAAATAATCGTGTCTTGATGGTTACGTTGATAACCACAACGTCGATGGTCTTGTCTTGCGCGAGCGCAACTCCAACCTCATACATGCTTCGCATCGGGTTTGGGGTGATCGTTCCGCATGAGCGCTGACATGGTGATTCATATCGCGGTAATGATCGAACTCGAAAAATCAGGACGCGACAACTTTGATTGTCTCGATTTGTTGGTTTGATGCGAAGGAAAATTCGAGGATGTTTGGACTTACGATTGATAAATGAAATAAACTTGAAGATTGAGTAGATCCAATCTGCGTATCGAAAATAAAATTAGTCTAGACTTAAACAAGAGGTATGTCCCGATGAGAATGATTATTCCACGGGAGTGTTGCATGGTGATTCATGAACCACCGTGGATAATAGGACTCGCGTGAGATTGGGGTACAACATATTGTTAAGTCAGACGACCTTGTGATCGATTTCGTGAATTATGATAAATGACTTAGGAAATGTGAAATGTGAATTATGGTTTAGAGATGAATCGTGTCGTAGCGTGCTTGACTTGGAAAGATTGATAGGTGGATTATGTCGAACGTGTTTGAAAGGATAGATGATACGAAATGGCTTGATGAACGAACGATGTGTTCATGTCGAGTATTGGTTGAACGTGAGTTGCCGTAGGATGGCTTTGTTGAACGACTCGGACCCCGTGCAAGGAACATTAGGATGTGTGTAGGAGATCGATGCTCGATGTTTAGAAATTAGAGTGAGGCGAGCTTGGATAGAAAATCCCATACCATCGACTTGGTTTGACCTTAGGATGGGGTCAGTGTTGATATTGTTGTTTGGGAACTATGATTCCAATACTGACGGAAAGACATAGCCTAGCGGTTAGGCAGACGTCCGAGTACGAAGTGGTAGCATTTGTGGATGCACCACTCGCGAGTCTCGGTTGACATGCACGTATATCAGGGACGTCCGAATATGTGCACAATCTGACTCGAGTGGTGATGGCGGATTCTCTATCACGAGGCTTGGCTGAAATGCATGTATTTTAGGGACGCCTAGAGTATGTGCACGATCCAACTAAGTAATACGTTGAATCAAGTGAGACTTGAGGAACGGGAAAGTATCGAGGATTTTGAGATCGTGAGTTTTGAAGAAAGGATTGAGGATAGCACGAGCGTGGCTTGGTTCCTCCTTGCTACTTCCACTTAGCCTTTTATATATTATGTACTTCTTTCTTTTTATTTTGGTTGGTAGTGGATATGTCTCCACCCAACATATTGTACCAAGACAATTCATTATATGCTATCTTTTATTCCTTTATTTTGTGGATGAGATTATTTAGTTGTGGTTTGCTGTATTTTACAGCTTATGTATACATACAAGGCTCATGTACTTCGTATGTATACAGCTGGCAATGTAAAACTCCTAAATTTCTACTGTAATTTTTTTTAAAAAAATTTTGGTACTGATTTAAAATTTTGTATTGTACGTCGCATAGTCATATTGTACGTCACGCGTAAAATTTTGATTTTCGAAATTACTCGACGAGTGCGAATATGTGCGAGCGTACATATTTCTTTTAAAAATATTTTTCTATTTGTATCGTTTCAAAATAATATATATAATAATTATTTTTATCTATCGTATCAAAATTTTCAAGTTTATAAATTTATTTATAAAAAGCCTTTGGTTTATACAGTTATTAATAGTAATTAATATTCTTTGTACATACATATATATTCATAAATATTTTATTAGTTTTTTCTAATATTTATTATTTTCAAAATTAATATTATAGGTATTTTTGGAAAATATATTTTTGAATTATTACGGTGATTTAAATCTTGATTTGATTCTATGGTTTTATTTAAATAGTTAAATTAATATCTATATTTAAAATTTGACTGATTTTTAAACTAAAGGATGGAATTTAATAAGATTTAAATTGGATTTCGATTTGGATTTGGATTTGATTGATTTTAAATTAAGTAGCAAATTATCTATTTTGGGTTTAAATTTTCCAAATCCTTATCCAACTGGGAATTCCTACATCCTATAAATAGGCAGGTACTCCTCCACATTATTTTCTCCACATAATTCCTCCAAAATTATTTCTCCACAACATCGTGCATCGTGTCCGTGTCCGTGTCCATATCTTTTTCTTTCCACTATTTTGATTTTTACAAGTACATTATTTTCTCTCGTGTCCGACACCCCAGACATCAAATTCCTAGCCTAATTCTTGTGTCGGACACAACTCCGACACAAATTCCAAATCCACATACCATAATCCTAATTTTTTGCCGACGTTCCCTCGAACTCCGACAAGGCTTCCATCCTCGCCCCCTTTCCTCCACCACAGCCCCAAACCCAAACCCGACGACGACACCCTCCGTCAAACCCCTCTATTGTCACCCCTAACTCCAACCGGAACACCAGCACCACCGCAACCCTAAACCCGACTGCAACCACCCGTCTTGCCTGGACGAACACCCTTCCACCTTACCGAACCACCCGACCATGCCCCTCCTCCTGGACAGCCTTTGACCACCCCGGCCAACCCTACTGTCCCGGCCAAATGCCACAACCTCCGTCCTGACCTCCTCTTTCGACAAAGCTACCACCACCTGGCCGTCACCCACAAGATACCACCACCCAGGCCAACTCCGGCCGACCCCTGTATCCACAACTTCCATCCCGGCTACGCCCTTTGCCGAACCCGTCCCCAGTGCCACCAACAAAATTCCCCACCAAAACAAATAAAAAGTACAAAACCTAACTAACCTTCGCCGTCCGTCGCGACCGCCACCGTTGACCCGCCTCCGCCCCGCACCTGCTACACCGAACCCCGAGCTTCCCCCATCCGCCCTCGATGACGCTCCCTCTACGGGAAGCCGCGCCCTGGCCGGCGGCCACTCATCGACGGACCCAGCCCCGCTGGTACTTCGCTGTCCGGAACCGGAGAACTCCGGTAAGCGAGCCCCTTCCCGATCTCTTCTCCGCCCTCCTCCGCCTTGGCTCTCCGCTGCCGGTGCCATCTCCGTCGCCCCTTCTTCCCTTCACCGCTCTCCACCCCTGTCCCGCTCTCCCGCTTCCCTTTCCCTTTCCTTCTCTTCACTCCCGATCTCCTTTCCCCCTGTCAGCTTTTTCTCTCTCCCCCTTTCGTTTTATTCCTTCTAATAGAGATGAAGAGGCAGCTTGTGTGTGATTTTCTATGTTCTATTTTTTATTGCTATTTCTTTTGTTGCTTGTTTTGTTTATGTTGTTGCTTTTTGTTTGTTTCTTTCCTTCATCTTTTCTTTCCTTTGTTTTAATATATTTATTATTAATAAATTTCCATAAATGAATTAGTTGTATGTATATGGTAAAGTAGGGTTATTAATAATAATAAATAAATAAATAAATTATTTGCAAATTTTGTATAGTTGTTTTCAAATTACTAGTGTATCAAAATATATAGTAGTGGGCTTGATCCTTATCATAACTTGTTTTAAAATTTTAAAATAATTATTTCAACTATTTTAATATAGTGTTTTGACCTAATTAATATTTTTACAAACTTAGATGTTTTGCCTAAAACCAATTTTTTAATTATTTATATAATTTTTTTTTTACTAAATTAGGTTACAGTCATGAGCAAAAACAAATTTTCTAAATTTTTGATTATTTTATATTTTTAACAAAGTAGTTACCAAAATCTCTACAATGTTTTCTAGTATTGACAAATAATTACCAACGTATTTTTAGACTAATGAACTATTTTTCAAATATTATAATACCTTCTAAAAAATAGTATATATAATTACTTGTGCCAAATTTTCTCTTTGTTATCATCATTGATCATGCCTAATCATACGTACCCACTTCTTCGCGAATTTGGACCCCTTCACCTTGCCCTAACTAATTTGACCCCTTTGGACCCAACGGAATTGTCCGTGCCATAATCAGAGGCTCCCTTGCATAATTGTAACACCGAAGTTGAGCTTGTGCCACCTTTATTGTAACACACCAGACAGCTCACCAGGCGTCGCAACAGGCAAGTATACCTTGCTAATTAACTGTCAATTAATTATTTTCTGCATTATTTATTTTGTTTCATATTGTTAGTTTTCTTTGTTATAAATTGTGCATCCAAGCCACACTTGGGTGCAAACGACTCTATTAGTCGTTACTTTATTTTATGTATGTTGACTTAGTGTTAGCGGACTACCTTCTTGTTGGGGGATATCCTTATATCTTCCTTTGGCTGTGACACTCACACTATACGGTTTGAGACATGTTGCTAGGGGCGTGACTTATTGACTAGCTATCTCTAAAGTCGTGTGACGGTAGATATTCGTAACTGCTATGACTAGGGTTTAGAGACTCAAGCAGTTACAAAACTGGACGAGCCATGGACATGACTTGAATAGTGTAGGAAATATTGGAGGAGGACAGTCACTAGTGCGTATGGGAATCCAAACAGGTAAACCACAGTCTCCGGATGGAATTGTGGCGATATATTTGCAGATGTCCTCTGACGTTTTGGACGTTACGGATGGATACAGATTACTGGATGCCAGTTACGTACACATAGCCTAAAATCCCACCCATGCGCATGAAAGTTGTCCTCTAAATTGTACATTAGGCGGTTAGAATCTCCTTTGCATATTTATGTCTAGGAAAGTCTTTTAGATATTATTTTATTATTCTAACAGTTCATATTAGCTTGTTCTTCCTGTATCTTGCTACGTCCGTCTGAGGACCTGGTTTTTCCCCAGGTGTGTGCTTTCATGTTTCACTGCAAGTGTTCTAGCCAAGGTCGTGGTCTTCTCCATTCCTTTAAAGACGATTGCGCTTAGTTCGTCTTGCCATCTTATTGATCGATTCTTGTACAATTCTTTCATTGAGATAGTTGGTAGTGGACTTTGTCTCCGCCCAACGATTGTATCATAAATATTCAAGTTGATTTTTCTATTATTATTCTTTTCATTGTGGATGAGATTTAGTTTGTCTCGGATTACTGTATTTTACAGCTTATGTATTCATACGAGGCCTACGTACTTCGTATGAATACAACTGGCATGTCTACGTACTTAGTCCTAAGTATTTTGGGACTGGGGTATTACATGTTTTTGTGGTGGCCCATGCAGGTTGAGATAAATTGTTTGGTTACTTTACTGTACCAAGCAAGCCTGCGAATAGGATTAGAAGTCTAGGATCTCATCCACATACTTGACTTTTTCCTCGATTCCATATTCGACCGACTCGTCGATTGCATCTTGCTTGGTTCCTTCTATCATTATTTTATCTTTCCTTCGTGCTTGCTAGAGGTTGACCCTACTAGTTAGATGTCCCAAACACCCTTAGCTTAATCTTTTAAGTTGGGTAGAACACCCCACGACCCGACACACTCTTGGCCATTAAGGAGAATATAATTAGTATTATCTAGACTATAGAGACTAGAGAAATTTAACCCATTTGGTCAACCAAGCCTTGGTCAATAAAACCGTAGAAGGATGGTATAGAAATAAACCAAGACTTAGATCCTTATGACTCTTAGACTATTCATATTTGTTTTTATTCATCTACCATCGTGCCTATATTTTACTATCTAAACTAATGATGCTAATGTAGCCTAGTTTTGCAAGCTAAATTCTTTATCAAGCTTGTCCCTGACATATGTTATTGGATGCATCCACTAACGTATTGTCTACTCAGAACCGGTGCATGATGGTCTGATCAACCGAGTGCACTTTGGTTCGCTTTTGTCTATTATTCTACGTGGATGGGGACATAGCTAAACTTGTACTTTAGAGTCCTATCTGCGACTGCCTTGACAACTTCTTTTGAAATTATACGGTCGCCTTTGAATCACGTATTTGTATTTGATAAAATCGTCATTTAACACCTCATTGCTTTCGTCTCTACCTATTTTAGAAGGACGGAGGCGTGGGACTAGAAATTCCTCTAGCTACCCTATTACCTATGACCCTCAACCTACTCTCAAATCTTACCTTCTAGGTATTTAAATCCACTCTCTAACCATCATTACATATACTAACCTTAACCCCCACTTATTTTTCCTTCTTGTGTTAACCCATGATTACCCTTGCCGTTATTGAAATCGAGATTTCCTAATGCATATTTCGTTGACCATCGTAAATTGTTTTGTTCCCTCTCACCCCCTGCGAATTCTTAATTTCGAGGATGAAATTCTTATAAGTTGGGTAGGATGTAAAACCCATAAATTTCTACTGTATTTTTTTTAAAAATTTTGGTACTGATTTAAAATTTTGTATTGTACGTCGCATAGTCGTATTGTACGTCACGCGCGAAATTTTGATTTCGAAATTGCTCGACTAGTGCGAATATGTGCGAGCGTACATATTTTTTTTAAAAATATTTTTCTATTTGTATCGTTTCAAAATAATATATATAATAATTATTTGTATCTATCGTATCAAAATTTTCAAGTTTATAAATTTATTTATAAAAAGCCTTTGGTTTATACAGTTATTAATAGTAAATAATATTCTTTGTACATACATATATATATTCATAAATATTTTATTAGTTTTTTTATAATATTTATTATTTTCGAAATTAATATTATAGGTATTTTTGGAAAATATATTTTTGAATTATTACGGCGATTTAAATCTTGATTTGATTCTATGGATTTATTTAAATAGTTAAATTAATATCTATATTTAAAATTTGAGTGATTTTTAAACTAAAGGATGTAATTTAATTAGATTTAAATTGGATTTCGATTTGGATTTGGATTTGGATTTGATTGATTTTAAATTAAGTAGCAAATTATCTATTTTGGGTTTAAATTTTCCAAATCCTTATCCAACTGGGAATTTCCACATCCTATAAATAGGCAGGTACTCCTCCACATTATTTTCTCCACATAATTCCTCCAAAATTATTTCTCCACAACATCGTACATCGTGTCCGTGTCCATATCTTTTTCTTTCCACTATTTTGATTTTTACAAGTACATTATTTTCTCTCGTGTTCGACACCCCAGACATCAAATTTCTAGCCTAATTCTTGTGTCGGACACAACTCCGACACAAATTCTAAATCTACATACCCTAATCCTAATTTTCTGTCGACGTTCCCTCGAACTCCGACAAGGCTTCCATCCCCGCCTCCTTTCCTCCACCACAGCCCCAAACCCAAACCCGACGATGACACCCTCCGTCAAACCCCTTTATTGTCACCCCTAACTCCAACCGGAACACCAGCACCACCGCAACCCTAAACCTGACTGTAACCACCAGTCTTGCCCGGACGAACACCCCTCCACCTCACCGAACCACCCGACCATGCCCCTCCTCCTGGATAGCTTCTGACCACCCCGGCCAACCCCACTGTCCCGGCCAAACACCACAACCTCCGCCTTGACCTCCTCTTTTGACATAGCCGCCACCACCTGGCCGTCACCCACAAGACACCACCACCCAGGCCAACTCCGGCCGACCCCTGTATCCACAACTTCCATCCCGGCCACGCCCTCTGCCGAACCCGTCCCCAGTGCCACCACCAAAATAAATCAAAAATCCAAAACCTAACTAACCTTCGCCGTCCGCCGAGACCGCCACCGTTGACCCGCCTCCGCCCCGTGCCTGCTACACCGAACCCCGAGCTTCCCCCATCCGCCCTCGACGACGCTCCTTCTACGGGAAGCCACGCCCTGGCCAGCGGCCACTCATCGGCGCACCCATCCCCACTGGTACTTCATCGTCTGCCACTGAACCGGAGAAATCCGGTAAGCGAGCCCCTTCCCGATTACTTCTCCGCCCTCCTCCGCCTTGGCTCTCCGCTGCCGACGCCATCTCCGTCGCCCCCTTCTTCCTTTCACCGCTCTCCACCCCTGTTCCGATCTCCCGCTTCCCTTTCCCTTTCCTTCTCTTCACTCTCGATCTCCTTTCCCCCTGTCATCTTTTTCTCTCTCCCTTTCGTTCTATTCCTTCTAATAGAGATGAAGAGGCAGCTTGTGTGTGATTTTCTATGTTCTATTTTTTATTGCTATTTCTTTTGTTGCTTGTTTTGTTTATGTTGTTGCTTTTTGTTTGTTTCTTTCCTTCATCTTTTCTTTCCTTTGTTTTAATATATTTATTATTAATAATTTTCCATAAATGAATTTGTTGTATGTATATGGTAAAGTAGGGTTATTAATAATAATAAATAAATAAATAAACTATTTGGAAATTTTGTATAGTTGTTTTCAAATTACTAGTGTATCAAAATATATAGTAGTGGGCTTGATCCTTATCAAAACTTGTTTTAAAATTTTAAAATAATTATTTCAACTATTTTAATATAGTGTTTTGACCTAATTAATATTTTTAAAAACTTAGATGTTTTGCCTAAAACCAATTTTTTTATTATTTATATAATTTTTTTTTACTAAATTAGGTTACAGTCATGAGCAAAAACGAATTTTCTAAATTTTTGATTATTTTATATTTTTAACAAAAGTAGTTACCAAAATCTCTGCAATATTTTCTAGTATTGACAAATAATTACCAACGTATTTTTAGACTAATGAACTAGTTTTCAAATATTATAATACCTTCTAAAAAAATAGTATATATAATTACTTGTGCCAAAATTTCTCTTTGTTATCATCATTGATCATGCCTAATCATACGTACCCACTTCTTCGCGAATTTGGACCCCTTCACATCGCCCTAACTAATTTGACCCCTTTGGACCCAACAGAATTGTCCGTGCCATAATCAGAGGCTCCCTTGCATAATTGTAACACCGAAGTTGATCTTGTGCCACCTTTATTGTAACACACCATACAGCTCACCATGCGTCGCAACAGGCAAGTATACCTTGCTAATTAACTATCAATTATTTATTTTTTGCATTATTTATTTTGTTTCATATTGTTAGTTTCTTTTGTTATAAATTGTGCGTCCAAGCCACACTTGGGTGCAAACGACTCTATTAGTCTTTACTTTATTTTATATTTGTTGACTTAGTGTTAGCGGACTACCTTCTTGTTGGGGGATATCCTTATATCTTCCTTTGGCTGTGACACTCACAATACACGGTTTGAGACATGTTGCTAGGGGCGCGACTTATTGACTAGCTATCTCTAAAGTCGTGTGACGGTAGATATTCGTAACTGCTATGACTAGGGTTTAGAGACTCAAGCAGTTACAAAACTGGACGAGCCATGGACATGACTTGAACAGTGTGGGAAATATTGGGGGAGGACAGTCGCCAGTGCGTATGAGAATCCAAATAGGTAAACCACAGTCTCCGGATGGAACTGCGATGATATGTTTGCAGATGCCCTCTGACGTTTTGGACGTTACGAACAGATACAGATTACTGGATGCCAGTTACGTACACATAGCCTAAAATCCCACCCATGCGCATGAAAGTTGTCCTCTAAATTGTACATTAGGCGGTTAGAATCTCCTTTGCATATTTGTGTCTAGGAAAGTCTTTTAGATATTATTTTATTATTCTGACAGTTCATATTAGCTTGTTCTTCCTGTATCTTGCTACGTCCGTCTGAGGAACTGGTTTTTCCCCAGCTGTGTGCTTTCATGTTTCACTTCAGGTGTTATAGCCAAGGACGTGGTCTTCTCCATTCCTTCGAAGACGATTGCGCTTGGTTCGTCTTGCCATCTTATTGATCGATTCTTGTACATTTCTTTCATTGAGATAGTTGATAGTGGACTTTGTCTCTGCCCAACGATTGTATCATAAATATTCAAGTTGATTTTTCTATTATTGTTCTTTTCATTGTGGATGAGATTTAGTTTGTCTCAGATTACTGCATTTTACAGCTTATGTATTCATACGAGGCCTACGTACTTCGTATGAATACAGCTGGCATGTCTACGTACTTGGTCCTAAGTATTTTGGGATTGGGGCGTTACAGTGAGTTTTGAAGAAAGGATTGAGGATAGCACGAGCGTGGCTCGGATTTGAGAAATGCCTAAGGAAAATATGCGCGAGAGTCGTTGAATGTTGAGTGATAAGTCAATGAGTAAGTACTCAGTTAGTTTCGAGGACGCAACTTTTTTCTGAGTGGTGTATGATGTAGTGCCTCGTCCCGCTCAGTCAATCGGTGGAATCGAAACGCCGACGGCGTTCGGTCTTAGCCTTGCAACGGCTACTCGGAGACATCGCTCGGTCAAGGCGACCGTTCGCTCAGGTGGGATAGTTTCGGTGAACTTGTCTAATCTTAGCCTTCACATAATAAATCACATGTTTTCAACTTGCACAAGTAGGCTTGATAATAAAAGGGATGAATCCACATAGATAAGGGAATAATCCCGATGGGTCGAAATGAGTTAGAATATGCAAAGGTCCAACGGTCGGCTTAGAGTTGGTGCACGGCGTGCTTTGAAAATAACACTCTGTCCTTCGTCCCCTGGCTTGGGAGAAGGAAAGTTGGTATTCGACACAAAGCTCAGAGTTAGCCTTAGTCATAGGCGTCGCCCGGATAAATGCTTCATAAAGCATAAACAGTCCCATCGTCCAAAGGCTTAGCATAGCCCTAACCGCCCCATGAGTTAAGTTGCGTCGCACGACTGTTGGTGTAAGTCTAGGCACCCAAATGATATGGTCGTTCAAAGTTAAATGCATGTACGACACGTTTTCGCAATGCGAGGCTTGACGCAGCCTTTTCTCGTCGATTCGTTGTGCGTTAAGTTAGGCCAGTTATGTAAAAAGGCTATCAGAGTGGTAGCAAGCACGGTCCTACAAGTTATATGGTTGGCTATAACCACATAGTCTTATGGTCTCAAGGCCCGTTATATAAAGTATGACTTGGGCGATAGCGTCGCGTAGAATGTAAGTCGGTTTGAGGCACGATGCACGGAATTAGCATTAAGGCATGAATCACGGTTGATTTAATGAGTTTTTGTCACGACCCGCACCCGTTTTTCGGATACGAGATGTGTCCAAGCCAGCCTACGCCGCAGAGTCGGTGGTAGAACGCTGTCAAGCCTGCAAGAAATAAATGCTCAAAATAAACTTTATTGCTCATTCACATTTCTAAATTTATTACAACATTTACAATATTTAAAATTAAAGAGAATATAAAGTTCTCATAATTTATGAAAATGATACATCTGCTATCTATTTCTAGGTTGACATCAGCATACCCATGTCTCCCCAGTGCTAATAATGATCGCGGCTAAACCTGAAAAATGTTGGTTTCCAGTCAGGAATGGAACAAGTACACAAACCGACGGCAATGCTAGAACACAATAGAATCAACAAGACATGAAAATAACATATGGAATATGAAAGCTAGAAAGTAACTGATGACATGGCAGGTGGTGAAGAAGACAAAGAAAAATAAATAAAAGACAACTACCTATGTGGTGTATGTAGGAACGAAATCGTAAAGCACAATACTCTAGGGGGTGAATAGAGTTGGCAGCGGAATAATGCTAATTAAAAATGTTAGCAGCAAGATCACAGAATAATAATCACAACTAAGTAATGTAAAGACAGAGATAAGAAAGCAAACGCAAAGACAGCGATGTATACTGGTTTCCCTCTGTTGAGGACTAATCCAGTCGGTAGAACTCTTACTACCAGTTGAATCCACTATTGGCAAAATCGCAAGTTTTCTTACGAAGTCCTTGCAACTTATACAACGCGAGCTTTGATACGAAGAACTCATCCAACTTCAATTGTGAAGAGTTGAATCTTCTATCAAGCCTCTGATTACAATTACTCTGAAACTTCTAGACCGCACCGTACTGGCAAATCGACTAGAGGATTGTAATTGGCTTGGGATCTAAAATTTGAAGCTCGAGAAAAACTCTTTGGAAGACTGAAAGCTTTAGATAGAGAGAAGATTGAAAGTGAATGAGTGAGTTGAAATGATCGAAATCCTTCTCTATTTATAGGAATTCCAAAGACAGAATTTTGGCAGAATTCGGGCAGAACTCGATGAGAAAATCTCGATCAAATCCGCAACTGCAGGAGGACTAAGTTCCAGAGAATTCAAAAATCAAAACGGCCACTAACCGAACTCTGGCCGAGTTCTGTCAGGGTTAGGTTAGGTTTTTAAAATTAGTTTTTGGGGATTTTTGAAAACCTTTTT
This sequence comes from Iris pallida, assembly GCA_029216955.1. NCBI lineage: Eukaryota > Viridiplantae > Streptophyta > Magnoliopsida > Asparagales > Iridaceae > Iris > Iris pallida. Next base: position 4,847,175 of record JANAVB010030817.1, on the reverse strand, counting down.
GAAGCTTTTGTTAATATTAATGTTTTTCAAAAACTAAGGACATTTTAAAAATATTTTGAAATCATTTTGGAATAGCCTATTTGCCAGTACGACTCGGTGTACAACGTATTTCTAGACTCAATAAAATGAAAAATACATTGCTCAAAGAAATACAGACTCGAACAGGCAAACATTACTTCGGTCTTGAACTGAGTAGATAGCCATTCTTGATCATGTCCAAGAGTATGAGATATCCTGACTAGCTTCATATATCCAGACAGAGTTTGATCAATTATTAAAATCAGTTTGACCATATGACCAATGGACCAACAATCTCCTCCATTTTGATAATTGATAAACTATGAATGATATAACATTTAAGCTTGAAAATAAAATAAAAAAATTGTTCATGTCCTGCATTTTCTTAAAAAAAATGTTAGATCTTTATTTTTCTCCCCCGTTGTCACTTAGCAAAACAATTGCAAAAGAGAAAAAACTCTCCCACAATCAATGCATAAATAACAAACAGTGAAGAAACATAAAAAAAAATAATCATAAAAAATTATGACAGATGGTAGAGACAGTAAAAAAATAACATCACATGCATGTATTTGTCTTAGGCAGTTAATAATAAAACATAGATTTATTTCACAGGCAGTTTGTAATAAAGAAACAGATAAAGATGCTAAGTAAATAAGTAAACTGATGTGAAAGATAAACTACGAAATCCATAAAGATGAAATGATGTCCAAGAGATATAAAAAAATATCCAGTACAAGTCCTCAAAAGAAATACTGATAATAAAGTCTAAAAAGACAGAAACTTGGAATGTCGGAGCCTTTCCAAGTATACAGTAGATAATATCTAAGTCTCAAACATCAGATAACATATCACATATCCTCCTCATCCTCATCATCATCAGCATGACCGGCATGTCCAGAAGGACCAGCTGCAGAGGTACCAGCGCCAGAAGGATGAGGAGGGGCACCAGTGTAAAACTTACCGACATAGTCTCGAGGAGCACGGTCAGAACGGTACCAATCATATGCGTTACCGGGCTGAAAGTAGGCATGAACAGCCTCATCCTCACAGCGGTAACCAGAGAAAGCTAGATCTCTAGGAATGGAACCGACAGAATGTCCAGTCTGGGCAAATCGAAGATCAGCTAAAGAATTTGTAATCGCATGATAATGAGTGACATCGCGGAACTCACGTTCGCGGGCCATATCCGTCATCGAGACGTACAAATCCGAAAGGTGCTGGTGTATGCCCTCAAATGTCATGGCATACTGCTGAGGAGGTGGAGGAGGTGGAGCAGTAGCAGGAGCAGTAGGAGGAGCAGCAGCAGTCATACTGTGACGAGATAACTTCAGAAACTTGGGCTCAGGGTCTTGAGTACAAGTTGACAAATTAATATCGAAACGCTGAAAGATGCGTGGAAGAATCATCGCATAAGAGAGATTTCGATCTCTTGCACGACAACGTCCCATTATCTGGATAATGGTCTTAGGGGCAAAAAATAGAATCCCCTTAAGAATGTGATACATAGCAGATAGTTCAAGAGACGTGACATCATCCTTTGAAGTATATTTCGGAAGGAGAGTGGAGTAAATGATACGGTGCAATTCATAATTAAACAAGTTCGACTTGTTTGCCTTGAACTTTCCAGAGCAAACTCGATCAGGTGCACAGAGTTCTGCTTTGAAACTAGTAAGTTTCGTGCCGTCGGAGAAATCAAATTCAGTGATATCAACAAGCGGTTCACCTTCGTTGGGAATACCAAGGATTTTCGCTAAGATAACATCATTAAAATTGATATCTAATCCTCCAACACGTGTACTTACGTCAAACGTGTTTAATATGATATTGCAGTAGAACAGTCTAATAACATTAGTTGCTACTGGGAAACAAAGTTTAACAAAATATTGTAACCCTAATGCCTCAAAGAAAGGGCGGTGTTCTGGAAACACAGTCCACTTGATGGGAGCGCCTGTGCATATGGATCTCATGGAGAAGTCTCCATACCACAGTAGGGCTTGATCTAGGGTTTGAAAGTAAAACCCGTCGAACGCGCTATCGCTAGATTGGACTGATGAAAAGAGGAAATCCGTAGGTGGATTCGAAGATGAACCTTCCTCACTTGGGTTGGTTGTCTTCTTCCTCTTGAAGGGGTTAAATCCCTTAGGTGCCATTTGTGCAATAAAATAAAATAGCATGACATTGAAATGAGGGAAAATAAGGAGTTATACCTCCCGAAATCCGAATATGTTGTAGAGAACAACAAACTCCGCACGAATCCAAAGTTTGGATTGATTTCACCACTTGGATTGAAAGAGAAGGGGTAGTAAAGGACTAGGGTTAGGGCTGCTCTCGCGCGGCTGCTGTTGCTGTTTTGATGAAGTTTAGAAGCAATGAAGAATAAAGGCTCTCAGTTTCTGGTTATATAACCTGATACCTTCATCCGAACTCGGGCCGAATTCGGTCCGAAGTCTGGCCAAATTTGTCTGGGGTTGGTTTGAAATACTTTCTTTTTCATTGGCTCATTTCAAATATTTAATTCAAAGATTAGTAATTTTGACATTAAAATAATATAATTAATGTTATTTTATAATTTAAATTTCTTTACACATCGACTGTTTCAGATTAGCTGTAGGAGTACTGTCCCTGCTGGCGGAGGTTCACCGGGGAACTCTTAAATACCGCTCGCTTCAACCGTAGTTGTGGTGACAGACAGACTCTTTATTGGCTTGTCTCTAACACAGTTTTTGCATATTGAAATAAAATCATAAAATAAAATCAATTAACATTATTGACGTCCAAAATTTCTAATTCTCGACGTAAATAATTGAAACGATCTTCTGCTAGAGGTTTTGTAAAAATGTCAGCTAATTGATTCTCAGTATCTATGTATACAAGGTCAATATCTCCATTTTGATGATGATCTCTAAGAAAATGATGTCGGATCTCGATATGCTTAGTACGAGAATGACATACTGGATTCTTAGTCAAATTAATAGTGCTCGTGTTATCACAGAAAATTGGAATGTGTGTATAAAATAAATCATAGTCTTCTAAGGTTTGTTTTATCCACAAAATCTGAGCACAACAACGTCCTGCGGCGATATACTCAGCCTCTGTTGTTGATAGGGCTACAGAATTTTGCTTTTTACTAAACCATGAGACTAAAGCCTTGCCTAAGAAATGACATGTGCCACTGGTACTTTTTCTATCAACTTTGCATCCAGCAAAATCTGCATCCGAGTAACCAATAAGGTCAAAGGACTTAGTTTTGAGATACCATAAGCCAACAGAAGAAGTGTCCTTAAGGTATCGAAAGATACGCTTAACTGCGCACATATGTGATTCCTTTGGATTAGCTTGAAAACGTGCACACAGGCAAACACTAAACATAATATCTGGATGACTAGCAGTTAAATAAAGTAAACTACCGATCATACCTCGATACTTACGTGTGTCGACCGGCTTGCCTTGTTCATCAATATCAAGCTTTGTTGAAGTTGCCATCGGAGTGCCAATAGGTTTGACATTGTCCATATCAAACTTCTTTAGCAAATTTTTTATGTACTTGGCTTGATTTATGAACGTTCCATTGTCAGTTTGTTTGATTTGCAGTCCGAGAAAGAATTTTAGCTCTCCTATCATGCTCATCTCAAACTCATTTTGCATACACTTAGAAAATTCTTGACACAGAGATTCATCAGTAGATCCAAATATAATATCATCAATATAGACTTATATTAAAAGAAGCTTACCATTAAAGGACTTAATAAAAAGTGTAGTGTCAACCTTGCCTTTTGAAAAACCGTTGTCAAGTAGAAAAGAGCTTAGACGATCATACCAAGCACGAGGGGCTTATTTTAATCTGTATAAAGCTTTCTTCAACTTGAAAAAATGATCAGGATTTTTAAAATCAGTAAAACCTGGAGGTTGTGCTACAAAAACTTTTTCTTTTATAAAACTATTTTAAAATGCACTCTTGACATCCATTTGAAATAATTTAAAATTATGAAAACATGCAAATGCACATAACATATGAATGGATTCTAATCTCGCAACTGGGGCATAAGTCTCATCGTAGTCGATATCTTCTTCCTGATTGTATCCTTGAGCTACGAGTCGAGCCTTATTACGAGTCACTAAACCATTCTCATTCAGTTTATTTCGGAATACCCAATGGGTGCCAATGACCGAATGATCAATAGGCTAGGGAACAAGTTTCCAAACTTGATTCCGTTCAAATTGGTTTAATTCCTCTTGCATAACATCTATCCAAAAACTATCACTACATGCTTCATCAATAGTTTTGGGTTCTAGCTGTGAAATGAATACAACACTAGAAACAATCTCTCTACTGGATGTACGAGTACTTACACCTTTGGTAATATCACCAATTACCAAATCCTTTGGATGATCAACCATAAATTTTAATCATTTTGGCAGACTCTGAAGGTAGCTGGTTCCTGGATCTTCTCTAGGAGGATCAGCTAGTGCCGAGCTTGGTTAAGAATCAGCTGTTGTTGAGCTTGGTACAGTTGGATCTTCGTCATTGTCATCGATAGTCATTTGATTCAGTTCATCAAAAGTGACGTTGATTGACTCTTCGATGATCATGGTTCGTTTGTTGAAGACTCTGTATCCTTTGCTCTTGGTCGTATAACCTAAAAATATACTTTCATCGGCCTTTTCGTCAAACTTTCCCAAATTGTCTTTTGTATAAGAATAAAGCACTTACAACCAAATATTCTAAAATATGAAACTGATGGAATTCTATCAAACCATAACTCAAATGGAGTCTTCTTCGATTTGGGTCGAATTAGAACTCTATTGAGAACAAAACAAGCTGTATTGACAGCTTCAGCCTAGAAATATTTGGATAGACTAAACTGGTTTAACATTACTCTGGCCATTTCGGATAGAGTTCTGTTCTTATGTTCCACAACTCCATTTTGTTGTGGAGTCCTAGGGCAGGAGAACACGTGTACAAAACCGTGTGTCATAAAATTGCTCAAACTCTGCATTCTCGAATTTGCCACCATGATCGCTTCTAATACGAGTGATCATGTAACCTTTTTCATTCTGTACTTTCTTGCAAAAGGCGACAAATTCGGATAATACATCATTCTTGCGTGTCAAGAAGTATACCCACGTGTATCTAGAGTAATCATCTACAATTACAAAAGCATAAAGCTTACCTCTGAGGCTAGCAACTCTGCTAGGACCAAATAAGTCCATATGTAGCAATTGTAGAGGTCTAGTAGTACATACTGCGTTTACTGACTTAAATGTGGATCTGGTAGCTTTGTTCTTTTCACATTGGCTGCATACCGAATCCTTCTTGAATGTTATGTCCGGTAAACTGCGTACTAGCTTCTTTGTGGATAATCTTGAGATTGTGTCCATATTTGCGTGACCGAGTCTCATATGCCACAGATGACTCTCATCACTTTTAGCCATTAAGCATCTACCTGAAATGTTAGTTTCTTCCAACAAATAGAAAACATATATGTTGTCTTCCCTGATACCTTCAAAGATAGTACTACCAGTTGAGCTATCAACTATAATACATTTGTCTTTGCCAAAGTTGATGCCATAACCATGATCAGCTAGATGACTTACGCTGAGTAGATTATGTTTCAACTCGGTAACCAGACATACATCCTTAATCACCGGATATGGAGACTTACCAACATCACCGATACCAATGATATACCCTTTCAAGTTATTACCGAAGGAAACATAACCTTCCTTCTTCTTCTTCGTCAGTCTTACAAATAATATAGCTCATCGGTTATATGCCGTGAACAACCGCTGTCGAGGATCCATTTGCTTTTAGCATATGAAGGATGTTCCACCTACAAAACAATTTACAGATAAAACTTTTGGTACCCATTTCTTGTAGGGTCCTGAAATGTTAGCCTTTGGTATCCAAGCATAAATATTTAAATCAACAAGCTTTCTGATTCTACATGCAGATAAAATATGACCAATGAGGCCACAATAATGACAATGTGCATGTTTAGTGTTGAAAGCTGAGTGATGTGCACGGTTGGTAGGTTTAGGTTTTCTAGTATAGAAGAAAGCATACCTATAATCCTGTTTGGGCTTAACCTTTTGGGGTAAAGGTTTGATAGGGTTAGGTCTGACAGTGTTTGGCTTGGGAATGTTCCAATTTTTCGATAAGTGACACGTGTTAGGGTAGGAAACAGCAGTCTCAGGCTGTTTTTCTAACCTAATTTCTAATCTTTTGGAAGTGTCATACAACTTAGTATAATCAGAAGTGAGTGTTTCCATTCTGATTTGTGCACTTTGAAGACTTTTCTTCTCTTTAGAAAGTTCTTCTTTCAGTTGGTCAATAACCTTGTCTTTCTCTTCAGATGACTTGGTAGTCTCGTGTAATAAGAGCTTAATAGAGGAAAGCTCACCAGACTCACTAACATTATTTCTAACCTCAGCTAGTAGGTCGGTAAGTCTTCCTATTTCTCCTTTGTACTCTTTGAGTACCTTCTTAGAGGTCTGATATTTGCTACGCAGTTTTCTGTAATCACTTATCAGTTCACTGAAGGCATCTCCTAATTGCTCAAAGGTGAAGTCATTATATGTATTAACTACAGGTTCAGTAGGTACCTGATCGGATACCATAAAGCATACGTTTACAGCATCTTCTGATTGTTCATCTTCTGAATCGCTGGCTTCACTTTCATGCCATATGCTGGTGTTGGCATATCTCCGAGATGTTGATCTCTTCAGGTTCCCTTTTTCATATATGTTGCTCTTTTTGCTGGATGATGAGTTTGTAGGACAATCCTTCTTCATGTGTCCCTTTTTCTTGCAGCCATAGCAGACAACATCATCTTGATACCAGTTGTTGCTGCTATTGTTTTCTTTGGCTTTTTTCTCATATCTCATGAATCTTTTGAATTTCCTTGCTAGGAGTGCTTGATCTTTAGTATCAGATTCACTGCTGTCTGAATCACCTTCAGCAGCTTTTCTGTGCTGAGCCTTGAAAGCGATCGTCTTCTCCTTTGGTACAGGCTCTTCAAAATCTTGTAGCTCCAGTTCATGAGTGAGTAGCTTACCCATGAGTACTTCGAGGGACATAGTTATGAGGTCGTTCCCTTCAATGATTGCAGTAGCCTTTGGAATCCAGTTCTTGGTAAGTGCTCGCAGGAGTTTGCGAATCTTTTCATGGTTACTGTACTCTTTGCCTAGGGAGGACAAAGGATTTACAATATCCAAGAATCTTTTGAACATCTGAGCAACTGTTTCGTTGGGCTTCATCTTAAACACCTCATACTCTTGAGTAAGTTGCTGACTTTTGATTCTTTGACTTGAGTCGTGCCTTCGTGTGTGACTTCAAGAAACATCCACACTTCATTAGCAGTTGTGTAGATAGAACCCTGTTAAATTCAGTTCTATCTAAAGCACAAAATAAAGCGTTAATAGCACGTGCATCAAGACTGGCCTTTTTTTTCCTCCTCTGTATATCTGTTATGGGGTTTTTCAACTAGAACTCCATCAACATTTATACGAGGTGGCTTTTGATAGGCCATCAATAACAATAGACCATAAATCAAAGTCAAGAGATTTCAAGAAGAAACTCATCCGTATTTTCTAATAGGTATAGTTTGTACCATCAAACAGTGGAGGTTTGTTTGTGGCCTGGCCTTCACTTGTGAATTTCACAGTTGCCATGTGTTGTGCTATGATCTATATAACAAATAATTAAATGAATAAATAATTGCAATGTTACCTTGCTTTACCTGTAACACCTACTTTGGTACCAATTGTAGGAACGAAATCGTAAAGCACAATACTCTAGAGGGGGGTGAATAGAGTTGGCAGCAGAATAATGCTAATTAAAAATGTTAGCAGCAAGATCACAGAATAATAATCACAACTAAGTAATGTAAAGGCAGAGACAAGAAAGCAAACGCAAAGACAGCGATGTATACTGGTTTTCCTCTGTTGAGGACTAATCCAGTCGGTAGAACTCTTACTACCAGTTGAATTCACTATTGGCAAAACCGCAAGTTTTCTTACGAAGTCCTTGCAACTTCTACAACGCGACCTTTGATACGAAGAACTCGTCCAACTTTAATTGTGAAGAGTTGAATCTTCTATCAAGCCTCTGATTACAATCACTCTGAAACTTCTAGACCACACCGCACTGGCAAATCGACTAGAGGATTGTAATTGGCTTGGGATCTGAAATTTGAAGCTCGAGAAAAACTCTTTGGAAGACTGAAAGCTTTAGATAGAGAGAAGATTAAAAGTGAATGAGTGAGTTGAAATGATTGAATCTCTATTTATAGGAATTCTAAAGACAGAATTTGGGCAGAACTCGATGAGGAAATCTTGGTCAAATTCGCAACTGCAGGAGGACCAAGTTCTAGAGAATTCAAAAATCAAAACGGCGACTAACCGAACTCTGGCCGAACTCTGGCCGAACTCTGTCAGGGTTAGGTTAGGTTTTTAAAATTAGTTTTTAGGGATTTTTGAAAACCTTTTTGAAAACCTTTTTGAAGCTTTTGTTAATATGAATATTTTTCAATAACTAAGGAAATTTTAAAAATATTTTGAAATCATTTTGGAATAGCCTATTTGCCAGTACGACTCGGTGTACAGCGTATTCCTAGACTCAATAAAATGAAAAATACATTGCTCAAAGAAATACAGACTCGAACAGACAAACATTGCTTCGGTCTTGAACTGAGTAGATAGCCATTCTTGATCATGTCCAAGAGTCCGAGATATCCTGACTAGCTTCATATATCCAGACAGAGTTTGATAAATTATTAAAATCAGTTTGACCATATGACAAATGAGCCAACAGTATGAAATATCCGTTTCAACATGTGAACGACTAGGAGTAAATCCGGCACCTTGCACGTGTCGTGTGCAGCTGCTATTATTCACGAATAGACTCATGGGATAGTTCTGGGTAGTCCACATATCTACTAAGATATTTTCCCTTCCGACTACTCCGTGTGATGAGCGTGTCAACAAGTAGAAAGATATATGTATAAACATGAAATGAAAAGACTACTATGAATCGAAAGCAATCAAAAAGTGCACTTGCCTGAGGTCCTTAGCTGGTGAAACCAATAATACTATACCACTCAATGAGCCACAATCAGTTAACACATGTAGAAGTCTCCAGATGCTGAAATAAACAGTACCAGTAATTTTAGAATAGTCAAATTAGGTAGAATTGCCTATCCTTAAGTCCAATTCTGGACAGATGGGCAAAACAGTAATTTTGGGTCAAAACGGTGTCCGCCGTTAGATCCGCTTTGCACCGAAAAGTGTACCAGAGTCAATGATCTCTAAATTCATCAAACTACATGTCTACGGATTCGTTTTCATGATACGAACCCAACTGTATGCCTAAAGTTGGATTTCGGTAGCCCGTGCACAAAATCGCCCGTTAAGTCGGACCGTAGGGCCCACAAAACGACGATCCGATCAACTGTCTCAGAATCGGACCAAACTTGGCATACAGGACTAGAAAAATGATACGGTCCTGTTGGCACAAGTTTCGTCTCAATCTGACGAACGTGCACAAAGTAATTAGGAAATTTGCACAGAGGCCGATACGGTAAATTTTGACGGATACGCATCAAATTCGTCGCGCGCACGCGACCAATTTGAATTCCGTCAAAGCCCACACGTCCACAAAGCCTTATGCACCTTTCGATACGTTCGGTTCGCGACCACATCGCCCGGATTGGCGGGACGCACGTCGTATCGAAGGAATTTCTAGTTTTTAAAACAGATTTTCGGTCAACTTCGGGATCCGATTTCTCGGCGCGTAGTCGAAGAAATCGACTTCTGCAAATTGGGTTGTGGAGCCCTACATGTTGTCTAAAAGTGTGTTCAAATAGAATCTCTAATATGGCATTAGATCGATCGAAATCGATCTTCAAACATGGATGATTGGACTGTACTAGTGTTCTGTTTCGGGACATGTTTTTACCGAACTTTGATTCGATTTTTCGGACAACCTAGCGCATGAAAATTAAACCTATTTGAAGGGGTTCTAAGAGTTATAGATTGTGTTCATACTCGAAGTTGTAGATCGACAAACGATCCATTGGAAGACGAGAAATCTCCTCCCAAAGTGGGGTCGGCCGCATGGCCCTGCTGCTGTCGCATCCCTGTCCAGTTGCTGGTGTACGGTTCTGCGATGGCTTGGCCGGCCGCCGGTGGCCTGCAGCGACGCGCGGGGGCCAGGGATGGTTCGCCCAGGACTGGGGTGGGGTATGGCGGTATGAATTTTAGGGTTTTCGTTCTATTCCTCTCCATCTCTCTCGGTTTCTCTATCGACATATGTATACTCTCGGTAGCGGGTTATTTGCGTTTTCTGTGAGAGGGGGGGTTCAGCTCGGTTTGGCTTAAGAAGTTGGGCTCGGGCCTGGGTGCTTAGGATGGGGCCTGGGTTGAGTCATTTGGAATGGACCTGTGGGACTTAGGCTGGGCTGGGATTTGGTAAATTGTTTGGCTTTGTTGTTTGTATATTAATATACATGTATGTGTGTGGGTATAATTATATACGTATATACCTATATATGTATACAATTATATATATACATATGTACCATGTCTATATATATATATATATATATATATATATATATATATATATATATATATATATATATATATATATATATATATATATATATATAAATATAAATATATATATATATATATATATATATATATATATATACACACACACACATGATAGAATACTTCCAATTTTCTTTAAAAAAAAATCATAATATTAAATATTTCTAGTATAGGGTATTATAACCATATATACCCCGATATAAAATATATTTATTATAAAAAATAGAGATAACCAATAATAATTATTTGTGTATATATACTCATCATTTATCTTAACAATAATAATACCAAATGCAGGTGAACAAAATACAGTAATTCAATGTTAGATGTACTTGAAATTGCAGGAATAGCCTAGATATCGCCAACTGCACAATGGTAACTAAGTATGGTGTTCATTCTATTTCTAAAATAGAATATAAATTCAATAACAATAAAATATATATTATATATATATATATTCTTTATATATGAAATGCCTATTTAGATAATCAAAATTAATAAATGCAAAATATACGTCTACATGGACGTCTTTGGCCCCATTACAAGATTACATGCGTTCGGTTTCAGTTCGGACCCAGTTCGGACCAAATCGACACCACCGGATCTCCTAGAAGTCAATAATATAATTAGTAAATAATTTATTATTAATTAGGGTCAAGCCACAACTTGGCCTGATTTTCTTAGTTAGGACATCCCTATGGCTCGGCCTTTCCTACCAGGGCTAATATACTAGTCAAAGCACGCCACTGCACTATCCGTGCCATGATTTCTACTCACCTTGTACTATAATTCCTAACCATGACTAAAATCATCTTTAACTAATTAGTTATTTATAAAATCTAAAATCATCATTTAAGTAAAATAATAATAATAAAATATTTTAAAATTTTTGGGAAGGGGAGCTACAAATCTACCCACCTTAAAATAATTTCGTCCTCGAAATTCTAATTCGTAACTATTCTTAAAATTTAAAATCTACCATTACCTTAATCTCCTCAAAATATTTTATAACCTTTCCTAGCCATTTTATAACTCCGAATACTTGAGGACTTCTATTCACCTTTGGTCACACTACTCCATCAAATCTCTCATCGCTAAAACTTTATAGTCTTCCAACTAATTGCTAAAATCTATAGCAATAGATATCTATGGCATAAGGCATCTATAATCCTTTCCTATCTATCAAGCAACCCAAAATTTAATAAGCAACAAATTTACACAAGTAGCTATGAAATATTGTTAAATTCTAATAAACACGACCTTCGATGCTCTAAAATAGGAAGGACAGGATGATAGGAAAGAATAATCGAGAGCAATATGAAGTTTCAAGAGCGGTGGAGAGTATCCAATGATGCAGTTAGAATGAAAGTTTATGAACCATTAACTTATTTGCTAGATTGGGCTACTCTAATCTAGTCACTTGCTAAATCGAAGAACTCTTCGTTTCTTAGAGGGGCTTGCAATTCGTGCCATACAGAAATTCCGTTCTTGAAATTTATCTAAACAAGGTTCCAGAACAAAATTTGGGAAATCAAGGTTGTGATCTTTTCCGTGGTTATTTAAACACACGAGCAAGGGATATAAATACAATATAAGATCGTATTGCGACTTCCAGGTAGATGGAATAATGGATACGAATGATCTCGTATCCTAAGAGGTGGAGACTACATAATAGGTATAGGGACCTATTTAAAATAGTTTGGTTTTGTAGTCCAAATATGGTGGTATGCCTAGATGGATTTTACTAGGTCTTAATGGGTTCCTTATCTGGACATTACTCGTTGGTTGGATGAACCTTGGATTTCATCCTATATCGACTGGACAAGATCCCAATGATAAAACTATTTCTACTAGGTTAGGGTATCCTAGAATAGGTTTCCACCCAACTGGTTGAGCTAGTTGCCAGTCAGGTTGGTTAGCTAGGTTCATAAAGCCCAAAATGTGCCTTCCGTGACTTTTGTGTTTAAGTAGCACATGAGACCTCAATTGGGTGGCACACTAGTAGCATGTGCGTAGTGGCTTCGAGTAGATCACAACCATATATTGGGTCGAATGAATTGAGTCAAGGTTGAGGCACCAGTGGAAGTCGGAAAGTATACCGGTATTATGGTAAGGGTTATAGCTAGTCCTTTTGACCTAAAAGTCGTACCACAAAAATAGAGTACAAGGGGACGGGTTTGAATGGGACATGATATACCTAGATGAAGGTGGACTCATCTAGATCTTGCATATGAAATTTGTTGGAAGGTAACAGCTGGTCACGTGCTCCGAATATTAATGACACGACCGGGGACACAAAATGATCTAAATGAAAAGTGGGAGTCCATGGGGCACTAATTTCGTCCTAATGGAAATTATTCCGATCAATCGATAATCTTCATATATCCTAAAATTTAGAAGGCTTACAGTCTACCCACCTTAGAAGCTAAGATATGGTTTTAGGAATAATGAGGTTAGAAGGATTCTAAAGTCCGGATATTGCACCTCGACTCTTGTTAATAAAGAATAAGGCAAGGCGTAACGGGTACGGTAGACATAAGTCAAGTCAAGGGTCGTTCCTTAATAAATAGAAAATGAGTGTGTATAATGACACACGGTCGATAAAATAGACATGTCTACTCGTCCATAATATACAAGAGTTATCAACGGGGTAACCAACTCTAAGGCACAAGATTTCTAACCACTGAGTTGTGAATTTCTATTTGTGTCAAGCCTGCCAAACTATTGTCACAAGAGTTCTAGTCACATGACTGGCCGTTGGTAGCTACACTTATGTATTACCACTATCATAGCCATGGGGATAATTTGTATTTATCTACCAATTACGAGCTTTTGTCTTTCCAAATCAGTGAAAGACAAAACCAATGAGGAGTTCAAGAGAGATGTCACTGAGTACAATTACGTGATTCAAAGACGAATGTATAATTCAAGAGGAATTATCAATACAGTTGTGGGTGAGATCCTGGATACATCTACATCTCAATCCATGTAGGTTAATCGGAGGGAGAGCGAACCAATGCATCATGGTTGATCAGACCGTAATACAATGATTCTGATTAGACAATATGTTAGCGGGCGTCCCCAATAAACATATGTCTTGAATCAAGCTCGATAAAAGAGTAAGCTTGTAAAAACTAGGCTATAATAGCAGCATTGGTCAAGAGAGTCAAAATATAAATATGCAAGATTTTTGAAATAAGGCACAATTGGTTCGAGTTTTGAGAGAATCAAAGCCTTACCTGGTGTTCTTACTTATATAGGCATCCTACTATCTTCTATGGTATCCTAAACTTGTAATCCCATCTGAAGTCATTTTACCGAGAATTATGCCTCACCCATGTAATCTGGTTGTGGTAAACCCTTGGTTCCGTGATCAGATGTGATAAGCTATCAGGTGCTCTACCTTATATTGACACAAGGGTATCTAAGATCTAAAGAGGTCAATGAGGACATAGTTTTAGCAATGTTCCATAAACTATGGTTCTTCGAAATGATTTCAATTCTGGAGTTTTGTCTTGCCAGTGCGCTGCTGGCTGCAGTAAACCCACACTCTACGCTCTCAGGTAATTAGCGACAGTGCGCTGCTGTCTAGTCATTGCAGTCGTTTAATTACTCTAACTATATTCTTAAGGGCTTCAAGGAGCTGCTAGAGTTCAAACGAATTGGCTATGATAGAAAGTGTAAACATCTGCCTACAAGTCTCAATCCTCAAAATAAAAGATTGATCGGGGAGAAAATGACTGAAGACGAGGAAAAATAAGAACAATCCTAATTTTTATTTCATATGTATTTCCAATAGTTGAGGGAAAACTTTGAATCAAATCTGACTTGAGATTCGTATATGAATAACAGGATCAGAAATTACAAACTAATTCTTTACAACAAATATGATTTAAAATATGCAATTCTAACTTGATATAAGGTTTATATCTAACAGAGCAAAAGAAAAATTGAACAGTTTATCAAGATCAGAGCCTTAATTCTAGGAAAGCCTAACTTACCAAGTGAATAATATATCCCCATTGGATCATATCGCTACATCAAAAGCAATAGTGTATCTATAGAGATCTGACAAGTTATCTAAATAATTCTAAATTGAATGACCTATCAGACAAACTTAACTACCCAATCAGTCAAATTAATAAGGGACCCTTATCCTAGTTATTCTCCTAAATCATTTCAATCCTAATTGTGAATGAGCATTTTCTGGACACAGGCTCGCAATATTACGACTAACGTACCATCACAGTTCGCAATCTTTTACAAAAATTAACCTGCATGGGCCACCATAAAAACTTGTCACGACCCGCACCCGCTTTTCGGATACGAGACGTGTCCAAGCTAGCCTACGCCGCAGAGTCGACGGTAGAACGCTGTCAAGCCCGCAAGAAATAAATGCTTAAAATAAACTTTATTGCTCATTCACATTTCTAAATTTATTACAACATTTATAATATTTAAAATTAAAGAGAATATACAGTTCTCACAATTTATAAAAATGATATATCTGCTATCTATTTATAGGTTGACATCAGCATACTCATGCCTCCCCAGTGCTAAGAGTGATCGCGGCTAAACCTGAAAAATGTTGGTTTCCAGTCAGGAATGGAACAAGTACATAAACTGACTGCAATACGAGAACACAATAGAATCAACAAGACATGAAAATAACATATGGAATATGAAAGCTAGAAAGTAACTGATGATATGGCAGGTGGTGAAGAAGACAAGGAAAAATAAATAAAATATAACTACCTATGTGGTGTGAAATATCCGTTTCGACATGTGAACGACTAGGGGTAAATTCGGCACCATGCACGTGTCGTGTGCAACTGCTATTATTCACGAATAGACTCATGGGATAGCTCTGGGTAGTCCACATGTCTACTAAGATATTTCTCCTCCCGACTACTCCGTGTGACGAGCGTGTCAACAAACAGCAAAATATATATATATATATATATATAAACATGAAATGAAAAGACTACTATGAATCGAAAGCAATCAGAAAGTGCACTTGCCTGAGGTCCTTAGCTGGTGAAACCAATAATACTATACCACTCAATGAGCCACAATCAGTCAACACATGTAGAAGTCTCCAGATGCTGAAATAAACAGTATCAGCGGTTTTAGAATAGTCAAATTAGCTAGAATTGCCTATCCTTAAGTCCAATTATGGACACATGGGCAAAACGGTAATTTTGGGCAAAACGGTGTCCGCCGTTGGATCTGCTTTGCACCGAAAAGCGTGTCAGAGTCAGTGGTCTCTAAAGTCGTCAAACTACATCTCTACGAATTCTTTTTGATGATACAAACCCAAGTGTATGTCCAAAGTTGGATTCCGGCAGCCCGTGCACAAAATCGCCCGTTGAGTCGGACCGTGGGCCCCACAAAACGACGATCCGATCAACTGTCTCAGAATCGAACCAAACTCGGCATACAGGACTAGAAAAATGATACGGTCCTGTTGGCGTAAGTTTTGTCTCAATCAGACGAATATGAACAAAGTAATTGGAAAATTTTGTAACACCCACTTTTCTAAAATGAGGATAATTTTGAACTTTTGTAAATGTTTATTATTTAATAATAGGATTTATGATTTATGGAAAATTTTAATTAATTTAATACTAGAATCCTAGAATTTAGTTAAGGTTCAATTGGTACAGTATTGATTAACCTAGAATTTATATCTTGGCCTATATGTGTTCTTTTGTCCAAACAACTCAAATTCGTCATAATATTCATCCACGTTTGATTAACCAAAGCAACTTAGAAATGTAATAACTTTTAGCTTAGAACTCCAATTTATCTTTAGTTTTTTTTAAAAGAACCGTATCGAAGTTAGCTTTCCAAATATATATTTTAATAAGCCAAATTATTTCTGTAACTTTCTGTATAATTATTTGAGTGTCAGCTATACGAAAGACGAACGTGTTTCAGTATTTTTGTGATTTCGGGAGCTTCCGGATACGAAAATACGATCCGTTTGAAGTTTCGGAAAGCTAATATGAAGGGCTACGACATACTTTAATCCTAGAATTTAGTTAAGGTTCAATTGGTACAGTATTGGTTTTAAGTAGAAGAGTGACTACACGATATAGGCATTTTGTGTAACCTATGAGCCTACGTAGTATGGATATTAAATGAATGTAGAGTATGTAATGCATAATATGTTAGATGAATGAAATGATATATATATATATATATATATATATATATATATATATATATATATATATATTCTCTTTAAATTAATATATATATATATGGTTGAATGCAAGCATGTAGGAATGCAATCAATATAATGTATGTAAGCAATGCATAAATGCATGAATGAAAGAATGATATATAATTATGCATGAAAGTATATAATGAATGCTAGATATGAATGTAAGATATACATGTAATGATAGATATGAATGCATAATGTATAAATAATGTAATGCAATATATAATGATAGCATGTATGGTAATGTAGAATATATGATGCAAGCATGTATATATCCAATGTTTCCCTTTTTTTCTAACATTTTTCCTTCCTTCCCTTTTCATTTCAGCTTTTCTTCCTTTTTTTCCTCTTCTATTTTTACATGTTGCATACAATGTATATAATGTATAGATGCATGTAAGTATGTAATATGCATGAATGACATGTATGTAATAAAAATAAGTATATGCATGCAACTTAATGATATGTGAATGGATATAATGCATGAACTGAAGTATGCATGTATATGAGATATAAATGAATGATATATATATATATATATATATATATATATATATATATATATATATATATATATATATATATATATATATATTTGTTAAGGTAATATAATGTATGTATTCACATATATTTTGACTTAAATATATGAGTTTGTATGCATATATTATATGTATGCATTTATGCAGGAATGAATATAATATAATGTAGAGTATGCATATAAGAATATAATGTATGCAAGTATATAATGTATTCAAATATGTATGTATGCATCTATGTAGCATGAATGAATGCAAGTATGCATATGTGATATGTTTGTAGGCATGTATGCAATGTATGTATGTATGCATGTATGCAATGTAAGTATGTATGTATGTATCTATGTATTTCTATAAACTGCATTAACCTATAACCTTTTATACATATGCATTCATACACCCTTTGACACCATGTATCCCATGTCACATACACCTACCTATCACTACATTTGAGAGCATTAACACATACCCTTTCACACACATACCAAACACACACACACACACACACTCACTTACTCTTTTACCTCTCTTTCTCTATATATATATGTATGTGCCTATATATATAGCTTTTCTATATATATCTATGTATATGAATAAGTGAATGTGAATAATATATATACATTATATGACTAAGTTTGTGTGCCTTGTTAGCTTATGATTTAGTTTTGTGCTTTGTTTAACAAGTGACTTAGGCTATGAGTTAGTAGCTATCTTGGATACTTGATTTGTATATACTTAGTTTGTTTAGACCTAGAATTGACTAACCTAAACTAGTTGACCATAGTTGACTAGAGTTGACCTAGTGTCACGACCCGATCCCAAGTTAATGAGTCGAATCGGACCATGCCCAGCCTGCACCGTGGTGAGACGACGGCAGTAAGCTGTTCCATTTCAGGTATTCTTAACAACACAGTTACATTTGTCACAACTATTATATTCAGAATTGAAACTTGTTTAATAAATATTCAGAATACAACTGGAAAGGAAAATGCAGAAATAAACTACAAACTCCAAATAAGAGAAATTGCAGAAAAGTAAACTATCTAGACATCTGGTTCTGTAGCCTCAGGATCAACGTCCTCCGGAGACGGCTCCGGTACCGTCGCAGGATAGAGGACCGGGTCGTAATAGCTATTATAGTACTGATCCTCATCCTCAATGTTACCTAAAATATTGTCTCCAGTCAGGAGGGAGCAAGAACGAAATATGCATCTCATAATTTAAATAGTAATTGAAAAGTACAGGGTAAACAGTTTGAAATAATGATTTTCAGCAGTTAAAACAGTTCAGTGTGATTTGAATATGCAAACGTCTATGACCGGCTTGGGTTAATCAGTAGTATCCTAGCGATACGATATGGCTTATCCCCGTGTGTGAGAGGGGTAAGCTAACACAGTAGTTACAATAGGGGCTTTGGTCATAAACGCCTACACTATTCCCCCAGTCCCAGATTCAGTAACAGTAACAGTCGGTAGAGTTCCGTGCCAGCAGTGTGGTTTAACATGCATCTTAACTTTACTAAATAAAATACAGGAATACACAAATCGTAACTTGCCTTGTATTAGATTGACTGGAAGGATGAGTCGGTACCGAGGAGGAACGTCAGTTGTAACTTCGATTTCCTACAATTGAGAACTCGACTTAGATCCTTGAATAACCAGACTAAGTGTGCTAGTTGCAATCTCTAGTAGTAATGTCCTAGTCAGGTTTTAAGTTGTATTAATCTACAGCTAACGTTTACGTCGCAACTACATGCGTTTGATTAAGCCGGTTAATTGGATTATTTGGAAATAACACGAGAATCAATTAACTTTGGAAAACTTTGTGTTTTTGTAATATATTTATAAAAATATGGTTTTCTTTTAATGATAAATCATGAACTAGTTATTTACTAATTTTATCCATTTAATTAATTCTTAATTAATTATAAACGAGAATAGATTACGATCTAGTTACGATTACACGTCAAAATCAGAACCACCCAAGATCACATCCACTCAAAAAAATAAATAAAAATCTACGTTACACGATACAAGGGCTCAGCTAAACATCCTAGAGTGGGCTTATGCCATGTACAATTATTTTTACATCAAATAAGAGAAAAAAAGATTTAATTATTAAATAAAGTGCAGTAAATAAATACTATAATAAATAGCCTAAATATTAAATAAAATAATTAAAAAAATGAAAGCTAAGAGTCTCAGACTCGGTCCATCATCAAAAATCCAGCTAATACCACAACGCCCGGTCGGACCGATGCGTTTGCATTTCGCCAGGGCCCACAGACCGGTACGGTCGTCGCCCGAAAAATTAGTTTTAAAATTTATTTCCGAAAACCGATTTTGAAATCAAAATAAATATAGTTTTGTAAAAATTTGGGCAGCATTTCCTCTATTTCGGGACAACCAAAAACTGGGAAATGCGCCACAGAAACCTGTAATTGCTCCAACCAAATAATAATCCCAAAACCATAACCACCGAATAATTTTTCAAACCACCAGAAATAATTCCCAATCAACAGAACTTCCCGAAATACCTGGGAATCCCACAATCAAACCAAACCACACAAAACCCAGCAGACAAAAATCACAGAAATATGCTAACGCAGCTAACCGAAAATACTACGCAGCTAACCAGATTTTCCAAAGGGAAACCGGGGACCGATTCTCATCATGGACTCTACGGGAGGGACGAACTACTGTGATTAACAAGGATTTACCGAATTTCGTTGGCGGGGAGCCGCGGAAAAAACTTGGAAAAAGCCGAAACGACGTTCGGACAACGGGGTCGCGGATCTGGACAGCAGGAACTTCGCGGATCCGGACAGCAGGAGCTTCGCGACAACGGGGTCGGCCACGCGCAGAAAGGGCGCGGGAGAGGGTCTGCGCTGGGGTCGCGCTGTAGGAGGAGGCGGCGGCCTCGGGGACAGAAGGGGGCGCGGGGGAGCCGGTTGGGCTCGGCCGGCGGGGAGTTCGCCGGGGGTGGCGCAGCCTCGGAAGAAAGGGCCGTGGATCTGGAGCGGCGGGCGGGTACGCTGCAGGCGGATCTGGCCGGAAAGGGCACGCGGCCACGGGGAGGCGCGGACAGCGGGGAAGAGGCCGACTGGCTCGGCCGGCGGGGAGGCACCGGCAGGGGAGGGCAGCCGCGGGCTTGGCTCGGCTCGGGTGTGTGGTCGACGGGTTTGCTCTGGAGGTGAGAGGGAGAGAGAGGAATGGAAGAATGAAAGAGTGAGGGGGTGGTGGTTGTTGTGTGCTTGTGTATGGGGGAAGTAATGAAAGGTTGAGGGAGTAATGGATGAGCAGTGGTGCTGGTGGGATATTAAATGGGAGTGGGTTATCAAAACGTGTGGAGATGTGTATATAAGAGAGAGTGTTTGAGGAAAAATTGGGAGAGGGAAAGGAGAGGAGTAGAAGTAGGAGAGGGAAGTGAGGGGGAAAGGAGAGATGCTGGTCCAGCGGGTGGACCAGCTCGTGGGAGGAGGAGAAAAGTTTTTTTTTTTGGTTTAATAAAAGCAATATATATATATGTTTATATATTAGAGAACATGAATTTAAGAGTGGGTTCAGGATTGGATTTCTTTCAGGTTCAAACTGGTTCAGGCTCGGGTCATGTCAGCAACCAAAAATCCAAATTATTAATTTTGAAAATAATTTTGAACTCAAAATATAATAATAATAATAATAGCAATAATATTATAATATATATAATAAATAACATTACAAATCCTAAAACTGGGTTTCACAATCTTCCCTCCTCAGAAAATTTCGTCCTCGAAATTTAAAGTAAGGTTAGGGATTACCTCAAGTTTCAAACAGGTACGGGTACTGCTCCCGCATCTGGTCTTCACGCTCCTAGGTCGACTCGCCTGGGGAGTTATGATGCCACATCACTCTGACTATTGGCGTCACGGAGTTCCTGGTCCTCTTCTCGCCTCGGTCCAAAATTGCCACTGGTTTCTCTGGCATTGTGAGGCTTGGTCCAATCTCCAGCTCTGAATGGTCCAGGATATGGCTCGGGTCTAGAATGTAGCGTCTCAGCTGTGAGACGTGGAAGACGTTGTGGACGCCTTCGAGACTTGGGGGTAGAGCTACCCGATAAGCCACTTCTCCAATCCTGTTAAGTATCTCAAATGGACCAATATACCTGGGGCTCAATTTTCCTGCTCTGCCGAAGCGAATTGTTCCTCTGGTAGGCGAGATCTTCACAAATACACTGTCGCCTTCTTCAAACTCCAAAGGCTGTCTGCTGCAATCGGCCCAATGCTTCTGCCTGTCTTGTGCTATCCGAAGCTTGTCCCTGATCATTCTCACTTTCTCTGCTGCTTCGGTCACCATCTCGGGTCCAAGCATCACTCGTTCTCCGACGTCGTCCCAGGCAAGAGGGGTGCGGCAACGACGTCCATAGAGTGCCTCGAACGGTGTCATCCCGATGCTAACTTGGTAGCTGTTGTTGTAAGAAAACTCTACCAAGTGCAAGTGGTCTTCCTAAGACCCTTCAAATTCTAGGACGCAAGATCTCAGCATATCTTCCAGCGTCTGGATGGTTCTCTCCGATTGCCCGTCAGTCTGAGGGTGGTAGGCGGTGCTGAACTTCAGTTGGGTCCCCAATCTGTCATGCAAACTCTTCCAAAAATGTGAGGTAAATCTGGTATCTCTGTCAGATACAATACTTACCGAAACTCCATGAATCCGGTAGATGTGCCGTATGTACAGTGCTGCCAACTTCTCGGTAGATAAACCAACTTTGAAGGAGATAAAGTGAGCTGACTTTGTCAGTCGGTCCACTATAACCCAGATGGCATCCTTCCCTCCTTGGGATCGAGGCAGTCACGATACAAAATCCATCGTGATGTGCTCCAATTTCCACTCCGGG
The DNA here is from genome assembly GCA_029216955.1 of Iris pallida. Taxonomy (NCBI): domain Eukaryota; kingdom Viridiplantae; phylum Streptophyta; class Magnoliopsida; order Asparagales; family Iridaceae; genus Iris; species Iris pallida. The sequence goes on along the minus strand of JANAVB010030817.1, from coordinate 4,824,906 downwards.
ATGTCGAGCGGCTGCAACAATCCTGCTGGTCTCTGCCTGCTAGCTTTAACTTGCTGACAAATTAAACATCTTGCCACATACCTGGATACGTCCTTCTTCATTCCGTACCACCATACTATAGTCCGCATATCCCGGTACATCTTGTTGGCTCCAGGGTGTATAGAGTACTGCGACTGGTGCGCTTCCTGCATCAGCTCGTTCCTCAGTTTGCCAGTAGGTACGCACAGCCTCGTACCATTCTTCAATGCTCCATCGCTGGCGATTGAGAATCCTTCCAGTGTTCCCGCCAGCACTTGGTCTCTGAGCTTGAAAGCGTCTCGTCTTAGAATTGTGTCTCCTTGATCTTGTCCATAAGACTCGAACGCACTTGCAACTGTATCAATGATGATTCAGCTCCCGGTACGATGGCTTCTCTTCCAAGCTTCTTCATTTCTGCCTCGGGCAGTACAACTTCCAATCCAAGCTTCTCTATGTCTTCCAGCAAATGGCGCTCCTTGGTCAAGAACATCGCCATTGGGTATCGACTAAGTGCATCTGCAACAACATTAGCCTTACCCGGGTGGTACTGCAGGTTGATATCAAAGTCCTTCATTAGCTCCAGCCACCGTCTTTGTCTCATGTTCAGCTCCTTCTGAGTGAAAACATATTTCAGACTTTTGTGGTCTGTAAATATTTCCACTCGCTCTCCATACAGGTAGTGTTTCCATAGCTTCAAGGCAAAAATCACCGCTGCAAGCTCTAAGTCATGTGTAGGGTAGTTCTTCTCATGAGTCCGCAATTGTCTAGATGCATAGGCAATCACTTTCCCGTGTTGTTGAAGAACGCAGCCCAGTCCTTTTTCGGAAGCATCACTATAGATTGAGAATCCTCCGGTACCTGCGGGTAGCGCAAGTATCGGCACAGTAGTGAGCCTCTTCTTCAGTTCCTCAAAAGCTGACTGGCACGCTTCAGACCATATGAACTCCTCATTCTTCCTGGTGAGCTTTGTCATCGGCTCCGCAATCTTGGAAAATCCTTCATGAACTTCCGGTAGTAGCCAGCCAGTCCCAAAAAGCTCCTGATTTCTGCAACCGAGCTTGGTGCAGTCCACTTCTCGATAGCAGCTATCTTCTTAGGATCCACCGAAATTCCTTTTCCTGTGACAACATGGCCCAAAAATTCCACCTTGTCTAAAAAGAATTCACATTTGGATAGCTTACCATAGAGCTTCTCCTTCCTCAAGGTACTCAGCACTTTCCTCAAGTGCTCTTCATGCTCTTCCTCCGTCTTCGAGTAGATCAGTATATCGTCGATAAAGACAACAATAAACTGGTCCAGATATTCATGAAAAACCTTGTTTACGAGGTTCATGAATACCGCAGGAGCATTTGTTAGTCCAAACGACATGACCAAGAATTCAAACTGTCCATACTTGGTGTTGAATGCCGTCTTGGAAATATCTTCCTTCCTGACCTTGATTTGATGGTAGCCTGATCTGAGATCTATCTTTGAAAATACCTTGGCTCCACTCAGTTGATCAAATAGGTCGTCGATCCGGGGCAGGAGGTACTTATTCTTGATGGTGATATTGTTCAGCGCCCAGTAGTCAATGCACATCCTCACAGTTCTATCCTTCTTGGGCACGAACAATACTGGTGCTCCCCAGGGTGAAGCTCCGTCTCTGATGAATCCTTGCGACTTCAGCTCGTCGATCTGATCTTTCATCTCCTTAGCCTCCTTAGGGTTGACTCTGTAGCATCCCCAAAAAATAGGGGAAGAGCCGGGTACTAGATCGATGGTGAATTCTACACCTCGATCCGGCGGCAATCCTGGAAGACTATCTGGAAAGACGTCCATAAATTCTGTAATAATAGGGTAAGGAGGCCCGGGTTCTTCGGTGATAGAGGAGTAGGAGATACTCTTCATATCTTCCAGAGCCCGAGAGATTACAAACTCTGGTTCTCCTGGTGGGCTGAAGATTACACAACCTCGGTGACAATCTATCAGTGCATGCTGTTCACTTAACCAGTCCATCCCTAGGACTACATCATAATTGGGCAGGGGCATCACTAGTAAAGGTGTTGAAAACTGATGGCCAGATATGGTTATGGGACAATTACAAGCCTCAGTGATGGGTATAGGTCCACCACCGGTCATAACCCTATTAATCACTTTGCTAAGTCCCGAATCTATGTGGTGTGCAGATATAAACTTGGATGAAATAAAACTATGTGATGCACCCGAATCAAATAATGCGAGAGCAGGATGTGAAAACACGAAAATGGAACCTGTGATAACATCTGCGGTGGGTTCCTGCTCTGGCTCCTGCTCTTCAGCTGCTAGGGCATAAGCTCGCCCGGTCTTCTGTTGATGCTGTCCAAACTGTTGCTGCTGAGTAGGTAGGGGAGCCTTCTTCTGTGCTCCTTCGCTCCTGAATTGGGATGAGGGGCAGTCCCTCACTTGGTGGGTGGCAGACCCACAAACTAGGCAGTGTCCTAGTCTCTTCCTGCAGATAGTCGCCTGGTGTCCCAGTCTCTCGCAGTAGTCGCAGATAGGAATCTGCTTCTGAGGCGACTTGTCGTTGTTCCTTGCTTGATTGTGCTGCTGTTGGTGTTGGGGCCTGCTGTTGTTGAAATTGCTGACATAGGGCTTCTTCTGGTTACCCTGGTAGTTGCTATTCCCAGGGTACTCCCGCTTGGATCGAGAAGGTTGGCTCTTCTCTATATCTTGGGCTCGGATCAGGATCCTCTCATAAGTCTTCGTGCCACTTGCGATCACATGAGTACGAATCTCTTCTCGTAAACCATACCTGAATCGCTCAGCACGATCCTTGGGGTCAGCTACCAGGTTCTGGGCAAAGCGGCTTAGTCGGCCGAACTCTGCCGCGTACTCGCTGACCGTCATGTTTCCCTGCTTCAAGTTCTGGAATTGCCTCTCCATTTCCCGCATCTCCGATGTCGGAAAGAACTTCCTTCGGAACAGCTTCTTGAAAGTGTCCCAGTCGAGCTGCTTGTCCTGGAGTCGGGGTTCATTCCGATACCAGATGCTCGCCACATCCTGCAGTAGGAGTCCGACAGCTTCCGCCTTGAGGTCCTCCGGGAGTCGAGCGACGCTCAGGAGACGCTCCATATGATCTAGCCATTCATCGGCGTAGATGATACCCTCGGTTCCTTTGAAAGGTCGAGGGCCTTGCTTCTTAAAAGTCTCTATGTCACCGACCTTCAAACATCATTATATCTCCCATCAGATTAAATGGCTCTTAAAGTTGCATAAACTAACTCTAGACTTATGCTTACCTTAGCCGGTCTTGGTTCCGATTGAGGCACTTCTCTGCTCTCGAAAGCAGCCATTGCCAGTTTATGGGCATTCTCCATGCCTTCCCTCAAGATCGCGTTCTGCTCGCGATGGGCTTCTGCTTGAGCTTTCTGGGCCTCAGCTTGGGCTTTCTTACCTTCAAGTACACCTCGCAGCAGGCTCACGAGGTCAGAGGAGTTATCGGGCACTGAGGCCACAGCTTGAGCAGCTACTGCTGCAGTGACCTGCACCTCGGCCCGAGAAATGGTAGGGTCCGCGGCTTGATCTGCAGTTCCAGAAGCGGTGCCTGGTGCTGGTGATTCATGGAGCCGGTCGGTCAATTGCAGGGATGAAGTACGATCGGGAGATGGCACCGCATCACCAGCAGGGGTGGTCGTTCCCTTGGTCATATTCTGGAAAGGTATAGGTTGCAATACATAAGCAAGGTGGCCTACCAGTCTATATCAATCAAAAATATTTAATAATAAAATATTTCGGTCCTATGTCGTGACAAATTGATGTTCTAGTGTTCTAATTGTTTCTAGATAGATTTTCCTAAGTTGTTGTTGTTGAGGACCTGCATGGGCCACCACTGAAAACATGTCACGACCCGATCCCAAGTTAATGGGTCGAACCGGACCATGCCCAGCCTGCACCGTGGTGAGACGGCGGCAGTAAGCTGTTCCATTTCAGGTATTCACAACAACACAGTTACATTTGTCATAACTATTATATTCGGAATTGAAACTTGTTTAATAAATATTCAGAATACAACTGGAAAGGTAAATGCAGAAATAAACTACAAACTCCAAATAAGAGAAATTGCAGAAAAGTAAACTATCTAGACATCTGGTTCTGTAGCCTCAGGATCAGCGTCCTCCGGAGACGGCTCCGGTACCGTCGCAGGGTAGAGGACCGGGTCGTAATAGCTATTTACGTCGCAACTACGTGCGTTTGATTAAGCCGGTTAATTGGATTATTTGGAAATAACACGAGAATCAATTAACTTTGGAAAACTTTGTGTTTTTGTAATATATTTATAAAAATATGGTTTTCTTTTAATAATAAATCATGAACTAGTTATTTACTAATTTTATCCATTTAATTAATTCTTAATTAATTATAAACGAGAATAGATTACGATCTAGTTACGATTACACGTCAAAATCAGAACCACCCAAGATCACATCCACTCAGAAAAATAAATAAAAATCTACGTTATACGATACAAGGGCTCAGCTAAACATCCTAGAGTGGGCTTATGCCCTGTACAATTATTTTTACATCAAATAAGAGAAAAAAAGATTTAATTATTAAATAAAGTGCAGTAAATAAATACTATAATAAATAGCCTAAATATTAAATAAAATAATTAAAAAAATGAAAGCTAAGAGTCTCAGACTCGGTCCATCATCAAAAATCTAGCTAATACCACAACGCCCGGTTGGAACGATGCGTTTGCATTTCGCCAGGGCCCACAGACCGGTACGGTCGTCGCCCGAAAAATCAGTTTTAAAATTTATTTCTGAAAACCGATTTTGAAATCAAAATAAATATAGTTTTGTAAAAATTTGGGCAGCATTTCCTCTATTTTGGGACAACCCAAAACTGGGAAATGCGCCACAGAAACCTGCAATTGCTCCAACCAAATAATAATCCCAAAACCATAACCATCGAATAATTTTCCAAACCACCAGAAATAATTCCCAATCAACAGAACTTCCCAAAATACCCGGGAATCCCACAATCAAACCAAACCACACAAAACCCAGCAGACAAAAATCACAGAAATATGCTAACGCAGCTAACCGAAAATACTACGCAGCTAACCGGATTTTCCAAAGGGAAACCGGGGACCGATTCTCATCATGGACTCTACGGGAGGGACGAACTACTGTGATTAACAAGGATTTATCGAATTCCGTTGGCGGGGAGCCGCGAGAAAAACTTGGGAAAAGCCGAAACGACGTTCGGACAACGGGGTCGCGGATCTGGATAGCAGGAACTTCGCGGATCCGGACAGCAGGAGCTTCGCGACAACGGGGTCGGCCACGCGCAGAAAGGGCGCGGGAGAGGGTCTGCGCTGGGGTCGCGCTGTAGGAGGAGGCGGCGGCCTCGGGGACAGAAGGGGGCGCGGGGGAGCCGGTTGGGTTCGGCCGGCGGGGAGTTCGCCGGGGGTGGCGCGGCCTCAGGAGAAAGGGCCGTGGATCTGGAGCGGCGGGCGGGGTACGCTGCCGGCGGATCTGGCCGGAAAGGGCGCGCGGCCACGGGGAGGCGCGGACAGCGGGGAAGAGGCCGGCGGGCTCGGCCGACGGGGAGGCACCGGCAGGGGAGGGCAGCCGCGGGCTTGGCTCGGCTCGGGTGTGTGGTCGACGGGTTTGCTCTGGAGGTGAGAGGGAGAGAGAGGAATGGGAGAATGAAAGAGTGAGGGGGTGGTGGTTGTTGTGTGCTGGTGTATGGGGGAAGTAATGAAAGGTTGAGGGAGTAATGGATGAGGAGTGGTGCTGGTGGGATATTAAATGGGAGTGGATTATCAAAACGCGTGGAGATGTGTATATAAGAGAGAGTGTTTGAGGAAAAATAGGGAGAGGGAAAGGAGAGGAGTAGAAGTAGGAGAGGGAAGTGAGGGGGAAAGGAGAGATGCTGGTCCAGCGGGTGGACCAGCTCGTGGGGGGAAGAAATGTTTTTTTTTTTGGTTTAATAAAAGCAATATATATATATATATATATATATATATATATATATGTTTATATATTAGAGAAAATGAATTTAAGAGTGGGTTCAGGATTGGATTTCTTTCAGGTTCAAACTGGTTCAGGCTCGGGTCAGGTCAGCAACCAAAAATCCAAATTATTAATTTTGAAAATAATTTCGAACTCAAAATATAATAATAATAATAATAGCAATAATATTATAATATATAATAAATAACATTATAAATCCTAAAACTGGGTTTCACACCTAGATTGACTTAGACTCATGTAGATTGTATTATAATTTCAATTACCATATAAATTGAACTCTTTATAACCTATGTTGCTATAACTAGTACTCTGTGACTCCAGTTGGCCATCTTTTCATATCAGCTGTTTAGGGTATCAGGCGAGTACATTCTCTGATCATTTTATAACTTGTTAGAATTATATTCCTGCTTTAGATTACTTTACTTGATGCTGTCACGACATTATCACGGATTAGTACTATATGGATCTCTTCATGCGATGTTATCCCCCTCGGGAGCATTGGGTATATTCTGTCATATGCGTTTCACTTTCATCATGTACTCCTGTGCTTTCATCATACATGTACACTCTTGTGAATCATGTACTCTCATATTCACGGAGCCCTCATGTATACTATCATGTGCACCCTTTCATGGGCCTTCATGTGATATCATGTATAATAACATAACCTGCTTAGATCCTTGTGTATTGATTGGGGAAAACGGGGGAGTGCTAATAATCATGTGAACAAATTCCATAGTAGTGTAGATCATGTGAAACTCCTTAGTGTAGATCATGTACTAATTTGTCCTGTTCACATGTGCTATCCTGTACTCTACATCACTAGCCACTATTAGTTCTCTATATACAGTAGCTATTTACTTACATTTCTCTTCTTTTATATCATGTACTTCCTTTCAGTTTTCTGTATCTTACTTTACTGCATGTTTATATTTTCTAACCTGCCATGATCTGTTGAGATGTATTATGCTCGCTCCTGTCCTGACTGGACCTGTTGATAAATTTTACAGATAGCCTGGAGGTTGCCTGCTAGCCTAGAGGAGACACATGTAGAGGTTGTATAGATAGTCATTTCAGTTGTCTTGAGTCGTATTCACTTTATGGATTACTGTATTTGAGCTTTGAGATGTATTTCTGGGTTTGTGTATCTTAGACACTTAGACTTCTATTTGCTGTATCTCTTTTAGATTTCATGTTTTATCTATCTTTATCATGCTCTACCTTAGATGTGATTGAGACTGTATCTGCTATGTCACCTCCATTCGGAGAGTATATACTGTACAGGTACCTTTATATTGTTAGATGTTTGACCTAGGACAGCGTTCTACCGCCGACACTGCGGCATAGGCTGGACGTACCTACGTCTCGTGCCCTAACTCTAGGGTGCGGGTCGTGACACGTTTTTAGTGGTAGCCCATGCAGGTCGAGTTTGTGTAGTTGTATTCGAACTAGAGTACCACTACAGCCTGCAGTAGGATTGGGATATATTTTTGAAGGTACTCAATCACAGTTAGGATCCCTTGAGAGATTCCTGGGATGACCCTTGAGAATCTTATTTTAACTTCGATTTGAAAACTCTTATTCCCTTGATTTGATTTATCTTTACTTTCTGTTGTTGAACTTGATTTTGATGGATTATTGTTAAATTTGAGTTTGTATTTATTGAATTTGATGGATGATTGTTGAATTTTGAATCTTGATGTTAGTTGTTGCATCCGAGTTTGTATTTATAGGATTTGTTGGATTATTGTTCAGTTTTGAATCTTGATGTTCGTTGATAAATTTGATTTTGGGTATCCATTGTTGATTTAATTTAATTTTTATCAAGATAAAATTATATGGTCTAGGTCATCTAAGTTATGGAATCTAGTCTTCTACAGTCACATTAGCCAGCATGGTGTGGACATATAGTCTGACTTGGATATATTTTTCGGGTGTGGGAATTTAAGGTTTTCGCAGTCATGCTAGCGGCATCGCAAAAATTTTAAATATCATGATTCTAGAGGTATGTGCCTTAGTCGAGGACTCTGTGATTATCGTAGCCTTGCTTACTGGTATGACGAGGATTTAGAGCACCAGGATTTTGGATAGACGCATATGATTATCAGATTGTACCTTAAATGCTTTTGAACATGTTTTTTCTACTTTTGTTTTAGTCATTCTCAAAAAAGAAAAAAAAGAAAAAAAAGAATTATTGTTTGTTTTGTTTTGTTTTGCTTCTCATTATTTGACTTAGGAGTAGCTTTAGCTGTTTTATAAACCTTGTGTAACTTCTTGCTATGAGTTTCTTCATAATACAATAAATCGATGATTTTTACTAGACCTTATCTTGGGTTTGATATTTTAGCTCTGGGTTTCAAAATGGTTCCTTATTTTAAACAGATAAATAGAACAGATTTTATCGTTATTTTCTTATTGTTATTATTATTGTATTGAATAATAATAATAATAATAATACTGTCTTGATTACATCAATCACCTACTTGCAATCTTGGTATGAATCTAAATGTTGGTCTTGATATGGAATTTGATTTTTATAATGGAACATGAGAATATATACAGTTGACACAGACCCTTGCCTGAAACGTATGCATGCTACACTTTGATTACCAACCTATCTAAATACATATTAATATGGTGTTGATGTTTAAATTCTCAAAACCCCAATATTTCTGGTTCTCTGCTTTTTCCAGCTTAAATTCATAATTTAAATATAAATTTCATGTTATTAGTTATGTTTACATTACTGCACTTGTATGTTATACATAGGGTTTCAATTCAAAAAAATTGGTTAAGTTTTGTGTTTGAATTTATCAAATCTGAGACCGTATGCATATTATAACCCTTTAACACTGGATTCTAAGTGATTAGTTCAATTTGCTGTTTTTTTTAAATGTAATATTTTGAGCTATATACATTGTGGTATGTAGGGATATAAATTTAGGTTTCATATTCTTACATGTTAGGCTGTGATAAACATTGGGTTGGTTGATGTTCAAATTTCTCCAAATCCTAAAACTGAATACATGTTAACATTTTCACATTGATTTCCAATGTTTAGTTCAATTTCAGATTTAATATGTAATATTGAACTGTATGCATAGCTAAATGTATGGATAGTATGTTAGGGTTTCTTCTCTATCATGTTAGGATGTATTGGAAGTATTGAGTTAGTTGTGATGTTTCAAATCCCTAAAAATCTGAAACTACATTATGTTAATATTACACTGGTTTAAATGTTAGCTTATTTCAGATTCTTGTATGTAAATGCTGAACTAAAACTGGATTTAACCTTTCAATACTAAAGCTATAACCCTGTACAAGGACACACCCACCCTAACTTAGTATACAATGCCATGTAAACCAATCCTTCCTCTCTATGTTATGTTCATATATCTATATAGATATATATAGAGTTTATGCTTACATGTTATAATGTATATAGATACATAACTAAATCTCTACCTCTTTATATAGATATGTATATGGTTGGCTATGCATGTTATGAGTAAATATGTTGTGTATTGTTGATTGTTTAACCAATATGCCATGATTAGTGTAACTTGATAGCTATTGTTTTGAAACCCAAATCCTCATATGCACTTTCATGTATATTTCACATACACATATGCCTGCTATCTAACCATATGAACATGTCCACATACACCCATACATACACGAACCACATAACCTTTAGAACTTACAATTTAGTCTTAACCGGATTAAGAGAATCCTATATATTGTGATTGGATTTCAATGCAATTGACTTTCATTCTTTAACTTTTGATTTTGATTTTTTTTTTCTGTACCTCTTTATAGATAATTTGTAGTTATCTTTATTTTATTTTTTGATAAGTACCAGTTTTCATATAGGATGGTAGACTGCCTTACAGTTTTGATGATTTGTTATTTCTGTATCTTTTCGAGTTTAATACCCTTGATTGCTTGTATGTTTGATACCCTATGACCATTTTGGTTAGCATGACTAGTATACCTAGATGAGACTTTCACTACCACCGTATGCCATGACCCTGTATGCCATTCTTTTAAATTGTACGATTTAGGTAAGTTCTGAGACTTTGATTGTTGGGGACGAGACTCTAGAAGAAGTACGACCATCTTAATTTCGAGGACGAAATTTTCTAAGAAGGGTAGACTTGTAACACCCACTTTTCTAAAATGAGAATAATTTTGAACTTTTGTAAAAGTTTATTATTTGATAATAGGATTTATGATTTATGAGAATTTTTAATTAATTTAATACTATTTAAAATTGGTGAATTATAATTTTGATGTGTTAGCTAGTGAACCCTAGAACTGTTGAGCCTAAAGATTAACCATGACCATGGGGACCTAACCATGTGATTAGAATGACTATTTACAACTTTTTAGGCTAAGGATATTTTGGTTATTTTGTGACTTTTGAATTATTTAGAATTTTGATTAATTGGTAAATTTTAGATTATTTTAATAATATTTAAATTAATGTATTATGATTTTGGTCATTTTTCATATTTTAATATTTTGGAAAAAATTTATATTTTTAATATTGTTTTTATTGGATTTGTTTAGTCAGGTTTGAGTTTCGTCTCGTTCCGACTTGTATTGTGACCCGGGTAGCTTAAACTCTAGATGGGACCCAATATTAAGTTAAGCATGGCCCAGAAAACCCAAACTTGAACCTAGATCATCATTTTGACCCCAAACTTGAACCTAGTCTAGACTTAACCATATGAGACTAGAGAGGGACAATTAGGACATTTTCCATTAGCCATAATGGACACTTTATGGCAGCCACCTTTAGGGGAGAATGATTCATTTCATTCATTACAATCTTGCCTCTTTTATTTTTCTTTTATTCTTCCCTAATTTTAGAGAGCCTTCCCATTGATTTGATCTCCAAATCAAATCATTCCTTCACCAAACCTTCCCTCAATCATTTCCATTCTCCAAGGGAAGGGTGCTACCAAGGATTGGAAGAGGAGTGCAAGGAGGAGTATCCACTTTGAGGGATCTTCGTATCAGAGCCGTGTCCTAAAGGATTTCATTGGGATTCCACTCCCAATAGGTAAAATCTATCCTCTAAATCGATTTCCTTTGCATATAAATTAGTTTTGAATCCGTAGGATCCATCCTCATGTATGTGTCCCATTTAGATTCAAATTTGAGGCCTTTTGGAGCTCTCTTGAGGATTTTATATATGTGTCTTGTGTCTTACTTGATAGATCCCAAATTAGGATACCCCATGTGTATGTATGTATGATAATAGTTTAAGTAGATATTTAAATTCAGTTTTAGAATGGTTAGAGAGTGGATTGATCTTAGTTAGGATGGTTAGAATGAGTTTCATTTGGATACCTATGTTTGTATCCAAGTATCTTGGCCTATATGTGTTCTTTTGTCCAAACAACTCAAATTCGTCATAATATTCATCCACATTTTTATTAACCAAAGCAACTTAGAAATGTCATAACTTTTAACTTAGAACTCCGATTTATCTTCCGTTTTTTTAAAAGAACCGTATAGAAGCTAGCTTTCCAAATATATATTTTAATAAGCCAAATTCTTTCTGTAACTTTCTGTATAGTTATTTGAGTGTCAGTTGTACGAAAGACAAACGTGTTTCGGTATTTTTGCGATTTTGGGAGCTTCCGGATATGAAAATGCGATCCGTTTGAAGTTTCGGAAAGCTAACACGAAGAGCTACGACATACTTTAATCCTAGAATTTAGTTAAGGATCAATTGGTACAGTATAGGTTTTAAGTAAAAGAGTGACTACACGATATAGGTATTTTGTGTAACCTATGAGCCTACGTAGTATGGATATTAAATGAATGTAGAGTATGTAATGCATAATATGTTAGATGAATGAAATAAAATGATATATATATATATATATATATAATATGTATTCTCTTTAAATTAATATATATATATATATGGTTGAATGCAAGTATGTAGGAATGCAATCAATGTAATGTATGAAAGCAATGCATAAATGCATGAATGAAATAATGATATATAATGTATGCATGAAAGTATATAATGAATGCTGGATATGAATGCAAGATATACATGTAATGATAGATATGAATGCAAGATATACATGTAATGATAGATATGAATGCATAATGTATAAATAATGTAATGCAATATATAATGATAGCATGTATGGTAATGTAGAATATATGATGCAAACATGTATATGTCCACTGTTTTCCTTTTTCTTATATTTTTCCTTTCTTTCCTTTTCATTTCAGTTTTTCTTCCTTTTTTTCCTCTTCTATTTTTACATGTTGCATACAATATATATAATGTATTGATGCATGTAAGTATTTAATATGCATGAATGACATGTATGTAATGAAAATAAGTATATACATGCAACTTAATGATATGTGAATGGATATAATGCATGAACTGAAGTATGCATGTATATGGGATATAAATGAATGATATATATATATATATATATATATATATATATATATATATATATATATATATATATATATATATATTTGTTAAGGTAATGTAATGTATGTATTCACATATATTTTGACTTAAATATATGAGTTTGTATGCATATATTATATGTATGCATTTATGCAGGAATGAATATAATATAATGTAGAGTATGCATATATGAATATAATGTATGCAAGTATATAATGTATTCAAATATGTATGTATGCATCTATGTAGGTATGTATAGGTGCATGAATGAATGCAAGTATGCATATGTGATATGTATGTAGGCATGTATGCAATGTATATATATATATATACATGATATGTATGTATGCACGTATGCAATGTAAGTATGTATGTATGTATTTCTATAAACTGCGTTAACCTATAACCTTTTACACATATGCATTCATACACCATTTGACACCATGTATCCCATGTCACATACACCTACCTATCACTATATTTGAGAGCATTAACACATACCCTTTCATACACATGCCAAACACACACACACACACTCACTTACTCTTTTACCTCTCTTTCTATATATATATATATATATATATATATATATATATATGTGTATGTTCCTATATATATAGCTTTCCTATATATATCTATGTATATGAATAAGTGAATGTGAATAATATATATAAATTATATGACTAAGTTTGTGTGCCTTGTTAGCTTATGGTTTCGTTTTGTGCTTGATTTAACAAGTGACTTAGGCTATGAGTTAGTAGCTATCTTGGATACTTGATTTGTATATACTTAGTTTGTTTAGACCTAGAATTGACTAACCTAGACTAGTTGACCATAGTTGACTAGAGTTGACCTAGATTGACTTAGACTCATGTAGATTGCATTATAATTTCAATTACCATATAAATTGAACTCTTTATAACCTATGTTGCTATAACTAGGACTCTGTGACTCCAGTTGGCCATCTTTTTATATCAGTTGTTCAGGGTATCAGGCAAGTACATTCTCTGATCATTTTATAACTTGTTAGAATTATATTCCTGCTTTAGATTACTTTACTTGATGCTGTCACAACATTATCACGGATTAGTACTATATGGATCTCTTCATGGATGTTATCCCCCTCGGGAGCATCGGGTACATTGTGTCATGTGCGTTTCACTTTCATCATGTACTCATGTTCTTTCACGATACATATACACTCTTGTGAATCATGTACTCTCATATTCACGGAGCCCTCATGTATACTATCATGTGCACCCTTTCATGGGCCTTCATGTGATATCATGTATAATAACACTGCTTAGATCCTTGTGAATTGATTGGGGAAAACGGGGGAGTGCTAATAGTCATGTGAACAAATTCCATAGTAGTATAGATCATGTGAAACTCCTTAGTGTAGATCATGTACTAATCTGTCCTATTCACATGTGCTATCCTGTACTCTACATCACTAGCCACTATTAGTTCTCTATATACAGTAGCTATTTACTTACAGTTCTCTTCTTTTACATCATGTACTTCCTTTCAGTTTCCTGTATCTTACTCTACTGTATATTTATATTTTCTAACCTGCCATGATCTGTTGAGATGTATTGTGCTCGCTCCTATCCTGACTGGACCTGTTGATAAATTTTACAGATAGCCTGGAGGTTGCCTGCTAGCCTAGAGGAGACACATGTAGAGGTTGTATAGATAGTCATTTCAGTTGTCATGAGTCGTATTCACTTTATGGATTACTGTATTTGAGCTTTGAGATGTATTTCTGGGTTTGTGTATCTTAGACACTTAGACTTCCATCTGCTGTATCTCTTTTGGATTTCATGTTTTATCTATCTTTATCATGCTCTACCTTAGATGTGATTGAGACTGTATCTGCTATGTCACCTCCATTCGGAGAGTATATACTGTACAGGTACCTTTATATTATTAGATGTTTGACCTAGGACAGCGTTCTACCGCCGACACTGCGGCGTAGGCTGGAAGTACCTACGCCTCTTGCCCTAACACTAGGGTGCGGGTCGTGACAAATTTGTACAGAGGCCGATACGATAAATTTTGACAGATACGCATCAAATTTGTCGTGCACACGCGGCTAATTTGAATTCTATCAAAGCCCACACGTCTACGAAGCCGTTACGCACCGTTCAATGCCTTCGGTTTGCGACCACGTCGCCCGTATTGGCGGGACGCACGTCGTATCGAGGGAATTTCTAGTTTTTAAAACAGATTTTCGGTCAACTTTGGGATCCAATTTCTCGGCACGTAGTCGATGAAATCGACTTCTGCGAATTGGGTTGTGGAGCCCTACATGTTGTCTAGAAGTGTGTTCAAATAGAATCTCTAATATGGCATAGATCGATCGAAATCGATCTTCAAACATGGATGATTGGACTGTACTAGTGTTCTGTTTTGGGACAGGTTTTTTACCGAACTTTGATTCGATTTTTCGGACAACCTAGCGCATGAAAATAAAACCTATTTGAAGGGATTCTAAGAGTTATAGATTGTGTTCATACTCAAAGTTGTAGATCGACAAACGATCCATCGGAAGACGAGAAATCTCCTCCCAAAGTGGGGTCGGCCGCATGCCCCTGCTGCTTTCGCATCCCTGTCCAGTTGCTGGTGCGCGGTTCTGCGGCGGCTTGGCCGGCCGCCGGTGGCCTGCAGCTGCGCGCGGGAGGCCAGGGATGGTTCGCCCAGTACTGGGGTGGGAGATGGCGGTATGAATTTTAGGGTTTTCATTCTATTCCTCTCCATCTCTCTCGGTTTCTCTATCAACATATGTATACTCTCGGTATCGAGTTATTTGCGTTTTCTGTGAGGGGGGGTTCAGCTCGGTTTGGCTCAGGAAGTTGGGCTCGGGCCTGGGCTGAGTCGTTTGGAATAGACCTGTGGGACTTATGCTGGGCTGGGATTTGGTAAATTGTTTTGCTTTGTTGTTTATATATTAATATACATGTATGTGTGTGGGTATGATTATATACGTATATACCTATATATATATATATATATTTACGTATATATATATATATACGTATATACGTATATACCTATATATATATACAATTTTATATATATATATATGTACCATGTCTATATACCTACAATGCAATAAATACATAAAATAATTTATACAATATATCTTATTATAATATTATATATTTATATATATACACAACTCACATATATATATATATATATATATATATATATATATATATATATATATATATATATATATATTTTTATATATATATAATATATATTTTTTTTGTTTATATATATATATATATATATATATATATATATATATATATATATATATATATATATATATATATATATATATACACACACACACACACACACACACACACACACACACACATGATAGAATACTTCCAATTTTCTATAAAAAATCATAATATTAAATCTTTCTAGTATGGGGTATTATAACCATATATACCCCGATATAAAATATATTTATTATATAAAAAAAGAGATAACCAATAATAATTATTTTCGTATATATACTCATCATTTATCTTAACAATAATAATACCAAATGCAGGTGAACAAAATACAGTAATTCAATGCTAGATGTACTTGAAATTGCAGGAATAGCCTAGATATCGCCAACTGCACAAGGGTAACTAAGTATGGTGTTCATCCTATTTCTAAAATAGAATATAAATTCAATAATATATATATATATATATATATATATATATATATATATATATATATATATATATATATATATATATATATATATATATATATTCTTTATATATGAAATGCCTATTTAGACAATCAAAATTAATAAATGCAAAATATACGTCTACATGGACGTCTTTGGCCCCACTACAAGATTACATGTGTTCGGTTTCGGTTCAGTCCCAGTTCGGACCAAATCGACACCACCGGGTCTCCTACAAGTCAATAATATAATTAGTAAATAATTTATTATTAATCAGGGTCAAGCCGCAACTTGGCCTGGTTTTCTTAGTTAGGACATCCCTATGGCTCGCCTTCCCTAGCAGGGCTAATATACTAGTCAAAGCACGCCACTGCACTATCCGTACCATAATTTCTAGTCACCTTGTACTCTAATTCCTAACCATGACTAAAATCATCTACCGTAATAATTAACTAATTAATTATTTATAAAATCTAAAATCACCATTTAAATATAATAATAATAATAATAAAATATTTCAAATTTTTTGGAAAGAGGAGCTACAGTTTTGGAGAAAGGACTATCAAATATGCATTCATGAGTTGAATAAAATGATATGGTAATATGGAAAGAATGCTCGCGACCGTGGGTCGTCGAGGGGTCTCAAATGATAGAAGTCTTGAATGTGGAACTCAAAAGATAGTAAAACAATGAGAGTAGAAAGACAATCATAAAGGGAACTATGTTGCACAAAAGTAAATCAAACGTGTTGATTTTGTATGGGTGGGTGATGAGCTCATTCCACCAGTACAGTTGAGTACTGACACCCACATAGTTTTTATGTGCATGCACAAGTAGAAGCTCGTGGCGTGGAGCTCGCTTGGATGCATCGAGGCATGGAGTTCCTTGGTGATTCGAAGCGTGCGGCCACATGGAGTCAAGACTTATACGGGACATAATGTATGGACGTCGCCTTCCGAAGCTTCCGCTGGCTCAAGCATGGTATCAAGAGATGAGAGAGAGAGAGAGAGAGAGAGAGCAGAGTGAACTTGTAATGTGAGGAAAGTGAGCTCGAGAGACTGTAATCTTGGCCTTGTGCCCTTTGTAATATTTGTTTCAATATCAATAAAGAGCTTCTTTGAATAACTTGTTTTGCTTTAAAATTTTTGCTGCTATTATTCAATGTCTCTGTATGGGACTTCTTTGCGACGACCCCGTCGCAGCCGCTGAAATCGGCCGTTATGGAACCCGCCTAGCACGAACACAATCTAGGCTCGTACGGCATCACGCCTTAGCGAGGACGATCGCTCCTATGGTAGCGGGGCGACATCGCCAATGTGGCTAGATCATCCTAGTTACAAAGGAGATGCTGTCCGATTTTTCTAAAATATTTTGAAAACCTTTTTGGTTTATTTCTCGAGTTCAGTTCTTGAAATTTGATAATTTTTGGGTTGGTTGACTTTCAGATACCACTTTTGGGCGACGACCATATCGGTCCATGGGCCCTAGCGAAATGCAAACGAAACCAGAATTTTTGGACGTTGAAGCATAAGCTAGAATGCAACATGACATTTTGGACTAAGTCTGAGACTTACCATATTTTTATATTAAAATTAAATTATTATTTGAGAACGTGTTACTGGCCAATAGTATTTTGGGTGCAGGGCCTCGGCCTGCTGAATGGACCGCTTTCCGACGTTCAGAGTTCACCAGCAATTTAATTACTTTAATTCAATTAATTTATGTAAAGTGTTGTAAGGGCATAAGCCCAGTGTATTTTTTTCTCTGTGGTTTTGTAATTGTGTAGTATAGTTTTGGTTTCTTTTGGTTTTTTCTAGTTTTGTTAGTTATCGATAAACGCGTAGAATAATAAATTAAATATTTATAGAAAATTAAATAATTTTTCCATATTTAGTTAATAATAAAATATAAGTTTGTATTATTTAAACAAATTTACGTTTTTCTCATTTAAAGAAAAACCTAGTTTTAGATATATTACAAAATACAAAGTTTTGCCAAATAATCGAAAAATACAATTTTTCCCAATAAATGTTAACTTGACTTTTATTTCGTTAAATTAATGATTTTAAATCGCATCGATAAACGTGTTATGATAAAATAATATAAAACTTGACTAGGATCAATTTTAGAGATTGTAACTAGCACACCTAGATATGGTTCAATGATGATGGTTCTAAGTCAGAATTTCTTAACTGTAGGATTTCGAGGACGAGTCTGATTTCTTTCCCAGTACCGACTTCCAATCCAGTCAAAAACCAAGGCAAGTACGGTTATGTTTATTTGGCAATTTAATTAGTAATTAGTAATTTGCATGCTTAAACCACATTGCTACACGGAACTCTCTCCTAGAGTATTGACTGTTATTGATTGTGGGATATTGGGGAATAGTGTAGTGTTTTATGACCAATACCTTCATATTGCATAATTGTGCGAGCTTACCCCTCTTATACACGGGGATAAGCCGTATCGTATCGCTAGGATACAATTGTACAACCCAAGCCGGTCATATACATTACCTATTCAAATCACATTGTTTTCAATTGTTGGAAATTTACATGGAAAATATTGTTCAAGTATTTCAAACTGTTAAGATTGCAATTATTCCATTATTATTTGAATTGTTAGATTTTTATAATTGTACTTTGCTCCTTTCCTGACTGGATCTCCCATCCCCAATAGATCCCATTGATGAAGCTGAGCTATTGATTAATAGCTATTACGATCCTGAGCTTTACCCAGCTGTGCTGCCAGAGTCCCAATCGAAGGATGTTGATATCGGGGCTGATGAGCCAACTTTCTAGATGATGACATTCATTTCTAGTTATGATGTTTGATTTTAAGACAGTTTATTTCAGTTTTATATTATCAGATGTATCTTTCTTTGGACAAAGTTTTTAATATTCGTAATTTTAGAAGTTGTGACAAATATATTGTGTTGTTGAGATTACCTACAAGTGGATACAGCTTACTGCCGCCGTCTCACAACGGTGCAGGCTGGGCATGATCCGATTCGACCCAACAATTTGGGACCGGATCGTGACATGTTGCCGCGTCCCTATGATCAACGATACCAATAACAAAAGATAAAGAGAAAATAATGAATTGAATCATATGCTGGATTATATGTTGCCGCTTCATCTGTTTCCATGTGAATAATATCTGTTGCCTATGAATATGCTTCAATGTTTAGATGTGTACAGAAGGACTTGTACACGTTGCCACAACAAAAAGAGTTGTCCTAAAGCTAGGAGCTATAAGCTCTGTCATAAACCAAAGCAAAGCATAAATACATGTGTTGTATAACAGTCGCCTTACAGAGTATACATAGGTCCTGGACAACTTGTATACAAGGAAACTAGATCTCTCGGGCAGTTCTGGAGGCGCCTGGAATCGCTTGGCCTGAGGAAGATTGTCTAAACATTTTGAGATACAAGAAACCTCGAGTATTGCATCAATGTCCAAATAGCGACGAGCTGAACCTATGTGTCACATCGGCTAATCACGGGAAACGACCCATGGACCAACATATAGTTAGGTGCATTTATGAAATCAGAGTGCATTGCAACCTAACATGAGATGCGGAGTTAAACAATATACTTTTATATCATATGCAAATTGTGCTAACATGTCTTATGCAGGGATGACTGTCAGCGATGGGTAAGTTGATTATGAAATATTCTTCTGTCTTGTTTCGTATGAATTGTTAAAAAGAACCTAGACAAGTAGAAAGAGCACTAGTAAATATGTAGCTTCACATGTTGAATTAGTGTAGATATTTGTGAGTTTCGGCGAAGAGCTGCTCGCCAGTACATGATGTGTGCTGACCCACGTTGTGGGCATCCTTTTCAGAAAGTAAAGGAGACAGGGGAATTTCAAGTGAGGCACTAAAACTCGTCTAGCCCAGTAGAGCTGTGGACTGCCTCGAAGCTACTGTTCATTCCAGTCAAGTTGTAACTTTCTTTTTCCTTGAAGGTGTCTTTTCATTTCCAGCATGTAATAAAGGGATATGATGTATGGGCATTGCGACTATTTTCAAAAGAGAGTTTTAAAGAGAATCATGTAGCCAATATAAGGCAATCTGAGTTTGCAAAGCTTTGTACTTGTATTCCTATCAAGTTTATCAATAAAAGAAGTATTTCCATTTCAAATCTCTGTGTCCAATATTTGGTTTTCTGTAATAAATGGGTGCATGCGTGTGTTTTGCTTGACTAGTTGTTTTGTGCAGGTATATTGGCCTTGTGCAAGTGCAACTTAGGTTTGCACGGTATCACGCCTTAGCGAGGACGAACGATCCCGCAGGGATCCAGGCAAGACGGACGACCCTAGCGGGATCGGGGCGTGACAGCGAGTGTCACACCCCGCTCCCGTAGGAGCGATCGTCCTCGCTAAGGCGTGATGCCGCACGAGCCTAGATTGCGCTCGTGCAAGGCAGGTTCTATAACGACCGATTACAGCGGCGGCGACGGGGTCGTCGCCCAGAAGTCCCAAGCAGAGACATTGAACACGCAGCGAAAATTTAGAACAAAACACAAATAATTCAAAAGAAGATCTTTATTGATATCGAAACAATGGTTACATTGGGGGCGCAAGGCCGAGATTACAATCACTCAAATTCACCCAAAGTACGATGCCATATCTCGTGCCGAAGCACGTGTCTTTACGTATAGCCGAATCGTAGGCTTTATAGTACTTTGGGTGCAACCGAGCACACATTTCACCATTTAACGCATACCGTGCTTACACTTCCTTTGTTATATCCGACATCGTGCATGCGGATTCGCCGCTTAGCACGCCAATTATCTATATGAAAGGCTACTGGCATGACAAGCCATCACGGACATAGCTCGGGCAGGCGGCGGGTCCTTCAGCGCAGGTAGCGAGCCCCGTTGAAAGCCTCCGACTACCCACGCAATAAAAGCATGTGCTGCTATAACGTCTACCTCCTACGACGACTGGGCCCGGTGCCCAGGCGTATAACTAGTCTAAGCAAAAATCCTTGTCGACAAGGTGTCCAATGACCACACACCTACGAGACATCTAGACTCACGTAAATGCATGGCCTAATTTGTTGGTACGACTGGAACTATACTTAGCAACTCGTGCTCTAAACCACCCTTTGTATTTCGTGCATCCGGGCTGCGAGACTCCCAACCGAGGGAACGCCTCGTACTTCTTAACGTGGATAGGAACGCGAGACTCCCAACCGAGGGACCGCCTCGAAACACCTTAACGTAGATAGGAACGCGAGGCTCCCAACCGAGGGACCACCCCGAACTTCTTTAAACTCGAAGGAACGACTACTACGTAGCCTTCCAACCTAACTTGAACAAAACGTTTTCCTTAAGTGCCATGGGCCGTGGTTAATTTTATATTGTGCCATCCGTGGCTCATGCCTTTTAACTGAATTACGTCTTACGCGACGCTATCACCCAAGTCATATGTTATATGACGGCCCATGAGATCATGGGACTATTTAATTTGACAACCGCAGAAGGAGCGGAACGACACTTAGAATGACTTTGGTCGATCGGCATAACTTTGCCTAACTTACTCAAGCCTACAACTTAACCCGAGGGACGAGCCAAGGCTATGCCAAGCCTTGCGCAGTGGAAACGTGCATGCTTTATCGAGCATTTACGCGGGCGACGCCTATGACTTAGGCTAACTCATCGTTTGTGTCGAATACCAACTTTTCCTTCTCCCAAGCCGCGGGACGGAGGATCGAGTGTCATTTTCTAAGCACGCTGAGCACCAACTCTAATCAGACCGTGGGACATTTTCCATGTTCTAAACTCGATTTCGATCCGTCGGGATAATTTCCTTTAGCTATGTGGATTCGTCTCTTTTATCATTAAGCCTACTTGTGCAAGTTGAAAACACACGAATTATTAAGTGAAGGCAGAGATGAGGCAAGTTCATCGAAACTACCTACCTGAGCGATGTCTTCGAGTCGCCGTTGCAAGGCCAAGTCCGAACGCCGTCGGCGTTTCGATTCCTCCGATTGACTTTGCGGGACGGGGCACTACAACATACACCACTCAGAACAAGTCTCGTCCTCGAGACTTTCCTGAAGGCAACCCATCCTAACCATTTCTATGGCCAAGACTTAATCGTACACACTCAGCCTACGTATTTCTTCGATTTTGAGCCACGCTCGTGCTATCGCTAACTTAGTCGTAAGGCACACCAACCGATCAACCAACATTCAAACTCGTCTCAATTCAATGATCATCAATATTTCTTCGAAACTTACGATCTCAAAAATCCTCGACATTTTCTCATTCCTCAAGTCTCACTTGATTCAACGTATCACTTAGTTGGATTGTGCACATATTCCAGACGTCCCCAAAATACATGCATTTCAGCCAAGCCTCGTGATAGAGAATCCACCATCACCACTCGAGTCAGATCGTGCGCATATTCGAGCGTCCCTGATATACGTGCATGTCAGCCGAGACTCACGAGTGGTGTCACCGTAACTCCTATCGTTTCGTGCTCGAACGCCTGTCTAACCGTTAAGCTATGTCTTTTCGTCAGTACTGGAATCATAGTTCCCAAACAACGATATCAACACTGAACCCATCCTAAGGTCAAACCAAATCGTTGGTACGAGGTTTTCTACCCAAGCTCGCATCACTCTAATTTCTAAACATCGAGCATCGATTCTCTACACACATCCCAATGTTCGTCGCATGGGGTCCGAGTCGTTTAGTAAAACCATCCTACGATGACTTACATTTCAACCAATTCCACGTCGTATCAATATCGTTCATTCATCAAGCCGTTTCGTATACTCTATCTCTTCGAACACGTTTGACGTATTCCGCCTATCAATCCCTCCAAGTCAGGCACGCTACGATACGATTCATCGCTAAACCATAATTCACGTTCCTCATTCACGAAGTCATCTATCCCAATTCACGTAATCGATCACAAGGTCGTCTGACTTAACAATATGTTGCGCCCCGATCTCACGCGAGTCAGATTATCCACGGTGAGCATGAATCACCATACAACGCTCCAGCGGAATAATCATTCTCATCGGGCATAACACTTGTTTTGGGTCTAGACTAAATCATTCTCGATGCACGATTTGGACCTACACAATCCTCAAGTTTTATTCGAATATAATCGCAAGTCCTAACATCCTCGAATTTGCCTTCGTATCAAACCAACAAGTCGGGACAATCAAAGTTGCCGCGTCCTGATTTTTCCGAGTTCGATCATTCCCGCGACATGAATCACCATGTCAATGCTCACGCAGAATGATCGTCCCAAATCTGACGCAACGCATGTGCGAGGCTAGAGTTGCGCTCGCGCAAGACAAGACTGTCGACGTTGTGGTTATCAACGCAACCATTAAAACACGATTTCTTTCACCCAACGTTCGTCTCAATCAAAATCCTAAGTATTGCATCCAACCAAATAATAGCACTTGCACGATCGTCATTTACCGAGTCAGAGTACCTCCGAGTTATTGCATATTATCTTTGATACGCCTCAATACCATCGACGATATACGTAACCTGACGATCTTCGTTTGCAACGAATTCTGAGTCGTACGAATGATGCTATTGTCCGACTGGATAATCTCCTCGATATTCAATTTTAAGTTCGATTATTATCCCTCGAATCATTTACAAGATCAATTCGTTCAAATCCGAAATCACCTATCGTTCATCCGTCTATCTTAAGTCATCGGTTACGTACTTTCTCAATTCGCATTTATTCCATGCAACTCAAACCATCGAGCACATCGATTTCAATCCTCAGAATCATTTACGTAGCTTCAAATTTCAACTTTTCATGCACGCTATCTACCTGCCGTGCTAACTTTTCGTATACGATCCGTATCGATTTCCTTCAATCTGATTTCACCTACTCAATCGTTTTCGCGTTTCATACTCGTGCAATCCTCAATCTTTCACTCGAATGATTTCCAAGACGGACCATACACCACTCAGGATTCGAGTTATCCAATCTAGACCAAATCACGTTCGCGTTATTCGCTAAGACATATTTTAGATTCGTTCGACAAATCCCTAGCGTAATCGTTCACGTCGTATTGACGCACTAAGTCGTTCGCACTATTCCTCAAAATCCTAAACAATCTTCCGTGTACGCCTAAGCATTAGTCCAATAGCGCTTCTATTGATATACACTCTAAGTGTATCCCCGTTTCTGACCAAGCGGTACTTGATATCGGTTGTGACTCGTTTGCACCAAAAGGTCGAGGTGCGCGATACGCGGCACAACTTAGCCAAAAGGCCGTGCGCATGGCCATCTCGTATGGACTATACTCTGACTCCATGCGCTCATTTGCTCATGTAGGACTCGTTAGGCACGCACGCGACTCGCTAACTTTAGCACGTGTCTTCTATCAACTCAAGGTCGGCACCGTTCGGCCCAAAGGCCATCACCTATCGATGCGTTCGATTGAACGCATTACGAGCTTTCGAAAATATTAGAATTATTGTATGGACATGCCGAGGGACGTTTGAGAGAGAGCGCACCAACGATATCAAGTTACGGAAGCACAATTCAGAGCTTGCGGAACAACGAAGTTAAAGAATTCAATCGATAGTCCAAGGACGTAAAGCCGTGCTCTGATACCATTATGTCACGCCCCGCTTCCGTAGGAGCGATCGTCCTCGCTAAGGCGTGATGCCGCACGAGCCTAGATTGTGCTCGTGCAAGGCGGGTTCCATAACGGCCGATTACAGCAGCGACGACGGGGTCGTCGCCCAGAAGTCCCAAGCAGAGACATTGAACACGCGGCGGAAATTCAGAACAAAACACAAATTATTCAAAAGAAGATCTTTATTGATATCGAAACAACGGTTACATTGGGGGCACAAGGCCGAGATTACAATCACTCAAATTCACTCGTCTCACATTACAAATCACTCTGCTCTCTCTCATTTCTCGATACAATACTTGAATCCAGCGGAAGCTTCGGATGGCGATGCCCATACATTATGTCCCGTATAAGTCTGGTCTTCATACGGCCGCACGCTTCGAATCGCCAAGGAACTCCGTGCCTCGACGTATCCAAGCGAGCCCCGCACCACGAGCTTCTACCTGTGCCTGCACATAAACACTGTGTGGGTGTCAGTACTCAACTGTACTGGTAGAGTGAGCTCCTCGCCCACCCATACAAAACCAACACGTTTATTTTACTTTGTGCAATACAAGCCCCTTTACGATTGTCTTTCTAGTCTTGCCTTAGGATCGATTTTAGGACCGACCCCTTGGTCTATTTTGTCTCTAGACCGCCACCATGCCTTGCACTAATAATGTACTCGTACTTTACCGCTAGACTTTCTCGTTCCAATAACGTTAACTTATCATCTCGTGCTTGCCTTTCGTGCCATACTCAGGGACGTAACGACTCGGTCGTGCAATGAACTCGATTCATGCTATCGTATCGCTGAGACAATGCCTCATCGCTAAGTCTTGCTTATACTTGTGTTGTGACGACGCGGCCGTGCCTCACATCTCGAGGTCGTGCCCAGAAACTCAACATGGTTTAACCAAACTTGCCCTATGGCCCTTCTCGACTTAACTCGCAACGACCAACCTGACTTGTGGAACCGGTGTTGAGAACTCAAGTACGACGCCATATCTCATGCCGAAGCACGTGTCTTTACGTATAGCCGAATCGTAGGCTTTATAGTACTTTGGGTGCAACCGAGCACACATTTCACCATTCAACGCATACCGTGCTTACACTTCCTTTGTTATATCTGACATCGTGCATGCAAATTCGCCGCTTAGCACGCCAATTATCTATATGAAAGGCCACTGGCATGACAAGCCATCGCGGACATAGCTCGGGCAGGCGGCGGGTCCTTCAGCGCAGGTAGCGAGCCCCGTTGAAAGCCTCCGACTACCCACGCAATAAAAGCATGCGCTGCTATAACCTCTACCTCCTAGGACGACTGGACCCGGTGCCCCGGCGTATAACCAGTCTAGACAAAAATCCTTGTCGACAAGGTGTCCAATGACCATACACCTACGAGACATCTAGACTCACGTAAATGCATGGCCTAATTTGTTGGTACGACTGGAACTATACTTAGCAACTCGTGCTCTGAACCACCCTTTGTATTTCGTGCATCGAGGCTGCAAGACTCCCAACCGAGGGAGCGTCTCGTACTTCTTAACGTGGATAGGAACACGAGACTCCCAACCGAGGGACCGCCTCGAAACACCTTAACGTGGATAGGAACGCGAGGCTCCCAACCGAGGGACCGCCTCGAACTTCTTTGAACTCGAAGGAACGACTACTACGTAGCCTTCCAACTTAACTTGAACAAAATGTTTTCCTTAAGTGCCATGGGCCGTGGTTAACTTTACATCGTGCCATCCGTGGCTCGTGCCTTTTAACTGAATTACGTCTTATGCGATGCTATCACCCAAGTCATACGTTATATGACGGCCCATGAGATCGTGGGACTATTTGACTTGACAACCGCAGAACGAGCGGGACGACACTTAGAATGACTTAGGTCGATCGGCATAACTTTGCCTAACTTACTCAAGCCTACAACTTAACCCGAGGGACGAGCCAAGGCTATGCCAAGCCTTGTGCAGTGGAAACGTGCATGCTTTATCTAGCATTTACGCGGGCGACGCCTATGACTTAGGCTAACTCATTGTTTGTGTCGAATACCAACTTTTCCTTCTCCCAAGCCGCGGGACGGAGAATCGAGTGTCATTTTCAAAGCACGCTGAGCACCAACTCTAATCAGACCGTGGGACGTTTTCTATGTTCTAAACTCGATTTCGATCCGTCGGGATAATTCCCTTTAGCTATGTGGATTCGTCTCTTTTATCATTAAGCCTACTTGTGCAAGTTGAAAACACACGAATTATTAAGTGAAGGCAGAGATGAGGCAAGTTCACCGAAACTACCCCACCTGAGCGATGCCTTCGAGTCGCCGTTGTAAGGCCAAGTCCGAACGCCGTCGGCGTTTCGATTCCTCCGATTGACTTTGCGGGACGAGACACTACATCGAGCCTTATGCGAAAGTTTCTGAATCACCTGCGTCGATTTATTGCTGGCGCTTGTTATAACTCGTTCCTCCCGGGCCGAATCGGTTCCTTGGCCTAGGCAACCGTTCGAGAAAACTACACCTTGTCGACAAGTTTTCCAATGACCATTTTTGTATATCTTGAAATAATTCTCTCTCTTTTCTAGAACCTTATCTTTTCTCTTTTTGGTGTGAAACTTACATTTTTTGAGTAAATTACTCAAATTAATGCAGTCATTCCGAGTTTCCTTTAGCAAGTGAAGAGTCGTGCCTCAATTCATTGATTCTACACTATGGCGACAAGCATTGATTTTGTTTTTCATGATTGATTTTGAAATAAAGGGTCGAGACGAAGGAGGTCAGCCACTCAGCTTCAGGCGAGGGACTGGTTGGCTGCACTTAGACGTCGCCTACGCGATCACCGGCAATCGCATAAGCAAATGATTAGAACACTGTATTATTCAATAAATTCGATATGAATGCGAAGTTCGAAAATACAAGCCATGAAAACCATCGAAAATATTCACGAAAACACATTCACGAAAACCAAAACCAAAGCAAGTGCGACATAAAAAACAGAGGAACAGGAGGTCTCTCCTGACTCAGCCGCCGAGCCAATCCTTGAGGCACAACCCGCTGAATATGGGACTTGATTCCGAAGAAGCCTTTCCACAACGAGGAAATGATCTTAATTCAATCGTTCCCGTTCGACTGATTCAACCGATTCTGACCTATCGGTCCCAACTGAATAGGTAGCGACAATGTTCCTTTCTCGCGCACCCCGTGGACGAAAACGGGGCACTACGTTAACCATATGATATTTGTGTTTTAATCATGATCATGATTTGCCTTTATCTTTTTTGGCAAAAAATATCACTCTTTATTATACATATGTTAACTCGGTGATAATATACTGGTAAATTAAACTTTTTGACTATTTTTGTCCTTATCTTCCTCTCTCTCTCTCTCTCTCTTTTTCTCTCTTTCTCTTGTACTTAGATAATTGTACTGTACCAGTCGACTGATGGATTTGGGCTTCTCGCAGTCAGTGTTCGACTCGATCCAGGATGTTCTTAGTCAAGCTCGGTTGGGTAGTTTTGGAATGGAGGCGGCTCCTCTGTCTTATGCCCATTCGCTCTTGAACAAAGGCATGTTGACCGGACGAGGATGCCTTGTCAAGCGTCCCTCAGATAACTAAATGTGGAACCAAATAGATGGAAAGCTAAAATAAAAAGAGAGAGTAAGAATGATTGTGTACTTGTACCGTCGGTCATCATGATATTTATAACTATGGAAAGCTAGAAAAATAATATTTTGTTGTCCCTAGAGAATTAGAGGGTGTTTATTTTTTGCACTATATAGTGATGAAACACTTTAAAATGCTTAAACAAGTGTGGGATCCACCAACTTAAGATCTTAATTTTTTATACTTTAAAGTGCTTATCACTATATAGTGACGCTCTTTATAAGTGGTAAATTGTAAGATCAAATCTTTAGCTTACAAATTGTCACTTATCCTATAAGTAAAAAAAAAACGACAATGGTAGCCTTAATAAAGTTAAATATTATAAATAGGTCGAAGAAATCCTAATCCTTTTAAATGGAAAACTCACCCCCTCCTCCCATAATATTTTGCATTTTGCATTTTTTGGCTGCAATGAACCACATGTGACATGTCAATTAAAAACTAGTCCTTCATTAATTTTTCTCCGAAAACTGATTATTTTTTTTCTTCATAAAATTGGAAAATTTGAAGATTAGGGCTTTAAGTTTGTTAAGATTGAAGTTTTGATCGGCAGCATCGTGTTAATAAAAATATTGAGGATGAATTTATATTTTTTAAATTATACCAGTGAATTTTGTTTAAAATAATGTCATAGTTAGTTCATATATTTATAATACACTTTAAAGTGATAAAGAATAAACAAAAATACTCTAAGGTGTACTATATAGTTATGAAAAAACAAACAACAATTGGACTTTAAAATGCTAGCACTTTAGAGTGCTAGTATTGTATAGTTATTGTTATGATTTATAGATAAATCCAATTTATGGATGCTCTTATTTCTATCTACAACCACCCTTATCTTATTAAGTTCTTCCCTCTTTATATCATGTATTCTTAATGAGAGAAAAAAGAAAAGAAAAGAAAAGACTCAGGCTGTCGGTATTAATAAATTCTTGGGGATCTTGAAGGGAGGATTCGACAAACCTGATGTTTTCCTATTTGTCCTCAACCAAGTAAGTTTATGAAATTGATATTTCCAAACCTAGATTACATGAACGATCTCTATGAAGCATGAACCTTAAAAATTCAGTTCTCTAAGTATTCTTTAAAAATAACATATATAATTAGTATAGATCATGGTATGCTGTGGATTTATTGGTATCAAAGTATTGAAATGATTCTAAATAAATATGCAGAATAATAAAATTTTCATGATTAAAGTTTTTGTTAACCGATGTGCATAAATATTTGATGTATATTATATACATTAATTTTATCTTTGGTCAAGAAATCATTATATAGAACATAGACGATTAGTTTGGATTAATATGTATGTGATCCATACTGCAAATCTGATACTATATAATTAAGAAGAGAATATTGTGTTTTTTCCTCTAAACAAGAAGAGGATATTGTGTTTTCCCCCTCTAAATTAAACAAAGACTCCATGCTCTGTACTCGAATCAGTCTTCAGAAAAAGTCATATCACCTACTTTTGCAAGGAATGACTTTTGTTTCCATGCTTTTTATGTGGTATTTATTTAAGATAATTGCTGGAGTGTTGTTACATGTAACGTATTAGCGCAGTTTGCATGGTTCTCTCTCGTTGAGATTCTTTTGGCTAACGTTTCAAAAATTGTGCTGCATGCATGTAGCTTAGATTTCACTAAGTTGGAATGCTATGATTGGGAATCTAGTCTCATTTTCATTCCCCTGAGAATTTTGCCTTTCTCCCCCAAAACCTGGCTGTGGTTGGATTCCTTATCATATAATGGTGGCGATTGAGAATCACTGTGTCATCACTAATTATTCCTCCTTTTAGCATAGGTGTGAACGGGACCAAACAAGTGCATGGCCATGGGAGGGAAATCGTTTTCTTCATCGATCCTACTCTGCTATGGCCAAGGAATAAATAAAGAAAGCATCTGCCTCCTGCCTATATTCCTAGCTAGCTTTTTATCTTCCATTTCCTTATTTTTCTCCTTTCATTTTCATTAACCCTTGCCCCTTTGTTTAGAAAGGATATATTGCGCGCAGCTTATTAACTAACTAACTAACTGCATGCATGCCTCCTTTTGGGTGGGTTAATTGTCTGATGATTGGCTGAGCTGCTTGCTTGCTACCTTGTTGGGGGGGGGGGGGGGGGGGGGGGGGGGGGGGGGGTGGGGTGGGGTGGGGTGGGCGGGCGGCTATTGGAAGACTTCTCTTGTAGATGACTGTGAAACAGAACCAACATCTTCAGAAATGTGATCAAAGAGTTGCTACTTCATTATAAGAGACATCAGTGGTCACTTAACATCTCCCATACAGAATTGATTTGAAGGTAAATTAGGTAGAAAATTCGTGAAACATAATGACCATATATATTGTGTTGTCTCATGTTTCTTGAGTGTTGCAATGATAGGGAATTATATCTCTAGAGTATGCAAAAATGATTCATCTGTCACCTTTACTTGCTAAATCAGGGAAACCATATCCTTAATGGTCAATGTTCAACATGCAAAGGGAAATATTTCTCTGAGTTGTTTGATTTGCTGTCATGAAATATAGCTGAGAGAATGGGGAATTAACACTAGATTTTGACTAGCCTTAAGATAATTATTTGGAGATCAATATCCCACCTCTGTTCTGCTAATCTTTTGTGGACGGATATTAGACATGCATTGCTTAGGCCCGTAATGCAGGTGTGTGTGTACACGGAGCGCAGCACCAATTTGTATTCCTAATTCATGTTACCTAATTAATTCTGATAATTTTTATTCATGAGATGTAACTCAAAAACCCTTAAATTGAAGACTTATTCAATGACTTGCGTGTATAATTAATAATTAATTAAGGGGAATCTTCTTACAGGAAATGCATGGAAGTAGCCATCTGTATATAGAAAATTTCCATGAAGGGCGAACAGAATTAGCAGACAATGAATCAACATCTGCCGAATCCTGTCCCTCGTGTCCACCTCTGTGGATATGAATGGTATACTCGTGCATCTTTGTCATCCTTTTACTTCTTTTACGGGTTCTATCTTTACCATAAAGGTTAAAGGAGTAGGAATCTCTAGGTGTATTTAAGAGAAAATTAAATAGAAATCAGTAGTAAAACAGTGCGCACAGACTGTTCAGTTAAAGAATAAGAAGTTAGATTAAACTTCCTTTCTTTTTGTTGCTTGATAGAAAGCAATTAGGACACGTCATATACATATAGCTATTATACTTTCTCTTTACTCTTTTCTGATTTCAACTTGTGACAATCAATGCATTAATTGACGTTGCAATTCTAAGAAAATTTACCACGTCAAATTTGTTTGTTAGGAGCTAGTAAGATTAGGGCTTGTACATCCTCTTAATATTCTGCATCCAGGGTGAAATTTTATAGGAATATGATGATTGTTTTATGAGTACAAAAACTTTAACATTTAACAGTTGGCTATAGTTCCACAAAACAATTGAAAAGTGAGGTGGGTTTTTTCATCTCTTATTGAAAGAGGGAAAGGTTTGTAGGATAACACTACTCTGCATCATAATCTAACCAATTTATTGAGCTTGTAAGACAGATTTGTCACTGTGATAATGTGTAGGCTTGGGATCAATTAAATGGTTTGACCCAACTACATGTCCTCAAATTGCTGTATATGGGTCCACAAGTCAAAATGTTAAAGTCATTATTGTACTCGTAATAATAATCTACAGGGAATGTATGCAGGAAAACGTAACTTAGCACAATTTGGGTCTCCTAAAATGGGATGAAATGGAAGGTTATAAGAATCTACAGGGAATGTAAAATATAAGTCATTGTCCCAAGCCAAAATGATAGATATCTCCTCCAGCCTGCTCTGCTGGCAAGAACTTCTGCAACAACTAACTAAAAGCATGAGTTAACTTACACATACTCACTCACTGTTTTTTGTAATATGCACAGGAAATGAGTGTCGTTTCTTGTTCAGATATATTCCTTATCTAAACACATTAACATCGATCCCTTCTGCTCTCTATATATAGGACTCGTGTTGGGGTTTGGATATCTCAAACTTTCACTTCTACTTCTATTATTCCCTACTCTACACTCAAAAGCCATCCCATTCCTTTTCTTGATTCCTAAGTGATATGGAGTACTCTAACTTGCAACGCCAGGCTGCCTACTTGAAGAAGACCCTCTTTGATCAGGTTGGTATCCTTGAGCTCCCTGCACCTACAAGCTGATATATGGTCTTCCACATTATAATACTTGCTTGCCCTTTGGGTAACATGTACAACATTGATCTCTTCTTGATGGATGCCCATTTAGTGTGGCATCTTAATCTTGTACTGATACCAAAGGTTGCTACAACAGCAGCAACGATAACATACTCTTTTATCCCAAATTTTTGGGTTCGGCTTTTCTGCCATTCGGCTCCGTTAAGGGGCCATGTCCTCCATAACACTGACAAAAACTGTATCTTTTTAGCCATGTTCGTTTATGCCTCTTATGGCTCCTTAATTTAAGTACTTTCTTATCTTGTACCAAGGTTGGATCTTATACTAGTAATGGTAATATCGTTATTACAACTTAATACTCGTATTTTATTTATGCAACGAAGATACGCTGGTCTTTAACGTGTATGCCATGCATGAATAGTATCAAAATGGTAAGAGTAGTCAGCCTGTGGAGTGGTTGCTGAAATCGAGAGGGGGTATGCTTTGGCTTCTGTTTAGAGGAGTTGGAATTATTTCCCAATTGAAGAAGGGAAGAAACTCCAGCATTAGAGTTTGAATCATAATCTCTGTATGAAAAGGGTAATAAATGCTCTACGCCTACTAAGGAAGGAATGGTGACAAAGTAACAACCTAGGCTAACTTGGTGCGTGCATCCCTGTGCAACATGCAACTCCATCTATGATTCTATTACTATTTGGAGTGGAAGAACTTACTATTATGATATCTGCAGTACATTACCTGGCCTCAATGGTGAATTAAATTCTCATGGAACTCTACCTGTTTCTATTAAAATAAAACATCTATTAATTAGGTGCAGAGGAAATGGACGACTGTCTACTATATATTCTTCCTTGTTAATCCTCTTGCAGTATAGAATTAATCAGCCTTTTGAATTTGGATGAGAATGCAAAGTCTTTTTGCTAATTATATTAACATCAAAGGATATATACAGAGACCATTTTTTTACCGCAAAGTAGACAACTGTTTGCAATGCTATATATTTAATAATAATGTCAATTTTGATAATGATGTATATATATATATATATATATATATATATATATATATATATAATAGAGGCAATTGGTTTAGAGGAGAAACTAATTAAGGTCTTTTTCTTCAGGGTTACCTAGATGAGCAATTTTACCAGCTGGAAGAGTTGCAGGATGAGGTCAGCCCAAATTTTGTTGAAGAGGTTGTGACCTTATTCTTCAGGGACTCGTCTAGATTGCTTAGTAACATTGAGCAGGCTCTGTAAGTAGTCACAGTTGTTATATCTCTTCATACTGCATGGTTTCGATTTATTTATTTATTTTTCCCTTATATATATGCAGGGTGGAGAAGTGTCCCCCAGATTTTGGCAAGCTGGACGCTTGCATGCATCAGTTTAAAGGGAGTACTTCCAGGTAAAACTAACTTGATCTTATCCTCTGCTTATAGGACTAATTGAAGAGGTAGCCATTTGTAAATAGTTTATATATAGTATATATGATGTCTCTACCAAATGTTATTTTTGCATTGTTGCATTTTACACTGGCAATTAACAGAATACACAGACACTTAAATTGCCAGTAAAATCTGAGAAATAAATGAACAATACGTACAATCTTCGGAGGATAAACAGAATGAGGTTATATTCATTATTGTAAATTTCTTATTTAGTTCCCTGCACATGTAATTTCATGGTTTCATGTGCCTCTATGCCTTATAAGTTGCTTATTTGCCATCTAGTAGAGGAGACAGTAGATAAGTAGGACAATGACTAGCCCATATATACAATTGTGAATGGCTGGGTTCCTAGCTAGCTAGTTGTCAATATTGTTGATCCCACTTGTAAGTGCGCTAGCTAGCTTGTCTGCTTGACATCCTAATTACATACAACATTTGATTTCAGTGAAGTCAGCGCATTCACATCTATGAATGATACACTTAGATTTTCATTTAAGAACTAAGAAGATTAATAACTTCAATTGCTTCATATATATATATATATATATATATTTTTTTTTTTTTTGCTTCATATATATATATATATATATATATATATATATATATATGGTGATCTGGTGGCCCAACGGCCATTATTAGGCTGACAAGGTTCTTACTCAGAAGTAAAAAAAAAAAAAAACAAATTAGAAGGGGCTTTTGAATGGTTATTTCAGGATCCACCTGCACCAGATAGATTTGTTTGGTGTGCCACTTGTCAAACGCGCCAAACCAATTGATTGGTTTTGTTGATGGAACCATTTGTGGACCATATAACAACATCCACTTGGAACATCCAATGAACCATTTGAGGACCACTTGGTTTAGGGGGATTGTGTTTGGTTGCAAGTAAGTGGTGGTTGAAGTGAAAAAGTGACTTCACATATGAAAGTTTATAATTATAAATAAAAGAATACCAAATTCATTTTCATTCCACTTCCAAGTTTTTAACAGGACTTAAAGGCTCACCTCAACGTAACATTACAAGTGGGAAAAGCTCAACAACAAAGTGACTTCTTCACCACTTTTGCTTACTTGCAACTAAATATACCCTTTTATATATATCATTTTCTTCCCTTGTTTTCACCTTTCACAAGTGCTGGCTGGTTTAATGTACCAAGTTAAGTAATTATTATATATGATGAATTAGTACGTTAACGATTTGCATTTTTGCAGCTAGCTAGGATATCTAATGCCATGCATGGTTAATTTTGGTGCAGTATTGGTGCCTGTAGGCTCAAGAACGAATGCACATTGTTTGGAGAATACTGCTATGAAGAAAATCTTGAAGGGTCAATCTCTCTCTCTCCCCACCCAAGACAATGTTTTCTTCGTGGGATGATTTGGATACAATTTTTTCCTCTCCTTGTGATATATATATATATATATATATATATATATATATATATATGTGTGTGTGTGTGTGTGTGTGTGTGTGTGTGTGTTTCTTGTTTACATGCATGTGTGAAATAAGGAAAGCCTCTCATGGGACGAGCTGAAAAATGAGGATTTGATCTTGTGGTCTGTACCCCGCCAAAGGTCTTGGTCAAAACCCTTTGGCAAGGGTATTCCGAGAATTTTTCTAGGGTGGACAAAAGTATTACCTACTTGAAAATATTAATAAAAATTACAAGTAGTAACGACTTCTTATACGTGTAATTTGCTAAAATAAAAATCATCCCATCTTTAATTAAAAACTAAAGATGATACAAACTAGGACAAAGGGTATCAGTGAAGCAGAACTACACTCAAGGATTATTAAGGAACCCACTACCATAGGTCCTCCAAAACCAGTGCCTCTTCGGAGTACCACAAATTTGAAAAGTGAAAAATTAGCCATGGTAAACCCACTATGGGATGCACAACGGAGACGTAGAAGTGAAATGCAAGAAAATGGAGTAAATGTGAAGCTGCTGCTAGCAACCCGGTCTCCCAACTCGGTTTATCACCAAGGGGCATCATACTAGGCGAAATCTTGGTTAGGATTGCTAGTACATGGTTGATTCTTAGTGTGTTTTTGTATGTGAAGTGTAAGGAAGGGTGGTAAGAGTTTGGTCATAGTCTGTATATCTAGCCACGGTAAGTGTTAGTGTGTACCTGGCTCCCCATTTTTTTAATTTTTGCTAATTACCTCCTTCTATATACGTATTTTACCTTCATTTTTTTTAAACTTATATATATAGGCTTTTAAGTATTCTTAGTTGGACCGTATTTCTTTCTACCGTTCACATTAGATCACTAAAGTGTCCAATTTCTCATGAGAAAAAAAAACAATCCAATGCTGTATTCTCTCCAACGATAGTGTGACTGCATATAGTGGGTTGTAATTGTAAATTCCTACTAATATATATAGATCTCAATTGACATAATGCAGATGCTTGAGATCTTTCCAGAAGGTGAAGAGGGAGCATTCTATCTTGAGGCAGAAGCTGGAGGCTTACTTTCAGGTTCATATCCACATCTATATATATATATATATATATATATATATATATATATATATATATATATATATACAATTAGACACTCATTGCTTTGCTCTAAAAAAGAAAAAGTGTCAGTTAAGGATGCTGAAACAACCTCCCCAGTATGTTGTGGTGAAGGCTGTATGGCCTACTGCAATTGCATCCTAACTCTATATCAAATTAAAGCCTTACCAAGTTAATTATATCAGTTAATTAGAAAGCCTAGCAGTCCCTTTCTCTTTTCTCTTTTACTTTCAGTTTTAAGAGCAATTTTGTCTAAGCAAATTTCTTTATTTTTTCAGTTGTTGAGACAAATAGGCCCTACGGAGAGAGCTACTAGATCTTGCAAATGAAAGCAGACGATCTGGAGGCAGTGCACGCGCGGCTATATATATATGTATATCACTGATATAAAGAGTTATAGCTTCAATAAAAACAACCATGTATCGTGTAAGTTAGAAGTCTTGCAATTATGGATAATGTTCCCAGTTATGTAGTTTATCCAATGCATCAATCTAATATGCAATCTTCTGTTCTTGTCCTATTTTTCTGTATGACAACTATTGCAACCGGATCACATCATACAGTTAGCATAAAAGTAATATTACATCAAATACAAATTACTCCTCTTTATTGTAATTATATATACTGATGCTGAATTATCAATCTATAGTGACAATACATATAGCAAGAAATTAATTAAGCCGTTTATCCCTCTTTCTGGCATGCATCCATCGTTCCTTTTCCTCCATCCAGCTAAGCTGTGATGAGTATATAATATTCATGTATGTATGTTCAGCTCAAAATGGATGGTAGGTAGGTAGACTAGGTAGCTAGCTATATATGGAGAGAGAGAGAGAGAGAGAGAGAGAGAGAGAGAGAGAGAGAGAGATGATCAAGTTTGGAGAGTAGCAAGGTCGAAGAAGGGTCCTTTCTTGCTCATGAGTTGAGAATAGGTTCCTCGCTCCATCACCTTGCCTTCTCCAACAAAGGCAATCGAGTCCAGATTCTTGATGGTGTTGAGACGGTGAGCCACTACTACGGTGGTCCGGCCCACCATAATCCGGTCTAGAGCTTCCTTCACGACGCGTTCTGCTTGTGCATCGAGAGCGCTCGTGGCCTCATCTAACAAGAGTATTTTCGGGTTCCTTAGGATGGCTCGTGCTATGGCAATCCGCTGTTTTTGTCCTCCAGATAGCTGTAACCCTCTCTCGCCACAATCCGTATTGTACCCGTCTCTTAGTGATCTACAAATTAATATTATAACATGCATGATTAATGATCTTAGTTATTAAAACGATCGAGTACTAGGAGGTGGTGAAACTAATTAAGAAGGGAACTTACGAAATGAAATCATGTGCATTTGCGGCCGTTGCAGCCTCCACAATTTCCTCGTCACTGCAGGAGGAGGAGGAGGAGGAGGCTTCATGAGGCTTCCCAAACGCAATATTATCACGTACACTCCCTGAGAAGATGACCGGCTCCTGGCTAACAAGTGCTGTGAATCCTCGGTACCAAATGATATCCAATTCCCTTATATCCATTCCATCCACTCGAACTGCCCCTCTTTCCACATCATAGAACCTCTGAATCAATCCAATGACAGTAGATTTCCCGCAACCGCTCATCCCAACTAGTCCCATGCTTGAACCGGCTTTTATATCCAGGCTAAATTCTCGCAGCACCGGATATTGCGGTCGGCTTGGATAGGCGAAATCGACCCTCTTAATCTCTATCTTCCCTTGTACCTTAGTATTTCCCGGCCCCTCCATTCTTGTACTACTCCCCTACACCATCATCACATGAGGAGACATGCAAGTAAGTACATTTAATTAATTTTTATCAAAATATATATATATAGTACTCACTGTGGCATTAGCAGCCCCTGCAGTAGGAGGAATAAGGCTCTGCCTATCTAGCACCTCAAAGACTGACGCGACTGCCGTTGCTCCCCTGGCCAAATCCGACGTCATGCTCCCTGCTTCTGCAATGACCTTTCCTGTACTCACCAAGATGAAGAAGGTTTTGAATACATCTGTAGCCGTTACTTCTCCAGCCTCAACCAGTTTTCCTCCATACCAAAAGTCCAGAGCCCACGACAGGAAGGACAGGCAAGGAGACAGTCCCATTGCGAGTCCGGCAACCCACTTCTTCTTCCTTGCCGCCCTCAGTGGCTCCTCTTGAGCTTCTTCAAACAGACGTAGCACGTTTTCCCCACACCCAAAGGAAGTAACCATCCTGTGGTTGTACACTGCTTCTACCGCAATCTGAGTGCTTCGGTTCTGTGCCCTTGCCAGATCCAGTGAGACGCTCGATAGCACCACCTTCTTGGCATAGTAACATAGGATGGACAATGGCTGGACCGCAATCATGACCAAAGCCAGCTTCCAAGCAACAATTAGCCCCATCGACACAGCGATTGCAATAGCTGAAGCCGTTTGCACCAGCAGAGAGACCCTATCAGCCACCAGTGTCTTCACCAGGGAAGCGTCGTGGCTGAGCCGAGAGCATAGTGCCCCACTCGAGTTCTGCTCTTCGTCGAACCATGATGCCTCGAAGGTTAAGATTTTGCCGAGCATTCCGAGCCTAATCCTTCGAGTAAGGTGCTCACCCATGTAGGCAAAATTGTAATGTTGGAATAGATTGGTAAGAATGGATACCACAGAGAGTGAGGAGAAGATCAAGGCATAGTGACTGATCATGTCTCTCATCTTGTTATGGTCTTGGAGGTAAAAGGCGCCAAGCATGCCACCAATGGAGAAGGCATAGACGGGCTGAATTGAGCCGAACACAAGTGCGGAGAGGCCTCCGGTTAGAGCTTGCTTCCATTCTGGGGAGTTCATTGAGAGAAGCCTGAAGAAGCTGGATGGCGCCGGCTGGAAATTAATGACGTCTGGAGGAGGATCATCATCATCATCCTTGTTGTTGGAAACGAAGGAGGCCGGGCTGGCTTTGCTCAGGCTTAGCCGGCTTGCGCTGCAGCTTCTTACAGCAGATGAGGGTCTGTCTGCAGCAGATTCTGGATCCTGCAGTACCGAACTTGCTATCCTTTGTAGCCTCACCAATCTCGAATAGTGGCTCTTCTTGTTACTGATAAGAGCATCGTGAGTGCCAATCTCTACAATTTTGCCTCCATCAACAACTGCGATCTGGTCTGCGCGCTTAACTGTAGAAAGCTTGTGAGCAACAACCTGCAGATCGACCATCAAATCGTCATGTGTCTTTAGCTAGAGGGAGTGATCAAGCTAGCCTTCCATGCATTGTTGTTGCAGAAATTAAGAGCCTGCTCAGGCATGGAATTAAACTAAATAATTACTAGCTAGGTCATTGTTGTTGCAGACTGATCATGCGTGGCTTGGAATTAAATTAAATAATAGGCTAAATCACAACTTGATAGTTGATATCCTCAACTATTCGAGTTTTTCAACTTGATACCCTCAACTTTGATAGGTGCTAACTTAATACCCTCTCTCCCTCCTTCCCCTAACGGTGTTAACCGAAGGAGTAAAAAGACAAAAAAGTCCCTCCCTATTTTCTCTCCTCCCAATTCCTCCGGCAAACCATGCGAGTGCGCGGGACAGCGTGGCGAGGGGGCGGCGCGTGCCAGTTGGGTGCGGGCGGGAGATCGCAGGCGGTGAGGGGGCGGCGCGTGAGGGGGGCGAGGGCGGGGTGGGGTGGGTGGGGAGTGGGTCGAAGGCGGCACCGGAGGTGGCACGGGCGGCGAGGATGGGGGGAGGCACAGTAGCAGCGAACATCAGCACCCGTGGGTGCGTCGCGGTGAGGGGAGGCGCGAGCGCAAGGCGGCACATGCGCGGGTGGCGCGGGCGGTATGAGGGCGGCGGCGGGTGTTTGTGGGGAGAGGGCGGTGCATGGGAGGGTGGGGGGGGGGGGGGGTGGTTAGGGTTAGGCAGTAGTGGGGAGGGGTGGTGGCAGGGCCGGCCCTGGCCCAGGACGGCCAGGGCGACCGCCCAGGGCCCCATAAAATTTGGGGGCCCAAAAAAATTAATTTAAATGTATATATATATTAGTAATCTTATATTGAAAATAGAACTAATATATAATATGATCCTCTTTTATCATAAAATATTTGTGGTGTAGTGATAGTTTGTTATACTTGTACACAAGAGGTCCTAGGTTCTAGCCTTGGCTGTATCATTTTTTAGTTCAATTTTTTTATATTATATATGGGTTCCATTTTAAAAATTTGCCTAGGGCCCCCATTAACTCAGGGCCGGCCCTGGGTGGTGGCGGAATGGGAAGGGGGGTAATTTAGGAATATTGTTTTCTTTTTCCTTTTTTTTAAACTAAAAAGTTAACTTTGTTTTGACGGATGGTACCACGTTAAAAATATTAGTTGAGAGAGGATATTAAGTTAGCACCTGTTAAAGTTAAGGGTATCAAGTTGAAAAATTCGAATAGTTGAGAGTATCAAGTTGTAATTTGGCCTAAATAATAATTAGGAGAGGCATAACACATAGGGCCAGTTTGTATACATGAAAGTTAATCCTTCTTCGCATTGTATGTACATGAATCCTTGAGAAGTTACAAAAACATGTTTGAAAGTTAATCCTTGGCATTGTGTGTGCACGCTGTTTATATGCAATTGAAGCAACATTTACTGCAATTAATATTTACACCAATTTAAGTTTTTGGTTATTCTAAAATAAGTCATAGACCGATATAACAGACGTTGCAATTAGAGAATTCAAATTGTAGAGGAGATTCAAGATATTTATAGTGTTGGCACAGTACACATGCAGGCCGCGGCTAGCTCCTAGTTTTTGTGGGGTTGAGAAGGGCGTTATACGTACGTACCAGTGTTGTTCTTCCCATTGAAGCTTGGTCTAGGGCATTTTGGACCAGCTTCTCCGATTCAGAATCCAGGGCACTTGTGGCTTCATCGAGGAGAAGGATTGCAGGGTTCTTAATGATTGCTCTCGCAATTGCAACACGTTGTTTCTGCCCACCTGATAGTAATGCTCCTCGCTCCCCAACCTGCAATTAAGCAAGCAAGCATTCATTCATTCAATGTCAGTACTCTCAGCAGAGGATTAAATGTTGTTATAACTAGTGCGTGTGCATGCGTTGTGGTCCAAATGCATGTACCTAGCTAGCTAGCTAGCTACACTACACACGTACGGTACGTACGTACCTTCGTATCATATCCGTCTGGGAGCTGTCTGACAAAGTTGTGAGCATTTGCCGTCATGGCCGCTGCATAGATCTCATCCATAGTTGCGTCAGGCTTTCCTAACACAATGTTCTCCTTTATCGACATCCCAAAGAGTGCATGATCTTGACTCACAAGCCCCATCTTCCCTCTGATCCACTTCAACTGCAATTTCTTAACATCAACACCGTCAATTTTCACTAACCCCTCGTCTACGTCGTAGAACCGCTGCAGCAGTGCTATGGCGGTGGATTTCCCACTCCCACTCGTGCCCACAAGAGCGACAGTCTGGCCTGCTGGAATCTTCAGGTTAAATTCCGTGAGGATTGCCAACTCCGGTCTTGATGGGTACGAGAATCTCACGCCTTCAAATTCGACGTCACCATATATGTTGTCTAGCGTCCAACCTTCTGGGTCTTCAACATCTATTTTTGGCATGCGATTGATTCTCTCTAGGATCCGACTTGCAGCTACTGATGCCTCCGTGAAGTGTTTCACTTCAGGAAGTGCCATTCCCAGAGACCTGCATGCAACATATATATTTCTGAGGAGGTCCCATGTTGAGTTTAAATGCTTTCATTTCTTGGTACCACCTACACTTTGAAAGCTTGCAAGCATTGAGAAAATAGGCTCATTCTTTCGGCATATTTCTGCAATCTTTTTGTTTAATCGCCTATTCGGCGATTGAACTATCCATGGACCTATAGTGATTATGCATAGATTATTCCCTTTTGTGTAATTCGTTTGGTGACAATATTCTTACTTTTGTTATCACTTTCGGTTATAACATGGTTAAAAAATAATATTTTTGTTAATATTAATGGAATATTTTCTTTTGGAATGAGTTGTGATAATTGGAGGGACTCATAACTCCATTTTTTGATGGTTTGAGGAATCTTTAAAAATTTAGTAAGATTTTAAATACTTATCTATAATATAAAGCACAATGGGTTTTTGGTTCGACCCATGTACTTTGGTTCAACGATGATGAAAGGACTAAATTGTCCCTCTCTCTATAAGGGAGGAGGAGGTCCCATGTTGGGTGCGGAGCAACCGGTTGTTCCAACGGCACCCCCGCCTCCAGCTCCTCTTGTACCGTCCCTCCCTCCGCCGCCTCCGCTCCATCCTCGCCCACGTCGTCGTCGTCGGCCTCGTCCGCAACCCCTTCGTCGCAAGCAGCCTCACTACCAAAATATGGCAAAATTGCGACGGATTTAGCGACTCCATGAAAGGACGTCGCTAATTTTTGGAAATTTAGCGACGTGGCAACTTGACGTCGCTATTCGTCGCTGGTGGCGACTACTAGCGACGAATAGCGACAGTAATTTATTAAATGGAAATCTGCGTCGCAATGTCGTCGCTACACGTCGCTAATTATTTAAATATAGCGACGTCTCCTCATGACGTCGCTAAAGTTTTTACTTAGGGCACGCTGTTTCCTTTTTCCCCCTCACTCGAAAATTTCTAAAATTCCCCCGCCCCCGGCGACCTCCTCGACCCCTGGCGACCCTCTACCCCCCCGGCGACTCCCTCCCCCCGGCGACCCCTTCCCCCCCGGCGACTCCCTCCTCCCCGGCGATCCCTATCCCCCCCGTCGAGCTCCTCCTCCTCGAGCTCCTCCTCCCCCAATCCGAGCTCCTCCTCCTCTTCCTCAGGTAAACCTTAACCTAACTCCTCTCCCTCCTCCACCTCCTCTCCCATGGACACACACACACACACGGACACACACACACAGACACACACACACACGGACACACACACGGACACACGGACACACACACACACACACACACACACACACACACACACACACACACACACACACACACACGGACACACACGGACACACGGTTAGGGGTACAACTTGGGCGGGCTAAACCCGAACCCAATCGGATAAACCCGTTAATGGGTTGGGTTAGGGTTGAAGATACTCGGGTTCGGGCTCGGATTTGGGTTAAAATATTAGAAGTTTAATATACATGTGTGTGTGTATGTGTACATGTGTGTGTGTGTGTGTGTATGTGTGGCAGCATACAGTGGTGTGTGTGTGGCAGTAAAGACAGTGTGTGTTCTCAGCTTTGTGTGAATTTATGTCTGAGTTCATATGTGAGTGAGTGACTCTATGTGTGTGTATAGATATCCGGAATTTATGTGTGTATGAGTGGATAGGGTGTTAGCAGTAATGTGTACACGTGTGTGTGAATAGGAAATCAGTAAGCTAGTTTCAGTCCAGGTTTACCAGTGTGTGTGTAAACAGTACCTAGGTTCTTAGGCCAGTGTGTGCATGAGTGTATAGCAGTACATGAACATGTATGTGTGTAAATGTGTTCTCAGTTCATTGGGTACATGTGTATGAGTGTGTGTATAGGGAAATCAGTGCAGCAGTAGGTAGTATAGGTTCTCAGGTTTTAGTGTAATTGTGTGTAGATATCAGGAAATCAATTTTCAGTCGGGTGCACATATATTCTCAGGTCAGTGACATGCTTGTGAGTGTAAACATGTGTGTGATACATGAGAAATCAATGTACACAATCAGTTTACAGGTTGACAATCCAAATGCAATTCGAAAACCCATAAATCCCTATGCATATATGAACCCTAACATGTATATTAAACTCACTATCAGTTTACAGGTTAGATAATATGTTAAGGAAAGGTTTGGTAATAGGATGTGGTTTGTGTTAGAGAGTGAGAAAATTGTGGAAGATATGTTAGTAATGTTTTATATTAGAAGTTTTGTATTAGAGTTAGATGTGGGCTAGAGTGAGCGTGACAGGT
Organism: Iris pallida; assembly: GCA_029216955.1. NCBI lineage: Eukaryota > Viridiplantae > Streptophyta > Magnoliopsida > Asparagales > Iridaceae > Iris > Iris pallida. Next base: position 4,780,374 of record JANAVB010030817.1, on the reverse strand, counting down.
TGAGGTATCTTTTGATACCAAGATGGTATCACAAGATAATTAGGATTTACCCTATGAAAGGGTAAAGTTCTAAGATACTTCAAGATATGAAATTAGAGTATTAAGATACCATGGCATGGTATCGAGATACGAGGGCATGGTATTAGGATACCATGTTGCGGTAGAAAAGTGCCTAGAAACTAAGGTAGGGGCTTGATAGTGAGTTTACCTTGGTAAAGTAATAGGATAAGTCAAGATAATTGCCTAGAAGCTAAGGTATGAGTCTAAGGTGTTAGGATATGGTTAGAAATTGATTGTCTTGGTTGGTAATGGTTAGAATTAGTGCTCTTAGACTAGTTTTAACCTCGGTTGACCGTTTTGACCAGAAGTCAACGAAAGTCAATCGAAAGTCAAACTTAGCCTAAAAGTGACTAGAATTGACCCGAAACCAAACCAGAGTTGACCACTTGACTGAAAGTCAACAGTTGGTCAACATTACCCGATGGACCCGACCCAACCCGAGTTCAACCCGATCCTCCGGGCTTGGTCTTGGGCTTCATATGTTGAACCCGAGGTCGGGCCGGACTTGGACTCGGGTTAGGCTTATGATTCATCTGGTTGGGCTCGGATTGACCTCAAGCCCGACCCAACCCGCCCGAGTTGCACCCCTACACACGGTTACCATGTGTCTCTACTGTAATATACACTAGGAAGTTCGGACACTGCAAATATCGGTGTTTGTTCTATGTCTATGTCTAGTGAAGGATAATTGCCTAGACTTAGTCAACTTCACCCAGTTTGACTAGTTTGTCCAAGATATTGACTAAGTCAACTCAACTTCATCCAGTTTGACTAGTTACTGCGCTGAACATGTGTATCCATCTTTGCAGAATTATTTCCAAATGGATATGAATTACTACTTGCGGAATCGTTCATGGATGTACAATCATCGTCCTGATGATATGTGTGGTGTGCGGGATGAATACATAGCGGGAGTAGAGCAGTTCCTGCAGTTTGCTAAGGGGTTCCCTCAGTACATGGACGGCACCAAAATTAAGTGTCCGTGTGTGAAATGTCATAACGTAAAATATTATCCAGAAGTGAAAGTGACATATCATTTGTACTCAAGGGGTTTCACGCCTAATTACTATCAGTGGACCGCACACGAAAAACTTGTGTCTTTAGCATCAGAGCCAGAGCCTTATGTTGAGCCGTATATGCATGCGGGACCTAATTTTGTTTCAGATAATCATGCATACGACGACGGGTGCGTGAACATAGTTTTCAACGCTGCGGGGCCTAGTTTCGTTCATGATGCAGCTGAGGAGGCACCGAATGTCGATGCTGCAAAGTTCATGGAGTTGCTGGAGAATGCAAGGACTCCATTGTATCCTGGTTGTGAGGATCATTCACCGTTGGAGGTGGTTACAAGACTGTTGAGCATTAAGTCAGATTTTAACATGTCGTAAGAATGCTACAACCGAGTGTTGGAGTTGATTATAGAGATCTTGCCGGCGGGTGCTAAGTTACCTAAAGACTTCTATCGGTCTAAGAGGATGGTGAGATCGCTCTGGATGTGATACGAAAAAATCGATTCTTGTCGCAATGGGTGCATGCTGTACTACAAAGACGACAAGGACGCAAATGTGTGCATATTTTGTGGTGCTGATCGCTATAAGACAACTACTACAAGAAGGTCTACCGGTGCAAGAAGACCGACTGATTCAATGCACTACTTGCCTTTAACGCCGCGGTTGCAAAGATTATTTATGGTGAAAGAGACGGTCGAAAATATGAGTTGGCACATGCGAGAACAGATTGAAGGAATATTGGATCACCCATCTAATGGAGAAGCGTAGAAGCACTTTGATCGAGTGTATCCTGATTTTGCTTCAGATCCGCGTAATATCACGTTAGGGCTATCTTCTGACGGTTTTACTCCTTTTGGTCTTTCGGGATCCCAGTATTCGTGCTGGCCTGTGATTGTCACTCCGTATAACCTACTGCCTTGGATGTGCATGAAGACTCAGTACATGTTTCTAACCGTTATAATTCCTGGTCCGAACAATCCCAAGAGAAACATTGATGTGTACTTACAGCCTTTGATAGATGAGTTGAATCAGTTATGGAAAGTAGGCACTAATACGTACGATGTTTTCAGGAAGCAGAATTTTCAGATGAAGGCAACCCTTATGTGGACCATCAACGACTTTTCGGCCTATAGAATATTATCTGGATGGAGCACTCATGGCCGTCTCTCATGTCCGTATTACATGGACCGTACTAAGGCTTTCCGCTTGAAATACGAAGGAAAACCGTGCTTCTTTGATTGTCATCGGCAATTTCTGCCAAAAGATCATCCGTTCAGAAGGAACATGAATGAATTCCGTACCGGCGTTGTAGAGAAGGGTGATCCAACGCCAAGGTGGTGCGGAGCCACGATATGGGAGGAGGTTAGAGATTTTTCAAGTGCTATCGAAGATCCTACAACTGTGTACAAGTGCGATAGATTTGGTAGAGATCATAACTGGACAAAGAGGAGCATATTCTGGGATCTGCCATATTGGAGTACCAATCTGATCAGACATAATCTTGATGTCATGCATATTGAGAAGAATGTGTTTGATAACATAATTAATACTGTGATAGACGTAAAGGGAAAAATAAAAGACAATCCCAAGGCCAGGTTGGACTTAGAAGAAATATGCAAATGCCCTACGTTGCATTTGATAGAGGAGAATGGAAAACAGTTCCTGCCGAAGTCAATTTTCTCACTGGACAAGGAGGATAAAGTGAGACTTTGTCGGTGGATCCAGGGCCTAAAATTTCCAGACGGATATGTGTCAAATCTAAGAAGATGTATCGATCCGAAGGAAAACAAATTGTGTCAACCCCTTGACCAGATTTTTTTTCTTTTTCTCGAATTTATTAAATTGAAAACATTCTTATTTATCTCATATATTGTTATTATCTCATACATATGTTTGTTATGTTATATTCTTTTTCTCTTGCAATAAAAGTTAACAGAGGGCTTCCTTGCAAGAGTGTATAAAGCAGGGGCCTAAATGTGAAACTTTTTGAATTTAAACAGGATATAGTCGAACACATAGATGAGGTATCAAAACAACAAAGGATAAAGCAGGATTCAGAATTTGAATAATTTAAATTCCTCTCGAATCCATCTATACTACCTTTATATAATCATGGATGAGTCTTCTGCGGCTATCCCTCTACAAACCCTAACAAATTCTCTCAATTACCTCTCAAGAAGTAGTACAACAAAGGAAGCCTTAGAACCAACCAATTCTTGCAACTGCAGCACAGGTACTCCCAAACCCCCATCTGTCTATCTGATTATACCCTGTATTCGACATAATGCCTAGGAGACTTTAATTGATACTGGTATCTAGTAGCAGACTAGATGAGGGAATAGGCTAGATAACCCAACACTTGTAGAACGTAAGAATGGAGTCCAAATTCATAGGAGCAGGGGATAGGGTACCTGTTCATGTTCTTGGGTGACTTGGTGCAATCATGTAGGGAGGGTAGCACTGCCAATGGTTCAGGGGGGTACAGTTGATGTACCCAGTACAAGAACAATAGGTAGGAGTCTTACTGCAGTAGATTAAGAAGAGATCTCAGGCTGAACTTATACCAGAGACCATCTCTAGAAACTTGAGCCTTCACATAAACATCCTGTCAAGCTTGGTTGCCATCTAGGTTTGACATGAAGTCAATAACCTGTAAGAGTTTATCACCATAATGTGGAAACCAGTGAGTAACCCATTACATTCAGGTAATGGTATGATTTCTGAGAGGGACCACAGTAAAGAGGGGGTACACCTCAACTGATTTGGCCATGCCCCTAGAAACCTAGGAATAGGGCTGCACATGTACCAGACCAATAAACCACACTGGTTACCAGAGGACACAGGCAAGGACTAATTCCTAAGGCCATTCATCAACTCACCATTAAATGACAACCGGGGACATGACTTGGTACGAGTCTACCAACATCGGTTAAACCCCAGGGAGTAGACATCATATCCTTAGGAACAGGGGATCCTTGTATCAAGTAGATGAGAAGTTCTAATAGCTAGTGGGTTTGACTTGGTAATTTTCCTTGTAGGCAAAAATACAGGTATCATGTGATCCCTGTTAACCCTTAGGTAGAGTCATATGATCTACACCCTTATGTGACCACAGGGAATCATGACTGAGGGGTTTTCTTTTACACCAGTCATCTGTACCAATTGGTACTAGGCCTATTTCCCTAGATAGGTTCAAACACTGAAACCTGAGTACCAGAAAATACTAGTACAAATCATATGTCATGCCCATTGTATTGTTCAACTCACTATATATATATATATATATATATATATATATATATATATATATATATATATATATATATATATTCTCAGTCCTCATACTCGACTTGTGCTGTGCTTTGAACGACTAAGTTCAGTCTATTCATTAGCAGACCACATCATTGCATTAGTCATGGTTGAGTAGAGATTAGGCTATATCAAATATCAGTTAGAGTGCTCAGTTGGTAATGTACCAATCCAGGGGCATGCCTATATGTTCAGAGATTTGATCAGTCCCCTTTGGACTTATGTTCAGGTAGGAGATGGCATCTTCACTATTTAGTCTTTTGAGCTCAACCATGGTTGTATGCAGAGCAGTCTTGGGATATTTGACTTCAGTCCACATTATTCTTGAAGTGTCAACCCTTACATCTGGCCTACATTCAGACCCTCAAAATATATCCTTGAGTTCAACCTTTGCTTTCCCTGTAAAGTTAGTTATTACCCACATTCATGTATACAAGGCTGGTGCAGAGTTTGGGCTTAACTGGGTTTAAGTGACAGGAGTTCATGCATAGGAACAGCTAGTATAGGTTATTCTTGCAGTTGAATCTCATGTTCCTTCCTCTTGCCTACATGTTGACATTTCCTGCTATGACAATATAAGTAGAATGGGATGTCTGAAATTGTACATTAGGTAGGACCATCAAGCTTTTCAACTATATGACAGGTGAAGTCATGTGCTGGGTTGAAACCTGAATGCACAAGCAGAGCTAGAACAGGCCTATCCTAATTGATGACAGGGGTGTCCATGAACAGTGGGGATGGTTCAAGTATGGGACCACATGAAATTTAGGGGTGGCATTTATAGTATCTGTAATGGGAAGAACATGGAAGAAATGCACAGGTTAGGGTATCATGGGTGAGAGGTTTGTATGGTATAGTCCCTACAGGAATGTCCATATGTCATGTCTTTTGGTCAGTAAAACTCATCACTGCTCTAACCCCTTGCTTGTCCATCTAAAATGTCCAGTTCTCATAAGTGCTTAGCCAATCCATTTTATCCTTGTATATACAACCCTTGTATACATTGGTTAATTCGATTTCCTTGTTCAGTCCTATACCACAGTATATCAGTCCATTTCAGTATAAACCTATATAAATTAATCCTAGGTACATCCTGAATATAGCTGTAGTCATACATGACTGATTGCACAGGTCAAGATATCAATAAGGAGTCCCCAATGTTCAGTTATGCCAATACCTGAGATGGTTAACAGGGGATCCTGAGAACATTTCTGTCCTGATGTACCCAGGTTTGTATTTGACAGTAAGGGTGGGGTTCAGTAGAGTATTTGTCATCAAGACAGTTACACCTGTACAGTGTTGGCAGGGCAGTAATTAGGATAACCAGGTTTTCAAATGGAATGCCCAAACTTGTATAATACAACTCAGGTGTAGAGGTTATACACACCATACCATAGTAACATATGACTAAATGCTAGTATCAATAGAAGAAATGTTCCATTGGTACGAGTACAACCTTGCTATGCTATGGCTTATCCTGTCATGCTGTGACTTATAGATAGAAAGATATGTGGCCAATGCCTAGCACAGTTAGAGGTTAAAACCTGTGAAACCCGTATTTCAAATTATTTGGTTAATTGTAAATTTTTATTATTGAATTTTCTTTTTGTCGTAATATTTAAGTATACATTTGGTTAAATTGAATCATTATTATTGTTTATTATTTATTATTATATTGTGGGCTCGAAATTATTTTCAAAATAATAAATTGATTTTTGGTTGCTGACCTGACCCGAGTCCGGACCCAGTTTGAACCCGTTCCCAAATAGGGGCCCTAAACTATTATTTCGGTGTTTATACATATTTGGGTATTATGCTTTGGGTTTTGGATTTATCCTAAGCTACCCGAAACCCGAAACCCGAACTCCCACTCACCCGACCCCCAAGACCTGTTCCCAGCCTTCCCTTTATCTCTCCCCACGTTTTCGCTTAACCCTCTTCCTATTACTAAGGAAAACCACTCCCATATTTAGTAATTGCTTAGACTTGGTCTTCCTCCCATTTCTTCCACGAATAATGCCACACCCCCTATTTCTCTCCTCTGAACACTCATCTCCTTCCATTTATTTTTCCTTCTCCCTTTTTAAACCAAACTCACCCCCACCACTTCGCATTCCCTCAGAACTTTCTTTCAAACCCTTTCTCCCTCCCCAGAGCTCTCGAACTCCTCCAACTCGTGTCCTAGTCCGGCCAATTCCGGCCGCACCCGCCTCACGAGCCTCCCGACGCCCAACTCTGTCTCGCGCCACTTCGGCGCGGTTTCCCATGCGCCCCTCCCCGGCGGAGCGGCCCCGTCCAGCCCGAGCACCGCGTCCGTTCGCGGCCAGCTTCCTTGCCGGAGCGCCCACCTCCGATCAGCCCGCCCGGCCAGCCTTCCGGCCACGCCCCAGCGCACCCTGCGCCGACCTAGGCCCAGCCGCCTTTCCGCACCCCACGCACGCACTCGCGGCTCTCCGCTGCTGCACCCGCGGCTCTCCCCGCTGCTGTCCCGCAGGCGCCCGACCGGCGCAGCCCTCCGCGTCAGATCTCGGCGCCGTCGACCCCCTCTGTGCGTTCCCCGCGGCTACCCAGGCCGACCGACCGCCTTCCCGCGGTCTTCCGTGCCGCTGTTCGGTCCATCCCGACCGCCTTCCCGCGGTCTTCCGTGCCGCTGTTCGGTCCATCCAGACCCCGATCCGCTGTTCCCACGGTCCTGCGACAGTGTTGCCCGCTGACCACTGCTGTTCCGAGCACCGATCCGCTGTTCGTAGCATCTCGTGGACCCAGATCTGCTGTTCCCATCGCCGATCTTTGCTGTTCGCAAATTTTGGGGTTTTCCCAAGCCCGCGGAATTCCTTTTTCTCCTAATTATCATCTGAGAGCTCTAGCCGAGCAACCCAAGGTATAACTCCTTTGCCCGTTCCATTTTCGATTGTCTGTGATGAAATTGGTCTCCGATCCCTTTCCGGGAATTCGAATTTTGTTAATATTCTTTTTTGGTTCTGTGAATAGTTTGTTGGTTTCGGTTTTCCGAGAACTCTTCGGAAAGAGTTCTGTAGATCCGGATTGGAATTGTTGGCTTTGGAAATAGGTTCTGTGGTTTTCTTACTTCTGTTGGCTTGGTTTGGATTTTCCGAGAAACTTTCAGAAAAGTTTCTGTTGGCTTCTGTGATGTTTCCGAGTTGGTTTCGGGATTTTCGAATTCGTTTCGGGTTTTCCGAATTAATTTGGGAAATATTTTGTGAATATTTTACATGTAAATATTGGGTTTTCCTGGTTTGGAATAAATATTGGAATTTATGGCACATTTTCCCAGTTTTGGGTTGTCCCGAAAATAGAGGAAATGCTGTCCAAATTTTTATAAAACTTTAGAAATGAATTTCAAATGGTTTTTCAGAAAAGAATATTATTTTGGATTTTTGGGCGACGACCGTATCGGTCAATGGGCCCTGGCTAAGTGCAAACGAAACCGGCTTCGCCCGGACGTTGAGGCATTAGCCTATATGACGATTGGACCATATCTGAGACTCATTAAATATTTACTTTATTTTTATCATTTAATTTACTCATAATTAAATTATAGGGAGTTTTAGAACTAACGACCGTTTTGTCTTATTTTAATTTATGTAAATAAATTGTAATGGGCATAAGCCCAGCTGGTTGTTGGCTCTGTGACTTGTAATTTGGTAGCGTATAATTTTCTATTGATTTGCTGGTTTTGCGAGTTCTTTTAGCGTACGCGTAAATCGAAATAGATAATTATTTTCATATAAAAATTAATAAGGTTTTCTCACGTTAAAAATTACAAGTTTTAATATTAAAACAACGATCATGTATTTCGCATTAAAATAAGAAATTTAGTTTTATATGTATAATTACGAAAATACAAGTTTTTATCAACTAAATTGGAAACTACGAGTTTTTCCAAAAATACAAAGTTTAAATAATCCTTCCCTCGTTATTAATTACAATGCACCGATAATCGCATTTTTGTTCGTGTTTAATAAATAAAAATTTAAAATTGATTAGGACACAATTAGAGATTTCAACGAATGCTTAGATAGATTTTCTTTTCCAGTTTTCTTATTTTTTTGAAATTCTGTTTATTTGAATTCAGTTTTTATTTCAGTACTTTTAAATTCCAGTTGTATTTATTTCAAATGTTCAATAAAGTTTTCAATTTTCGATCATTGAGTTGTGACAAATATAGATGTTGTTGTGGTTACCTGCTAATGGAACAGCTTACTGCCGCCGTCTCAATAACGGTGCAGGCTGGGCATGATCCGGTTCGACCTAATTATTTGGGATCGGGTTGTGACATATTTTTAGTGGTGGCCCATGCAGGTCCCAACAACAACTTAGGAAAACATACCTAGAAACAATTAGAACACTAGAACATTGATTTGTCACAACATAGGTCCGAGTTATATATAAATAAATATTTTTGTTTGATTATAGACTGGTAGGCTACCTTGCTTATGTGTGTATCCTAAACCTTCCAGAGAATGACCATTGACAAGACCAATTCTGCTGGCGATGAGGTGTCATCCCCGGATCATACCCCATCTCCTCAACCAAGTCCAGGGTTTATTCCCTCATAGCTGATTGACCGTCCTCATAATGCATCCAGTGAAGTTTCTACTACACCGGCGGATCCTACCTCTTCTCAAACTGAGCTGCATTTCCTTGAGGAAGTACCCATTCCTGATGCTCCACCAGTACCAGCGAACACCTCCCAAATGGTTGCCCTATTTCAAGAAATCCTGGAGTCCCAGAAGGCCCAAGCCGAGGCCCAGCAGAAACAGATTGATATTACGAGAGATGTTATGAAGGATGTCAATATCGTAGCCTTAGCTATCTTAAACCGAGTTAGTGCGAAACCTTACCCTAGGAGGTATACCCCTGAATCTAGAAGATATTTGGGTCCCATCAAGTACTCTACTTTCCGGCAGTCTTGTCGTAAGAGGCTATTGGCTTGTGACTACTACAAGAGGCCTGGTCATCAGGCCGTTAGTTGCCGCAAGAGATTGGGACAATATTTGGCATGTGGATCAGCTGAACATCGGGTAAAGAACTGCCTCTTATCTCCCTATTATACCAGAGCACCTATCCCAGCAACACCTGCTACGCCACAACCAAGGGACTCTCTTCCTATCGAGTAGACCTTGCCTCCAACACCCATTACAGAAGGGCATGATGCATACTCGAGGATCATAGAAGAAGATAAAGCAGTTGGAGACTGCTCGTACAAGAACCAGAGCCATGAGGATTAATACCTAGAACTGCTGAGTAGTAATATCTATTGTTATAAGAAGTTGTAACAGGATGTCCTTAGAATAATCATGAGAGTCTTGCTGTAATTCTCCTTTATGAATAAAATTCTTGGTTACACCTTTATGGTAGATATCTTTCCTAAAGTCTTTCCCTTACGATACAATTTATGAGGATTATAATCTTAAAGAGAAGGTATGTAAGGCGACATTTATCAAGGATATATTGGTGATTAAGAATTTGAAGAATTGTATTTTGGAATACCCAGATATTAGTTGGTACTTACAACAATTAGGAGTGATAATGACATAAGGAGTGAATTTTGACCTTAACCAGTTTAGGCCGATTGTATGATGGTATATGTTACTACATATTTTATTTTCTAGATTTTTTTGTATCTTTTAGTGTCCCGTGATTTTCGGGATTATCTCCTTTCCATATCTTTAACAAATTTTTAGCATCCCTTAGGATCTATACTTTTTGCTATTTATGGACCAATATTAGAACTCTTCAATCTCCTTCTTCAGCAAACCTATTTTTAACTTCTCCATTTATTGATCAAATCTTATATCTCTACCTTTATTTGGCATCCAGACCCGTTCGCCATCTAGAGTTTTAATTCTTATAAACCCTTATCTATCCGAGTACTTCTACGACTCATGTATCCAGCATTCGCCTTAACCTCTCTTAATTAACCTTCTCGGAACTAACCCTGAACCAAATTCTTCTGGAACTATTAAGCCTCAAGGTTAATTATTACCAAAAGATTGGTTCAGCTTAGTTAGCCCATGATTTCCCTAAAAGATATTTTCAAAAAATAATAATTTCAATATTGATTGTTATCTCCTAGGTTATTCCAAATATTTTATTCCCCTCCACTCAACCCAAAATCCTACTCTCTCTATGCAACCTCTTGATCAATTCAAGGCCTAGACAGCTTTTAAACTCAATGCTTGAGTATCGTGAAGTACGAACGGTCAGAGAATTGATTCCATCATATTATTAAATCTTCTTTAATCATTAAAAAACTTTTAATTGGTGAACCATCCCCTTGTCGGCTTTACTAAACCATTTTAAACCTGACTTCCTTGACTCCATAAAGACATACTCCTTTTGTGTCAACCCTACTTATCTATCACTTTCTCAAAAAAAAAACTTTCCTTGGATAAGAAATTATTTCTTCGAATCATTTTGGTAACTGTCTGTATCCTTTAAGTGATTTGTCGGGAATATTATCAAAGGCTACTTCAACTCAACTCAAAGCTCTGATTCTTCTACCTTATCCTGTGTCCAACTCAATTGGTCATACTCAAGTTTGATCAAATTCTTCAAAATCAAATCTCTTAAATCTCAAGAGCTACTGGAACACTTATTTACCCTGATAAATTTTCTTGAAGAACATACATCAATATCTTTTCCTATCATGACTGGAACCGTAGAACTCGTTTGAATTTTTTCGGAAACTCCTTTGAAATTCTTATGGACAAAGTTTGGGAAAATATTCCGCGACCTAATATAACTTCACACATTGCGTTATAGTCAATTGTCTAAATTATGGAGACTGCGAGTTTACTGCAGCCAATTGCGCACTGGCGAGGCAAGGACTCTAAAGTTGAAGTGATTTCAGGTGTTCACAGGTTTTCGAATATTATTATGACTGTCCTAAAGGTACCATGTTGATCTTCTTTGTTGCTTAGCCATGAAATGGATAAAGTTGAAAGATTATTCGGTAACCTAAAATTATTCAAGTTATTGGGTCAAAAAAATTCACTGCAGTCAGGTGCACTCTGGCGAGGCATGAATTTAAGACAAAATGACTTCAAACATATTTGGTTCCCGAATACTATTCAGACTACATTCATACCATGGTTGTCTTTTGTACTATCAAATCATTCTGACTTCTGTCTGATTAGAGGATTTACATTCTAGCGGTTGTCTCCAATTCCAGAAATCTTAGCGGTTGTCTCCAATTCCAGAAATCTCTTGTCACAACCAGAGATAAAAGATTTCCTACAAAATTCTACTTGATCGTCCTAAAAACTTATTAGGACCATATCAATCTTTTGGCCTTAATCTCTTTTCTGTTTCAACCTTAGTACGTTGCATACATATATTCTTATATCTTTTTAATTAGTTATTTATTTATTTATTATTATCTAGTTACAGATTTTGGAAGCCATAGATAGTTATCTTGTAAGTCTTTTTCCGCATATCTTATCTTCTGACCATTGAACAGTGAAACGACATACTTTCTATCCTCTTTGATCATCACTCGGCCCTCAATGGAAATATTTCACTTGATTATGTTCCTATCATAGGTTATTATTCTAATCATCTCTAATATCCTACTATCGTACGACCTTTCTATCCTTCCCGAGTCACAAATCTTTATACCCCATTCCAACTTGATTTGACAATTAGGTTCCTCATCTCAAAAGATTCCATTACCTTCGGCCTTCTCAATAAAATGTTGACCTCCGCTTCTTTCTTGCCTTTCCTGTTTCACGAAATCTCATTTGGTTCTTTCCTATTCTATGATCCTGGTTGACTAGGTTCTTTCTCGTGCCTAAAATAATTTTGATTACAACAGACATTACAAATCCCATTTCAGATCATATTCTGATAATTCCGATCGTGTCCGATGGTTTAAATTTCTTGTTGATCAAAGTTAAGGGATTTTGATCGATATCCCGACCCTGCCTTTAATTTTGAGGACGAAATTTTCTAAGGAGGGAAGATTGTGAAACCCGTATTTTAAATTATTTGGTTAATTGTAAATTTTTATTATTGAATTTTCTTTTTGTCGTAATATTTAAGTATACATTTGGTTAAATTGAATCATTATTATTGTTTATTATTTATTATTATATTATGGGCTCGAAATTATTTTCAAAATAATAAATTGGTTTTTGGTTGCTGACCTGACCCGAGCCCGGACCCAGTTTGAACCCGTTCCCAATTAGGGGCCCTAAACTATTATTTCGGTGTTTATACATATTTGGGTATTATGCTTTGGGTTTTGGATTTATCCTAAGCTACCCGAAACCCGAACTCTCACTCACCCGACCCCCAAGACCTGTTCCCAGCCTTCCCTTTATCTCTCCCCACGTTTCTACTTAACCCTCTTCCTATTACTAAGGAAAACCACTCCCATATTTAGTAATTGCTTAGAATTGGTCTTCCTCCCATTTCTCCCACGAATAATGCCACACCCCCTATTTCTCTCCTCTGAACACTCATCTCCTTCCATTTATTTTTCCTTCTCCCTTTTTAAACTAAACTCACCCCCACCACTTCGTATTCCCTCAGAACTTTCCCTCAAACCCTTTCTCCCTCCCCAGAGCTCCCGAACTCCTCTAACTCGTGCCCTAGTCCGGCCAATTCCGGCCGTGCCCGCCTCACGAGCCTCCCGGCGCCCAACTCTGTCTCGCACCACTTCGGTGCGGTTTCCCGTGCTCCCCTCCCCGGCGGCCCCGTCCAGCCCGAGCACCGCGTCCGTCCGCGGCCAGCTTCCTTGCCGGAGCGCCCACCTCCGATCAGCCCGCCCGGCCAGCCTTCCGGCCACGCCCCGGCGCACCCCGCGCCGACTTTGGCCCAGCCTCCTTCCCGCACCCCACGCACGCGCCCGCGGCTCTCCGCTGCTGCACCCGCGGCTCTCCCCGCCGCTGTCCCGCAGGCGCCCGACCGGCGCAGCCCTCCGCGCCAGATCTCGGCGCCACCGACCCCCTCTGCGCGTGCCCCGCGGCTACCCAGGCCGACCGACCGCCTTCCCGCGGTCTTCCGTGCCGCTGTTCGGTCCATCCCGACCGCCTTCCCGCGGTCTTCCGTGCCGCTGTTCGGTCCATCCCGACCCCGATCAGCTGTTTCCGCGGTCCCGTGACAGCGTTGCCCGCTGACCACTGCTATTCCGAGCACCGATCCGCTGTTCGTAGCATCTCGTGGACCCAGATCTGCTGTTTCCATCGCCGATCTTTGCTGTTCGCGAATTTTGGGGTTTTTCCAAGCCCGCGGAATTCCTTTTTCTCCTAATTATCATCTGAGAGCTCTAGCCGAGCAACCCAAGGTATAACTCCTTTGCCCGTTCCATTTTCGATTGTCTGTGATGAAATTGGTCCTCGATCCCTTTCCGGGAATTCGGATTTTGTTACGTTTTTGGTTTCGAAAATTTCGGAACCATTTGATGGATATGTTCTGTGGATACTTTGATATTCTTTTTTGGTTCTGTGAATAGTTTGTTGGTTTCGGTTTTCCGAGAATTCTTCGAAAAGAGTTCTGTAGATCCGGATTGGAATTATTGGCTTTGGAAATAGGTTATGTGGTTTTCTTAGTTCTGTTGGCTTGGTTTGGATTTTCCGAGAAACTTTCGGAAAAGTTTCTGTTGGCTTCTGTGATGTTTCCGAGATGGTTTCGGGATTTTCGAATTCTTTTCGGGTTTTCCGAATTAATTTGGGAAATGTTTTGTGAATATTTTACATGTAAATATTGGGTTTTCCTGGTTTGGAATAAATATTGGAATTTATGGCACATTTTTCCAGTTTTGGGTTGTCCCGAAAATAGAGAAAATGCTGTCCAAATTTTTATAAAACTTTATAAATGAATTTCAAATGGTTTTTTTCAGAAAAGAATATTATTTTGAATTTTTGGGCGACGACCGTATCGGTCAATGGGCCCTGGCTAAGTGCAAACGAAACCGGCTTCGCCCGGACGTTGAGGCATTAGCCTATATGACGATTGGACCATATCTGAGACTCATTAAATATTTACTTTATTTTTATCATTTAATTTACTCATAATTAAATTATAGGGGATTTTAGAACTAACGACCGTTTTGTCTTATTTCAATTTATGTAAATAAATTGTAATGGGCATAAGCCCAGCTGGTTGTTGGCTCTGTGACTTATAATTTGGTAGCGTAGGATTTTCTATTGATTTGCTGGTTTTGCGAGTTCTTTTAGCGTACGCGTAAATCGAAATAGATAATTATTTTCATATAAAAATTAATAAGGTTTTCTCACGTTAAAAATTACAAGTTTTAATATTAAAACAACGATCATGTATTTCTCATTAAAATAAGAAATTTTGTTTTATATGTATAATTACGAAAATACAAGTTTTTATCAACTAAATTGGAAACTACGAGTTTTTCCAAAAATACAAAGTTTAAATAATCCTTCCCTCGTTATTAATTACAACGTACCGATAATCGCGTTTTTGTTCGTGTTTAATAAATAAAGATTTAAAATTGATTAGGACACAATTGGAGATTTCAACTAGTATAGTTAGCTTGGTAACCCTGGATCCTGAGTCAATTTCTCGAATGTAGGAATTCGAGGACGATCCTAATTCCCATCTTGAAGTCTTCAACCTTTCTAGTCCAGTCCATTTTGAGGCAAGTACATTTTGTGTTAGTTTGCAATTATTTAGTAATCGTTTTAATGCAAGTTTAAACCACGATGCAATACGGAACTCTCTCTGAGAGTACTGACTGTAACTACTGTAACTGTTTAGGAACTGGGGGAGTAGTGTAATGATTATGACCACATCCAAAACAATAACTTAGGCCAGTATTAGCTTACCCCTCTTACACACGGGATAAGCCGAATCGTATCAATAGGATACAACTGTACAACCCAAGCCGGTCATATTCATTGCCTACTCAAATCACACTGTTTTACTGCTAGAAAACAGTTTACTTCAAATTGTTTAAAAATGCATAATTCTATTATTATTTTAATTGTCAAATTAGCATGAATTGTACTTTGCTCCCTCCTGACTTGAGATAACATTTTTAGGGAACATTGAGGATGCTGAGCTGTTATACTATACAACAGCTAATATGACCCGGTTTTGTACCCCGTGGTGCTGCCAGAGTCCCCATTGGAGGACGCAGGACCTGAGGCCGATGAGCCGAATGCTTAGATAGATTTTTTTTCCAGTTTTCTTATTTTTTTGAAATTCTGTTTATTTGAATTCAGTTTTTATTTCAGTACTTTTAAATTCCAGTTGTATTTATTTCAAATGTTCAATAAAGTTTTCAATTTCCGATCATTGAGTTGTGACAAATATAGATGTTGTTGTGGTTACCTGCTAATGGAACAGCTTACTGCCGCCGTCTCAACAACGGTGCAGGCTGGGCATGATCCGGTTCGACCCAATTATTTGGGATCGGGTCGTGACAAAACCAAACAAGATTAAGAGTACCCTAGAATACTAACAAGCTATAAAACCCAACTTGGCCTAGAAATAGACCTAGAGACTAGTAGGTAATTTATCATGGATTACAATCGTCTTACTCATATTATAAATTCTTAAAATAGGATACTTGGTTACTGTTACGCATTGTAATCTGTATCTGCAGCTCGGGACCACAGGCAAGTATACCTTGTCTTCCTCTACAGTTTTACTTACACGCAGTTCCTTTCATTTTACTGTCTTGGATTATTTATGGACATGTGCTTTTCGTGTTATTTTCTGTGGAGTTGTTTTTATTGCATATAGCCATGTTCATGTTTGGTCTTGTGTTTCATGCTTGGAGTTTCTCACTAGTACCTTACTTGAGTCGTGTCATAGAACGAGTGCGTGTAGTGAACTGCCATAGCCTTGATTATTGTTTTACACAACCAGAGAGTCCACACTCGGGACGAGGGTTGTTTGGTGCACCAGAGAGTCCACACACGGGACGAGGGTGTTTGTCGTATTCATTGGCACCAGAGAGTCCACACTCGGGACGAGGGTTGACCATTTGAACCAGAGAGTCCACACACGGGATGAGGGTGTTTTGCCGTGAGCTAACCAGAGAGTCCACACTCGGGACGAGGGTTAGTGCTTAGTTTAAACCCGTGAGTCCACACTCGGGATGAGGGTTTGGTTCTTCCATTGATCTCGTGATTATCGTTCATCCGGCAGTTCATTTATACGTAGTTGTTCTAGTGTTCATGTGTTCGTGTTCATAGTCATTTGTCTTGTTCTTGTTCTTTCTTATTTATTTCTTGCGCATGATAAAACTGCTAGATAGTCATGTATATTATGTATCTTGCTATGTCCTCTGAGGACCTGATGATCTCTTCAGGTTAGCCGAGTTTGAGTCAGGAGCAGACGAGTGGGTTGAGTTAGCACCAGATCGCGAAGTTTACAGTTGGGATTGCCTTGGTTAGCAGGTTGCATTCAGTGTAGTGTATTTCATGTACTTTTCTCTTTCCATCTATTGGTAGTGGATTTGTGTCCACCGGACGTGACATTGATTCTTGATATTCAGTTATATTCATTATTGTTTAGTTCTTGTCTTTTTTATTGATCTTGATTGGGACATGTTTATTCTGTGGATGAGATATAGTTTACCATGAGATTCTAGATTGCCGTGATTTGTGTATAGACAACGTATTACCGTCGATACTGCGACGTAGGCTGGGCTTGGACATGCTTCATATTCGAAAAGTGGGTGCGGGTCATGACAAATTGACGGGTATGAAGAGCCACGATTGTCACGTATTCATGGAGAGGTTAATTCCGATTGTATTTTGGAAATTCTTACCGCATACAGTTTGGGATCCATTGACGGAGCTTAGCATATTCTTCAGGGATCTTTGTTATAAGAAATTGCTCGTTGATCGTCTAGAAAAGCAAGAGAAGGACATTGCGGTAACACTGTGCAAGCTAGAGAGGGTGTTTCCTCCTGGATTCTTCGACTCTATGGAACATTTGCCGATTCATCTATCCTATGAGGCACGTGTTGGTGGACCCGTCGAATATCGATGGATGTACCCGTTTGAGCGATATTTGAATCACCTAAAAAGAAAGGTAAAAAATAAGGCACGGGTCGAGGGTTCTATTTGTGAAGCCTATGTTCTCGAGGAGATTACAAACTTTTGTTCGATGTATTTTAAGCCTTATGTTGCAACTAATAGAACGAGAGCTTCCAGAAATGACGACGGAGATCATGAATGTAATGATACAATACTGAAGGTATTCAATGCTCCAGGAAAGCCATCGGGTAAAATGAAGAAGAGATATCTGAATGATGATGAGCTAAGGACTGCTCAGGTGTATGTATTACTCAACTGCGACGATGATGCAGTAGAGAAGCTGGAGGGGTAAGTAATTAATACGTCTATATTATTTTAATAGTGTTGATTATTATACTATTACATTAATTGAACGATGTTATTTTCAGCATGAGACGTTATTTTCCATCATGGTTGAGTGCATATATACGACTTGAGAACTCTGTAATTACCTTTCTGTATATGCACTTGAGAGTGAGCTTAATTTATTTTTTCATGGTATTTAGGTCGATCGTCCATACGCAAGACTTGAGAATGAGTCTATTAGAACGCTAGCCAAGGGACCAATTTATGCTGCAAAAATATGGCCAAGCTACTGTGTGAATGGGTTTAGGTTCAAGTCAACAACTTACCCGATCAGAGACAACTTTGTGGATCTCGATTCCACCAAAAATAGTTGTTTGTGTATCAGATATTCGAACTACAAAGATATTGATGCGGGCAACGATTTCTATGGCATCCTACGGGAGATTGTGGAGCTGACATATAGTTATGGAATAGAGCCTGCTAAGATTGTGTTATTCAGGTGTGATTGGTTCGATCTGATTGAAGGTCAAGGTTGGAAAGTAGACAAGCACGATCTTGTGGATATAAACTATCGGCGTCGATATCAAGCCTATGAACCATTTGTCCTATCAAGTCAGGCTCGGCTCGTATACTTCACAAGTTATCCTAAACAGGGAACAACAAGGTCAGACTGGTGGACAGTATACAAGACCAAAGCTAGAAATACCTTTGAGGTTGACGATATAGCTTATCAAGAGGATGAACTACCTCTTGTAACAAATATTATAGAAGTGGACACGACGGAAGTTCCTCATTACACATCTAATTGTGTAGAAGAAGTAGAATTATCTGAAGAGGAAGATGCAGATGAAAGTGAAGATGTAGAGGAGGAGGAAGAAGAAGATGAGCTAAACGAACTAGATAAATTTTCAGAAGAGGATTAAATCTGTACGTTTATTTTATCATCATATTTGATACTTTAGTGACACTTTTGTGACTGATATTTTTCAAAAATCTGTGATGTCTATCATATAAATATGTATATTTATTTTATTGTCATATGTTATTATCAGGTATGACTAGACCCGGACGACGCGGAGGATATTATGTTAGGCAGTCCCGTGTGCGTCAGGCTGGGGATGCAGATTCCGTACCCTCATTCTATCTCCGAGTACGCCAGTGTACCATTCTGTTCCCGGTCCATTACCGGGACAAGGCAGTTCCAGCAGGTTGGCGACTCCTCCCTCGTCGTCCAGCATTCCTCCCGTGTCCAGCATTCCTTCCGCGTCCAGCATTCCTCCTGCCGACGGCTCCATGGGAAGAGCCGACGCCGAGCATATGGAGGACGGCGATCAGACTGATCCTGGTCAGGTAGGAGGTGAGAGCGACCCTCCATGCGCTCCCCCGGAAGAGACGCGTATGGAGATTTGGACGGACGGGCCTACGAAGTAAGTTAATTAGTTAATATATATTTCTCAAATGATTATATGTACATATATATATTCATGAAATTTATTATTGTATAGATATCGGCCTCCTGCAGTACAGAGACAGCTGGGGTTATTTCTGAGGCAGAACTATGGTGGGCCTTGGATTAACTACTCAGATGCTCCCGCAGATAGGAAGGCCTTTTGGTTGGCCCCCTTCAAGGTAAAAAATTTGTTTATTTTTAAATTTTAATAATCATTTGTGTATATTATACAACTCTTTCTATTTTACTTCTTGTAGAGGACCTAATTCTATCTACCACACCGGGCGACGAAGATCAAGGCCCAATTTTCTGCCATCGCAGGCAAGCTCATCCGTGATGCGATCCACGACCAGAAGTCTCGTGATCGCTCCGGAAAACCGATCCATGGTTGGATCACGCTAAAGCAGTGGACTGCGATGAAGGCTAGATTCGGCGAGTCCAGGTACCAGGAGCGGTCTGACAAGGTCAAGGTGGCGCGGTCGAGCGCCAGTAAGTGGTGTGGTGGCTCCATTCCTATGATGGAGCATTTTCGTCGTCTGGTACGTTTCCTATGACGGATATTATTTTATATATAGTTGGATAGAATGTTTAATACTAATAATAGATAATATATTTTAACAGATAAAAAAGGGTGAAGACCCCAACATGGTGACCGTCTTCCTGGTCACCCATCGGAGGGCTGGGAAGTTCATTGATGAGAGGGCGACGCAGGCATATGTACGTTCTATTCTTTATATTAATTTACTATAATTTAAAAAACAGGAAAATAGATATCAATATAGACTTTAGCAAACACTTAGACGTTAGCCAACATTGTTATAGGCCGAGTTTCTTCGGCTACAAGAGGAGGCGGCTGCTGCTGCTAGTGCGCCAGCAGAGGGAGGGGCTGGTACTTCCTTCCAGCCGCCTACAGCTCCATCGCCGGACGACCTTTGGATGACCGCTGTTGGTGGACTTCAGAAGGGTACGTACTACGGTACGGGATCCTACGGCACCTATTTGGCTTTAGAGTCATCCCGGGCCCCCTTTGTCAGTGCGCAGTTTCCAGCTTCGCAGACGTCATCACGAGCTCAAGATATTGGTCGTCAGATCGACGAGCTGCATCGCGAGTTACAGCAGCAGATTTTTGATCACCATACCGCAGAGCGACGATCCGATGATCACCGGACGATTTGATGCGGTTGAGCGCAGTATACAGGAGCTGATGAGTCTGCAGCAGGCTACAGCTGCCAGCTTGCACACGCTTACCGAGTCTACAGAGCGTACAGAGCATAGACAGGTCGAGCTGGCGGAATCGCAGAGGACCATGTCTGTCTCACTCACTCAGATACATACTTCGATTGAGGAGAGTTCTCAGAGGATGGTGAGTACCCTTGCTGCGCATGCTGAGCGACTTTGAGAGCTGGAGCAGATACGTCCTCCCGGTCCATCGACGGTGCTGACTCCAGACGTTGCACTGCCTCCTACTGCCCCTATGGTGCAGCTCATACAAGAGCAGTATGAGTACATGCTATCTCAGATGCGCAGCAGGGGTCCTCAGTGATCCAGTAGATTTTTTATCATCTTTGTATGTATTGGCCCTATGGGCCCATTGATCATTGGTACACTAATTTTCATTCTTATTTGACACTGTTGGACATGTATGTTTGTTGGACATGTATGTTTGTGATATTTACTTTGTTGGTATTTTCATTGAGTACATTTATGATATTTAGTTGTAGACTGTTATGATGGGAGACTGTTATTCATTTATTAGTTGTAGACTGTTATGATGGAAGACTGTTAATTATGATGATATCTGCGATGGGGATGACAAATATACCTACGCTGGGTTATAAGCGATGATCTGATATAAAAATGAGGTGCTGCCCAAATTTTTTTAAAAATATAATATGTATTTTTGTGATGACGTGTGTCTGTGTTTACAGTGTATGTGAAATGCAGTGTTTGGAACCATCGATAGTTTCGATTACTGTTGTATGTTTTATCTTGGACAGAAAGAGCAACAGTTCAGGGTGTACTTCTGAGAGCTTCATTTTCACATCCTTCACTTTCTCGAAATGTCGTAATGGATCCCAAGAAGGTGAAGGACGTGAAGAGGAAGCTCTGAGAAGTGCACCCTGAACTATTGCTCTTTCTATCCAAGATAAAACATAGAACAGTAAGCAAAACTGTCGATGGTTCGAACACTGTACTTCACACACACTATAAACACAGACACACATCATAACAAAAATACACATTATATTTTTATTTTTTTAATAATATCTGCGACGTATAGCGACGTTCTGTAACGTATAGCGACGTATCCTGACGTCGCTAATTAGCGCCGTTAAGTCGCTATCCGTCGCAATCTGTCGCTCAGTAGCTGTCGTGGTAGAATCCTGACGTCGCTAATTTTGTTGCTGTACGTCGCTACAATGCTGACGTGGCAGGCATGCCATGTCATCACATAAAAAGAAATAACATTGCTAAGTAGTCGTACTACGTCACTAATTTGGCGACGTACAATTTCGTCGCCTTCCGTCGCTAATTTTGCGACGACCCAGCGACATTGTGGTGACGTCGCAAACAGCGACGGAGGACGACGAATTTGTCATCTGCGACTAGCTTTTTTGCGACCTTCATGTTTCGTCGCTAATTACGATTAGCGACGTATTTTCCTTAATTAGGGACGTATCCTGACGTCGCTAATTTGTCTTATTTTAGTAGTGCCTCTCCACTGCGCTGCCGATGCCGCCCCTTCCTTCGCCGCCTCCCTCTTCTCCGCCATGACCAACCCCAACCCCTTCTCCTTCAACACCGCTATCGCCATCTTCGCCGACCCACTCTCCATCTACTCCCAAATGCTCCACCGCCGCGTCCCTCCCGACTCCCATACCTTCTCTTCCTTTCTCAACACCACCACCGCCGCCACCAGGTCGCTCCACGTACACGCCCTCCTCCTCGGATTTCAGCTCGAACCCTTCGTGCAGACCGTCCTGCTCACCGCCTACTCCCGACGCGGGTCTGCCGACCACGCCCTGCGGGTGTTCGACGAAATGCCGCACATGGACGTCGTCTCCTGGACCACCGCCGTCTCGGGTCTCGCCGCCCTCGGACGCCCCGCGACGGCCCTGCACGTCTTCGCCTCCATAAGGCCCCACGCCGCCCCGAATGCCGCCACCGTGGTCTTTGCCGTGTCCGCCTCCGCTGGGCTCGGGTCCCTGGCGCTGGCCCGGTGTCTGCACGCCTACGTCGAGAAGGTCGGGTTCGGAGGTCACGTCTCCGTCTGGAATTCCCTGGCGCTGGCCCGGTGCCTGCACGCCTACGTCGAGAAGGCCAGATTCATGTCCGTGCCATTATGGCACGGGTTATCCACTAGTGTATATATATATATATATATATATATATATATATATAGAGAGAGAGAGAGAGAGAGAGAGAGAGAGAAAGAGAGTGAATAAATTGAGATGCGTTCCCTTCCCCACATGCCAGCCACTGTGGCTTCTCCCCATGCGCTTCCCCCTATCGTGCCCCTCGACCCACGTGCTCCACCCTTTGGCCGGACCTCCCGCCAACCCTCCCCTCCTCCTCTGGCTGTTCTCCTTCCTCTCTTTCTGCTATAGACCCCATCTCGGACGAAGGCTGGATCACGATCGGTCCTCGGCGGAGAGGGAGTACCCCTCCTAGGAAGGGGCCTGTCCCTAACAGACAGTATTGAAGGGGCCGCTGGCGCGGGTTCCATGCCCCCCAGACTCAGTCTCAGCCTCCTTCACAGCATCACCGATCCTCCAATCCACTCTTTCCTCCTTCGGGCAAAACTGCAGCGAAGGTGCTCGATAGTTTGCCTAAGAAGGCCTCCACTGCGTTCAGCCGTCGAGTGATGCTCCCTCCTCGTGGGCAGACATGTGTGGGTCAGGAATCAATAGAGAGTCTATAGAAATGTGCTATGTCAGGCCTAAGAATGTCCTAGGGAGGCATGTGATCGACATTGAGAAGGAGGTCATTGTGGAGATGGAAGAATACTGAAAAATACTATAGTCCTTTATGTCATGGGAGCTAGACCGTAGTTCGATCAGCTCAAAGCATTTGCTCTATGGATGTGGAGGTCGAAAGGAAGTATGAATTTTTTTTCTAGGGATCGAAAATGGATTATACTTCATTAAATTTGGCTTCGCGGAGGATCTAGAGTGAGTTATTCAAATGGACCATGGAAGTTTGACGAAAGACTAGTAGTTATGATACGTTGGGACCCCTCCTCGAATTTTGAGAGTGATTGCTTGGCAACCGTTTTGATCTGGACCAGGTTCCCGTGTCTCTCTCCCCAAGTATGGTACACTAAGGCTATTATGAATATATCCAATGGCATCGAAAAGCCCCTACACACTGCTACTGCTACTGCCAATAGGGAACGAATGACATATGCGGAAGCATTTGTTGAAAATAATGTGGCAGTTCCACTTTCGGACAACTGGAGATTGAACTACCTTATAGAGACTTTATTTTCCATAAAGTTGATTATGAATGGGTATCGCCCTGCTGTCCTACCTGCCAAAGCTTTGTCCATATTATCTTCCAATGCCTCGATACGAAACCTTCTAATAATGTTAACCAACATGACCTGACCCATCGACTGGCAGCTGATCCGCCCAATATGGTGGGGACTACCAGCATGGAGGATCATAACCAATATAGGAAAAGGGAGCAATATTAGTATGGATGTCTCCAACATGGAAACTAATGTCCAGGAATCCTTGAGGGTTCCTAAACCTACGGTTCTGGGGAAAAGGAATATAGCAGGAGCTCACCAATCAATCAACGAGGCAATAGTATCTATTAGAGATGGAGGCATAGAACAACAAGGGGCGGTGGTAGTGTATGGTGAGGATACTCATCAGGAGGAAAAAAAGGAGAGGGAGGGTGGGCCTGAGATAGCAGAGACTAGCATGGTTATTTTTAGGGCCAAGGCAGTTGGGTATAATGGAGACCATGTTAGAGTTAGAAGAAAATTGGGAAAGCGGAGGAGCTTTGGGCAATGCTTTGCTAACAAGACAAGCATACATGGGCTCTCCTAGAACTGTTGAGACACCAGAGGCAGGATCCTCCAAAGAGCCTCTAGTCGTGCCTAACCCTATTTAATTTGTCAAGCCAAAATTGAAACCAAGAAAAGAGGGGGGTGGGGGGGGGGGGGGGGGGGGGGGGGGTTGGAAAACTACGGTGGCCCTAAAGGATGAACTATATATCTACTCCTTTAAGGGGGAGTTTGGGTGTCTATAAGGAAATCAATAATCGTCTTTTATGACGATCTTCACTTAGAATGTGAGGGAAGTTAACTCTATCGGTAGGTGGAGGGAAGATATGGATTATGCCAAGAAGTCTAAGAGCTATATTATCAATGTTTTTGGAGTCTAAAAGAAAGTAGGTTTCCAAGATCAAAAGGAGAACCCCACTTCATTAGGACCATGTTCACAATATGAACTATGGAGATACGACTCAGGTCTGGGTCATGTGGGACACTAGGGTTTAGCATGGGGATATGATTCAATGCTCGAACCAAATGGTTTCCATGAAATTCACCAACAAGGGAGGTCTTGAAATAGTAGTCGGGGTGGTCTATATGCATAATGATCGGATGCAGCACTTGAGTTTGTGGAGAGAGATCACCGTTATCAGTAACACTATATATAGGAGATAGATGACCTTTAGTTGTTGTACGAGACTTTAATGCTACCCTCTATGCCAGCGACAAGAAAGTGGGTCGGCCGATTCATGATGCTATTCTTGCGGAATTTCAAAGTTGTCTTTTATCCTCTAGGCTTAGTTGTATGGCTAAGACTGGTCATATTTGGGTGTGAAACAACATGGATATCCACAATCGTATCTTCATTTAAATGGACCATGCTCTATGCAACATTCAGTGGCTAGATATGTTTCAGTTCTACTGTGTGGAATGCTTACACCTATGCACTTGTGACCACTCGCCTATTGTGATCTAGTTGGTCGACTGGCCAATTTTAAATGTAGACCGTTCAGATTTAATAATGCATGGACCCTTATGGAGGGATATGAGGAAGAGGTCCTTCTAGCTGGGTTTCTGCTGCATGTGAAACAACCCAATTTACGCTTGCGTCTATGTTAAAATCCACCAAATTCTGACTTAAGGAATATAGTAGGAAGAGGCCATCTTTGCCTCTCCAGGATCTAAAATCCAGGCTTGTTGACATCCAGTAGAGGGTTCCTTCGAACTCCCTTAACCCTGTCCTTGCAGAGGAGGAAACTGCTCTCCTGGACTTGCTGCATTGGGAGAGATTCATGGATGAGGTCCATGTTCGGTAATGGGCTAAATGCAACTGGATAGGAGATGGTGATAGGTGCACTAAGTTCTTCCATGCTACGGTCAAAGCTAAGTAGCATAGGAATGTCATACATGGTCTTCTTGATCCTAGTGGGATGCTTATTACTTATGTGAATTAATGGTATTAGAGATGAAGGGATCCGATTCTTCCAGGAACTCTATAATCAATCCTGTTACCAGACTAATTTTTTCCAGTTTGAGTTTAAAAAGCTGGTTACAGGATATGGTGATCAGGTTCTTCGAGAATAAATCTCAATTGAAGAGATTGAATCCTTTGTCAAGAAGGCGGACTCGAATAAATCTCCAGGTTCGGATATTTTTGGAGATGCCTTTTTAAAAAAACACTGGAATCTTCTAAAAAATGATGTCCTGATAGCGATCATGAAAATCTTTGAGTCGGGTAAACTGCTCAAGGAATTTAATCATACTTTTATGGTGTTGATTGCCAAGGTTGAGGGGGCTAACTCCCTAGGTGACTACATGCCTAATTCTTGCAATTTTTTTACAAGATCATCACCCACCTGATGTGTACTCGGATGAGGCCGACAATGCAGGAACTTATATATATTTTCAAATCAAACTGCCTTTATCAAGGTAGGTCAATCATTGAGAACTGTTTGTTAGCCCATGAAATGTTTAAAGATTTCAACGAGAAACAGGGTAATAAAGCGTGCCTCAAATTGGACCAAAAAAAGCGTATGATATATGGTGAATCGAGATTTTCTGTGCCACATTATGCTTTGTATGAGATTTGACAGATGGTGGTGGACATGGTGAGGGAGTGTCTGCCCTTTCTATTTCTTGATATTGATACGGGACAACCAGAAGGGTTTTTCAAAAGCTCCAGGGGAATCAGGCAGGTGACCCGCTTTCACCTTACCTCTTTGCTGTTGTGATGGAATACCTAACTTGTTTGGTGGACGACGCAGTGTTGGACGGAGCTATCACCCCTTTGTTCAGGAAGACTGTTTCGGTGTTCTCACCTCATATATGCGTATGATCTCCATGGTTTCATGGAACCAACGAATAGGTCGCTTGACGCTTTTAGGAATATTTTTATCAACATGGAGAGGTGGTCAAGTTTGCAGCTTAATAAAAATAAGAGCCTGATGTTCCTGAACCGAAATTGTAGGTAAAAGAAGACTTGGTTAGGGAAGAATATGGACATTCCTAAGGGGATTCTGCCGGTCAAATACTTAGGCTTACCTTTATCTATCAACTATGCTACGGTTGTGGATTGTGAAGGAATCCTCAACTATACTCAAGCTAGGCTGGAAGGTTGGCAGGCTCATACTCTGTCTTTCGTGGGACGTATTGAGCTTATCAGACCTGTTATTTCAGTTATTGCGATGTATTGGCTCCAGGCTATCATGATTCCGAAATGTACTATTAAAAAGATTGAACGTATGTGTGCAGACTTTCTATGAAAATGAGGAATTCATGCGATCAATTGGGAAGAGTTGTGCCAACCTAAGACAAAGGGTGGTGTTGGGCTGAGATCGCTTACTCTCCTTAGAGATACGGTCTCCTATAAGCTGTTTTGGAAATTCATCTCTGGCAAGTCCTTATGGACAGATTGGACCAGATGAAGGTATTTTCCTAGGGTTGACTTCTGGTTGGTTAGGGCCAGCAACAACTTCTCGATGACGGTCAAATTGCTCCTAGGTTGAGATGCATGGCCAAATCTAGGCTGAGGAGGGTTATATGTTCCGAAAATGAAACTAGCCCGTGGCACGACCCTTGGTTTAACCAAAGAAGTTTGATTGACAGGGAGGGTTGGCATATGTACTAACTAACAGGCTCCACTGAGTTAGTTAACCATCTTATCCAGGAAGGAGACTGGAACTTACAAGATCGATTGATTGAGGCAGCTCATGCGGTGAAGATTCGAGCGATAGATATTGACAGCTTGGACATGGAGGATTACTGGTTTGGGAAGACATGGAAAAAGGCTCATTTAGCTTCAGGACGACCCTAAATCAAATCAGATCTAGAGCCGAGGAGGTGAAAAAAGTAGTGTGGGCCAAAGGAGCGGCGATTAATTGAGCATTCTTTGTGTTTTTATAAAATGATTCGTAATTGCCTGCACGCCAGGGATTGCCTAAGTTGATTTGGGGTGGAGTGCACGGATAAAAAGTGCTGCCTGTGTGTCACATGGAATAGTCCAGGGATTATCTTTTTATTTGGTGTGACTATATTTGGGAGATCTGGAGCCATCATTGCACTAAATTTGGTTTGTTGCATATGCACATATTGATTTATCGTCGGTCCTAAATGAAGTCAAAGCTCATAAAGAAAAAGGCCAGGATGGGAGAGTATAGATGGATTTGTCTAATTTTTGGGAGGTATATATGGTCTGGCACGTTTGGAGGAAAGAAACAGAAGAATCTTTGAAGGCATTGCCAATAGTCGATATGTTGTACAAAGGAACATAGAAATTGATATAGATATCCTTGACCATAGATGATCTAATTTTGTGCTATGAGTGGGATTATAGTTTTATAATTTTATGGATAATATTTACCTGATTTGAAATATATATATATATATATATATATATATATATATATATATATATATATATATTGTGGAAAAAGAAGAAGAAAAAACTGAGATCCCTCTCTAAGCAACTTGTCCGGTCTTTTGCATCAGCACTTGTTCGAGTTTTTCCCTCCGTGAAAGAAGGTGGTACATCGAGTGTTTGATCAGTCTATGGAGCGAATCGGCAAGACGATTGAATCTCGTTTTGAGTAGCATGTAGTTCGTTCTCCTATATTTTTCTTAGCGAACTTTCATCAATTCTGCTTTCATCTATTCTCACTTCTTATAGCATTCCGCTGTAGGATTCTGATAGCAGTTTACACGGATGAGATAACAAATCTATAGCAGATAATGTTTCTAACTAACCATTAGTCTTAGGTTAATTATGAATAAAAATGATATATACGGGAGGTTAATTATCTGAAAAAAAAAATACTGTACTTACAGTCCACCCAAGA
Organism: Iris pallida; assembly: GCA_029216955.1. Lineage (NCBI taxonomy): Eukaryota > Viridiplantae > Streptophyta > Magnoliopsida > Asparagales > Iridaceae > Iris > Iris pallida. The sequence goes on along the minus strand of JANAVB010030817.1, from coordinate 4,751,872 downwards.
CAAAGGAGATCCCTGCTGCATAAATCCTTCCTCCATTTTCTCCATGGTTGATTATTAGCCTACTCCCGTACCAAGCAAGGAAACCCCATATGGCAAAAGAAAGTCCCGTGCTTCCTACTGCAAGTCCTTTCGCAATTCCCTGCTTGATACCAAGCTTCGTAGTCCGATCTAAGATGGCTGCGTACTTGCCGATAATGCTTTCCTCTGCTGTGCAAGAATATATGGTCTTGATAGAGCTCAGAGCCTGCGATACTACTGCACCTGCCTTGGTGTATTCTCCATGGGACTTCCGAGAGAGGTAAACGAGATACTTCCCGTAAATGAGACCAGGGATTATCAGTAGTACAACAAGGGGGAGAGCCACAAGAGAGAGTCTCCATGAGAAGTAAGTAGAGAATATAAGTCCTGAGATGAACACCGAGGAGTGCATCACAAATATTGGCACCTGCACAAAACAAGTAGGAATTGCATATATAAGAAACTTATTAAGAGGAATTTATTAGTTGCTAGTATTTTCCTAAACGTAAAAAGCATTTTATATGTATCATACCAAGTGTTTACATTACAACTAAATGCACAACATATATATATATATATATATATATATATATATATATATATATATATATATAGATCCACTGATCTCAAAAAGACCATCATATCTTCTTCCCTCATATATATGTATAAGATATATTGGTAAAGAAGTCATCTATTTAATTACAGGAGAGATGGAGATGAATTAATTATAAATACCTTTTCACCTAAAACCTCTTGTATGAGTGCAGTATCCTTTGATATACTATTAATGATCTCTGAAGTAGTTGCCTCTTGAGATTCAAAGAAACCAACTTCCTGCCTTAGGATTGCCTCCAAATACTTGTATCTGATCCTGATTACTTGCCTTTCACTCGTTCTACTCCAACAATATCCTTCTGCATGATATATATAATGCATGTACGTACGTACGTACGTAGCCCATTATATATATATATATAGTCGACCGGAATGGCATGAATTTATATATATATATATATATATATATATATATATATATATATATATATATATATATTATATGGAAAATTCTTCAATACATTCCATGTACAAATTTGTATCGATACATCCCAAATCTGAATCATTTGATGTTGATCCAATGGTTCAGATTAAAGCCAAAGTCAAAGTAACAGTTAAAGTCAAAGTCAAAGTAAACACCTTTTACAATTTCCAATGCATTTTTAATGCAATTGTTTGGGATGTATTGATACATCCTATGTATTGTAGAAAGATCCTATATATATATATATCACACACACATACACTTACCCAAGAAGGCCACCCCCAAGACCGCAACTCCCGTGTAGACAAAATAAAGACAGTACTGCATGCAGCAAGCAGAAGAAATTAATTAGCAAATACTTTTTTTCAGATCAAGAATCAAGTGAAGTGCATATATATAGTTTAGGATGACAAGTAAATTGAAATAATGCATGTAAGATGATCTGTCAACTAGCAGGTCCTGACCGCGGTCCTGGCCAGTAGCTACGCGTCGGCCCCCCATTGGAGGGGGTCCGAATTTTGTGGACGTGGGCCCGGTGTAGTGCAGGGGGGCGAATGGGCGCGGGGTGGACACATAGGCGCGGACACAGCCGCGGTCCACTTCCCGGCAGACCATTTAGCATTTTCGTTCTTATTTATTGTTTGTTTGTGTGGTACTGAACATGTGGAAGTGAAAATACTTTTCAACTTAAAATTAAGTATGCTTTGACATAAATAAAAACACAATGCGTATACTAATGAAAATTGAACTTAAGAGCTCCAATTATAACCTTAGTACTTGGATTAACATTTAGTTATTAATTTTTAAAACAATAAAGTATCTATATCAAGGAAATCCAAAACTGTTAAGGACTCCATGGCCTGAGATATATAGGTCAGCCCCTGGAACTAGCTTATAATATATATGCACACACGGTCCGTCTGAGCAGTGGCGAATCTCCTCCCGGACAGCTAGGTGGCTTTTGGGCCACGGTCTTGCTTGGAGAAAGGATACAAAAAAAAAAAAAAAAAAAACAAAAAAAAAAAAACAAAAACAAACAAACACATGTACCTTTGCCACCTCTGGCATGAAATCATGTTGTTCATGGCTGATCTTCCCACCAGTATTGCCGTAGCCTAGAGTATTCATGATGCTGCTTGCAGATAGCAGAAGCAAGTTAGTGGAGCACCCATCACCTACTGCTCCAAGAGTCCCCAACACCATCAGTACCACATCATATCGATCGGAAAATCTGAACAATCCCCCAACACTACTTTTACTTCCCTTATTAGCCTCCCCACTATTTTCGGTCATCTTCCTCAAGTCTTCCTTCCTTTTTGTCAGAAACACTCTCTCTCCCTACCTGTCTAAATTAGAAGAATGAACCAAGCAAGCTTCATGAGGTCAATTGGACTGGAGATATAGTCTATATATATAGAAGACATGAGTAAAAAAGAGAGAAAAAGAGTGCGTGAGTAGATAATATATATATGCATATGATCACATGCACTACAAAAAAGTCTTAGAAAAGAAAGAAGAAAAAAAAAGTTGATAGGAGACTTGTCAATTCTGATAAAAGGTCGAAAGCAATATTCCAAAAACCGGAATCGAAATTTCATCGACCAGGTTGGACCGCAGTCCAACCATGTTTGAACCGATAAACCAATTTTTGTAATATTTTTATTGATATGAAGAAAAAGAAAAAACTTAGATCTCCTTGACTACAAAAATATTTACTCGGCCAAAATGGATATGCAGAAGGACATACATGGCTGGCTGTAAATATTATTGACCGGAAAACATTTATTAAATATTTAATACTCTTCCATTTGAATCCCTTCATCCGATCCTTACTTAGCTCTCCTTTTATTCCAGGAAAGTCATTTATCAAATATTCAATATATTTATTAGAGTTGTCACAATCTCCCTGTGAATAATGAGGTCGGAGGTTGGTTATTTGTTTTGTTTAATTGACCATAAATGTATGGATTAGTATAAATTAATGAGTTGAACCGGTTCGGTTCACACACCAGTCCACCGAGTTTTGATAGTTGGATCCCATTTTTTCTAAAAACCACCTGTTCTTAAAAAATAACAGTTCAATTTGAACCGAACCAAAAATATTCACTATTCCGATTGGACCTGGTTGAACTGTCGGTCCGGTCCGATTTTAATAACATTGGTCAAAAGTCTCAGTGGCCAAGGTCCCTTACCTTTGCACTAACATGTAATATGTATGTATCAATCTTTATGCTTAATTGTTCGGCTTTTACAAATAATATTACATTATTATACACTAATAGACTGGTCGCGGGTGTCTTTATTTGGTCACTAGCTAGCAGCTAGCTACTTAATTATTTGATAACATTTCATTAGTGACAGTGATTGGAGGAGGAAGAGACTTAAAGTCCTTTTCTTTTCCTACACGATCGTTATTAAATTAGTCTACGGACCACTGCCTTTAGTGACCGAGTGAGTGAGTGAGTGAGTGAGTGAGGCGTTAACTACTAAAAAGAAAGGAAAAGCTACCACAACTGACCTTCGTTATTGGTTGGCTTTATATTTCTTTTTCAGCCATCTCTCCGTTTCATGCCATTTCTGGTCAGCTAACCTAACCTAGCTATGGGATTAATTTTCTCTATATAGGAGCAGTGATGTATTATCATTAGCTTAATTTCATCACGTGTCCTTTCTTTTGCATTAATAAATAAGTTTTGCTAACAAGTGCCCTCACAATACACTTGTTAACCCGTGATAAATGTCCCACGTTTTTACCTTTTTTAATGATAAATGTCCCACATTTTTACCTTTTTCCAAGAAACTGTCCTGAGATTACCTTATTCTAATACTGTCTACTGATGTTTACTTTGATAGTTAAAAAAATAATGGGATCCTATGTAAATTAACAACAAGTTGTCCCCTTATCGTTTTTAAAGTTTTACATGTGCAAAAAAAAGGGTTCTCTTAACTTAAAATTAGAAAAGTGTAGTTTACATGAGTTTGAAATTAGTATTGTACAAATCAAAATATTCTTGTTTTTTTTAAAATAAACTAAAGAATAAATTTTATTCAATGACCATCTCCAAATTCTAAACAACATTTCTTAATTTGCTCATTATATATATATATATATATATATATATATATGGAAAATTTTTCAATACATCCCATGGAAAAATTTGTATCGATACATCCCAAATCTAAATCATTGGATGTTCATCCAATGATTCGGATTAAATAACTTTTCTTAGACTATTAATAACTTTTCTTATATAGTGTTAGTTTTTATTTTACTTATGATTTTTATTTCACGAATTTTTTTTAAGGTGGATAGATTTGTCACCCCCGATTTTCAAGAACATGGGTATTTTGGTCATTTTTTATTTTTGAATATTTTTGAAATTTATTTTATTATTTATGATATTGTTTTGGGGTTATTTGAGTCGGGTTCGAATTTCAACTCAATCCGACTTGTATCGGAGATCCGGGGTAGCTTTGACTCTAGTGGGACCCACTTATTAGTTAGACATGGCCCACATATGATAATATTTAAGTTAGTATAGTTAGACTAAATTTCATGACTAGGTTTTGCTATTTAGAGACTTAAACTAGACTAATTTAGCCTCAACCTAAAACCTATTCCTAATTTAAATCAAATAGGACACTACTAAAATAAGGCAAATTAGCGACGTCCGTATACGTCGCTAATTAAGAAAAATACATCGCTAAACGTAATTAGCGACGACTTTAGCGACGAAACATGAAGGTCGCGAAAAAGCTAGTCGCAGATGACAAATTCGTCGCCCTCCGTCGCTATTTGCGACGCCACCCCAGTGTCGCTGGGTCGTTGCAAAATTAGCGACGTAGGACGACGAATTTGAACGTCGCCAAATTAGCGACGTAGTGCGACTACGTAGCGACGTTATTTCTTTTTATGTGATGACATGGCATGCCTGCCACGTCAGCAGTTTAGCGACGTACAACGATCAAATTAGCGACGTCAACTCTCTGCCACGTCAGCAGTTTAGGATCTAAATGGGTGTAATCCTAGCATTGCTCTTTTAAAAAATAACACTCCCAATCAGTGAGACTCATATTTTTATAAGAGAGACGACAGGTTTGGTACATTAGGTTTTAGGAATAGCACGTTCGCTCCCCTCTCTCCCAAAGTGGCTTAAGATTGGATGAAAATGACAAGCGGCAACATGGAAGGGTGAACATCCACCATAGTTATGGTAGGTGAACAAAAATTGACACTTTAGCTTGAAGCAACACGACACCTATTTGTCATGTCATAGTGCATTTTGGATACTATACATTGTATGTGATAGTGTTCAACACAACACAAATGGAAACGAATTTTTTGGTTTGTCAATGCTTCCTTGCAGAAAACATAACTCTTCATACTTCTATGTAAATATCAAATGCAATGAACAAGGATTAATTTCATTAATATTTGGTTCGAAGCAAGAATAATGAAATGCCGAGTTCAAGTTTCTTAGGCCATCTCCAACCCTTAAATTTTTCCTCAATTTGAGGACTCCAAAAAGAATATTCCTATATTATTCCATCCTAAAAAAATTCCAACTCCAACCCATCAATCCTCAAATAATAAACAACTGTTATTTACCTCTACATAAATTTATTTATTCATAATTATTTTAATATAATCATATACATTATATTATTTCATATTGCTTATATTATTTATAATATTAAGTTTAGTGTTTATCATGCGTAGTTTATGCTAGAAATTAGTTGCAATTTGAAAGGAAAAATAGGCATGAATGATGGGTCATCAAATTTGGTAATTTTCTCTCTTTCCTCAAATTCAAGGACCAAAGCAATAATCCCTAATTGGGAAAAATACTAATTAATCCCTCAAAATCCTATTATTAAACCACATCCTACCATCCAAGTCCACCTACTGTTAGGCCGCGTTTGGTTCACGGAAGGGAAATGAATTCCCTTGTACTTTCCATGGGAATGAGAAAGTAGAATTTCTGTCACATTTCCTTTCAGTTGTTTGGTAAACCAAGAAAACTACCTAGGAAAGACCATTTGATTTCCTTTCCAGTGTTTGGTTGGTGCAGGAAAGGAAAGAAAAATTATATCAATGTTACAATAATATGCTTACCTTATAAAATAAAAATAACATTATAATGAAAGAGTCTATTTTTGTTCACCCACCAAATCTAGTGTGTTAGTTCACCCTCCAATAAAAAATTAAGACATGTCAAATTCACTCAACATAAACCACTTTGAAAGTGGTTTTGTAAACAATTAAAGTGGTTTTGACTAAAAAATTTGACACATGTCAATATTTTATTGGAGGGTGAACAAACACTCTAGATTTGGTGGGTGAACAAAAATGGACTCAATTATGAAAATCAAAGGGATCCAGAATACGAGGAGTTAATGGTAAAATAAGCAATAACACATGGTTAGTTTTATCATATTTTTTTGTAATAAATGTTGGAAAAGGAGTAGGAAAAATCAGTCACATGGGTCATGAGTGGAACCATATTCACTCCCATTTTCCTTCAAATTGATTCCCAAGTTTGTGGCTACCAAACATAGGAAAGGAACAACTTTCCTTTCCTCGTTCCTTAAATCCGTGAAACAAACGAGGTCTTAGGGTAAATTTTATCTCGTAACCATACAAATCTCTTATCAACAAACCCTAAATTTTGCATCCCCAAAATCAAATTGAAAGCCCTAAATCTCGTACAATAAACCTTAGTTTTCTACACTAAAATTGAAACAATAATCTCAAATTGGCTAAATGAAAGCCCTATACTAATTAATCCCTCAAAATCCCATTATTAAACCACAGCCTACCATTCAAGTCCACCTACTGTTAGGTTAAATTTCATCCCATAACCATACAAATCTCTTGTCAACAAACCCTAATCCTGAATCGCTACTGTCAATGATCAACAAAACCCTAAATTTTGCATCCCCAAAATCAAATTGAAAGCCCTAAATCTCTTACAATAAACCTTAGTTCTCTACACTAAAATTGAAACTGTAATCTCGAATTGGCTAAGTGAAACCCCAAATTTCCAACCTACGCCATCAACCCTAGTTTTCTACACTGAAATTGAAGCCGTAATCTCAAATTGGCTACATCAATAAACTTTTCATCCCCGAAACCCTAACCCTAAGAATGACAAGAAATTGGCGAGGATCCACCTGTTTGTACTTCTTCAGCCTCTTCCCGTCGGCGGTCTCGATAGGTAATAAATATAAGTTTTTCAGAGCACAAGATGGTTATGTGATCGGTTTAGGTTGTACATGAGTAATCTTTGGTAACTCCATTTTACGTGAAGGTATAATAGACATATACATGAGTACACTAGAGGGATTTAATCACATAACCACTTCTACCCCAATCAATACACAAGGATCCGATCAAGTTATGTTACGTAGATGATTGTTAGTTATACATGAAGCACATGTGAACATGAGACTACATGAGAGCACATGAGTGTACATGAATAATATGAATACAAGGAGTACATGATGAAGTACATGAACATGAAATACCCAATGCACCCGTTAAGGGGATAACATCTCATGACAAAATCCATGGAGTACTGGTCCGTGATAACAATATGTCAACATCAAGTAAAACAATCTAGAGCAGGCAATATAGATACTATCATAAATGAAAACAAACAGATAATGTACTTGTAGGTCCTAAAAATCAAGTTGCACCCATCAAAAAGGCAAAGAAAATCAAGTTGTGCACTCTTCAATTGAACTGCGCAGGAGACAGATTGCGCAACACCTCAACTGCGCAGACTGAACTGCGCACTCATTCAAGTGCGCTAGCTGACGTGGCCTCGTCATCATTATCTGACAGAGAATCAGATCTTCTGACAGCTGACAGCCCGAAGAACGAGGAAACTGTTCGTTTCTCGTGCAGCACAGCGCTCGAGGACAGCTGTACATGCATCGCAAGCTACCAGCCCAATCGAAGCACAATCTGTCAGACTCTGTACGGTGCAATTCAATTTAGCACAGTCTGAAGCCAGTGCAGTTCATGTGGCGCACTCCATCAAGACAACTGACAATTTACACGTGGCCTACATGCCATCAATTGCTCACCATGTGGCAACCGTCTGTACACGACCAAGCGTATTTCAATTAAACAATGTCACACGTCACATACAGGTGGTCCACGATCGAGTAACTGCCAGCGCAGTTCACTGCTTATGCAGTCCAATGTCTGCGCAATCCATCTTGCGCAATTCAGAATAACTAAAAATTAGTTATTTCCATAACTCTATAAATAGAGTTTCAAGTCTTTATTATCAAGCCTAGATCATCCCAGATCAGATCAGAATCATCACCAGAGATCAGGAGTTCTTGCCAAAGTGCTGCTGCATTCTTCAGAGGCTACCGTCTTCAAAGTTCATATCGTCCAAGGGATAAAGCGATCGTCATTCAGATCGAATTCCTATAGTTGTACTTTTCCAGAATTCTATTGTAATCTTCTTACAAAGTTTGTGAAATAAAGATCAACTTTTGTTTTTGCAAACAAAATGACGACTTTGCTGGGGACGACTTTCTCCTCCGACGAGGAAGTGACAACTCAATGTGACGTTACGTCTATCGGAAAGACGCAGAAGATGCTGGTTGTAAAGGTCAACCAGATGGCCTATGAGGCGATGATCAACTCCAGGACCACCCTTCGTACTGCAACAACTTCTGCCACGAGCAAAGTTCACCCAGCGTGGGTCCCCAAGACTGTTACGCAGTCTACTGCCTCTACTGCTCAGCCTGCTGTTTCTGCTGCCAAGACTGTTGCGCAGTCTGCTGCTACTGCCCATGCGCAGTATGCTGCTCCCCTTGCCAGTGCACAAACCACTTCCTATGCTGCTCTGTCAAAGTGCAAGACTCCTCTTCCCCTGGCGCAGTTGGCTGCAACTCTGCCTACACAGTCTACCACTCCAGCAACCAGAATGCAACTCAAGCACTCTGAAGTCAAGACTCCTGCTGTGCAATCTGCTGTGACTGTAGCCAGAAGACCTTCTGTCAAAGCTCCTCATGCGCAACCTGTCAGTGCACCAACAGCCACTTCAACCCCTGCGCAAACTGTGCCAGCGCAGACTAAGAGAGACAACCCTTTGGCTAGTCTCTCTTCTTCTCACAACAAAGGAAAAAATTATGCTCCTCTTCCCAAGCACTTTGTTGCTCCAGCACAATTCACTGGGGGTAGTCTGTTGACTATTCCTCCTCCTCTTCCTCCGAACAAAGAAAAAGGCCCGTTGGTCTTTTCTCAAACTTCATCGTCCTACGACTTGGAAGACAACAGAGGGAAACGCTCTTTAGCTAACCCTTCTTCACAAAACAAAGGAAAAGGCCGTTTGGTCTTTTCTCAGTCTTCCTCGGTTTTTACCGTAGAAGATCAATCTGAACGTGCTTCGGCACCAGTCAGTACAAAAACTCTCTCAAACAAGAGTTCTTCTTCCCTACTTGCCAAAGGGAAGTGTACTGATCAAAGAGGTATTCTGCCTACTCCGGTAACAAAATTCCAAGATCTCCCAACTCTCAAGATATCCCGTTCAAAACAGAGAAAATTGTTGGTGTCTCAGACAGAAACCCCTGGGGGTGAATTTGCTGATCTAAGAACTTATCTCAATAGACCAACCTCGGCGAAACGCAAACAGCCAATGCCGAAGACCAACCAGCATCAGTGGCAAACTTCCAGGATCAAAAATCCTGACACCTATGCTAATGAAATAAGTACTTCCCTGTACACTCAAGGGACAAAACATTTGAAGAACCAGAACCATGTTTCGAATGTTGTCAAAGAACATATCCCTCGAACTTCTTCTCGTCCCGTCATCGTTTCTGATCTCCGAGAACACCTTAAACAAAAACGGGACAATATTTTAACACCTCCAGTTCAACCACTTGGACACCATTATAATCACAAGGTCGTCATCAAGTGCTGTTGTCAGACAACAAAATGATCTGTCTTCGATCGTCTGAACTTTACAAACTCTGAACCTATGTCAGAAGATGAAGACAAAGTTTTGTATGCTTCCGTCAATATGACTTCCAGAGACACTGGGGGTAGAAAGTGCTCCAAGCATGGCAAGTCTCGCAAGCCAAGCCAGCGGTATTTGGATCTACTCCAAGAATCTTCTGATGGAGTATTCCAACATACCCGATCCCGAAGCCGAGATGCAATCGGTCAAAGGAATCTTCAAGATCCTTCCGGTCATCTTCCTCTTTCTCACTCAGGAGATGACTCTTTCTCCGACTATGATGCATACAGTGAAAGTTCGGAATAGACAGTATCTTCCACTGTACCTAGAGAAGTGACAGCTTATGTTGTCACTGAAGACCCAGATGCTTCCAGTTCGGCTAGTCAAGAACAACGAATCGCTGTGCTAGAAGACAAGTTGAAAACCATGGCTGAAATGGTTGCAAGTATGCATTCTATATATCATCGTGGCCCAACATACAGTACCACCGACTGTACCTGCTGCAAATCCTGAGATCATAGCATCGTCGGTGCCTGTCAATGCAGGACTGGGGGTAGCATCTCCTCAAGTACCCCTTATACCAATTCAACCTACACCCAGTTAGTCAGGTGCTGGGGGTAGTGCTTACCACGCTGTTCCTCCCCCTAATACTCTGATTCAGCCTGCTCCTTCTACATCATTGGAGGATGCTAATGAAGCTGTCAAATTCATGTGCACTCAATTCGAGGCCTTCAAAGAGAAGGACAATTTGTAGAGGTTGGAGATCAAACAACCCTACCCAGTTGAATGGAAGGAAGTCCCATTTCCTCCAAAGTACAAAATTCTAACAATCTTGCTGTTTGATGGCAGCACTTCTCCCAGTCAGTTCATTAACCACTTTGAGGTAATGACTGTCCAACTTCAGCCAAATGACGCTCTTCTTACCAGGGTATTCGTCGGCTGTTTAGCCGGCGTAGCATACGATTGGTACAGAAGTTTGTCCGATGGCTGTATCACCTCTTTCTCAGGTCTAAAACAAATCTTCTTGGAACGATTCTATGAGGGGATCAATGACATGACCATGTCGGCCCTCAATAAAATCAAACAAAGACATAATAAAATCGCTGAGAGTTTCATTGAAAGGTTCCGCCGAGAAGCTTTAAAAATGCCTCCTGGAACTCCGACCGCTGTGACTATAGACACCTGCAAGGCAAATCTTTTGCCTATCATCAGCATATGGACGGGGTCAACTCAGTTCCAAGATTGGCCATCCTTCATTGTCAACGCTAAAGCAGTTGAAGTTAGTGCTGACAAATTCAAGCAGCTAGGAGTTCACATGTCTAATCCCGACCGGGATGAACACCAGACATCGGGTGGTGGTAATCGCCAGAACAACCGCAAGGGAAAAAAGACTTTGAATATCAACTTGAAGAACAAAGAATCTCTGGTGGTCAACGTAGCTCCACCTACGTCCACTTCTACTCCTTCTGCACCTCCACCAAGGGAACCTCATCCGAAAGTAGAGTACTCATTTGACGAGAATGACACCGTGAGCATCTTTGATTGCTTAATCAAAAGAAATAAGCTCCAACTCCCAGATCCGAAGAAGCCTGATGAGGTCGGTAAGACTGATCATCCCATATATTATATGTATCACAGGTTCATTGGGTATCCCACTCGAGCATGTTATGTGCTCAAAGGCAAGATTCAAGAGCTAGTCAACGGTCAACGCTGGTGTTGTCACTCTGCAGCAAGACGAGAAGACGGTTATCGCGAACATGGTCTCAGTTCAGTTTGGTAACTTCCCTCCACATATGATACAACACGGTGTCATCCCTATCCCCAAAGCTACTCTTGAGATCGAGAATCTCCCTCCTCCACGAAGTGAAGGTCTCATCCCCTTGTCTCTTGACAATGGCGAGATTATATGGATTCACCCTGATATTGCTTCAGAGTTCGAAGTTCCCTCTTCCTCCAAGAAGAAAAAATGCTTTAAGGGTAAAACAAAGATCTGCAATATGATGTCTTTTGACCCCATAGTTGACGAGGAAATCCTGCTGGGCACCAGATCAGGGAAAGCCTATCTAAAGGATTATTCCGAGACTCAGGAGAATCCTTCTTCTTCTTCTGAGCCTGCTCCAGTGCAACCTGCTTCCACTGAGGACATTCCTGCTACATCCTCACCGGTTGTAGAACCCACTCCTTCCAAGCCGACAGTCGCTGACAAAGGCAAACAACAAGTCCGCTTCGACAAATCTTTGAAGAAGTCATCTCCTTCTGGACTTGAAAGGCCTTACAATTTTGATATCTTGGCTCAATTAGCCAATACACCGGCCCGGCTGTCAATTTTTGAGCTCTTGCACCTCTCCAAAGAGACTCGAGAAACTCTGAGTGAAGCTCTAATGCAGGCAGAAACCTGTCTAGCCCTTCTAAAGAAGCCAAAGGCAGAGCCTGTCTCTTGCCTCCATTGTCATAGTGTATTGGAGTTAATTCCAAACATTACCTTCACACAGGATGACATGCTGATGGAAGACAATAGGCATGACCGTCCTCTTTACTATACAGGATATGTCGACTCGATAAAAATCGATCGTATTCTGATAGATCCAGGGTCTGCTCTCAGCATCATACCGAAGACAATGTTAGACGCATTGAAGATCCCAGTGCATAGTCTTTCCAGTAGAATCACCACCATCCTTGGGTTCAATCAAGGAAGAAGTGAACCTCTGGGCAAGATTCGCCTAAAACTCTAAATAGGCAATCTCCGCACAAAGGTGACCTTCTACATCATAGACAACCATGGTTGTTCTTATAATGCTCTGTTGGGGAGACCATTCCTGCATGAACATAATACTGTTCCTCCGACTCTCCATCAATGTTTCAAATATGTCGATGACAATGGAGAGGTTCAAAAGGAGGTTGCTGATCTCTATCCTTTCAAAGGTATCGAAGCATACTGCAACGATGCTCGTATGTACAAGGATGAGTTCATGAAAGTAGTACTGTCTCTTGACACTGAAGAAGAACATGAAGCAGTGCCCAATGACACTCTCATCATACCCGTCAAAGGGCGTGTTTCTCGTCCTCAATCCTCCAAACCACTGGCTATTCACTTGCCAGTCCAGAAGCAGCCAACTGATGATGGTCCGGATCAAAGGGAGCTCACCTCTTCTGAGCCACTTGTTATCGACTTACGTCGTAACAAAAAAAAAAGGCAGCTCACCTCTTCTGAGCCACTTGTTATTGATTTATCTCATAACAAGGATAAAAGGGAGCTCACCTCTTTTGAGCCGCTTGTTATCGACCTCCGTCATAATAAGTCTAATCCTCCTCCACGTTCTTCTTCTCTCCCTTTTGTAATCAATCTGACCAAGCCTGCTAAGGCTACAGGTCCTACTGTAAATACAGATGTACAAATCAATAAAAAAGCATCTACTTTCCAGTATACTGATGTCATTTATCATGCTAAGTGCTATTTGGATATGTTAGATAGCTTTTGGTCATTTACGATAGGAGTTGTACAGTCTCTTCAAACAGAAGTCTTACTCGAACACCCAGATGATTCATACTTTGTTGTCCCTTCTCGAAAGAGAGGCGAGAGTCCAATACTTTTTAGTAAAGGACCAGAACAACACTTCAGCTATACGGATGATAGTAAAAGTAACGATACGGGGCATCTTCAACTTCGTCGTTACAGTCAACAATCAAAAGACATCATCCGAAAGATGGGTTATGACTTCAAAAATGGCCTCAAGTACGGTAAAGGTAGAAGAACTCTTATCCGTATGGTTGTTCCGAAAGGAAAATCAGAGATGTACTATAGCAGGATCAAAAGAGGTCTCGGATATGCTTCACCTCCGGTATTATCTCCAGCAGGCTCCGAATCCGATAGCGAAGAGCGCTCTAACTTTTCTGATTCCAGATCATAGGATTCTGACACCAGCATTGGTCAAGTTCATCAATCGATCCTATCGTCTAACATGGTCTCCGTTGAACTTTCAGAAGGCTATGACGAGGATATTGAAGAGAATCCTAAAATAGATCCTTGGGCTCAACAAATGGATACCCAATGGTATCTCTGATTCGAACAACGAGAACCTCCTACCGAAGATCAATTAGTTCAAATTGATGTAGGAGAGAGCAGGTCACCTCGTCCAATATTCATCAGCAAGAACCTTCCAGAGGCAGATAAGCAAGAATTAATTCTTCTTATTCAAGAACACATTGACGTCTTTGCCTGGAGCTATAAAGACATGCCAGGTCTAGATCCCAAAGTTGCTACTCACAAATTGAATATCTTGCCTAATGCAAAATCGGTCAAACAGCAACAACGACGCTTCAAACCAGAAATGATGGACGCAATCGATGATGAAGTCAAGAAGCTCATCGCTTGTGGCTTTATCCGAGAAGAACAACATCCAGATTGGGTAGCTAACGTCGTTCCAGTTTTAAAGAAAATCGGCAAAGTTCGAGTCTGCATCGACTTTCGGGATCTTAATGAAGCCTGTCCAAAAGATGAATTTTCTCTCCCTATCACGGACGTCATGATTGATAATACCTGTGGGTTCGAGCGAATATCTTTCATGGATGGATTCTCCGGATACAATCAGATTCGGATGAATCCTGAAGATGAAAAACACACTTCTTTCGGCACTCCTCACGGAGTCTACTGCTATACTGTAATGCCATTTGGTCTCAAGAATGCTGGTGCAACTTACCAACGAGCCATGAGTACCATCTTTTGAGATTATTTGCACAAGACTGTCGAATGCTACATTGATGATATTGCTGTTAAAAGTCGTCTAAAGGAAGATCACATCGTAAGAACAATCTTCAATTTAATGCGCCAACATCAACTCAAAATGAATCCCACCAAGTCATTCTTCGGTGTCTCTAGTGGCAAATTTCTCGGCTTCGTCATTACCTCTAAGAGTATACACGTGGATCCCGAGAAGATCAAAGTCATTCAAGAGATGCGTCCTTCACGCAACCTAAAAGAGCTACGAGGATTCCAAGGTCGACTTGCGTACATCAGGAGATTCATTTCGAATCTGTCTGGACGCTGCAGACCATTTACTCAGCTAATGAAGAAGGGTGTATCTTTTATTTGGACTGAAGAATGTCAACGAGCATTTGACGACATAAAGCGATTGTAATGCCTGTGGATCGTATTACGTATCTTGGAATACGTGTACGTATTTTATTTTGTATTGCATATCTCTTGGCTTGGCTCGGTTTATTTTGGGTTGGTTCGGCTAGGCTTGGGTTGCCTTGGTTCATTATGAACCAAAAAGGTGAACCCTTCTACCTACCACCATCCCCATTTATTAACCCCTCCTCTTTCTCTCTCTTCATTATTCTTCTTCTTCTCCACATTTACTTCTACACCTACCAGGAGAGAGAGAGAGAGCTTAGGCAAGTGCAAACTTGCTTCATGATGGATCTCATGTTTTATTGTTCCATTCTCTTCCTTACTAGATTCTAAGCCTCTTTAGAACTGGAAGTTTTCGGTTTTGATGGTTATATTTTTGTAGATCTAAGTTTTAAGTTCCTTCTTGTTTAATTTTCTTGGTTTTGATCTCTAAAACTTGGTTATTTTTGAAAACTAATGGTTCTATATTGTAGAGAATTCAATTTCATTCAGTTTTGGCTTTTGTTTCGCTTGATTTCGACTCCGGATGAGTATGTTATGGCCATTACAAGTTTTCGGAACTTTCATGGCTGAACTTGCTGTTTGGGGACGATGAATCCCATGCGCCGGGAACCTCATGCGCCCGGGAGGCCATGCGTCTGGAGGCCATGCGCCGTGAAGTTCCGGCAACGCATTCTTTAACTCCGAGCGTGTCATGCGCGTAGGTTTCTTACGCGCATGTATTGAAGACGCAACGTGAGTTTCTCATGCGCCGATTGGTGCAGGAATCCCATGCGCCGATTGCACAGGAATCTCATGCGCCGATTTGTGCAGGAATCCCATGCGCCGATTGCGCAGGAATCTCATGCGCCGATTTGTGCAGGAATCTCATGCGCCGATTGTGCAGGAATTTACTGTTTTTGCCTGTTTAAGTTGTTTTGTAGCTAGAATCTTGAAAAACTCAAAACATGAAAGTTGTAGATCTTTTCCTTGGCTTTAAGAATATGTTATTAGTTATTTTATACAATTTTTATTCATGATAATATAAGAATAGAACACGATATTGGCCCGCTGTGGCACACTCTTGACAAGTAAACTGACATGACGAGTAGGAATGACCTGGACACCGTGGGCGATTGTGTTTGTACAAATAAACTAGTACTATCTTGCATCATGTCTAGGACGGGGACCCCTGAGTACCACGGTCAGGGGTACCTACTGAAATTAACTAAAGCTAATTAACTAGAATGATTCAGTAGTCATGAAGAGATTCCCAGCTACAGGCAATCCCGTTATCTGGGCGCATTCAGTGGACTTGTAGCCTACCGACGAGTAGGGCACATTTCCAGCACACAGTCATGTGTTGCATTCTTCCTAAACGGACATTCGACCTGGATAACCGGATGGTCTGCAGGGCTTGTGGCTGTTGGAATAATCTTATTACATCTTGCTAGTAACTAGGCCTGTGATAACCCTAGTTAGTTAAAGTATCAAGCCGTACTCTTGATTGGCCGTGATTGATTGGATGAAGTTTATTCCAGCTTAGTCTTATCCTGATCCTGTACAAGATTGTATCATGACATGATTTCTTGTATCGATAAATGATGGGATACCAAGTTCTGTTCAGATGAAGGGTTACAACCCCGGTCCTTGTTTGGTTTAAGGGTTGTAACTTAGCTATCTGAATAGTTCCATGGTTATCTTATCATATATCGTCCTGCTTATTGTGCTCGCCTTAACAATAAAGATCAGGGGTCCAGTTCTGTTCAGGCGAAGGGTTACAACCCCGGTCCTTGTTTGGTTTAAGGGTTGTAACCTGGCTTCCGGAGCAGTTCTGTGTCCTCTCTTCGTTTATTGTCTTGTTACCTTATCAATAATAATTGAGGTGGGTTTCTATTCAGGCGAAGGATTGCAACTCCGGTCCTTGTTTGGTTTAAGGGTTGCAGTCTGGCTACTTGAATGGTTTCTCCGTGTTCAATATATTATTGTTATCTCAGCTATTATCACTATCTTTTAATTACCTTAACTATTTATTTATGATATGCTGGTTTTAGTTCCTAAGTGAAGCCTCCTTTGTGGCACTTGCTCTTTCTGGGGTCTGACCCAGCTGGTTTTGTGTGGCCAGATATCGGAGCAGCAACAGCGGATCCACCTGTCTTCCAGCCCGATGGTGACCACCAGGCGTAACCAGGGCAACGAGTGGGTTTCTTTTTGTCCTTCCACTTTATTATAAAATTATTCTTTTGAGGCGTTTAGCCGACGAGCACGTGTTAGCTCGTATTGTACCTTTATTTACTGTCTGCCTACGGACTGTAACATGATTGACAAATCCTAGGGTTGATCATGTATTGACTAAAACTCTTGCTAGTCCTGACATTTTGTACGACTAGCTTCATGATCATCCAATATGTAATGTATGGGACGCCTTGCTATTATGTATTTGGTGCTCTGACATCTTGTAACTATTATTGCTTGCTTGAGATTGAGACAATAGGCTTGTTCATGACCATAGGAGACTGTTGGCTTGTAGTTAAACCCTCATGTATCTAGACAGCCGTGACCGTATAGCAAGGTGGGTTGTACTTCAATATACGTAGCTGGCTATGTACGCCCCCGCTCTCCAGTATTCTGGTTCTGGGGCGTGACATGGTTTTAGTGGTGGCCCATGCAGGTCTTGTAAATCAAGATATGTGAGGGTTTACCGAATAGATGTCTCAATCAGTACTCTCCCTTGATCTCTACTCGTATCCTCTTGATCCCTGAAAATCTTGACCTGATCACATGCTTGTATCGTTGATCTGTCCTGGTCCTTCCTTATTGTTCTCTATGTCGTCTTCTTCAGCGGCATTGTTCCTGAACCTGCCGATCAGCAAGGCGGAGCACCTCCCGCGGACCAGCAGCAACCTGGAGATCAAGCCCAGCATTCAGGAGTAGCCTCCAGAGTCGTGCCCACCGAAGGAGAACCACCAGTTCAGCCCGTCCAGCCAGCAGAGCATGATGATGGCACTTTGGTGGGTCTCATCCGGACGCTATTAGCTTCCCAGGATCGGCGAGGAGATGCCTTGCACCAGGTGGTAGCAGACGCTTTGACCAGAGGAGGTCATCAGGGTAATAGCGCGGCCAACAGCTTCAAGCGCTTGAACCCTCCCTTCTTCGACGGCAGTGAAGATGCGATCGCTGCAGATGCATGGCTTCAGGACACAGAGGTGATTCTAGAAGCAGCCAGGACTCCAGAAGCCGAGAAGGTGGCCGTAGTACGCCTGCAGCTATTGGATCTTGCTCGCAGCTGGTGGGCAGCGCAGGCCGATGGATTAGTGGCCCCTATTTTATGGGCAGTATTCAGGGAGAGATTCCAGACCAAGTATTTTGATGCTGTAGCTCGGTATGATCTACAGACGAGGTTCACCAATCTGAAGCAGATGGGCAGGACGGTCGATGGATATGCGGCCGAGTTCTCCAGGCTTAGTCGGTTTGCTCCCACCTTGGTAGCAACCGAGTTCGATAGAGCCCAGCGGTTCCAGCAGGGGCTCCACCTAGAGATTTTATTGGCGGTGGAGCAGTTTGAGCATCAGACTTTTGATGCAGTGTTGAGAGCAGCCCGGAGGCATGAGTATACATCCCAGAGGATCGTGGATAGGACCGGAGGTCGGAAGCGATCTCACGGCCAGATGAATCAGTCTTCAGCACCAGCCCCGGCAGCCAGGGCTTTGACCATTAGAGCTCCGAGGCGGACGGCCTCAGTGACGTCGGTTCAGCATTCCACCCCGACGTACCCTCAGCAGCAGAAGTAGAAGCAGTCTTCCGCAGTGGGATGTTCACACTGCGGGAAGCCAGGGCATGTGGTGTCAGAGTGTCGTAGAGCACAGGGTTTGTGCTTGGTTTGTGGTGCCCCGGACCACAGGGTTGGGAACTGCCCGAACAGGGGGAGTTCATCCGCTTTCTCTAGTCCTTCAGTTAGAGGGCCAGTACCAGTCCAGCAGCAGCAGCTGCAGTACCCGTTTCCGAGGCCATTGCCGACGCAGGCCCAGGCATTCCAGCAGCAG
This sequence comes from Iris pallida, assembly GCA_029216955.1. NCBI lineage: Eukaryota > Viridiplantae > Streptophyta > Magnoliopsida > Asparagales > Iridaceae > Iris > Iris pallida. The sequence goes on along the minus strand of JANAVB010030817.1, from coordinate 4,732,681 downwards.
AGACCGCAGCAGTATGCCCAAGCCCAAGCCCTGATCCAGAGCAGGCAGAGGAATTTTCAGCAGAGGGGACCCGCACCCAGAGGACATGGTCAAGTGCTGGCTTTGACCATGGGAGAAGAAGGAATAGCACCAGGTGAGGTGGTGGCAGGTACTATTCTCGTCAATACCTTTCCAGCTTCAGTATTATTTGATTCTGGTGCCTCGCATTCATTTATGTCTGCACGATTTGCGACACGGGTAGGACTGGAGCCCGAGTCATTATCAGTAAGGCTCAATATACTTACTGGTAACGGACTTGTGGGAGTAGATAGAGTGTTTTCCTCGTGTCGGATCGTAGTTAGCGGTAGAGAATTCCCCGCTAGATTGATAGAGTTTCCGATGGCCGATTATGATGTGGTCTTAGGGATGGATTGGTTGAGGGACCAGTATGCTAGGATAGACTGCCACATTGGCAGGGTTGTTTTTAGCATTCCCGGAGAGCCAGAGTTTTCTTTCTCCCGAGGCGAAGTTGAACCTTCTCCTCCAGTATTACGGATGGCAGTAGCAGCAGTGCAGTTACCTCGGATAGTCGAAGAGTTTCTAGATGTTTTCCCAGAAGAGCTTCCAGGGATGTCGCCAGAGCGAGAGATCGAGTTTACCATCGACTTGATTCCCGGGACAGCTCCAGTGTCAGAGAGAGTCTACAGGATGGCGCCGTCAGAGCTAGAGATATTGTACAAGATGATTGAAGAACTCAGAACCAAGGGATTCATTCGTGCTAGTGGATCGCCTTGGGGAGCCCCGATGCTTCTTGTGAAAAAGAAGGATGGTACGTCCAGATTATGTGTAGATTATCGTACCTTGAACTCAGTGACAATCAAGAACAGATACCCTCTCCCGAGGATAGATGACTTGTTTGATCAACTCAAGGGGGCAGCAGTATTCTCGAAGATCGACTTACGGTCAGGATACCATCAGATCAGAGTCAGAGAGCAGGACATCCCGAAGACAGCATTCAGATCGAGATATGGGCATTGGGAGTTCCTTGTGATGCCATTTGGAGCAACCAATGCGCCGGCAGTATTCATGGACCTCATGAATCGCATCTTTATGCCTTATTTGGATAAGTTCGTGATTGTGTTCCTAGACGACATCCTGGTCTACAGTAAGAGTGAGGCAGAGCATGAGCATCATCTCAGAATTGTCCTCCAGATTCTCAGAGAGCACCAGTTGTATGCCAAGTTTAGTAAATACGAGTTCTGGCTCGATCGCATTTCGTACTTGGGCCATATCATCACCCGAGGAGGAGTAGAAGTGGATCCCCAGAAGATCGTGGCTATTGAGTCGTGGCCAGTGCCCAGCACAGTTGCAGAAGTTCGTAGTTTTCTTGGATTGGCCGGCTACTACCGGCGATTTGTTTCAGACTTTGCTCGGATTTCAGCGCCATTGACCCAGTTGACCCGCAAGGATGTGCAGTTTGCTTGGACAGCAGAATGTCAGGATTCTTTTGAGAAGTTGAAGCGAGGCTTGATGACGGCTCCTATTCTCACGCTTCCAGATGGAACTGGAGGATTCTCAGTGTATTGTGATGCTTCGGGCAGAGGTTTAGGATGTGTTCTGATGCAGCATGGAAAGGTAATAGCGTATGCGTCACGACAACTTCGTGATCATGAGAGAAATTACCCAACCCATGACTTGGAGCTGGCAGCAGTAGTGTTTGCACTTAAGTTGTGGAGGCACTACTTGTACGGAGATAGGGTAGAAATTTTCACCGACCACAAGAGCTTGAAGTATGTTTTCACCCAGAAGGATCTTAACATGCGTCAGAGAAGATGGCTAGAGCTGCTTGTGGATTATGATGTCAACTTGCAGTATCACCTAGGAAAGGCCAACGTTGTTGCAGATGCATTGAGCAGGAGGGCAGGAGTTTATTTTATGACAGCACAACCAGAACTGTTAGCCGATCTTCAGAAGATGGGTATAGAAGTTGTCCTCCCTTCCAGTGTGGCATTGATGGCCAGCATGCAAGTCCAGTCCACTATAGTCGAGAGGATCCGGATGGCGCAGTCGGCAGATTCCAAGATTCAGCGACTCAGAGCAGAGTGTGAGGCAGGACGAAGACCAGAGTTATGTATCCATGAAGATGGTACACTTTGACATGGGAAGCGTCTTTGTGTACCCAGTGGAGATATCAGACAGGAGATCATGACAGAGGCTCATAGTTCGCAGTATTCCATTCATCCCGGCGGTACGAAGATGTACCGTGATATCCGTCAGCACTTTTGGTGGAATGGCATGAAGAGGGAGATAGCCCGGTTTGTCTCTCGATGTTTAGTCTGCCAACAAGTTAAGGCTGAACATCAGAGACCAGCTGGACTACTTCAACCATTGTCGATTCCCGAGTGGAAATGGGAGCATATAACCATGGATTTTGTGACTGGATTGCCTAGATCCCCGGCTGGCAGAGACGCTATTTGGGTTGTCATAGACAGGCTCACGAAGGTGGCTCACTTTCTCCCATTCAGAGTTGGTCAGTCGACGGCTCAGCTAGCAGAGATGTACCTCAGGCAGATCGTCAGGCTTCACGGAGTACCAGTCAGTATCACCTCGGACAGAGATTCCAGATTTACGTTGCACTTTTGGCGTAGCCTGCAAGAGAGTTTGGGAACTCGCCTCCAGTTCAGCTCCGCTTATCATCCGCAGACTGATGGCCAGTCAGAACGCACGATCCAGACTCTCGAAGATATGTTGAGATCTTGTACACTCGACTTCGGTGGTTCGTGGGAAGATCACCTGCACCTGGTGGAGTTCTCGTACAACAACAGTTTCCAAGCCAGTATCCAGATGGCTCCGTTCGAGGCATTGTATGGCAGGAAGTGCCGATCCCCGCTAGCATGGGATGATGTCGGAGAGAGGCAGATGCTCGGTCCGAAAATAATTGCTCAGACCGTTGAAGTGGTCAGGAGAGTCAGAGATCATCTTCGAGTTGCCCAAGATCGCCAGCGTCATTGGGCCGATTCCCATCGGCGACCCCTTGAATTCTCGGTCGGCGACCATGTATTCCTGAGGATTTCGCCTAACCGTGGTGTCATTCGTTTCGGCGTACGGGGAAAGCTTAGTCCTAGGTATATAGGCCCATTCGATATTCTGGAGCGAGTAGGAGATGTATCCTATCGTCTCGCTCTTCCACCGTCGCTACGTGAGGTGCATGACGTATTCCATGTATCCCAACTGCGACGGTATATCCCGGACCCGAGCCACATCCTGGATCATTCGGAATTGGTTGTTGGTACCAACCTTGTCACTTTCCGTTCCCAGAATACGTATTTATTTAATAGTTACCATGTATTATTCTGTATTTAAATTTTTGTAAATTTATGTTAGTTAATTAATCTGCTCTTTAAATTTTCATGTTAATTTATTTTCTGCAATTTTATTTTTGCACTTTATTTTCTGCTTTTATTCCTGCATTTATTTTCTGCTTTTACCTCTTTGCTTTGCTTGCGGGTTGGCCTTGGATGAACCCATTGGACTCGGCCCAATACTCCCACCTACCACCACCCCTTCATTTAAAGCCCAAAACTATTTCTCTCTCTTCATTACTTCTTTCCATTTCACTTCTTCTTCCTCATAACTCTTCCACCAACCTAGAAGAGATAGGCAAGTGCCAACTTGCTTGATGATGGATCCCCATTATTATTGTTCCATCATCTTTCTCATTTGATTCTAAGTCTCTTTAGTACTTAGCATTTTCAATTTCCATGGCTTAATTGTTGTAGATCTAAGTTTGGTATATTTTCGGATTTCTTAGATTTTGATCTAGTAAAGTTTGTTATCTTCAAGTTTCGATGGTTCCATGTTGTAGAGAATTTCGTTCTACCCAATTTTGACCTATGGAAGTCCATATTTGGGCTTGGAATGAAGGATTTATGGAGCTTGGAAGCAATGGCCTCCATGGTTCCCATGGTTCTGTTCTCAGAAAATTTGGAGAAGAAGAACAGTCACAGCCGCATCAAATCTTCATTCCTCAGCGCATGAAAATCTTTATTCCCACAGCCGCATCAAATCTTCATTCCTCAGCGCATGGAAATCTTTATTCCCACAGCCGCATCAAATCTTCATTCCTCAAGCGCATGAGATTTATTTCCCGCAGCAATCTTCATTTCTCAAGCGCATGGAATCTTTATTCCCGCAGCGCATCAAATCATCACTTCCCACAGCCAAGGCGCATGATTTATTTATTTCCCAATCACTTCTCACAGCCAAGGCGCATGATTTATTTATTTCCCAATCACTTCTCACAGCCAAGGCGCATGATTTATTTATGTCCCAATCACTTCTCACAGCCAAGGCGCATGATTTATTTATTTCCCAATCACTTCTCACAGCCAAGGCGCATGATTTATTTATTTCCCAATCACTTCTCACAGCCAAGGCGCATGATTTATTTATTTCCCAATCACTTCTCACAGCCAAGGCGCATGATTTATTTATTTCCCAATCACTTCTCACAGCCAAGGCGCATGAGTTTATTTATTTTTCACAGCTTCCCTGAGTTTATTTATTTCTCACAGCCACCTTCCTCAGGCGCATGGATTATTTATTTCCCAATCTTATTTCACAGCGCATGATATTTATTTCCCAATCTCATTCCTCAGGCGCATGGATTATTTATTTCCCAATCTTATTTCACAGCGCATGATATTTATTTCCCAATCTCATTCCTCAGGCGCATGGATTATTTATTTCCCAATCTTATTTCACAGCGCATGATATTTATTTCCCAATCTCATTCCTCAGGCGCATGGATTATTTATTTCTCAATCTTATTCCACAGCGCATGATATTTATTTCTCACAGCCGCATTCCCACAGCGCATGAGTTTAATTATTTTCCAATCATTTCCCTCAGGCGTATGATATTATTTATTTTCCAACCTTTCCCACAGCGCATGAGATTCTTTATTTCCCAAACATTTCCACAGTGCATGAGATTTATTTATTCCCCAATCATTTCCCACAGCGCATGAGATTCTTTATTTCCCAACATTATTTATTTCCCAATGTTTATTTTCCGAATTTGGCATTAATTAACATTGATTGTTATCTTGATTAATTATTGATCATGCGTTCCTAGATGGAACTAAGAGACTGGCTAGTCGTCTAATTGAAATGAATGAATGAGACACGTTCATATTAAGTATGAACTACTATAATCGATTGGCCGATCCCGAATATTGACATACAGGCACACATGCAGGCTTCAATTTATTTATTTATTTATTTTACTATAAAGAAGCATGTGTACTTTATGGTCAAGGCATGATTGTTCCGTGGTTAGTTTGGATTGTTGCATTACGCTATGTAAGACCTACAACCTAACCGCACGGGCATCGTTGTAGAGTTGTGCATATCGTACCCCGTACTAAAGTACTCATTCCGAATGACCATGATCCACGGCATGGGATTTTACTTAACGTAGAGGCTACTAAGTTAAATAAAATAATGATTGCATGGAGAGAATGGATTCCCGAGTTCTTACATGGCAGCCCTCTTTGGGACTTTTAGTGCCCAACAGGCCGGCTGGTTCCCACAGATACTGCAAATCTGCCACACGGGCAGGGAGCAGTATCTGCTTATATTATTGTATATTGTATATTGATGACGGGCGTCCCGCTGGGACTCGTCTAATTCATGATTGGCGCAATTGATTGATTGGATAGACTAGCCTTGCTTGCCCATAGTAAGAACTGAGAAATCTTTTATTGCATAATTCCAGGATAACTTGGGACTCACAGTAGTAAGCCGTAGGAGTTGGCTGGCCGTTTAAGTTGATTTGTTTGTGTACTGTACCTACTCTGTTAACTAACTGAGATGATCAGAGCATCATGACATGACGGGCCAACTTCTGTCCTTGTTTGGTTGGGAGGTTGGTTCGAAGTGTCGTGATGTTACGTGAATCCCAGTAGCGAGCAGAGATCTATTATTATATTCTCTTATTTACTGGTTTAATGCCTCATATCGTGCTTCCTTGCGGTACTTGCTATTAGAGGTCTAACCTCTCTGGTTTTGTATGGCCAGATTTAGAGTCGGTTTCCGAGGACCCAGCTTACTTCCACCTCCAAGATGGTTAATACTAGAGGAATGATCGCAGGAGGACTCGAGTGGGTTCCTTACTTTCCTGCTCGTTTTGTTACTTACTTTATATTTTGCCGTTTGGCACCGACATGTTAGTCGGATTGTCCTGTACTTACTTTTACATAATTATAATTAAGTTAGACTGCAGCTGATAACAATTGTGTATATGTTGCTATATCATCTGGCTATATTTTGTAAAGCCAGATATCAAGAACATTTTGACAGAGCGTTTGGGACGCCTTACTGCTTTATCTTACATGTTCTCTATTACTGTTTCTTGTTCGAATGATTGAGACAATAGATGTGAAGTGACCATAGTGAGACCTTTATGTAGTATGCACCCCCTCGTCTGGTTAGACAGCATTGATCGTATTATACGGTATTTATCTACCCGTAATACGTAGCTGGCTGAGTCATTCCCCCGCTCTCCAGTATTCTGGTTCTGGGGCGTGACAAACCTTTCGTATGAGGAGAGGCCCGTGTCTATATTGGACCGAAGAGAGAAGATACTCAAGAACAAGACTATCAAGTTAGTCCGAGTTGCTTGGGGTCATCACTCTTTGGGTGAGTCGACGTGGGAGCGTGAGGATGATATCCGATCGCGATATCCCGACCTGTTTGACTCGTAAGGTATAATGTCTTCCTTATGCCTTATGCTTTCAATTCCTTGCTCGAATAAATGACTGCATGATAGACTGCTTGTTATAGCTTACGATTAGTATAGCTTGTTCTTGCAATTCTAGCCTCTTGATTAAATTCCGAGGACAGAATTCTTTGAAGGTGGGTAGAGTTGTAATGCCTGTGGATCGTATTACGTATCTTGGAATACGTGTACGTATTTTATTTTGTATTACATATCTCTTGGCTTGGCTCGGTTTATTTTGGGTTGGTTCGGCTAGGCTTGGGTTGCCTTGGTTCATCATGAACCAAAAAGGTGAACCCTTCTACCTACCACCATCCCCATTTATTAACCCCTCCTCTTTCTCTCTCTTCATTATTCTTCTTCTTCTCCACATTTACTTCTACACCTACCAGGAGAGAGAGAGAGAGAGAGCTTAGGCAAGTGCAAACTTGCTTCATGATGGATCTCATGTTTTATTGTTCCATTCTCTTCCTTACTAGATTCTAAGCCTCTTTAGAACTGGAAGTTTTCGGTTTTGATGGTTATATTTTTGTAGATCTAAGTTTTAAGTTCCTTCTTGTTTAGTTTTCTTGGTTTTGATCTCTAAAACTTGGTTATTTTTGAAAACTAATGGTTCTATGTTGTAGAGAATTCAATTTCATTCAGTTTTGGCTTTTGTTTCGTTTGATTTCGACTCCGGATGAGTATGTTATGGCCATTACAAGTTTTCGGAACTTTCATGGTTGAACTTGCTGTTTGGGGACGATGAATCCCATGCGCCGGGAACCTCATGCGCCCGGGAGGCCATGCGCCGTGAAGTTCCGGCAACGCATTCCTTAACTCCGAGCGTGTCATGCGCGTAGGTTTCTTACGCGCATGTATTGAAGACGCAACGTGAGTTTCTCATGCGCCGATTGGTGCAGGAATCCCATGCGTCGATTGCGCAGGAATCTCATGCGCCGATTTGTACAGGAATCCCATGCGCCGATTGCGCAGGAATCTCATGCGCCGATTTGTGCAGGAATCTCATGCGCCGATTGTGCAGAAATTTACTGTTTTTGCCTGTTTAAGTTGTTTTGTAGCTAGAATCTTGAAAAACTCAAAACATGAAAGTTGTAGATCTTTTCCTTGGCTTCAAGAATATGTTATTAGTTATTTTATACAATTTTTATTCATGATAATATAAGAATAGAACACGATATTGGCCCGCTGTGGCGCACTCTTGACAAGTAAACTGACATGACGAGTAGGAATGACCTGGACACCGTGGGCGATTGTGTTTGTACAAATAAACTAGTACTATCTTGCATCATGTCTAGGACGGGGACCCCTGAGTACCACGGTCAGGGGTACCTACTGAAATTAACTAAGGCTAATTAACTAGAATGATTCAGTAGTCATGAAGAGATTCCCAGCTACAGGCAATCCCGTTATCTGGGCGCATTCAGTGGACTTGTAGCCTACCTACGAGTAGGGCACATTTCCAGCACACAGTCATGTGTTGCATTCTTCCTAAACGGACATTCGACCTGGATAACCGGATGGTCTGCAGGGCTTGTGGCTGTTGGGATAATCTTATTGCATCTTGCTAGTAACTAGGCCTGTGATAACCCTAGTTAGTTAAAGTATCAAGCCGTACTCTTGATTGGCCGTGATTGATTGGATGAAGTTTATTCCAGCTTAGTCTTATCCTGATCCTGTACAAGATTGTATCATGACATGATTTCTTGTATCGATAAATGATGGGATACCAAGTTCTGTTCAGATGAAGGGTTACAACCCCGGTCCTTGTTTGGTTTAAGGGTTGTAACTTAGCTATCTGAATAGTTTCATGGTTATCTTATCATATATCGTCCTGCTTATTGTGCTCGCCTTAACAATAAAGATTAGGGGTCCAGTTCTGTTCAGGCGAAGGGTTACAACCCCGGTCCTTGTTTGGTTTAAGGGTTGTAACCTGGCTTCCGGAGCAGTTCTGTGTCCTCTCTTCGTTTATTGTCTTGTTACCTTATCAATAATAATTGAGGCGGGTTTCTATTCAGGCGAAGGATTGCAACCCCGGTCCTTGTTTGGTTTAAGGGTTGCAGTCTGGCTACTTGAATGGTTTCTCCGTGTTCAATATATTATTGTTATCTCAGCTATTATCACTATCTTTTAATTACCTTAACTATTTATTTATGATATGCTGGTTTTAGTTCCTAAGTGAAGCCTCCTTTGTGGCACTTGCTCTTTCTGGGGTCTGACCCAGCTGGTTTTGTGTGGCCAGATATCGGAGCAGCAACAGCGGATCCACCTGTCTTCCAGCCCGATGGTGACCACCAGGCGTAACCAGGGCAACGAGTGAGTTTCTTTTTGTCCTCTCACTTTATTGTAAAATTATTCTTTTGAGGCGTTTAGCCGACGAGCACGTTTAGCTCGTATTGTACCTTTATTTACTGTCTGCCTACGGGCTGTAACATGATTGACAAATCCTAGGGTTGATCATGTATTGACTAAAACTCTTGCTAGTCCTGACATTTTGTACGACTAGCTTCATGATCATCCAATATGTAATGTATGGGACGCCTTGCTATTATGTATTTGGTGCTCTGACATCTTGTAACTATTATTGCTTGCTTGAGATTGAGACAATAGGCTTGTTCATGACCATAGGAGACTGTTGGCTTGTAGTTAAACCCTCATGTATCTAGACAGCCGTGACCGTATAGCGAGGTGGGTTGTACTTCAATATACGTAGCTGGCTATGTACGCCCCCGCTCTCCAGTATTCTGGTTCTGGGGCGTGACAGCGATATCTCATGAACCCACCAGTCTTGGTGCCACCGATCTTAGGCATACCATTTTTAATGTACGTCCGTGTTATGGATCATTCATTGGGTGCTCTACTTGCCCAAAAAAACAAAGAAGGCCATGAACAGGCCATCTATTATCTCAGTCGTACTATGATTGGTGTCGAACACCGTTATAGTCCGGTCGAAAAAGAATGCCTAGTTCTTATGTTTGCTGTTCAAAAGACGAGGCATTACATCATTGGCCAAACTATTCATGTCATATCCCGAGTTAATTCTCTTCGGATACTGATGAAGAAGCCTAGCATACTTAATTCTCGGCTGGCTACATGGGCCATTCTGCTAGTCCAATATGATATGGTATATGTTCCTCAAAAGTCTGTCAAAGGTCAAGCACTGGCAGATTTCTTAGCAGCTCATCCTGTTCCAGAGACATCCAAACTCTATGATAAAATTTCAGACGAGACATTGGAATCAAATATGGTCTCCGAAGAATTTCCTACTTGGCGTCTGTTCTTTGATGGTGCATCCAGGATTGGACGTAATGGTGCCGTTGTTGCAGGAGTTAGGGTTGTACTTGTTTCTCCAGACGGGTCAACTATTCAAAGCGCCTATTCCTTAGATGAACCTTGCTCCAACAATGTAGCAGAATACAATGCTCTACTTATTGGTCTTCAGTTAGCTAAACAACTAGACATCGAATATCTTGAAGTCTATGGTGACTCCAAGCTGGTTGTTAACCAGGTTAGAGGAACCTATGAAGTTTGCCATCAATATCTAGTGCCTTACTATGAAGCGGCAATCAACATGGCTACATCATTTAAAGCCTTCTTCATCAAATATGTTCGACGAGCTTGCAATACTGAAGCCGACGCTTTGACCAATCTTGCAGCAGTCTTAGCCATCCCTATCAAAAGACAACAGGTGGTGGTTATCTCTAATTGGGAATTGTTCTGCATCGAAAATAATCGTAATATTGAGTTCAGTAATCTTACTGAAGTCAATGTTATCAGTGAAGATTGGAGAACTCCTTTTATTGACTTCGTAGTTCATGATATACTTCCGGAAGATCCTAAGGAAGCTACGAGTATTCGTCGGCGATCTCTGTGATTCTATTACAATCAGACCACCAAAACTCTTTACCGGCGAACTTATGACGGCTTACTCTTGCGCTGTCTTGCTGGTGATGAAGCGAAGCAAGTATTGCGTGAAGCTCACGACGGTGTCTGCGGAGCACATCAACCTGGTCCTAAGCTACAAGATCGTATCCGACGCATGGGTTACTACTGGCCCTCTATGGTATCTGATGCCATCGAATATGCAAGAAAATGTCGAGCTTGTCAAATCCACGCAGATTTCATTCATCAACCGTCGGAATTCCTTCATCCGACTGCTGCTTCCTGGCCTTTTGAAGCTTGGGACATGGACATTATAGGTCCCATCAATCCTCCTTCTTCTAGAGGACATCGGTTCATACTGGCAATAACCGATTACTTCTCCAAATAGGCCGAAGCTATACCATTGGCGGAAGTCAAGACCAGCAGTGTCATCAACTTCGTCAAACACCATATCATCTATAGATTTGGTGTACCTCGAAGGATCATTCATGACAATGGACCTCAGTTCATCAGCCAAAAATTCACAAGGTTTTATGACGATCATCGGATTGACAATGTTGCTTCGACAGCCTACAATCCTGCTGCTAATGGCTTGGCTAAAGTTTTCAACAAGACTATCATCAAGCTCCTCAAGAAGTTTGTGTCTACTAAAATACGAAACTGGAGTAAAAAGCTTAGAGAATGTCTTTGGGCCTACCGTACTACGGTCCGCAACCCTACAGGCTGTACACCCTTCTCTCTGGTGTATGGCTGTGAAGCAGTTCTATCCCTGGAGCTTCAAATTCCATCTTTAAGGATTGCCATCGCCAACGAACTCACTACAGAGAACAACGACCTTCTTCGACCCCAAGAATTAGAAGCGCTTGACGAGAAACGGCTATTGGCTCAACAGCATATTGAGTTATACCAAGCCCGCATCTTAAAGACTTTCAACCGCAAAGTTAAGGTCAGAGCCTTTCAGAAAGGAGAGCTCGTTCTAACAGTCAGACGTCCCATGACTATGACTCACTCGAGTAAGGGTAAATTCGATGCAAAGTGGGAAGGTCCATATATCGTGAGCAAAGTCTTCTCAAATGGAGCCTATCAACTCACAGAGCTAGACGGTCGAGTTGCAATGATGCCTATCAATGGCAAGTTCCTCAAAAAGTATTATGTATAAATGTAAAAGACATTGCTTTTAATCATCAGACAAGTTCGTAAATAAAATTTGATTTTATTTCATCATGAATGATAGTACATAATATCAAGGAAGATCACTATCATTCTTCTCAAAATTGGGACAAGGGCCACTGCCGTCCTTATCGAAGACATAGTCGGCAAAAGAGCCGAGAACATTCTTGCCCGAACTTACCAGGAACTTGCAAGCAACCATCCTCATGGCTTCTTCTTCTTCAGTCTTCCCTGGTTCAAGAAGAAGATCCAAGATATCCCTTGGCGGCTTGGGTGCAGATGAACCTTCGCCTGCCTCTGTCTGCTTTGGCTGGGCCGGCTTTGTCACGACCCGCACCCTGTTTAGGGGCACGAGCACGTGGGTACGTCCAGCCTACGCTGCAGTATCGGCGGTAGAACGCTGTAAGAGGTCATCTAGAATATATAGAATCTAAGACACAAATATAACCTGTCATCTCCGTACGGAGGAATATAACCACAACTCAATCACATAATTCTAAGGAAGATAAACACGATGATAAAGATAAAGATAAAGATAAAGATAAAGATGAGATAAATAGTCTGAAATAGTGCCGACCCACAATCACAAGTTCAAAGACCAAGACATAAAACAATATCCCAAAATAAATACTACAAGTCTCAAAGTATCAAACTGAAATATAATCAAGACAAAATCTAGGTGAACTAGGTCACTACTGGCGGTGCATCCTCTACGAGCACTGGGTCCACAGGCTGGTCCTGGTCGTAGGCTCCATCTATGCCAAACCCGTAGTGGGTCGGACAATCTGCATCTAAATTCTCTGAAAAAACAATGAAGATTATCCTGTCAGGATATGAGCAAGTACAAACGCCAACATCAGTTCCATGTGAATTGACAAATACTATAAGAGACAATCATAATAAAATACAAGATGGAATATCAAGACTGAAAGTAAAACGGTACTAGAGAACTAGATATTATGTCATGTGTGAGATATATAAGATGAAACTGGAATATAAAGAATGGAAAGTAATCTGAGGTATGACGTAAACATAAAAATAAAGTGCCATGAGATATTAGAGCGTTATGTGATCGGCTTGGGTCAAGATCAGGCTGTTCCATTTGACCGGCTATGCACAAGTAGTATAATAATGTAGGGATCAGGCCGGCCAAAATGGAAAGCTATGCACAAGTAGTATAAGGTCAGGCTACACCCTACGTGTGGTGAGGGTGGAGCTATGCGCAAGTAATAAACAAGTAAGGGTAATGATCACATAACCTCTAATAACTCTCCCATCCCCGAGTAGTATAATGAATCCAGACATGACAGGTCATGACACGGGATTCGAAGAGCAGGGGGCCAGCCCACTCCCAAATCGATGTCTATACAAGTACATGAAACAATATCGAACAATGTACTCATATACCAGGTAAACCAGGAATGACATCTCATGACGAGATTCACATATACTAGTCCGTGTATCCTCGTGTCGAGAATCAAGTATAACACTACAACTGAATCGGATATAGTAGATATCAAGACAATGAAAACTATCAGAGAATGTACTCGCCTGTCGTCCTGAGCTGAGAAAATCGAAACTACCACCCACTCAAAGAGCCACGAACAGTCAACTCGCACAACTGTCTCCTAATGCTGAAACAGACATTAACCAACGTTCTCAGAATGGTCAAATTAGCTAGAAATGCCTACACATAAGTCCACACAGGGGCAAAACGGTAATTTCGGGTCAAAATGGTGTCCGCCGTTGGACCCACTTTGCACCGAAAAACGTGTCAGAATCTACGGTCTCTAAACCTTTATTTTGGAAAGATACCATTTTATTAGATAACATACTATAATATTATTATAGTACGAAACTCTAAAATAACATTTAAAATTATTATATATTACTACATAATTTCAAATAAGTACTTTGATTAATAACACAATAGAAATGATAATGATAAAATCCATAAAGTTGCATATACTTTTATATTCGTATTATACATTTGAACATAACACTATACAGTATATGTAGTAAAACACATATATATAAATATTCATTTTATAAAGCTATATCGAAAACTTAAGTAATTATATAAATTTAACCCATACATACGTAACTACGTATAACCATTAAAAACATTTTTAATATAAAAAAAATATTTCATTAAGAGAATATATTGTTTTGAAAATATAGAAAACATTTTATTGCTAAATCTCTAATTTTATCAAAACATGATCTTAGGCCAAACTTGATATTAATATTAAAAAAAAAACATAATTATATATATTATAATATCCAAAATAAATAATATATTAACATAATAACACCCAAAGCATATACATATATAATGGTGGACATTTGCTTCTAAAACAACAGTGCAACAACCCCTTAACACAGAACATGCTAAAGCTCCATGATGTTGCTTCCTACTGGCTACTACCTATGGCTATATATATATATATATATATATATATATATATATATATATATATATATATATATATATATATATATATATAGCTTGGTTATTAACTAAGTGAATTTACATTAACTACCCAACAATAGCTCAAGAGAAGCTATATTTAGTTGGCCACACATATGTATCACAGGGGGTTTCGAGAGTTAAAATGAATAGAAGAGTAACTAACATACCTATATGAAAAGTGGGTTCCTGGTCTCCTCTACGAGCGGTTCATGGGGAGGACCCAGCCTTGGTCGAGTACACAGTCTGCTTGACGCTTCCCAAGCAGCAACGGTTAGCAAATTGACAGGGAGGTGGGGACCATGGGAGGATGTCGTCAAGGAATGTACAGTAGATGTCCGCTCGGTAGGAACATAATCTCCACCTTCGACTGGAGAAACCAGGATTCAGCGAGGAAAAATCGACGGCTCTTTGCGTCTATCACTGCAGTCGTGGACAGCTGGCATTAGTAGGGAAAGATATAGTGCATGAACAGTGGCTGCACAGAGGACAAGCGGTCGATGGTGGTGAGGGGGTGTCGTGCTCCCCACGAGATCGAGAAGAGTCATTAGGACATGGGTCGGGTTCTGATGAAGACGAGGAAGCGAAGACCGGTGGGGCGCTGGGTCTGGTTCTTGGTGCAGTTGGTCTTAGCCTGACAAGCGGGTTGCCGAAGCTCGGCTGACCGCCCGGGGTGAACTTGACGAGAAGACCTCGAGCTGGGGCGTCGGGGCCACTCTGATAGAACGCGGAGGGTGGAGGATGTCGTAGGCAACCATGGTGGTGGCTGCGGAGACTCAGAAAGGGTGGATCCTGGCGTCGGATCGGAGAGGAGAAAAGTTTGCGGCTAGGGTTTTGGTCATAGCTAATTGTAGCTTTATAAGGAGGGAGGATTTGGGCCGGACTGAGTTGGAGTTAGATAGTTGAATAAAATTTTGGAATGTAAGAATATTGAATGATAAAGCTGGGTTTGGACGTAGGAATATTTAGTGAGGGTTTGGGCTTGCTTGAAATTTTGGTCTCTCAGCTCATAGGAATTTTTAGGGAATAATATTTAATAAGCTTAAAGATATTAAGTAATTGTACTTAACACTAAAAAAAATACTATAGTAATCATGGACAAATATTATTAATGACATATTATAGTAGCCCTAACAATTTAACTGACAGTAAAAGAACTGATTAGCAAAACAAAACAATAAATAAATAAATAAATTACTCATAATAATAAATAGGATAATATTGAATACTTGCAACATTTTTTTTTTATAAAAATGATACCAACTATCTTAATTATTAGTTAAAGCTAAGAGAAAAGAAATTTGGTTTAAATAAATACGAATAAATTTAGGGAGGGATCTCACATATAAAAATAGTTTTCCTCAAAATTAATGACCCCCAAAATACCAATAGCATTACGATCGAAAATATGTTTCATATTAAAAATTTATGATTTCAAGGATTTAGAAAATTTGGAAAGTAGAAAGAAAGAAAAAACGAAATTTTGAAAATTTTCAAAATTTGGTTAACGGAGGTTACAGGCTTGACTGGACGTTCTTCAGTGGCCGCTTCAACCTTTGAGGCGATCTCAGCCTTCTTGGATGCATCTCCAGACGACATCTTTATGTTGAAAAGTGAAAGTTATCAGTCTATCTGATTTTCTGTTCTATTTATAGACAGAGATTCGTAAGACAAGGAAGCGACACATTCATCTGACGGTTCGTCCGTTCATTACGGTTCGTCCGTTCATCATATTTATCCGACGGTTCATCCGTTCGTTCCACCCATCCGACGGTTCACCCGTTCATCATATTCATCTGACGTTTTACCCGTTCATCATATTCATCCGACGGTTCGCCCGTTCATCATATTCATCCGACGGTTCGCCCGTTCATTTATCCGACGGTTCATCCGTTCGTTCCATCCATCCGACGGTTCACCCGTTCATTCCATTCATCTGACGGTCCACCCGTTCATTACATTCACCTGACGGTTCACCCGTTCATTTAATTCATTTGACGGTTCATCCGTTCATCCCGACGATTCATTTCGTTCATTTCATTCACACATTTTGACGAATCATCCATTTCATTCATATCAGCAACTTGTCATCTTTGATTAAGTTGTCTACTGAAATAATGATATTCAATAAATTATATTCTGCCATGTCCACATTACCTCTGAGCAGATATAATTGAATATAATTATTTTCTAAAAATCAAGAAATATATCATGTCTTGCACCTCTGAATATATTTTCTATCGCTATTATTTATATCTGAATAAGATATGCAATAAATAATAGAGCCACAAAGAAAATATCTTTTTATTGATTGATCAAAATTGAAAGACATTACAACATTACATGTCACAAAAAAATTGAAGATACAAAAAGTCTTTCTCATTCCGCTGGCGGGGTCATCAAGCTAGTCATCTGCTGCTTTAAAGATTGCAGTCGCTCCTTATGAGAGTCCATCACTCGCTTCCTAGCTTTCTCCATCCCAGACTTATCGTCGAAAGATGGCATGGTTACTATTTTGCGAGAGATTTCAGCTTGATGAGTTGCGACATACTCATCTCTTTCCTGAGTCAGAGCGTCCAGTTGTTGAATTGCAGCCTGATGTTGTGTGGCCTCATCCTCCAGAGCAAGCTGAACAAGTCTCAGCTCTTCTTGAAGACAGGCAGATTCTGCTTGCAGCTCAGCAACTTTCCTCTCCTTTCCTTCAGCAACAGATGCTATTGTTTCCACTTGGGAATTATACTCAGCAGACTTAGTAGAAAAAGTGTCCAAGAGAACTTGGAGATCAACCTTCGCAACTGCAACTTCTTGTGACATCTTCTCGAATTCAGCTTGTACCAAGAGCTCCATCTCCCCCCTATTAAGATCTTTGTAGATTCTAACCGATGCCTCCATCTCATCTAATATATGTTCAAGAAAAACAGCCTGAGCTTCGTCACCTTGACTGCGGATGGCATTGATCAGATAAGAGGTTGGACCTCTAACTGTAGAGAAACCAACATCTTTTTTCTCTATCACCCTATCTACCAAGGGTCCCAACGAATTAAAGAAAATGTTGGTGAAGGAGCTAATGATAAATCGGTTAGTACCCAGAGCACTAGGTGTAGCGGTTACTCCCATTGACGACGAAGCAGCAGGTGCCTGGGATAGACGTTCAGCATTGGAGGGCTCTATGGATAGAGGAGCCATCGTAGAGCTAGCTGCCCCTCCCAGATGTTCTTCTGCAAAATCAAATGAACCTTATCATTGTTTGTTGTTGTCATTAGCAACTAATTGAAAAGGATCAAAAGTAGAGGCAATCTTACCATGGCTTGGTCCAGCGACAAGTCTGTCATTTGCTGGTACAGGTTCCACCCTCACAGAAGTAGCCTCAGACATTACTGCCTGGCTACTACCCGCCTTGGAGCCGCCCGAAATAGGTCGGCTACCACTAGCTATCGCCGTTATTGGCACTATGTCTGTGCATGCGGGAGGATTTGGGGATGATTCGATTTCTACATAGATAAAAAATAGAGATGTCAGCCATTTAATCTGTGAAAAGAAGATTGATAATCTCATTTAATACCTTTGGGATCAGCAGTAGTAATTTCCTCAGGTGCTACTTCTTCACCCGCACTCTTTTCTGGAGACACATACACCTCAACATCCTCTTCAGGATTCGGCATGTCATCAACAGCTTTTGGAGATACATGGACATTAGCGTCCTCTTCTGGATTTAAAGTATCATCAACAGCTTCTGTTGATGCATCTTCATTACTTATACTGTCCTCTAGTACTTTTTCGCTGTCAGTTGCGATGGCCGGATCTACATCATCCTGCAGGCCGAAGTTGCAATCATTCAATGCATCGATCATTAAACGATCTTCTTCTTCACGGAGTGTTCCTGGTGTAGTAGGAAGCTGTGTGGTCTCCACTGCAAGTGTAGGAGATCACACCACTTCATCCTCTTTTTCTACGGCTTCTTCCATGGTCTCTACAGCCTCATCCCTCCTTTCTGGGCTGAAAGCTTCAGGTTCAGGGGCGGGTGTAGGAGATGACATTGTAACTCCAGCAATAGCACTAGCCACGACCGATGACATAGGTCGAGGAGTGACTACCTTCTTTTTTTGGAAGACTATTTTCTTTCTATGTAGAGGTCTCTCTGGACTCTCTACATCTATAACATTGTCTTGTCTTTGGATAGAGGTCGGGGTCGCCGCCTCTTCTTTTTGAACTGATTCGGCCTGCTGCCGAGATTGTGATCGGGTCGTGACCCTTTCTGAAGGTTCCAAGACCAGCCTCTTCTTCATAACCGGAGAAGAAGATTCCTCTATTCTTCTCTTCCTCTCCTTGGTTGGAGATCTGACAACCTTTAAGGAGATGCGCAATGGCTCGTTGACTTCTTCTGGGAAGTTGGCCCCCCTAGAAGCTTCCAACGGTATATCGGCTGGTTCACGCTCTTTCTCGTTGCCAGGAGCCAACACAACAGTTGCTCCTTTCTTCAATCTGGTTGCTGTTGCGAAGCTGTCGGCGAGACTAAAGTTTTCGGTAAAGGTATTCGCCGATGTGTAGAAAATTGAATATGTGTACAGCATCCGCGGACCATGGTCGCCCTTTGTCGGCATCGAGAACATTGTTCTGGTATCTCGAGCATTATAATAAGCCCATGCCCGGGCTCCATCAATCAGATAGCCTTTTCCTTGCAGGCACGTTATGGCGTTACCCACGTGGAATTGGTCATAGCCGAATTGATGGGCAAAGCCGCTGGGAAGATATGGTTCCAAGTAGCATTCATCTTCAAATCTATAAACCAGGTGCGACGGCCTAATTGTCCTCAGCCAATCAAATACTGCACGACCCAAAGGCTGCCTCCCAAGATCAACCAGATTTGTAGACATATATTCATAGCCAGTTGGAGGGGGAACACAATAGAAATTCTACCCTTTCCCGAGATTCAGAGCTCGTCTGCAATCTCTTAGGCTGGTATATATCCATTTGCTTCTGGAGAATCTCCACAAGAAGCTTCCGCTGACCGTCCCAATATCGGGGTTCATCAATGAAGGATGGTGCAGAAGCAACCATCCGAACAAATAAGTGTAGGGAAGCTCCAGCCAAGGGAAGTTCCCTTTCTCACCTTTCCCCTTGAGCATTGAATCAACAAAAAGACGAAGACCCACGTTCACTCTGCAAGTCATCGTCGATAGCAGATCCATCCGATAGCCAAAGACTAAACGGACGGCAGCAAAGAGCACGCCGCGATGGAAGCGATTTACGACGCTCGCTCCAGGGACGACGAATCGTCGGAGCCAGTAGGTGAGGAAACCCGCCAGCTGTGCTTCCTTTGACATGGGCCTATAGCCCATTCTCATGAAACTTTCAATAATATCTCCTGTCTTGAAAGGAGGATATTGAAGTTCATCATCAACCTTGATGTCCATTTCCTTGTTTTCCTCTATCAATCCTATCACCTTACTATGGCTGAGTGGTTTGAAGAAGGTAGGGTTGCACATATCGTGATCCTTAGTCTTCTTCTCCATGATGTGGTTAAGGAAGAGATAGGGCAACCACTTTGACGAGTAGCAAGTGCCAGAGGAACCACTTTTGTAATACATGGAGTAAATCTTATAGTGGCACAGTAGTTCTTCAAAAATGACCACCATATCAGCGTTCTTCCGATAAAGTCGGTCCAACTCGTCATTGGTTGGAACTAATTCTTCATAGGGGAAGTCCCCTACTGGTAAGCTCGAGATATACTTCATCTCATGAAGAGCCAGTCCAATCTCTCCACAGGGCGTCATAAAAGTCCCTGTCCTAAAATTGTACCTCTCCGCCAAAGCGAGAAACAAATGAGGGTTGGGGTAGAATCCGTATACTATAGAGTATACCGCCTGGTACAGCTTAATCTCTTTGAGCTTCTCTTCGAACTGAACTAATATCCAATTGGCTATGCAGTTCCATCTTTTGTTATCTGGGTTTACCAGACCTGTCAATCGGATGTCCTGATCCGGATATCTTCCCCCAACCTTCGCAAATTCATTCGCAAAGATCGGTGTTCTAACTGGCAGCAGCAGGGAGGAGTTCTCCGGTGGAATGCAGCCGGGCTTCAATCCTCTGAGCAAGGAGCTGTGACGCTCAGAGGAGCTATAGAACATATCCTTGTTATTCGGTCCTTTCTTCACACAAATATTTCCTGTTCTGGCTTGCTGGAGAGGAGTAATATCCCAGTCCATCCTCCTGGGATAACTCACATGAGCATAGCGAGATAGGGGGAGGCACCTGCAAATGTCTGGTAACAGTATCCTTTTCTCGCCTCTCTGAAAGTGTCTTTGTTCAACTCGAGGCCTTGGCTGAGAACTCTTATCAAGAGCCTCACCAAATAAAAACAGAGGTTTCTTATGAGTAACGGTGTCAGCAGTTTACAAAGGCTGCCCGTTCATCAGACTTAGCAATGTCTCATTATCCTGTGCTGTTAGAATGGCCTGTCGGAAAGATGACAGGGCATACTGAGGAAATATCACATGGGACAGATCCTCCTTAAATTTTGGCTCAACTAAAGTCCCTGCAAAGACTTCATAATTCGGGTCTTCCCTGAGGTTGACTACATCAAACAAAAAGACAGAATTCAGTACATGTAAAATCAAAGATTCTGTTCAAAAGATTAGCAAATTGTGCAAGCATCAGATTGCGCTATGTGCATGGCATCAGATTGCGCTAATGCAGTCTATATGCGCAAAGTATCCAGCTGCGCCAACTCATCCACTTGCGCAAGCCATCAGATTGCGCTGAACAACTTGCACAAAGCATCAGTTTGCGCTGGACATCCTTGCGCAAATCAGAAGACTGTACTGAACATTTGCCAGCGCTTTCCACCGATTGCGCAAGAAAATAGTTTTCATAAAAATGAAAACTATTGAGTTTATGCAACCAAAACCCTAAACAGGGCGGTGCAATACAACCAAATCTCTAAAAAGAGAAAGGTTCGAAGGTTCGACAATGTCAAAGAACCCTAAAAAGGGTTTTGATCGAGTTCACTACCTTGCAGTGCGGGATGATCGATTTCGTGACGAGAAATGCGAGGTGCAGCCCGAGTCGAAGACTCAGCAGGGGCTTTGCCCTTCTCGGCAGCGGAGCGTTTCGGAGCCATTAGTGTCGACGGAGAAGACGGAGAAGGGTCGGAGTTGGCTCAGGAGTTTTCTCTCTCAAACGTTTGGAAACAAGTAAAGAATAACAGAAAGAAGAATGAGAACTATTTATAGTTTTTCGAAAGTAAACAGACGCCTCAAATTGTGCCGAAGAAATAGGAACTAATTCCTCCAATTGTGCAGACAGGGCATTACTTGCGCAACTTGATTTTAAAATCAAAATTCAAAGTATTTCGAAGCTTTGAATATTTTCAAACTTCGAAAACTTTGAAGGGGATCTTGTAGGTCCTAAAAATCAAGTTGCACCCATCAAAAAGGCAAAGAAAATCAAGTTGTGCACTCTTCAATTGAACTGCGTAGGAGACAGATTGCGCAACACCTCAACTGTGCAGACTGAACTGCGCACTCATTCAAGTGCGCTAGCTGACGTGGCCTCATCATCATTATCTGACAGAGAATCAGATCTTCTGACAGCTGACAGCCCAAAGAATGAGAAAACTGTTCGTTTCTCGTGCAGCACAGCGCTCGAGGACAGCTGTACATACAGCGCAAGCTACAAGCCCAATCGAAGCGTAATCTGTCAGACTCTCTACGACGCAATTCAATCTAGCACAGTCTAAAGTCAATGCAGTTCATATGGCGCACTCCATCAAGACAACTGACAATTTATACGTGGCTTACATGCCATCAATTGCTCACCATGTGGCAACCGTCTGTACACGACCAAGCTCATTTCAATCAAATAATGCCATGTGTCACATACAGGTGGTCCACGATCGAGTAACTGCCAGCGCAGTTCGCTGCTTGCGCAGTCCAATGTCTGCACAATCCATCTTGCACAATTCAGAATAACTAAAAATTAGTTATTTCCAGAACTCTATAAATAGAGTTTCAAGTCTTCATTATCAAGCCTAGATCATCCCAGATCAGATCAGAATCATCACCAGAGATCAGGAGTTCTTGCCAAAGTGCTGCTGCATTCTTCAGAGGCTACCATCTTCAAAGTTCACATCGTCCAAGGGATAAAGCGATCGTCATTCAGATCGGATTCCTATAGTTGTACTTTCCCAGAATTCTATTGTAATCTTCTTACAAAGTTTATGAAATAAAGATCAATTTTTGTTTTTGCAAACAGTACTTACCTGATATCCTGAGCAATAGATATGTATCAATGTCCGAACTAGAGTCACAGAGATCTATTATAAAAATTACAGGTTACAGAGTGTTCTAGATTAAACAATAGCGTTAAATGCATGCTGCTAGGCCATATCTAGGTTAGTGAGTCAAAATTGGTCAATTCAAGTCCAATGGTCAACTATTGGTCAACATTGGTCAATTTTAGTCCAATGGTCAACTATTAGTCAATTAGCCTAATATCTAAAGTTGGCTAAGTTAGACTATTAAGGATAGGCTAAAAGATACCAAACTACATCGCACATTTATTAACTAGCTATTAGGATAATCCAAGTATATAACCAAGGTATACTTTACTTACAACTCCTTATCTACTACTACTCTTATAAGTATATATGTATCTGAATAGTTGTATAATATCATACCCCAAATCAAATATCTGCCATGAACTCATTTATATATGTATATAATGCATACATATTTATATGACTATCTTAAATAGGGTATCATACAATAGGCAGTAAGTATATGCAACGATGATGTGGCTAATCATTAAATAATGGACAAAGCCCAAGATGCAGGACTGAACAGAGATAGGGCAGCATAGGTAAAGTGAGTTTGGTACTACATGAATGCTCTAGGACTGATCCTTCATGGGGAAAACTGGACTTGATATAGAGAACATTGGGGACTGACACAAGTTATCAATTGAACCTGGGATGAGAGGTCTGAACATTCTAATACCAAAGATGAACCAAAAGGCAAGGTGGATAGGTCGATTTGTCTGGGCTATGATCGAACCAATATCTATACATATAGAAATCCATCTGACTGTACAAAGACTGACTTCCCCAAACCTATGTACTGAACTAAAGGGAAAGTGAAAGTGATGCAGGACACCACCTGTCTTTCAAAGGAAAGAGGACTGAATGAAGTATGGAGTGAACAATTTATCCAAAGAAGAACGTACAGATATTTACATTGGGGTTTAGGAATCTGAATCCTTCACTCAGTGGCACCTCATGTGGGGATTTTCAATTTTACTGCAGATTGTCCCCAATACTGCCCTCTTGTAAGCAAATTGGATTGAGCCCCAAAGTAGAGGGGTGTGATTCCCACTGGTGTAGGCATCATGTTTGGGGAAAACCCTGATGATTGAGAAATTCCGGGCATCATATTTGGAAAAAACCCCGATGATTGAGAATTTCCTGTAAACCCATTATTCACTCTGGAATTTTGGGGTTGTGCTGTAGTATTTGGAGGATAGTACATGGGACTCGACAGGTTAACCCCAATTTGGTAAAAATTAGGGTTTGTGGGTGGAACAACAGCCCCAAATTGAATAAAATTTGGGTTCATGGATGATATTGCCATCATAACTTGAGGATGTCGTTGCTGTTGAGGAGTTCCTACACCCCCAGTATGATTCCCACTGGTTGCCATGGCCGGCGCTCCCGAGCTCTCTCCGCCTGCCCCTCGGTTTCTTGAAATCTCTTCCATGAATCGATCTAGCTTGCTGTTGAGCTCAACAACAGTTCCTTCCAAGGAACGTATGCAGAGACGATCCTCCTCTGCAGATGTTCGAATCCCATCTGGTGATCTTGGTTGAGCTCCTAGACTGCTCGAACCTCGCTCCCGACTCGACTCCACATGGGTTTCGAGTGGCTCCGATACCACGTTGATACGACCCTTTCATGCTAGAACATGATTTGAAGTGGATCGTGTCGTAATTGCTATGGCGAATTAGGGTTTCAATGACATTAAGAAGCAATTAGGGGAAGAAGAAGACTTTTATTGTAATCAAAGAAAAATCAGTTACAAAACAAGAACTAGCTCTTTCCTCATATTTCCTTCTAGTTATACAGTTCAAAATGTGTACAATTATATTAATGCCCTTTCTCTCAGGTGGCAGTGTGACTGGACCTCAAGCTTGCCCCTTGCTGGCTGTAGGTAATTGGTAATTAACTACTAAGGCTAACAGTAAGTACTCCAACTGAATTGAGATTATCTATCGGGTAGGTTACTGCTACTCTAGCTAGTGTTTATGCTTAGGAATGCATCACATATGTTGCATGTTGGATCCCTCGTTGGAAGACGTCTGTGAATGTCAGTGCCAGTAGGGATGAATTGGTAATAGCTTTCCATACAAAGCTATGAACTCGAGGACAGATATATTTTGTATATTCCAAAAGGTACTCCATTTATTAAGGCCTCGTTTGGTTCACAGAAAGGAAAGGAATGGAAAAAAAATCAATTCCTTTCCTTTGAAAGATTATAATTTCTATCTGTTATTCCCGGGGCTTGACCAAAGATGGAAAAACTGATGCAATCGAGATCTGAGTCACACAAAAACTTTGCAGTGATCAAACTCAAGATCTACGATGATACAAAAAGCCAAATAGCTAGATTATAATATAAAGGAGGAAAATAGAGAAGAAAAGATCTCTCGTTCTTCCTTGCAAACGTGTTATAATTGGGACAGAACGAGTTACAATAATTTAGAGAAAGATGAGATGAAGAAAAGTTGTTGGGGTATCAAAACACCGTTGCTCAAAGCAAGATTTGCCCCACATGAATTGCTTTCAGGAACCAGCAAGTTGAAGAACTTGTGGAACGCTCGAAGTCACCTCTGTTTTGACTCCTCGGATGGACTTGCAATAGCGGCAGCTGCTTCCCCCTCTCTCTCTCTCTCTCTTTTGACTTATAAAATTTGTAGTACTTCACAAAGGAGGCCAGAAGAGAGTATATAGAGAGAGAGAGTGGAAACCCTAGCCGCCTCTTCAGTTATGGAAAGATTGAATCAAATCCCACAAAGATAGCAACGAAATTAATTCAAATCCCTCAAAAAGTGGATCTGAATTAATCGTATTGAATCAGTCTTTCCATAACTGACTTGTAGCCTGCACAGTCACGGAGCCCTCCATGCGACAGTAGCAGCAGCAGCTTGGCCGCATGAGCTGCATGGCCTCATGGTCGTAAGTGCCGCATGGACCGCATGAGGCCGCATGAGCCGCATGGACCGCATGAGCCGCATGAGATCGCATGAGGCCACATGTGGCCGCTTATGAGCCGCATGCCGCATAAGACCGTATGGCCGCATATGAGCTGCATGACTGCTGACGTGCTAAGTACAAAGTATGCCAACAAAATACCATATTACGCCTCATGAGCCCATGAGCCCGAGCCCGAGTCCGAGTCACTAAGCCTCTTTGGGGCTTAGCTCCAAATGGAATTAATCCAAGAGAATGACAAAAGCATTAATGCTTAATCCTTGGAGCCTTATTCTTACCTCCTAGTAAAATCACCCACATGGTTCCCTCCTTAGTGTCACCACCCCATGTGTATCTCTCAACAACACAACCAAGTATATATGTTGAGATAACTCATGGTACATTTCCGATGTGGGACTAAACTTTTACAAGGCATGTTGAGAGCAAGCTCTCTCCATGTAAAGAAAGCACCAACAATCCTCCACATATCATAAGATATATATGTGTCCAGGGTTGAGCATTTCCTACAGTACATTTTGCATTAGGATAGATGTCGCTGACGACTTGAATCATCCCGCATGGGTTAAATAACAATGTGATACAAGAATGGACTACGCCTTGAATTCTGTACCACAATTGTAATTCTTTCTACTCACAAAGTGTAGTTACGTGTGCTTCTGGATGCACATTAAAGGCCTTGTGCCAGCCTGGTTTCAATGTATAATTTTAGGCGTCTACAAGTTTACCCTCAAGAGACGGCCTGATATCTCTTTCCATACACTATAGGTGAGTTCTTTATTAAAGAAACATGGCATGAAGCCTTGTGCTTCCTTGCGGTGCTATGCCGCTATGACATGGCCTGAAGCCGAGGCATTACCCCTACCTGGGAACCTCATCGTAGTGTCATACTACTGTAGCATGAGGTCTCAGCCTCTTTGTAGTGCCAATCTACTCAGCATGAAGTCTAAGTCTTCCTTGCGGTGTTACGCCGCAACGACATGGCTTGCAAGGCCGAGGCTTTACCCCTACCTGGGTACCTCATCGTGGTGTCATGCCACTATAACATGGGGCCATCCTCCCCTTTGTAGTGCTATCTACAACTCTTTAATTACGTCATACAGCATTAGGCTACCTGCCTATTTGCGGTGCTACGCCGCTATGACTTGGCTTGCAAAGCCGAGGCATTACCCCAGACCTGGGAACCTCATGGTGGAGTCACCCTACTGTAGCATAGAGTTTCACTCCTTGTAGTGTTGCTCTACCGTGCTTCCTGTAAAGCACACCAGGCATTCACTCTGCCTGAGAACTCATTAAGGCGTTTAAGCTAACCTTCCACAGGATCTGTTTTTTTCGCAGAAAATACATAGTAGACAACAGTGGTTATGGGTCCGTATCCCTTCCATGTTCCAGAGAACAAGTACCCACTGTTACCTGATAGTTTTCCAGTCAGTGATCCTCCTTTGAACCAAAAGTTAGATGCCTAGTAGATTTCTCTTTGAACTAATAGCATAAAACTTTATAGTAGGATTACAAAGACACACTATCAGAATACCTTCAAGCCCATTTTACAAGCTGTGTCATCGACCAACTGGCGCTTGAGGCCCTTTCTGAACGGATCTGCCAGGTTCTCCTGACTCCGAACATCAATCACTGCAATTATACCTCTTTTGATAAGATCGTGTACCGCCCTGTGCTTCAACCGCACAGTCCTCTTCTTTCCGTTGAAGAGGTCATTTGATGCCACTGCCACAGTCGCCTGGTTGTCACAGTATATCGATATCGCCGGTATCTGAGCCGCAACCACTGGAAGATCATATATGAACTCCCGAAGCTATTATGTTTCATCTGCTGCAGTTTCAAGTGCATAGAATTCAGATTCCATGGAGGAACGAGAGAGTATAGTCTGCTTTTTTGACTTCTACGATATAGCAGCTCCACCCAAGGAAAAGACATATCCTCCTGTGGATCTCTCGCTTTCTACCTCTGAACACCAGCTAGCATCACTGAAGCCTTCCACTACTATCGGATATTCGTTGTAGTGCAGTACATATGTCTGAGTCTTCTTGAGATATCTCATCACCTGCTTCACAGCTTTCTAGTGCTCAATCCTTGGGTTGCTTGTGAACCGACTCAGCATTTCCATGATGAAAGCTATGTCAGGCCTTGTGGCAGAGGTTGCGTACATCAAACTTTCGATAATGCTAGAATACTCCAGCTGTCTGACGCTTTTTCTCGAGTTTGGATTCAGCTTTTGATCACCCCTGTATGGCGTATCGATCCTTGAAAGATCCTTATACCCATAGTGTGTGAACATCTTCTCAATGTAGTGAGATTGTGACAGCGCTACTCCAGTGTCTGTCCGGATGATCTTTATGCCCAAGATGACATCTGTATCCCCCAAGTCCTTCATACTGAACTTGGTTGAGAGGAACTTCTTTGTCTCCGTGACACAGCCTATATCCGTCCCAAGGATTAGCATGTCATCCACGTACAGACAAACGATGACTCCTCTTCCATCAGCGAACTTTGTGTAAACACATTTGTCCGTCTTGCTGACTTTGTAGCCGTTTACCCTAATAACTTTGTCAAACTTCTCATGCCACATCTTGGGAGCTTGCTTCAAACCATACAATGATTTCACCAACTTGCAGACTTTGTCTTCAAGACCTTTGACGACAAATCTATCTGGCTGTTGTATGTAAATCTCTTCGGTCAGCTCCTCATTCAGGAATGCTGTTTTTACATCCATCTAATTTATCACCAACTTATGTATAGCTGCTAGAGCGATTAACATTCTGATGGTGGTCATCCGAGCTACTGGAGCGTACGTGTCAAAGTAGTCTATCCTCTGTTTCTGAGAAAATCCCTTGGCTGCCAGCCTGGCCTTGAACTTGTCAATAGTTCCATCTGCCTTCATCTTCTTCTTGAAGATCCATTTACATCCGATGGAATTTTCTCCTTCAGGTAGATCTACCAACACCCATGTGTTATTGGAGGTGATAGAGTCAAACTCGTCATTCACTGCCTCCTTCCAGAAGATAGCATCTCTGGTCTTCATATACACCAGACACCCCCACACTCGAATGGCATTCAAGTTTGGTCTGACTTTGAACCAGAGTTCATGAGGAGTTACGTCCGAAGTTGCATATGGCACTCTATTCAGATTGAAAGTGGCTGTTAATGCAGCTTTTTCCCAGTAGCATTTTGGAAGACCTGCAGTAAGCAGCATTGAATTCATCATTTCTGTTAATGTTCGGTTCTTCTTCTCTGCTACTCTGTTGGATTGAGGAGAATATGGAGCAGTAGTCTCGCATATGATTCCATGTTCTTTGCAGAACGATGCAAAGTCATGAGACCTGTACTCTCCTCCTCGATCACTTCTCAACCTCTTGAGTTGTTATCCAGTCTGCCATTCAGCTTCGGCCCTAAACTCTCTGAACTTCTCGAAAGCTTCATCTTTAGCCTTGAGCTAGTAGACGAACGCGTGTTTTGAGAAGTCGTCGATGAAGGTTATGAAATACTTCATCCCGGCCTTCGTGGAGAAATATTTAAAGTCACAGATATCAGTGTGTACCAACTCCAGAAGATCTGTTCTTCGATTGACCCGATGAAAGGGTTTCCTTGTGATCTTTGTCTGAGCACACACTTCACACTTCTCCATCTTACCCCCATATTTGGAGATAAGTCCTAGACTAAATATTTTGTTAATTCTTTTACAATGAACATGTCCTAGTCTATTATGCCACAACTCAAGAGAATAATCAGAAAATACAACTGCATTAATGTCATTAAACTGGTTGACAAGCTAAATTTTAATCATTCCTTCGGTTTGATAAGCCTTTTCGAAGTATGTTCCCGTCTTGTACTTCACCATCTGACCATCATTGATGTCCATCCTCAAGCCTGCGTTGCAGAGCAGGCTCCCAGAGATCATGTTCTTGGCAATCACCGGAACATGCTTCACACCTTGAAGCGTCAAAGTGTTCCCAGAAGTGAGTTTTAGCTCCACAGTCCCGATCCCCAGAACTTCAGCTTGGGCCTGGTTTGCCATGACAACCTTCTCAGATATCGGCTGGTACTTGACGAACCATTCCTTGCCAGAACAGACATGGCAAGTCGTACCAGTGTCTATCTACCAGTCAGAGTCAACCCCCACAGTTGTTACCTGTGCGATCATATCAACAATGTTAGAAACCAATGAAACCTTACTAGGCTCACCTTTCTCTGATTGTTTAGGCTTGGATCTGCATTCACTCTTGTAGTGGCCTTTCTTACCACAATTGAAACAAGTCACGTGGGACTTGGACTTCTGTTGCTTGAATGAAGGACCCTTCACTTTTAGATTAGTGAAGTCCTTCTTCTTGTGATGAGAAGCCGCCTGCTTCCCCTTGGGATCTCTCATCTGTACTAGATTGGCCTTAGCCAACTGTTTGGACAGAGTGTCCATCTTCTGTTGGGAACGTATCTCGTCCTCAACATGGATCTCTTGAAGTAGATCTCCCAAGCTAATGTCTAGCTTCTTTCTGAGCATCCTTGCATAGAAGGTACTCCATCCAGCAGGAAGTTTTGAGACGATCCCTCCAACGACAAACTTGTCGGGAAGGGGCATCTCTTCGTCTTCCAGTTTTTGACGCAGCTTCAGAAATTCCTTCAACTGTGGCAACATGGACTTCTCGTCCTCAAAGAGCAATTTGTGATATTTTTCAACCATAAACATCTTGCTCCTGTTCCTGTCTTCTTCATACAGTTTTTCCACAGACTCCCATATGTCTCTAGCAAATTCCTTCTTCGAGTAGGATTCTGCCAGGGAATCCTCCATAGTATTCAGGATGAGAAGCCTGTAGATGCTATTTTCTTTTCTCCATTTAGCCTGGAGTTTGGTAGCTGTATTGATTGCGGCAGTAGATCCAGTGTCTGGAACAGAAGGTTCTTCCTCCAACAGTACATGATCAACGTCTTTAAGTTAAAGAATTAGATAAACCTTCCTCTTCCAGACTTGATAATGCTCTCCATCGAACTTTTCCAACTTGCAGTAGTCCGATTGGACGAGCGAAACATTAATGTTTTCCATCTACAAGGATCTTGCTTTGAGATTGTTATTCTCGAGGCTTGACCAAAGATGGAAAAACTGATGCAATCGAGATCTGAAAGTCACAAAAAAACTTTGAAGTCATCAAACTCAAGATCTACGATGATACAAAAAGCCAAATAGCCAGATTACAATATGAAGGAGGGAAATAGAGAAGAGAAGATCTCTCGTTCTTCCTTGCAAACGTGTTGCAATTGGGATAGAACGAGTTACAATAATCTAGAAAAAGATGAGATGAAGAAAAGTTGTTGGGGGTGTCAAAACACCGTTGCTCAAAGCAAGATTCGCCCCACACGAATTGCTTCCAGGAACCAGCAAGTTGAAAAACTTGTGGAACGCTCGAAGTCACCTCTGTTCTGACTCCTCAGATGGACTTGCAATGGCGGCAGCAGCTCCCTCTCTCTCTCTCTCTCTCTCTCTCTCTTTTCTGACTTATAAAATTTATAGTACTTCACAAAGGTGGCCAGAAGAGAATATATATAGAGAGAGGGTGGAGACCCTAGCTGCCTCTTTAGTTATGGAAAGATTGAATCAAATCCCACAAAGATAGCAACGCAATTAATTCAAATCCCTCAAATAGTGGATCTAAATTAATTGCATTGAATCAGTCTTTCCATAACCGACTTGTAGCCTGCACAGTCAACGGAGCCCTCCATACGGCAGCCGTAGCAGCAGCCTGGCCGCATGAGCCGCATGGCCTCATGGCCTCATGGCCGCATGGATCGCATGAGCCGCATATGAGCCACATGACTGCTGACGTGCTAAGTGCAAAGTACGCCAACAAAATACCACATTACGCCTCATGAGCCCGAGCCCGAGT
The DNA here is from genome assembly GCA_029216955.1 of Iris pallida. NCBI lineage: Eukaryota > Viridiplantae > Streptophyta > Magnoliopsida > Asparagales > Iridaceae > Iris > Iris pallida. Next base: position 4,701,249 of record JANAVB010030817.1, on the reverse strand, counting down.
CCAAGTCCGAGTCGCTAAGCCCCTTTGGGGCTTAGCTCCAAATGGAATTAATCCAAGAGAATGACAAAAGCATTAATGCTTAATCCTTGGAGCCTTATCTTACCTCCTAGTAAAATCACCCATATGGTTCCCTCCTTAGGATCACCACCCCATGTGCATCTCTCAACAACACAACCAAGTATATATGTTGAGATAACTCATGGTGCATTTTCGATGTGGGACTAAACTTTTATAAGGCATATTGAGAGCAAGCTCTCTCCATGTAAAGAATGCACCAACACCATCGACTTTCCTTTTCGGTGTGTGGAAATGTCAAGAAATTTGGAAAGGAAAGTGAATACTTCAGGTTGGGGAAGTGATTCCTTGCTTAGATGGATGTAATCATTTTCTCCCCTAATTTTCCTTCCATTGAGAATCACTTTCCTTTCCTCCCTCAATTTCTTTGGCACCCAAACATAGGAAAGTAATCACTTTCCTTTTCCAACCCCATTATTCCGCGAACCAAACGAATTTCGGAGTGATTGTTAGAAATATAAGTCCTGTATATGCTGATTTAGCATTAGAAGTGCCATTCCTTGTATGTTTCTAGATCAGTTGATCAGTAAGAGTAGCAGCAGATAATTGGACTTTGAAGATGGCATTGGCTTCATGTGGAAAGATATAGTAGAGTACTTGCTCTTAATAGTTTAGCCCATTCAGCACCCTTATTCTTCGGGAAAGTCCATGTTAATTTCATTAACATTGCGATATGTGGTAACTCAGGATCTCCAATTACCAACCCCCCCTGAAACTTCTGTTTTGTGAAGTTAGGCCATGCTTTGAAATGAATTTTCCTTTTCTCCTTAGACTCTCGCTACCAGAAATTACGTTGAAGTTGAGATAGCTTGCTAGTGACTTTCTTGGTAGCATGTAGGTGGATAGGTAGCAAGTTGGTAAAGAAGAAATGGTAGATTTATGAGACTTGTTCTACCAGCCTGAGAGAGGCGTTTGCCTTTTACTTGGTAGAGTTGAGAAGATTGTCTTTATGTCGACAACCATATTTTTTGAAAGAAGTGGATGGTGACCCAAGTATTTGTCTTTAGAGTTCATGGGTTTAACAGTAAGAATATCAAGTAGTATAACTTGACGCATTTAGCAATCCAATCTGTAAGAGAAAAATTATTATGGATTTTTCAAAATTATTTTGTTGTCCAGACCATTCTTCATAAGATTTGAGTATGTACTTGATCTGGAGGATGTTTTGAACAAAGCAAAGACCGAAAAGTATCAAATCATTAGCAAATGCTAGGTAGGAATACGTATCACAGGTGTGGTTGAATTTGATACTCTCATGAAGATGGTTCCTTTCCATAGCAAAAATGTACTTAGAAAGGACTTCCCCACACATGATGAACAAACAAGGGGAGAGTGGACAACCTTGTCTGAGCCAAGAGAAACATGACCTTTGCTTCCAATAGAGCTCTTCCTGTAGTTTGCCTGTGCATCCCCAGAGCCAGTAATAGATAACCATGAGTCTGACACCACACTTCTGAAGTCATATTCCAGATTCTGTTTTGCATCGAGTAAAACTTTGATACAGAAGGAGGTATCAAAGTTTTGATGCCTCCATTGTATGACAAGTGGGTCTATCCTCAAATTTTATGTTCACATATTTTACCAAGTAAGTGGGATCCACTTATCATACAAAGTAGGTATCCAAACTTTGATACCTCCATCTATATCAAAGTTTTCTCCCTTCAAATCTTTGTGGATAATTTCTCTTTCTTAGGGATAAAGACAATAGTATAGGGTTGTGGTCACTGTTTAAAGTCGGCAAATAGAGTACTTCCAGCTCGTGGATGGAGAGAGCACCATTGTGCATCTACGAGAGCTCTATCAACCATTATGCTATGTCTTGATCGGCAGCTCTTCGATTGGTCCATGTAAATGCTAGTCCAGAATACCCAATATCCATTGCTGCAGTTCTGTTGTACCAATTGATAAAATGTTTGTGATGCTGGTAATTGAAACAGTTACCTCCATATTTTTTTGCCGTCAAAATGGAATTACAATCACTAATACAAGCCCATTGTTCAGATATTGCCGAGATATTAGCTTCCATGTCTGTCTAAAATTTCCTGGTTTTGTTTTGAATATGAAGATGGATATAGATAGATGGCATGATATAGATATTGTTTGTAAAAACAAAAGTATAAAACTTTATTGATACAAACTGTGTAATAAAGATTACAAGAATTCTGGGAATATTACAACTATAGGAATCCAATCTAGATGACGATTGCTTTATCCCTTGGACGATGTGAACTTTGAAGACGAAGCCTCTGAAGTTGAAAACAACTCTGGAAACTGAAGGCAAAAGCCTCGGAAGTTGAAGGCAAAAGCCTCGGAAGAATGCAGCAGCACTTGTGCAAGAACTCCTGAACTCTCTGATTTCTGATCTTTGATATCTGATCTCTTGATCCCCTTGAAATGAAGACTTGAAACTCTATTTATAGAGTTCTGGAAATAACTAACTTTTAGTTATCCTGGACTGTGCTGGATGGTTTGTGCAACAATATACTGCGCAGCAATGGACTGTGCAAGCAGTTACTGGATCGTGGGCCAACTATCTTGGACACATGGCATCATTTGATTGAAATGCGCATGATCGTGCATAGGCAGTTGCCACGTAATGAGCAATTGATGGCCTGAATGCCACGTGTACTTTGTCAATTATGTTGATAGAATGCGCAACTTGAACTGCGCAGACTTTGGTTTGCACAGGATTAGACTGCGCAGACTTTGGTTTGCGCAGGATTAGACTGTGCAAGAATGGATTGCGCTGCCAACTGTCAGCCGCCCTCGAGCACTGTACGGCACAATAAACGAACAGTCTCCTCGTTCTTCGTGCTGTCAGTTGTCAGGAAGATTTGATTTAATTTAGGTAATGATGACTTCAGCCACGTCAGCCTGCGCAGTTGGGAGTATGCGCAAACCAGTATACGCAATTGGATTACTGCACAATCTGTTGTATGCACAATTCATCAAAATGATGTGTATCTTGATTCTTTGACTTTGTTGATTGATACAACTTGATTTTTTAGGACCTACAAGACCCCATTCAAAGTTTTTGAAAGTTGATTTTATTCAAAGTTTCGAAATACTTTAAATTTTTGAAATTCAAATCAAGTTGCGCATGATGATGAGCTGTCTGCGCAAATCGAATAGCCCCCCAATTTTAGGCGCAATCCGAGGCAGCCGTTTCATATTCGAAAACTATAAATAGCCATCTCTTTCATTTCATTCTTTCACTTTGCATCCTTCGTGCTTTTGAGAGAAATCCCCGAACCCTTTCTGTCCTCCTTCTCCGACGACTTTCATGGCACCCCGACGTTCCTCCGCCGTCACCGCCGCCTCAAAGGGCAAGACCCCGGTCGAATCCTCCACCAGAACTGCGTGACGAGCCTCTCGTCACGAAGATGCTCATCCTGCGATGTTAGGTAGAAGAGTTCAAACCCTTTTTAGGGTTTTGATCCCACTGTCTTTCGAAATCCATCTCTTTTTAGAGATGTGATCATACTACGCCACCCTCTTTAGGGTTCTGGTTGCACAACTCAGTAAGTTCTTCATTTTTATGAAGAACGACTTTCTGCGCAATCGGTTGAATTGCGCTGGCAGATATCAGCGCAATCTGCTGATTTGTACGAGATTGTCAGCGCAAACTGATGACTGTTTATTCGCGCAGTCTGATGTTTGCGCAAACTAATGTTGCGCAATCTGATGTTGCGCAGTCTGATGTTACGCAATTTGATGACAGAACTTTTTGATTTTGACTTGTACTGAATTTTTGTCTCTTTTTGTCTGATACAGTGAATACGAGAGATGACCCAGAATATGAAACTTTTGTGGGAACTCTCTCAGAGTCTGAATATAAGAAGATCTGTCTCATGTTCATTATCCCCAATATGACCTGTCGGCCTCCCGTCAGGCTATTCTGATCTCCCAGGATAATGAGACTTTAATGTGTTTGATGAATGGACAGCCCCTAGAGTCAGCAGATGCTGTTATTCATAAGAAACCCTTATTCCTGTTCGGTGATGCCTTTGAGAAAATCTCTCAGCCTAGGCCGAGGATGGAGGAGAGAATAGTTCACCAGGAAAATAGATCATTCTTCATACCAGACATTGCTCGCTGCCTCCCTTTGTCGCGGTATGCTCATGCGAGCTACCCTAGGAAGATGGAGTGGAACATCACTCTTTTCCAGGACGTCCGTGCAGGAAAAATCTTCGTAAAGAAGGGGCCAAACAAGAAAGATATGTTTTACAGCTCCTCTGATAGATACAACGTCTTGTTGAGAGGTTTGAGACCCGGCTGTATTCCGCCAGAGAACTCCTCTTTGCTGATGCCTGTCAGGACACCGATATTCGCCAATGAATTTGCGAAGGCTGAAGGAAAATACCCCGAACAAGACATCAGACTGACTGGATTGGTGAATCCAGATTACAAGAGATGGAACTATATTGCGAATTGGATTCTGACGACATTCGAAGACAGACTCCAACAGATCAATCTGTATCAAGCAGTGCACGCCACTGTATATGGTTTTGCTCCCAACCCACATATGTTTTTAGCCTTGTCTGAAAGGTACAATTATAGGACAGGAACCTTCATGACCCCGGGTGGAGAGATGGGGTTTGCACTCCACGAGATGAAGTATATCTCGTACCTGCCCATGGCAGATGCTCCGTATGAGGAATTTGTTCCAACAAATGATGAGTTGGACAAACTTAGAAGAGAAAATGCAGAAATGGTAGCAGTATTTGAGGAACTGCTATGCCATTATAAAATCTGCTCTTTGTTCTACAAGAGTGCTACAGCCAACACCTGCTATTCCTCAAAGTGGCTGCCGTATCTGTTCCTTAACCATTTAGAGGAGAAGAAGACCAAGGAAAATGACAAATGTTATCCTGATTTCTTCAAACCTTTGAGCAATACAGAAGTCATGAAGCTGATGGAGGAGAGTGGTAATTATGATAAACAGATGAAAGATGATTACCAATGTCCACCTTTAAAGAAAGGGAACACTCTGGAGAGTTACTTGAGAATGGGTTATAGACCTATGTCAAAAGAAGCCCAATTGGCAGAGTTTCTGACATACTGGCTCCGACAGTTTGTGGTCCCAGGATCCAGTGCCGTGGAACGTTTTCATCGCGGCGTTCTTTTTGCCGCTGTCAAGTTAGTATTTGGCTACAAGGTGGATCTGCTATCAGCGATGACTTGTAAGCTGAATGCGAGTCTTCGTCTGTATGCTGACTCGATGTTGAAAGCAAAGGGAGAGAAAGAATTCCCCCGCCTCGAACTGCCATACACATATCTTTTTGGATGGTTGCTTCTTCATTATCCCACTTTAATGGACCCCGGCATGGGACCGGTTGACGGCAGCTTCCTACGAAGGTATTCTCAGGGCAAATGGAAGTACACTTCCTTGAGCGAGTGCAGATATGTTTTAAATCTAAATAGAGGATGGAACTTCTGCTGTGCTCCTCTCCCTGCTGGACATGATCAGATGCCTGCAAATATGGTGGACTCAAAGATGCAGCCTCTAACCCGTGTAGCCTTTGAATGGTTGAAGACAATTCGACCATCTCATTTGGTATACCGGTTCGAAGAGGAATGCTATTTAGAACCATATTTCCCCAGCCGGTTTGCTCGGCAATTTGGATATGATCAATTCCACGTGGGGAATGCAATCACCTGCCTTCAGGGTAAGGGTTTCTTGATCGACGGGGCCCGAGCTTGGGCTTATTACAATGCTCGTGATACGAAGGCCGTATTCTCAATGCCAGCAAAGATCACTCCCCAGGGTCCTCGGATGCTATTCACATATTCAGTGTTCTATACATCCGCAAATACTTTTGCCGAGAATTTTAGTCTCGCAGATAGTTTTGCATCTTCAAACAGATTAAGAAAAGGAAGAGTCGCTTTGTCACTCCCTGCAAATGATGAGGTGCACGAGCCGGCAGATGCACCTTTAGAAGCTTCGAGGGATATTATGTTCCCTCAAGAGGTAAATGCACCACTGCGTGTTTCTCTGAAAGTGGGTAGATCTCCGGCAAAGAAGAGGAGAAGAGAGGAGCCTCTTGCTCCAGCAGCAAAGAAGAAATTGATCTTAGATCATTCTTCTGAAAAGATCACTACGAGGTCCCAATCTCGGCAGCTGGCCGAGACAAATCAAGAAGCTACTACACCAACTTCCGTGCAGAAACAAACAGAACCAATAAATATAGAGAGTCCTGACAGACCTCTACACAGAAAGAAGAGGGTGGTCACCAGAAGAATTTTAGCAGACTCTTCTTCCAGGCAAATCCTGACTTCAGTAGATGCTGCAGCAGGAATTATAATGTCATCTCCCACACCTATTTCTGAATCTGGGAGTAAAACTCTTGAAGAGACTGAACAGAGGGAAAATCTTGACCCAAGAACTTTGGTTGAAAAGCCCAGAGAAAACATCACAGAGGAAGAACAAAATGTTGTACGACCTCTTTCACCTGTTGCGGAGGTAACTCAACCTCCTCCTACTCCTAGGACTCTTCGTGAAGAAGAAGATCGTGAGATGATCGCAGCTTTAGAAAATTGCAGTTATAGCCTACAGGAGGATCAGACTGCAACTAACAGTGGGAATGCAGCAGAAGAAGAAGAAGAAGATGAGGAAAGCTCTTCATCTGGAGATGTTGATGAATATATACAAGATCCCGAAAGGGATGATGAAGAACATATATCTCCTGATGATGCCGATGATACTTCAGATCCTAAAAAGGATATTGAAGTGGAGGCGTCTGCAGAAAAAGTTGCTGATACTCTAAATCCTGATGATGTTGAGATAGAAATATCTCCTGAAGAAGCAGCCGATGAAGATGTTCTGAAAAAAACTCCCGCCACCGACCCTCAAGGTATAAAACGAGATTTAGCAATCTTTTCCTTTAAAATAGATTGATAGCTAATATTTTCATTTGTAATTCTTGCAGATCTTGAGACTCTGCCAACACCTCCGACGGACTTGGCTATAATACCCATAACCACGGTGGTTGTTAGTAGTAGTCATCATCTATCCTGTGGTTCTGAGGCGGGCAGCAGCCATGCTGTTGCAGTTGAAGTTACTTCTGTTCAACAGGAGTCCATTCTTACAGGAAATAAGCCTATTGCTGAATCGAACCAAGGTAATGTCACGACCCGCACCCAGTGTGAGGGCACGAGAAGTAACGAACGCCCAGCCTACGCCGCAGTGTCGGCGGTAGAACACTGTCCTGAGTCACCATATCTAACACAATCTAACCAAGCTATGAATAGAGTAAAAATAATACGTAACTCAATCACAATACTAAGATGGAATAGAAGAATAATCTCAAGAAAGTCACAATAAAGGTATAGGTGTAAACCACCAGAAATATCCCAAGTACAACTCATAAAAGTCTCAAATAGAAAATACAAATAAAGTACTAAGTCTCAGCTAGACTATGGACAAGTCCTCAGCGACTGTGGGATCCTCCTGTGGGTCCACGTCGCCAGTGTCATTTAAGCAAATGCCATAATAAGTAGGACAGTACTCTTCATCATCACCTGTAAAATTTTCAACATGCTCAATCAGGACGGAACGAGCACATATCTCTCACAACAGTTCATATCAGGAATAGACACATAAAGCAAGCTATAGAAAACTATACATGAATCGCTATAAAGAGAAATCAACAGGAAAGAAGATATAACTGAGATATAAATATGATAAATAAAGAATATAACCTTCTACGTGAAACAGAGCATGAATTGGTTATGTAAACAGCTTGGGTTGCACATGGATACAACTACGGAAAGAACATGGATAACAACTACTGGGGATAATGATCACATAACCAACTACACTCTCCCTGCCCCCAACCAATACACAAGGATCGAAGCATGTTATGTTATTGCACATGGATAACAACTACTGTATACATAGAGCTCATATGGTCATGAGTGTACATGAATAACATATGAGTGCACATGGATAAAAGTGAATACATGGAGTACATGATGAACATGATAAAGTACATGAAACATGACATACTCGATGTATCCGAGGGGATAACATCGCATGAAAAGATCCATAGGGTACTGATCCGTGTGAACGTCGTGTCAGCATCAAGTATACTAGTCTATAACAAGAGTACATATCCAAGGAAGCATGAAAAGATCAGAGAATGTACTCGCCTGGCAATCCGAACTGCTGATGATGAAAAGTGACTGGACTGGAGTAATAAGATCCTATTTAAAACAACCACATGTCATAATACAGTCTAAATATCATAAGGAAAGTCTTTCATGCAAATTCTACATAATTTGGGGCAATCTAAGTCAAAGTCAACCTTGGGTCAACTCTGGTCAACCAAACTAGTCAAACTAGGTCAAAGTTGGTCAACTAGTCTACAAGTCCACTTTTAGGTCAATACTAGTCCTATATATCAATTACCAATGCATCCTAATACCAAAATCCTACCAACTATTTAATACACACAAAATTAGAATCTATCCTACCCTTCAACAACTCCTAAACTAATCAATAGGCTAAACTTGACATTACCAAACCTAACTAAACTTGGTATCCACAAATAGCTAACTAACTATATAAACTGAAACAGTTAGATCAATGGTCACTTAAACAGTTATAGGTGAACACCTATCCTTGATATCCCACATATATACTTAGGAAGCCTATGCTAAGCCCAAAACTTCTACCACAACCTCCCCATGATGTCAACTACATGTAATCACATTGAGGGGGTTGAATATGGTTTGTAGGCTGATTTAAACACAGAATTCACACTGAAAAACTAATGGAAAACAATGTCAACAAAACTGAAATTGAATCTGGAAAAGAAAATTGGAAAATCTAACAACCCAATACCTATGGCTAACCCAAATGGATCCCAGCCCTCTCCTATTATCAAACTAACAGGTATCTAAAGAAGGGTTAAATATGACCTGAACGTTTGGTTTTGTAGGAAGTATTCGAACTAACCAAACCTAACAACAAGAGACTGAAACTGAAACTAAACATTGAACTTATCTAAAGAAGCTTGAAACTGAAATAAAAAAGGGAAAACTGAACTGAACCAAACTGAGATGAACTTAAACTCAATCCTTCCTATGAAAACCCAATTTCGAAAGCAACCTATTCATGTGGCAAACTACTAGGTAATCACAAGGTAAGGTTAATGAAGGATCCTGTAGGTTAGTATAATACAGCAAAAGGCATGAATTTGAATGTAACAGAGGTTCAGTTTCATGAACATCAAAATCTGGACTGTTAAAGAAGACTCAATCTATGTGTCAACCCAAAATTCGATCATAGCCTTAACCCATTGTAAACTAGCAAGTAAACTCTCATATAGGTCAAAAAGGATCTGTGGGTTGTGTCTACATGATTTCTCATCAAAGATTTGAAATCTGAAACAAAGAAACTGAACAGGAAAGAAAACTAAAAACAGAAAAAAGAAATTTCAATAAGCCTGATACTACAACCCTCGAACTCAACTCTCGATGCTACAACGTAATAGGTATTTACCTAGATATGGTGTAATAGGATTTGGGTGCTGATTAATACAGAATATCAAATCAAAAATCAGATCAAAAAGAGAAAAGAAGGAACTGGACAGAGAACAGTTCTAAAAAAAAAAAACCCGATACTTAAACATTCAATCTACTCATAACCCAAAACATCGAAAAACCTATTAATGCTCGGACCCAAAGGTTGGTAATGTGTCCTGGGTCTAAACATGAGGTGTAGGTGCAATCGTGTCCAATAAAATAGGACACGAAGTGTCCTGGACACTAAAGAACCAAAACTGAACTAGTTCTCGTGCACGCGTGTCACACGATCTAGGTCTCGACACAGTGCAAGGTAGGACACGTAGTTGCTCGTACACGTAGCCCAACTATAGGGCTACACATCCACGTGCCTGCACAGGACCCTTGCCACGTGTTCGAGTCGCACGTAGTGCGTATCGGACGCGCGTTCTCACGCGCGCGCGACATGCCGCGATCGATGCCGTCTCGATTTCTCTCTCTACGCTCCACGAAATCCCACGAAATTTTGTGAGCATGCTGTCAGTCATGGAGTCTCCCTACTGACAAAATTTCTCGACTTGAATCGCCGTGTCCATTGAGAACGGACACAGCAGTAGCAGGACACGCGCGCGGTCCTCGTGCTGCGCGTGCGTGTCCTGTTTTGGACACGAAATCGTATCGATTCAACCAAGAACCTAGGGTTTGGGAATCCACACATATAGGGCTACTAATTCATGAAATTAGATTACAAAAATAACATAATCGAAATCTAAGAGGAATATCATCGAACACTTCTAAACCTAATCCGATACGTGTCCGATACCCTATCAAACGGACACGAAACTTAACCAAACTTCATGGGTAGTTCTAGGGTACCTAGATGCATGCTAATATGAAGAAAAATCAGAAGAAACTATGGTGTTTGGGTGTTTACCTATTGAGAGTTGAAGTATCAAAGAAACTGATTCCTCGATCGATGAAACGACCAGTTTCCACTGAGCAACCGCCTCCAACTCCTTGCTAACAATGCTCCAGCAAATTCTCCTCCTTCCCACGATCACAATGCACTTCGTTTGGGGTGAAACGGAGGTCGGATGAAAAAGTTAGGGTTTTAGAGAGCTGGAAACTAGGGTTTTGTAAAGGGGGTGTCTATTCCAATGCAATGCTTATATAGGGGATGGGGGTTTCCTGTTTTGGCCGGCCATAGGAGTCCTAATAGGGTTAGGGTTGGTTCATGGGTCCCACTCCTCTATTTAAGTTGAGTTTAAGCTTATTTAACAAAAGGCTAAAAGGCCAATTAATTAAATAGCCTAAAAAATAGTCAAATGGCTTTCTAAATTAAACCAAAACCTAAAATAAAATCTAATTAGCTAGATACTCATCATAGGTCATGGTTAGTCTCTAATGTGGGTTTTTTAAAGTTAAACCAAAGGCTAAATCAATCACAAGTCAATAATATCTAGAAAATCACAAAATGACTAAAATGGCTAAAATGACTAAAATACCCTTATTTCAAAAAGTGGGTGCTACAAGTCTACCCTCCTTAAAATAATTTCGTCCTCGAAATTAAGATGATCCTACTCTTCCTAGGTCAAAACCCCAACAATCATGGTCTCTAGAAAACTTATCTAAATCATGCAGTTGAAAAGAAATCATACAGGGTTACGGCAGGCAATCAGTCTGGAGTCTCGTCTAGCTACTAAAGTCATACTAGATCAAAAGTAGTCATAAGGTATCAAACATACAAATATTATGGTAGGGTACAATAATCATCAAGATAGGATAAGGTATGGGTCAAGAACTCACCTCTACTAGGTCTGGTAGCTGGAACTCTCTCTCTCCTGGAGGTAGGCCTCGTCTAGGGGCAAGTGTAGTAGGACAGTCTCGTATCTTGTGTGCAGCTGACCCACAAAATAGGCACAATCCTAGTCTCTTCCTACAGTCCTTCCATTCGTGCCCAAGCTTCTTACAGAAGGCACAGGTAGGCACTCGCTCAGCTGATCTCTGCTGGACAGGAATCTGAACTGGATAGGCTGGTCTAGGCTGAAAGCCTGGGTACTCCTGAGGCTCTGGGTATAAACTGCTCCTTGCTCTCTTGGGACTAGGCTCCTCCCTCGAATGCATGTAATCCCACAACAGTTGGATACTGAGACTCTGCTCTCTCATAAGCTCAGCCTGAAGTCTCTGTACCTCCCGCAAATCCTGAAGAAATCTGTGAATATGAGCTTCAACAGGAATGGCATGGGGTACCACTCCAGGAGGCAAAGGAAGGCCCTCAGTCTCCGGCTGAACTGCAGTCCCCTCCTAAAGGACAGGAGATGGAGGAAAATTCTCCGGTGAGGCTGCTAATACCTCCTGAGCAATAGAAGGGGAAAGTACAATCTCGGTCTCATCCGGAATTGCAGCTGTGCACTGGGGACAAACTCTGGTCATGGGTACCATTCTGGAAAAGATAAGGATAAATAATAAATCATTGGGCTGTAAGGCAGTATATCATCCTATACAAATACTGGTGATTATAAAAACAACTGAAATTAACCATAAAGCATTAATATTCTAAAGATGATAATAAAAAAAAATCGAAAGTTTAAAGCACGACTGTCAATAACACTGAAATCCAAGCACACTATATACATATATATCTACAAGAAATTTTAGTCTCAATATGATCTAAGTTGATCCAATCCAGAATGAATAGAGGTTTGGGCAAGATGGAGAACGAGGTCGTTGAAGTCTCGGCACGAGTATCCAAGATTGAAATCCATGTCACAATTGGATTAATTCAATTGAATAAGGTTCCAAACATTGGACGATAAGGGAATGACCAAGTCGACTGGTCGCGATCGTGGGTTTAGAATTCAACACTATTGAAGTCCTAAAGGATACTGTGAGGATATAGAATTAAGCCACTATCCTCCTTTTGATAAGGAAGCTAAACGTGATACTCTGGGTTGACCTATTAAGTACAGTGCCTTGCCTTTCTGAAATATGTGAAAGACAAAAGCAAAGGAGTTCAAAGACGATACTATTGAGTACAATACGTGGTTCATAGACGACGAAAATAGTTCAAGGAGAATTGCCAAACTATCGTGGATGAGACAGATGCTCTAGAGTCTCATCCACGTAGAGTAATATATGAAAGCGAACCAAGTGCACTAGGTTGATCAGACCATCATACACCGGTTCTGATTAGACAATATGTTAGTGGGTCACGACCCAATAAAATATGTCATGATCAAGCTCAAAAAGGGATAAGCTTGCAAAACTAAGGCTAAATTAGCAACATAAGGTAGTCAAGTATAAGTAAGGGGGGTAATGATGAAGAAAAAAAAGACATAGTCCAAGATCCTTAACTAAGCTGGTCAAGCAATCAAGATAAGGTGCAATGTTAAGCATTTAAAGAACAAGAAGAACTCCATCCCATGTCGGATTGAAAGAATTGAGTCATGGTTGGATCTCGAATTTAAGTCAGAACGTAATTTAGTATCATGGTGGGGTACAGGAATAAAGAAAATCAAGTTGAAGCATGAAATAAATTTAATTAAGAATCCAGTGAAATAATCTAGGGACACAGTACTAAAGGCGAATACTGTTAAGGAATGATCAAATACAACGGTTAGAAAATTACAATAAAAGATCTAGATTTGAGGGAAGGTTGAGTAAGTCAAAATTGATATACAGTCCCATAGTTTGGCAGACGACTAACAACACTGGAGTATATACTACTATCATAGTCACGAGTGATATGGCAATTAGTGTGGAACACTTCTATCTCATTAAGGTTACCTTGGTGGCCTACCTTTACATTCCTTTAAAAAGAAATTCCAAAAATAACTACCTCAATTTGTATTCACTCTAAGCCTTCCAATCTAACCACGACTAACATTTAAATCCTTTTCATAAATCTCATAATAACTTTTATCTCGTTACTACTAACCTTTCCAAATTTAACGTTTCAATCCAACTTTAAACTCCAGAGTTGATAAATCATGAATCCATAAAATTCTATATCACTTCCTAAATTTTAAAAAAACTACCAATTTGTCTCAAATAATCCTCAAGATAGACACTCAGCTTATCACGACAATCTAGCAGTTACAGCTCAGTATTTTAACGCGCTTATCAACCATAATTTCTCCTTCTAAGTCATTGAAACATAATCACTACTTCTTAAACCAAAATCCAAATAGATTTTTTAAATCTTCAATCAATTGACATGATTCCAAAATAAAAATTTCTTCCAAAAACAATCGTTTTCATATCTTCCCGATCTTCTAAACCAAAAATTTTAATATCATTGTTTCCACTTAAATTTGAAATTCAATAATCATATACATCGCAATTTGTACGACTCAATTTAATAGTTCATACTGCCACCCCCCTTTTTTTATCATTCAAACCAATCTATATATGTTCAAGGATGTATAATCATAATCCAATAATTCATGAATCACATCAATTCCTGGAATCAATTTATATAGATTCTAACTAATTTCCTCCAGTATCAAAATATAATTTTATAATCCTCTGGTGATTACTACTTAGAATCTTCAAGATAAATTTCCTTGGTAATATCCCAACTTACAAACTACTAATCATTAAAGCATCCACTTAGAAAAATGCCCTTATAACTTAATCAAAATCTCCGTGTATCCCAATTCCTTAATGTAATCCTTCTAGCCATGTGTTTGACCAATGAGTATATAGCAGTGTTGCCATCTTCCTAACCATTATTAAACACAAGAAAGTAAGGGTATTGGTGAAAAGAGTTCAAACAAGATGCCAGAATCAAGGGAGAAAAGTGGATTAAAATAAGGGAAAGAAAATCTAAATCGAAGCTCATAATGAGATTCTCAAAGGTCGTCTCAGGAATCTCTCAGGATATTCTAATAGCGATTGAGTATCCTCTCATTCTAACACCTTACTTCCTATACTCTGTAGCAGGCTCGTAGTAATACAACTAAATTGCCGTACTACCACGACATCGCACTAATGCGAATCTGGTCCTGCATGGACCGGAGGGATGAAATCGTGTCTCCATAACTATCTTGAAGACAGATCAAACAAGGAATCAATTACTGAAAGGAGCGAAATCATCAAAGGAGGACAGTTGTTTTCAAAGGGAGACAATTAACAGCAAGAATTGATAAGAGTTTTTTTTTTCTAATGTGATTGAGTACCTTAACTTATTCCTATATCCTACTGCAGGTTGTAATGATACTCTAGTTCGAGTATCACTACGAATCACACTAGTTGTGATCGAAGACCTGCATGGGCCACCACTAAAAACGTGTCACGACCCGCACCCAGTGTGAGGGCACGAGAAGTAACGAACGCCCAGCCTACACCGCAGTGTCGGCGGTAGAACACTGTCCTGAGTCACCATATCTAACACAATCTAACCAAGCTATGAATAGAGTAAAAATAATACGTAACTCAATCACAATACTAAGATGGAATAGAAGAATAATCTCAAGAAAGTCACAATAAAGGTATAGGTGTAAACCACCAGAAATATCCCAAGTACAACTCATAAAAGTCTTAAATAGAAAATACAAATAAAGTACTAAGTCTCAGCTAGACTATGGACAAGTCCTCAGCGACTGTGGGATCCTCCTGTGGGTCCACGTCGCCAGTGTCATTTAAGCAAATTCCATAATAAGTAGGACAGTACTCCTCATCATCACCTGTAAAATTTTCAACATGCCCAATCAGGACGAAACGAGCACATATCTCTCACAACAGTTCATATCAGGAATAGACACATAAAGCAAGCTATAGAAAACTATACATGAATCGCTATAAAGAGAAATCAACAGGAAAGAAGATATAACTGAGATATAAATATGATAAATAAAGAATATAACCTTCTACGTGAAACAAAGCATGAATTGGTTATGTAAACAGCTTAGGTTGCACATGGATACAACTACGGAAAGAACATGGATAACAACTACTGGGGATAATGATCACATAACCAACTACACTCTCCCTGCCCCCAACCAATACACAAGGATCGAAGCATGTTATGTTATTGCACATGGATAACAACTACTGTATACATAGAGCTCATATGGTCATGAGTGTACATGAATAACATATGAGTGCACATGGATAAAAGTGAATACATGGAGTACATGATGAACATGATAAAGTACATGAAACATGACATACTCGATGTATCCGAGGGGATAACATCGCATGAAAAGATCCATAGGGTATTGATCCGTGTGAACGTCGTGTCAGCATCAAGTATACTAGTCTATAACAAGAGTACATATCCAAGGAAGCATGAAAAGATCAGAGAATGTACTCGCCTGGCAATCCGAACTGCTGATGATGAAAAGTGACTGGACTGGAGTAATAAGATCCTATTTAAAACAACCACATGTCATAATACAGTCTAAATATCATAAGGAAAGTCTTTCATGCAAATTCTACATGATTTGGGGCAATCTAAGTCAAAGTCAACCTTGGGTCAACTCTGGTCAACCAAACTAGTCAAACTAGGTCAAAGTTGGTCAACTAGTCTACAAGTCCACTTTTAGGTCAATACTAGTCCTATATATCAATTACCAATGCATCCTAATACCAAAATCCTACCAACTATTTAATACACACAAAATTAGAATCTATCCTACCCTTCAACAACTCCTAAACTAATCAATAGGCTAAACTTGACATTACCAAACCTAACTAAACTTGGTATCCACAAATAGCTAACTAACTATCTAAACTGAAACAGTTAGATCAATGGTCACTTAAACAGTTATAGGTGAACACCTATCCTTGATATCCCACATATATACTTAGGAAGCCTATGCTAAGCCCAAAACTTCTACCACAACCTCCCCATGATGTCAACTACATGTAATCACATTGAGGGGGTTGAATATGGTTTGTAAGCTGATTTAAACACAGAATTCACACTGAAAAACTAATGGAAAACAATGTCAACAAAACTGAAATTGAAACTGGAAAAGAAAACTGGAAAATCTAACAACCCAATACCTATGGCTAACCCAAATGGATCCCAGCCCTCTCCTATTATCAAACTAACAGGTATCTAAAGAAGGGTTAAATATGACCTGAACGTTTGGTTTTGTAGGAAGTATTCGAACTAACCAAACCTAACAACAAGAGACTGAAACTGAAACTAAACATTGAACTTATCTAAAGAAGCTTGAAACTAAAATAAAAAAGGGAAAACTGAACTGAACCAAACTGAGATGAACTTAAACTCAATCCTTCCTATGAAAACCCAATTTCGAAAGCAACCTATTCATGTGGCAAACTACTAGGTAATCACAAGGTGAGGTTAATGAAGGATCCTGTAGGTTAGTATAATACATCAAAAGGCATGAATTTGAATGTAACAGAGGTTCAGTTTCATGAACATCAAAATCTGGACTGTTAAAGAAGACTCAATCTATGTGTCAACCCAAAATTCGATCATAGCCTTAACCCATTGTAAACTAGCAAGTAAACTCTCATATAGGTCAAAAAGGATCTGTGGGTTGTGTCTACATGATTTCTCATCAAAGATTTGAAATCTGAAATAAAGAAACTGAACAGGAAAGAAAACTAAAAACAGGAAAAAGAAATTTCAATAAGCCTGATACTACAACCCTCGAACTCAACTCTCGATGCTACAACCTAATAGGTATTTACCTAGATATGGTGTAATAGGATTTGGGTGCTGATTAATACAGAATATCAAATCGAAAATTAGATCAAAAAGAGAAAAGAAGGAACTGGACAGAGAACAGTTCTAAAAAAAAAACCCGATACTTAAACATTCAATCTACTCATAACCCAAAACATCGAAAAACCTATTAATGCTCGGACCCAAAGGTTGGTAATGTGTCCTGGGTCTAAACATGAGGTGTAGGTGCAATCGTGTCCAATAAAATAGGACACGAAGTGCCCTGGACACTAAAGAACCAAAACTGAACTAGTTCTCGTGCACGCGTGTCACACGATCTAGGTCTCGACACAGTACAAGGTAGGACACGTAGTTGCTCGTACACGTAGCCCAACTATAGGGCTACACATCCACGTGCCTGCACAGGACCCTTGCCACGTGTCCGAGTCGTACGTAGTGCGTATCGGACGTGCGTTCTCACGCGCGCGCGACATGCCGCGATCGATGCCGTCTCGATTTCTCTCTCTACGCTCCACGAAATCCCACAAAATTTTGTGAGCATGCTGTCAGTCGTGGAGTCTTCCTACTGACAAAATTTCTCGAGTTGAATCGCCGTGTCCATTGAGAACGGACACAGCAGTAGCAGGACACGCGTGCGGTCCTCGTGCTGCGCGTGCGTGTCCTATTTTGGATACGAAATCGTGTCGATTCAACCAAGAACCTAGGGTTTAGGAATCCACACATATAGGGCTACTAATTCGTGAAATTAGATTACAAAAATAACATAATCGAAATCTAAGAGGAATATCATCGAACACTTCTAAACCTAATCCGATACGTGTCCGATACCCTATCAAACGGACACAAAACTTAACCAAACTTCATGGGTAGTTCTAGGGTACCTAGATGCATGCTAATATGAAAAAAAATCAGAAAAAACTATGGTGTTTGGGTGTTTACCTATTGAGAGTTGAAGTATCAAAGAAACTGATTCCTCGATCGATGAAATGACCAGTTTCTACTGAGCAACCGCCTCCAACTCCTTGCTAACAATGCTCCAACAAATTCTCCTCCTTCCCACGATCACAATGCACTTCGTTTGGGGTGAAACGGAGGTCGGATGAAAAAGTTAGGGTTTTGGAGAGCTGGAAACTAGGGTTTTGTAAAGGGGGTGTCTATTCCAATGCAATACTTATATAGGGGATGGGGGTTTCCTATTTTGGCCGGCCATAGGAGTCCTAATAGGGTTAGGGTTGGTTCATGGGTCCCACTCCTCTATTTAAGTTGAGTTTAAGCTTATTTAACAAAAGGCTAAAAGGCCAATTAATTAAATAGCCTAAAAAATAGTCAAATGGCTTTCTAAATTAAACCAAAACCTAAAATAAAATCTAATTAGCTAGATACTCATCATAGGTCATGGTTAGTCTCTAATGTGGGTTTTTTAAAGTTAAACCAAAGGCTAAATCAATCACAAGTCAATAATATCTAGAAAATCACAAAATAACTAAAATGGCTAAAATGACTAAAATACCCTTATTTCAAAAAGTGGGTGCTACAGGTATGACCGCTTTTATTTGATCCTCTTGGTCATTGGCAGACAACTGGTAAAATAACAATTTTACTTTTGCAGAAGAACAAACAGGAGGGGCGACCAGCTCCACTCTAGCTCCTTTGTTTAAAGAACCTGCTATCCAGCCACAAAGGATCGAGCAACCTGCTGCCTCATCTTCAACAGGAGTAGCTGCGACTCTTGGAACTCTGGCCATTAATCAACAAGTTGTCCAGTCATTTACCAGATGCTTCTTCGAGTCTCTGGGACCTCTTGTTCATAAGATGATAGAGAAAGAGGGAGCTGATTTCTTTATGGTTAGGAAGCCAACTTCTCTCTTAATAAGAGCCATAAGGGAGCAAGGAGATGAAGCTCAGGCCACTCTCCTTGAACACATATTGAATGAATTAGAAGTCTCCGTAAAGAACTATAAGGAGCTCAAGAAGAAGGAAATAGAGTCCCTAGTGCAGGCTGAGTTTGAGCGAATGGCTCAAGCAGCTGATATAGAAAGGGTGAACCTTCAAAATCTTTTGGAGGCTCATTCCGCAAAATCAGCTGAATACAACTCCAAGATAGAATCAGTTACTTTAATGGCTGAAAGCAAAGGACAAAAACTTGCTGAACTGAAAGCAGAGATTACTCGCCTCCAGCAAGAATTTGAAGAGGAATTTGCTAATCACCAACTTATGATTGAACAATTCAATGCCTTAATTCAGGAAAGGGAAGAGTATGAGGCAACCCATAGTGCAGAGATTACCCGCCGGACAATAGACATGCCGGTTTTTAATGAAGAAACAGAAATGGAAGAGGCTAGAAGAAAGGTGACATCTACTCATGAAGAAGAGCTGCAGACACTGAAGCAGCAAATTGACAATCTGATCATTCCTCCTTCTTAATTGTATCTTTGGGTTTGTTGCCGTAGATGCATTTTTTTGTAATGTCTCGTATTTTGATAAATAAAAGACATTTTGTTGTGACTCCATTATTTATTGCATATCTTATTTAGATATAAATAATAGAGATAGAAAATATATTCAGAGGTACAAGACATGATATATTTCTTGATGATTTTATAGAAAATAATTATATTCATTATATCTGCTCAGAGGTAATACGGACGTGGCAGAATATATTGAATACCATTATTTCAATTAACAACTTAATCGAAAATGACAAGTTGCTGATGTGGGATAATGAACGATAATAAATCGTCAATATATGTGGGATAAATAAACGGGAAAACCGTCAAATGATGGATGATAATGAACGGATGAACCGTCAAGTGGTGATGAAATGAACGGGTGAATGTAATAAATGAACGGACGAACCGTCAGGCATTAATGAACGGGCGAACCGTCGGATGAATGTAATAAATGAACGGACGAACCGTCAGGCATTAATGAACGGGCGAACCGTCGGATGAATGTGATAAATGAACGGATGAACCATCAGGCATTAATGAACGGGCGAACCGTCGGATGAATGTAATAAATGAACGGACGAACCGTCAGGCATTAATGAACGGATGAACCGTCGGATAAATGTGTTGCTTCGTTAGTTGAGGAATTTCTGCCTATAAATATAGCAGAAATCTGACAGGAACGAACACTTCCAATTTTTAACATAAAAATATCGTCTGAAGAAGCATCCAAGAAGGCTGAGATCGCCCCGCCGGCTCAGAAGGGCACTGAAGAACGCCCTGTCGATCCAGTTCAACCGAAGGCAGCAGAAGCAAGCGAAGGTTCGTCTGTACCCCAGCCGCCACGAGACATTTTGGATTTCCTGATCGAACCAGGAAGGACTGAAGAAGAAGAAGCCATGAGGATGGCCACTTGTAAGTTCCTCGTGGGTTCCAGCAAGGAGGTTCTCGGCTCTTTTGCTGATCGTGTTTTCGAGAAGGACGGCAGTGGCCCGCGTCCCAATGTAGAGAAAGATGATAGTGATCTTTAATATCATGTACTCTCATATAATAAAATAAAATTTGAATTTTATTTATGAACTTGATTCTGTCTGATGATTTACAAGCATTTACATTTATACATAATATTTTTTAAGGAACTTGCCATTGATAGGCATCATAGCAACTCGACCATCAAGCTCTGAAAGTTGATAAGCTCCATTTGAGAAGACTTTGCTTACGACGTAGGGACCTTCCCATTTTGCATCGAATTTCCCTTTGCTCATATGAGTCATAGTCATAGGACGTCTGACTGTCAGAACAAGTTCTCCTTGCTGAAATATTCTAACTTTAACTTTGCGGTTGAAAGTCTTCGAGATGCGGGCTTGGTATAACTCAATATGTTGTTGAGCCATTAATCGCTTCTCATCAAGTGCTTCTAACTCTTGAAGTCGAAGAAGATCGTTATTCTCTGTAGTAAGCTCATTAGCAATGGCAATCCTTAAAGAAGGAATTTGAAGCTCTAAAGGAAGAACAGCTTCACAGCCATACACCAAAGAGAAAGGTGTAAAGCCTGTAGGATTGTGGACCGTAGTTCGGTAGGCCCAAAGACATTCGCCGAGTTTCTCACTCCAGTTCCGTTTGTTAGTGGATACAAACTTCTTAAGGGGCTTGATGATGGTTTTGTTAAAGGCTTCAGCTAAACCATTAGCGGCAGGATTGTATGCTGTCGAGGCGACATTGTCAATCCGGTGATCATCACAGAATCTGGTGAACTTCTGGCTGATGAATTGAGGTCCATTATCATGGATGATTCTTCGGGGTACACCAAATCTATAGATGACATAGTGTTTAACGAAGTTGATGATGCTACTGGCCTTGACTTCAGCCAGTGGTATAGCTTCAGCCCACTTGGAGAAGTAGTCCGTTATTGCTAATATGAACCGATGTCCTCTAGAAGAAGGAGGATTGATGGGACCTATGACATCCATGTCCCAAGCTTCGAAAGGCCAGGAAGAAGTAGTCGGATGAAGGAATTCCGATGGTTGATGAATGAAGTCTGTATGGATTTGACAAGCACGACATTTCCTTGCATATTCAATGGCATCTAATACCATAGAGGGCCAGTAGTAACCCATGCGTCTAATGCGATCCTGTAGTTTAGGACCAGGTTGATGTGCTCTACAGACACCATCGTGAGCTTCACGCAAAACTTGTTTGGCTTCATCACTAGTGAGACAGCGCAGAAGAAGACCGTCATAAGTTCGTCGATAGAGGGTCTTGGTAGTTTGATTGTAATAGAATCAGAGAGATCATCGACGAACACTTGTAGCTTCCTTAGGATCTTCAGGGAGTATGTCATGAACCACGAAGTCGATAAAAGGAGTTCTCCAATCTTCATCGATAACATTGACTTCAGCAAAGTTGCTGAATTCAATATTACGATTGTTTTCGATGCAGAACAGTTCTCGGTTAGAGATAACTACTACCTGCTGTCTTTTGATAGGGATGGCTAAGACAGCTGCAAGATTGGCCAAAGCATCTGCTTCGGTATTACAAGCTCTTCGAACATAGTCGATGAAGAAAGCTTTGAATGATATAGCCATGTTGATTGCTGCTTCGTGATAAGGCACCAGATCTTGATGACGGACTTCATAAGTTCCTCTAACCTGATTAACAACCAGCTTAGAATCACCGTAGACTTCGAGATATTCAACGTTCAGTTGTTTGGCTAACTGAAGGCCGATGAGTAGAGCATTGTACTCCGCTACATTGTTGGAGCAAGATTCATCTAGAGAGTAGGCTCTTTGGATAGTTGATCCGTCTGGAGAAATGAGAACAACTCCGACTCCTGCTACAATGGCACCATTGGGTCCGATTCTGGATGCACCATCGAAGAATAGACGCCAGGTTGGAAATTCTTCAGAGATCATGTTGACTTCCAATGTCTCGTCTAGAATTTCATCATATAGCTTGGATGTTTCTGGTACAGGATGAGCTGCTAAGAAATCTGCCAGCACTTGACCTTTGACAGACTTTTGAGGAACATACACCATGTCATATTGAGCTAGCAGGATTGCCCATGTAGCCAGCCGAGAATTAAGTGTGCTGGGCTTCTTCATGAGAATCCGAAGAGGATTAACCCGGGATATGACATGAATAGTTTGCCCAATGATGTAATGCCTTGTCTTCTGTACAGCGAACATAAGAGCTAGGCATTCTTTCTCGACCGGACTATAACGGTGTTCAGCACCAATCATAGTACGACTGAGATAATAGATGGCCTGTTCATGACCTTCTTTGTTCTTTTGGGCGAGTAAAGCACCCAATGAATGGTCCATAGCACAGACATACATTAAGAATGGAATTTCAGAGATTGGTGGCACCAAAACTGGTGGGTTCATAAGATATCTTTTGATGTCGTCGAATGCTTGTTGACATTCTTCAGTCCAAATGAAAGATACACCCTTCTTCATTAGCTGAGTGAATGGTCTGCAGCATCCAGACAAGTTCAAAATGAATCGCCTGATGTACGCAAGTCGGCCTTGAAATCCTCGTAGCTCTTTTAGGTTGCGTGGAGGACGCATCTCTTGAATGGCTTTGATCTTCTCGGGATCCACGTGTAAACCCTTAGAGGTAATGACGAAGCCGAGAAACTTGCCACTAGAGACACCCAAGAATGACTTGGTGGAATTCATCTTGAGTTGATGTTGACGCATGAGATTGAAGATTGTTCTCAAATCTTGAATGTGATCTTCTTTTAGACGACTTTTGACGACGATATCGTCAACATAGCATTCGACTGTTTTGCGAAGATGTTCTCTGAAGATGGTACTCATAGCCCGTTGGTAGGTTGCACCAGCGTTCTTGAGACCAAATGGCATCACTGTGTAGCAATAAACTCCCCGAGGAGTGCGGAAAGATGTGTGTTTTTCATCTTCAGGATTCATCTTGATCTGATTGTATCCAGAGAATCCATCCATAAAAGATATTCGCTCGAACCCACAAGTGTTGTCAATCATGACGTCTATAATAGGGAGAGAAAATTCATCTTTCGGACATGCTTCATTAAGATCCCGAAAGTCAATGCAGACTCGAACTTTGCCAGTTTTCTTCAGGACTGGAACAACATTGGCTACCCAATCAGGATGTTGTTCTTCTCTAATAAAGCCACAAGTGATAAGCTTCTTGACTTCATCATCAATTACGTCCATCATTTCAGGTTTGAATCGTCTTTGCTGCTGTTTGACTGGTTTAGCATTGGGAAGAATGTTCAGTTTGTGAGTAGCAATCTTAGGATCTAAACCTGGCATATCCTCGTAACTCCAAGCAAAGACATCAATGTATTCTTTAATAAGAAGAATCAACTCTTGCTTATCTGCTTCTGGAAGATTCTTGCTAATAAAGATAGGACGAGGCGACTCGCTTTCTCCTACATCAATTTGAACTAGTTGATCTTCAGTAGGAGGTTCTCTTTGTTCAAATCGGAGTACCCATTGATTATCCATCTGTTGAGCCCAAGGATCTGTTTCAGAACTTTCTTCAATGTCTTCATCATATCCTTCCGGGAGTTCAACAGAAACCATATTAGAAGATACGATTATACGATGGACTTCACCGACGCTGGTATCAGAATCCCATGACCTGGAATCAGAAGAATTAGAACGTTCTTCACTATCAGAGTCAGAGACTGCTGGGGATAACATCGGAGGAGAAGCATATCCGAGACCTCTTTTGGTTCTACTGTAATATATCTCTGACTTTCCTTGTGGAACAGCGATACGGAGAGGAGTCTTTCTTCCCTTACCGTAGTTGAGGCCACTTTTGAAGTCGTAACCCATCTTTCGGACGATGTCTTTTGATTGTTGACTGTAACGACGAAATTGAAGATGTGCCGTATCGTTAAGTTTGCTATCATCCGTATAGCTGAATTGTTTTTCTGGTCCTTTACTAAAAAGTATTGGACTTTCACCTTTCTTTCGAGAAGGGCAAATACGGTAAGAATCGTCTGGGTCTTCAAATGAGACTTCTGTCTGAAGAGATTGTACAACTCCCATGGTAATTGATTGGAAGCTATCTAACATATCCAAATAGCATTTAGTATAATAAATAACATCAGTATACTGGAAAGTAGGTGCTTTTTCATTGATTTGTACATCAGTATTTACAACAAGACCTTTAGCCTTAGCAGGCTTGGTCAGATTAATTACAAGAGGAGGAGAAGAAGAACGTAGGGGAGGCTTGTTACGACAGAGATCGATAACAAGTGGCTCAGAGGAGGTGAGCTCCCTTTTTTCCTTGTTGCGAGTGAGATCAACAACAAGTGGCTCAGAAGGAGTGAGCTGCTTTTTGTCCTTGTTACGACGTAGGTCGATAACAAGTAGCTCAGAAGAGGTGAGCTCCCTTTGATCTTGATCAGCATCAACTGACTTCTTTTGAACTGGCAAGTGAATAGCCAGTGGTTTAGAAGACTGAGGATATGAAACTCGCCCTTTGACAGGTATGATAAGAGTGTCTTTGGGCATTGCTTCTTGTTCTTCCTCAGTGTCTAAGGCTAACACAATCTTCATGAATTCATCCTTGTACATCCGAGCGTCATTGCAGTATGCTTCAACGCCTTTGAAGGGATAAAGATCCACAACTTCCTTATGGACCTCTCCCTTATTATCAACATATTTGAAACATTGATGAAGGATTGATGGAACAATATTATGCTCATGTAAGAATGGTCTCCCCAATAGAGCATTATAAGAACAACCATGATTGTCAATGATATAGAAGGTAACTTTTGTGCGAAGATTGCCTATTTGGAGTTTTAAGCGAATCTTGCCCAAAGGTTCACTCCTTCCCTGATTGAATCCAAGGATGGTGGTGATTGTAGTGGAGAGACTATGCACAGGAATTTTCAGAGCATCGAGCATTGTTTTCGGCATGATACTGAGAGCAGATCCTGGATCTATCAGGATACGATCGACTTTCATCGAATCAA
This sequence comes from Iris pallida, assembly GCA_029216955.1. Classification (NCBI taxonomy): domain Eukaryota; kingdom Viridiplantae; phylum Streptophyta; class Magnoliopsida; order Asparagales; family Iridaceae; genus Iris; species Iris pallida. Next base: position 4,675,586 of record JANAVB010030817.1, on the reverse strand, counting down.
CATATCCTGTATAGTAGAGAGGACGATCATGCCTATTGTCCTCCATCAACATGTCATCTTGTGTGAAAGTAATGTTCGGAATCAACTCCAGAACACTATGACAATATAGACAAGAGACTGGTTCTGCTTCCGGCTTCTTGAGAAAGGCTAAACAAGTCTCAGCTTGCATAAGAGCTTCACTTAAAGTTTCTCGCGTCTCTCTGGAAAGACGCAAGAGCTCAAAGATAGATAGCCTTGCTGGGGTATTAGCTAGTTGAGCCAATATATCGAAGTTGTAAGGCTTCTCAAGCCCTATAGGAGATGATTTCTTCAAGGGTTTATCAAAGCGGACTTGTTGCTTGCCTTTATCAGCAGCCACTGGTTTGGGAGGAATAGGAACCACAACTGGTGAAGATGTAGAAGAAATTTCTTCAATAGCAGCAGGTTGTGCTGGGACAGGTTCAGAAGAAGAGACAGGATTCTCTTGTGATTCAGAGTAATCTTTCAGATAAGTTTTCCCTGATCTGGTGCCCAACAGAATTTCTTCATCAACTATGGGGTCAAAAGACACCATGTTGCAGATCTTTGTCTTGTTTTTGGAGCGACCTTTCTTCTTAGAAGAAGAAGAATCCTCGAACTCTGAAGTAAGGTCGGGATGGATCCACATAACCTCGCCATTGTGAAGAGACAAAGGAACGAGACCTTCGTATGGTGGAGAAGGAAGATTTTCAATCTCGAGAGTAGCCTTCGGAATAGGAATGACACCATGCTGTATCATCTGCAGGGGAAAGTTACCGAACTGGACTGAAACCATGTTGGCAGTGACAGTCTTCTCATCTTGCTGCAGAGTAACAACTCCAGTATTGACAAGCTCTTGAATCTTATATTTGAGCACATAACATGCTCGAGTAGGATGTCCAATGAATCGGTGGTAGACACAATACTTAGGATGATAGATCTTATCGACTTCATCAGGTTTCTTTGGATCTGGAAGTTGGATCTTGTTGCTTTTGAGTAAACACTCAAAGATGCTTGCTGTGTCATTTTTATCAAACGAATACTCTACCTTAGGGCGAGGTTCCCTCGGTTGAGGTGCAGCAGGAGTAGAAGTAGATGTAGGCGGAGCTACGTTGACAGCCAAGGACTCTTTGCTTTTCAGGTTAATGTTCAGAGTTTCCTTGTTCTTGCGGTTGTTCTGACGATTACCGCCACCTGATGATTGATGTTCGTCCCGATCTGGGTTAGACATCTGTACTCCCAGTTGTTTGAATTTTTCAGCACTTACTTCAGCTGCTTTGGCGTTGACGATAAAGGATGGCCAGTCTTGGAACTGAGTTGAGCCTGTCCACATACTGATGATAGGCAAAAGATTTGCCTTGCAAGTGTCTATGGTAACAGCAGCAGGAGTCCCTGGAGGCATCTTCAAGGCTTCTCGACGGAACCGTTCGATGAAACTCTCAGTAGTTTTATTATGTTTCTGTTTGATTTTATTGAGGGCAGACATAGTCATGTCATTGAATCCCTCATAGAATCTTTCCAGAAAGATCTGCTTAAGTCCTGAGAAAGAAGTAATACAACCATCGGGAAAACTTCTGTACCAGTCGTATGCTATGCCGGCTAAACATCCGATGAACACTCTGGTAAGAAGAGCGTCATTTGGTTGGAGTTGAACAGTCATTACCTCGAAGTGATTGATGAACTGGCTTGGTGAGGTACTGCCGTCGAAAAGAAAGATTGTTGGAATCTTGTATTTGGAAGGAAATGGAACTTCCTTCCATTCAACTGGGTAAGGCTGTTTGATCCCCAACCTTTGCAAGTTGTCCTTCTCCTTGAAAGCTTCGAACTGAGTTCGTAAGAGTTTTACAGCTTCATTGGCATCTTCGGATGATGAAGAAGGAGCAGGTTAGATCAGAGTGGTAGGAGGAGGAACAGCATTATAGGCACTACCCCCAGCTCCAGACTGACTAGGTGTAGTTTGAACTTGTACTTGTACAGGAGACATTTGAGGAGATACTACCCCCAGCCCAGTGTTGACAGGCACCGATGAAGCTATGATTTTAGGATTTACTGCTGGTACAGTCGGTGGTGTGGCATGTTGTGCCATAATGATGGAATGCATACTGGCGACCATTTCAGCCATGGTCTTCAGTTTATCTTCAAGTGCAACAATTCGTTGTTCTTGATTTACAGAAGTGGAAGCATCTGGATCTTCATTGATAACATAAGCCGTCACTTCTCTTGGTACAGTGGAAGACACTGTACGTTCAGAACTTTCGCTATATGCATCATAGTCTGAGAAAGAGTCGTCTCCTGACTGAGAAGTGGGAAGATAACCCGAAGGATCTTGAAGAAGATTCCTCTCTCGGCTTCGGGAACGGGTATGTTGAAATACTCCTTCAGAGGATTCTTGGAGTAAATCTAGATACCGTTGGCTTGGTTTGTGAGGTTTGCCGTGCTTAGAGCACCTTCTACCCCCAGTGTCTCGAGAAGTCATGTTAACAGAAGCATATAGGACTTCATCTTCATCCTCTGACATTGGTTCAGTTTTAGCAAAAGTCAAACGATCGAAGACAGATCGCTTTGTTGTTTGACAACAACATTGGATGATGACTTTATGATTGCAATGATGATCAGATGATTGAACTAAAGGAGTTGAGGCACTATCCCGTTTTTGCCTGAGATGTTCTCAGAGATCAGAAACCATGCCAGGACGAGGAAATGTTCGAGGAATATGTTCTTTAACAACATTCGGAACATGGTTCCGATTTTTCAAATGTTTTGTCCCCTGTGTGTACAAGAAAGTGCTCAACTCATTGGCATAGGTATCAGGATTTTTGTTCCTGGAGGTTTGTCTTTGAGGCTTGACCTTCGGCATAGGTTGCTTACGTTTTGCCGAAGTTGGCCCGTTAAGATATGTTCTTAGGTCTGCAAATTCACCCCCAGGGGTTTCTGTTTGAGACACCAACAGTTTTCCCTGTTTGGAACGGGATATTTTGAAAGTTGGAAGGTCTTGGAATTCTGCTACTGGGGTAGGCAGAATACCTCTTTGATCAGTACAAGTTCCCTTGTCATGAAGGAAAGAAGAATCCTTGTTTGTAGGAGTTCTTGTACTGACAGGTGCCGAAACACGTTCAATTTGATCTTCTTCGATAAACACCGAGGAAGACTGAGAAAAGACCAAAGGGCCTTTTCCTTTATTTTGAGAAGAAGGGTTAGCTAAAGAGCGTTTCCTTCTGTTGTCTTCCAAGTCATGAGACAAGGAAGTCTGAGAAAAGACCAACAGACCTTTTCCTTTATTTTGAGGAGAAAGAGGAATAGCCAAAGGACTACCCCCAGTAGATTGTGCTGGAACAGCAGAGTGTTTAAGAGGAGGAACAGAGGTCTTCCCTTTGTTATGAGAAGAGGAGAGTTTAGCCAAAGGGCTGTTACTCTTGGATTGCGCATGCTTAGTTTGCGCATGGGTGGATGGCGCACTGGCCACTTGTGCATTAGAAGCTTTGGCAGAAAGTGCACTGGTTCTGACCACAGAAGCTGTGGTTTGCGCATCAGGAGTCCTTGCTTTAGAGTGCTTGGGATGCACTTTGGTTGTTGAAGTGTTGGTTTGCGCAGGAAAAGTTACTGCCAACTGCGCCATTGTCATAGGAGTCTTGAATTTTGACAAGGCAGCATATGAAGTAGCCTGTGCAACAGTTGTAACAGATTGTGCAGCAGTGTCTAAAACAGTTTGTGCAGCAGTTGTTGAGACAGACTGTGCAAGAGTTGGCACAGCAGATTGTGCAACAGTCTGGCTAGCAGATTGTGTAACAGTTGGCACAGCAGATTGTGCAACAGTCTGGCTAGCAGATTGTGCAACAGAGTGTGCAGCATCCTTGGTGGCAAAACTGCCAGATTGTGCAGCAGTCTTGGAGACCCATACTGAGTGCACTTTGCTCTTGGCAGAAGTGGCTGAAGTACGGAAAGAGGTCTTGGAGTTGAGCATCGCCTCGTAGGCTGTCTGGTTGACTTTAACAACCAGCGTCTTCTGCGTCTTTCCGATAGACGCTACGTCACATTGAGTTGCTACTTCCTCGTCGGAGGAGAAAGTTGTTCCCAGCAGAGTCGCCATTTTGTTTGCAAAAACAAAAGTATAAAACTTTATTGATACAAACTGTGTAATAAAGATTACAAGAATTCTGGGAATATTACAACTATAGGAATCCAATCTAGATGACGATTGCTTTATCCCTTGGACGATGTGAACTTTGAAGACGAAGCCTCTGAAGTTGAAAACAACTCTGGAAACTGAAGGCAAAAGCCTCGGAAGTTGAAGGCAAAAGCCTCGGAAGAATGCAGCAGCACTTGGGCAAGAACTCCTGAACTCTCTGATTTCTGATCTTTGATATCTGATCTCTTGATCCCCTTGAAATGAAGACTTGAAACTCTATTTATAGAGTTCTGGAAATAACTAACTTTTAGTTATCCTCGACTGCGCAGGATGGTTTGCGCAGCAATAGACTGCACAGCAATAGATTGTGCAAGCAGTTACTGGATCGTGGGCCAACTATCTTGGACACATGGCATCATTTGATTGAAATGCGCATGATCGTGCATAGGCAGTTGCCACGTAATGAGTAATTGATGGCCTGAATGCCACGTGTACTTTGTCAATTATGTTGATAGAATGCGCAACCTGAACTGTGCAGACTTTGGTTTGCGCAGGATTAGACCGCGCAGACTTTGGTTTGCGCAGGATTAGACAGCACAAGAATGGATTGCGCTGCCAACTGTCAGCCGCCCTCGAGCACTGTGCGGCACAATAAACGAACAATCTCCTCGTTCTTCGTGCTGTCAGTTGTCAGGAAGATTTGATTTGATTTAGGTAATGATAACTTCAGCCACGTCAGCCTGTGCAGTTGGAAGTATGCGCAAACCAGTATGCGCAATTGGATTACTGCGCAATCTGTTGTATGCGCAATTCATCAAAATGATGTGTATCTTGATTCTTTGACTTTGTTGATTGATGCAACTTGATTTTTTAGGACCTACAGATATTGTTTTTGTTAGTAGAAATCCCCAACTTTGTATTTTAGACTCTGAAATTAAAATATAATATAACTATCTAACCCAGACCGAGTCTTGAACTTGGTTCAATGTCCTTAAGATAATATTCGTCCCGCATTGGTGCGTACGATTTTAATGGTGATTAGTCCCTCAGGATACAACGGTTTTTTTTTCCTTCGGTACATCACTTCACACCGCGGGAATTGGACGAAGCAATGTTGGCAATCCCTCTCTCTTAGACTTAATGCTAAATGGATGAATGGATTGAGTGATTGAATTATTCAAACACTTGTGTTTTTATAGACAATAAAGAGACACAAACACACCTTTCCAGTAGATTCCTTGAATAGATTCGTACACCTTTCCATAGATTCGTTGCCATAAATTCGTTGTAAGAAAACAATTATTATTATAATTATTTCAAATATACGTTCACTTTTCCAATAGTTTTTAGATATTTGTGATACAGGTAGGGATGGACTGGTATAGTTTGCATAGGATGACAATCCGATGGGAACAATATGATTTGGAAAAGCCAGGGTATTGGCAGAATTTTGTAAGTATGTCATACTTGAGACTGGCACTACAGTACGAATTGTTGCCCAGAAATCGTGATAGAGGGGCTGAAATAACAACTATTACCTTTGCCCTTGCAAATAGACTCCACTTAGAAGCTTCAGATAGAGCCTAATCTTGCCGCAATCGTGGTGATGAAGCCTAAATCATCGATATTTCCGAATCTTGCTGAGAAGGATCCTTCCTAGTATTCAGCAATCTTGATCTTGATCTTGACCTTTACTTCTCCAGATTTTTTGTAACATGTAACCAATGATACGAGTGGGAAGAGTTTTCTGGCTTAGAGGTTTTAAGAAAATGATTTTTTTCCTTCCAATTTGCTTGTGGGTTGGTGAATGATGATTTCATGTAGGTGGATTAGGGGTGAGCATTCAGTTTATTCTGTTTCAACGGCACCGAAGTAATCAAAATCGAATAAATTGAAATTCTAAAAATTCAAAACCGAACCGAATTAGCCAAAACCAAAACTGAAATAGCTACTGGAGAGAAGATTAATAAAGAGAATCATTGAATTAGTCAACTTTCAATGGGGGTACTATAAAGAAAATCAAGATCATTGTAGTTATTAAAACTAAATAAATATTCTGGAATTATGAGTGTACAAGCAAGGACGGAACCAGAAATTCGAGTTTGGGTGGGCTGGAGTGAACTAGGGTGGGCTAAATGTTGGCTGACTCGCGTAATAAAACAGAAAAAATATGCATATATGGAACAAAACAAAAGAACAAAATTTGGGGTGGGCTGGATCCCACTCCAGCCTCCAATGTGGGTACGCCCTTGAGTATAAGGCATTCTGTATAATTATGCAAGTTCAGTTGGGTAAATTAAGTGTGCTCTGTCAGAGCATTCAATAATGTGAGCAAAACCCGCCATTCGAACTTGTATTGGTGTTCTCTCATTTATAACCCATGCTAGGAAATAGATTACGTTGAGTCCACCAGAGAATACAAGGTGTTGAGTTTCCACAATTATTACCATGACAGTTTGGATACGTCTTGTGAGGTCCTGACCATACGCGGCTCCGGAGGGTGGAGGGTAACTAAGAACCCGCCCTTCAAGCTCTTCTTTTCCATGTATGGTACGTGCAACATTGTTGTTGTCAATGGATTCATCCACGTGTTGTTGCCAAATATTCTTCTGGTGTAGCTCGATTCTATCTCGAAAATGTGTATCAGTTAGTGATCCAAGGCGTAGACCTGCTTGCTCAGTAAGAACTATACCATTTGTTCCTCAAGGAAGTGAATGGGTTCTTGTGTTTTATGCATTTTAGCGAAGATTGGTCACATGTAGATATTTGGTTCATGAAGGACTGCGTCGAGGGTATCTGGGTGAAAGAATACACAATCTACAACTCCTAGAGGGGTTATATATCTGAACCCTTGATAATTGGAGAGGATGGAAAAATCTTGTTTACCTGTGGAAACTTAAACTTACACTTTTATTATGATCCTAAAAGCAAAATTTTCAATAAATAATTACAAGGATAATGGTGACCTTAGGTTATTGTCAACTTTGTATGAAAAAGAATCACATCCTTGAAGAAATGTAAAATTGGTCATATAGGCAGATGTATGTAGAAGAATGGTATTATGCATAGACGATGCGCCTGATAAACCATACACAATCCATCACACGTGCCATCAAGACCTACGCTCAAAAGACCATGCGCCTACAAGAGCTTCAGGTTGCTACGCCATCAAGTATGCTACGCCTAGGAGCCCCTTCAACCAAAGAGCATTTAACGCTGATCTGTCAATGATGTCAGTTGTTAGTCGATGCTTCGAGCAGAGTGCACACGCCTCGATCCCCGTACAGACGACTGCAATTCAGAAACCGAGGAGCCACTCTCCTCACAAACCCTTATGCCCCTATATATACAACAAAAAGTATTAGGCGTAGGACCAATTCTGGCGTAACCAAGCACCTCGCCACTAAAATGACAGAAGAGACGCTTCGAAGTCCGAGCTGACAACTTGCATAAATTAAAGTTTTAATAGAAGGCCGCTATGCAAAGTGACACGTGGATCATCACCCACACCAAAGTCTACCACAACGCCAAGTTCTTCCAGCGTAGGGATTCTCCCCTACGCCAAATCATTAATACTCCCAGATGTCATACGCTAAGTCATCACGGGATAGCATTTTTCGTGGTAGGTATCTATTCGGTTACAACATAATGAGATCTTTTAGCAATGAGCATGCGCCCATATGTTTGATTGGATCCATTTATTATCATTTCTCCATCCCCAACAATAGTATATATTGTAGTTTTTAGTACTTTCTCTCCCTTCATCAGCTTGCCCTTGGCTGTTCCTTTTGCAGGTTTGTAGGTTCACCATCTGAATTGGATGATGGGTTAAACATGTATTCTTTTACCATAAACTCTTATTTTCCACTATTTTCGTAATCTACATTAATTTTATATGTACCTAGATACAATCACACTGACTTAGCTATTCCAGACTAAACCTTCTAGTTTCTTACCAAATATTATCAGACCCTAATAAATAACCAAGTCTTTGCGTGTTGCATGTTTTACCCCCGTTTTACGAATGTTGGTGGAAAATAGAACATATAACTTCCATACCAACTTCGAGGAATCTGTTTGAATGTGCGCTATCTTAAACTCATATCGATGTATCATTGTATCACAATCTCTTGAAAATCGGAATTCTCCTCAAGTGAACAAAGTAGAGAAGAAATCAAGTCCGTTCCTTCTTCTTTTCAAGATAGTCAGATAAGGTATGATCCACATTTCGTGATAGGTTAGGCTAAAATACAAAAACCTGGACTTCTTAAGTTAATTTAGAAGGCTGAGATTGCGAATCCAGACTGGTTGAGTTCTTAATGGGGGTAAGCCGAGAAGAACACTATTAGTACCATATATGATGTAGCAAATCCGAGCAGAGGGCCTAAACTTGTCCTGACCAGGGGTGCAATTTGAGCAACAGTGGCGGATCCACGTGAGAGGCAGGGGGGATATTTAGTGATATAATTGTACTCCAATTTTTTTTGAAGGAGTTGTTAATTTTCGAACCCCCCTTTATAATTATACCCCTGGTGAATTATAATCCTGGATCCTCTAGTGTTGAGCAAGGTAATTAATGTAACAAAGACACAGCTGAAACTGACTCGACTTCCGTGCCCACCTTGTTATACTGGTACTAGCTAGGCTATTATAAAGTGTAACTCTGTTTCTTAGCAATAACCTTGTGTTGTTGGTACTCATACTTGATACAATAACTAGGGTCTTTTGAGGGTGTTGCATTGACCTGTCTCAATGCTTTGGTGCAGTGTCAAGCAACAACATTGAGTAACATGTATAAGTTTGGGGATATATTAAGGGAATTGCAATTGCGAAGGAGGCTTTTTTACAATGGCCAAGAATTTTCATGGTGGGTTAGCAAAACTATTATTAATGTATTAAATTTTTTTAAAAAATAAAATTTAGAACTTGCTTTATAAATTAATAACTTATAATTTTTCAAAAGAAAGGAAAGAGCAAAGAATCGGTTTCCTTTCCTTTCCCTGAACCAAACGAGGCCTACAAAGATAATAGGGTTTGAGATCCTCTAAATATTTTATCACAGGAATTAAGAATTTAAATACTTTTAATTAAATAACTTACAAGTAAGTCCCGAATCTTTTAACTAATCAAGATTTCATATACACATAGATGGATTATCAATTTAAATAAACAATATAATTCATAAGGAAATAAATAAATCTCTACTATTATAAAGGGGCTTCAAAATGGCTCGCCGTCTAAGCAGTGTATATCATCAACCATTTAAAAAAATAAATTAAATTATGTAAAAAATGTTGAAAAAAAGTTTAAATTTGTTATATATATTCACAAAATGGGGATTTGAACTCAGCCAAACAAGTAGAAACCTCCAACCTTAACTACATGAGCTAGAAAAAATATTTGATTATAGTTGGATAATATTTTTATTATATGTTATCATACGTGCAGAGCACGTGCATTTACTAGTATATATATAAATATAGAATAAAATTCATACTAAAAAAAACCTATAAATAAGATGAAGTATTATCCTAAAATTATTGTATTCAAGTAAATGGAAACCTAAGGGCCTGTTTGGCAATTATACGGGTAGCGGTTATGATCTGGTACTTTTAGAGTGTTGGTTATGAGTGGTTATGAGGTTAGGGTCTAAGTAGCGGCTTTTAAACCAGTCCAATCCATACTTGGTAATTCATTAAGGAGCGGTTCTGAAAGTTTTTTACATGAATAAAATTACATATATGTCCAAATATAAACAAAATGGTTGCCACCAAGTTCACGGCACAATGAAATAAAGAAATGCCTAGTTGAAAGTAGAAGAGAAATTTTTTAAAAACTTACTGGGAAATATCGAAAAAAGTAGCATGAGAAAAAAAATAGTGTAGGACATTAGTAGTTATATATTTCTGGTGAGTATATAAATGGAATAAAATAATAAAATCTCACAAAACCCACCGATTTTGGGTGTTTATAAAGCCGCCTAAAATTACACTACACCGACTTTGAGAGGTTGTTTAGCCGGCCAAAATCAGTGCCTCAAAAAAAACAAGCAGAGATTTTCATAATCCGTTGGTCAAAAGACACCCCAAAACCCACCATAAAAATATAGTTACCAAGCAGACCCTAAAGAAGTATATACATAGGTACAGAGAGAGATGCATATATACTGCTTAGAGCATCATTAGATAAGGCTAATTATAAAGGCACATCAAAAGGTTATTAGGGCACATCACATTTCTGGCAGTCCAGTGTACTTGATGGACTGCCAGAAATGAGACTTTATGGGCTGGCAGTCTATCTCGTGTTTTAACTGGACTGCCATATTTTCTGGCAGTCCATGAAGTACACTTGACTGCCAAAAATTGCGGCAGTCCTAAATTTAAGTGGACTGCTAGGAATGGGCTAGCCCGATCGCTTTTTGATGTGCCTCTATAAAAAGCCTTAGATAGTGCTCAAAATTTCATCTTGAGTCCCAATATTTTGGAAAAAATATAAATGTAGAATGGGTTGGGTTTGTACGAGAATAGTAGATAAGGATAAAACGTGATTTGGTCCCAAAAATTGTGTGGTCAATTAATTGGGAAAAAAATGTAAATCTAGAATTGGGATTCAAATTGGGACTTATTATTCTACAAAATGATTTCCTACATTATGAATCTAGAAATTCTCAGGCCGAACCTACACCTCCTGCGAGTGGATTGGGCCTGAAAAATGTAGAAATTGAAACCTAAAATGAGTCTTACTATTTTACAAAATGTGCTCCTACATTCCAAATCTAGAACCTAGAAAATGGGTTGGGCCTTACTAATGATGCTCAGACTAGTCAAGAGACTAGGAGGACTTATAAACCTAATTAACCTAACCCTACCTGCCTCTCTCTCTCTCTATATATATATATATATATATATATATATATATATATATATATAAAAATATATATAAATATAAATATAAATATAAATATAAATATATATATATTTAACAAAAGAAATTTTATAAAATGAAGGATAGCTAAGAAAGAGCATTACAAGCGAGTGCGGGACCGAAAAACACAAAACGGGTCCTCATAAACTAGGTAGGACATGTAGCAGGTTCATAATCGAGAGTCCAAAATTACATAACCGTAATTTTGAAATTTCGAAAAGACCAAAACTGAAATTTCGAAAAGGAATTTTTGAAATTTCCAAAACTAATTGCGAAAAGGAAATGGGGGGTAGTGGGCCATGTTGGAGGGTGAGGGCGTACAGCCCTGATTCTGGTATTTTTTTTTGTGGAATAGAAGAAAATATGAAATTTGAAACGAATTTCAAATTCCAAGCGGGGCTGGGTCCAAATGCACGTGACCCAAGGGCGGGCAAACGAGCGTTGGGCCCGAGGGGGGTAGGGTCAGAAGGACTGCCCGAGGCTCTGGGCGCGCGACCCGAGTGGGCGCGCAGCTCGAAGCGGTCCGGGGGCTCTGGCCAGGGAGGCCGGAGGTGGAGGGCGGGGGCCCGGCCTCGGGGGGGGGGGGAGGGGGGCGACCTCCAGCCGACGAGGATCACCGGTGGAGGGGAGGCAGCGAGCTGCGGTGGTCGGTGACAACCACCGGCAGAGAGAGCGCCGCTCAGCACAGCGCGCAAGCCGAGGCGAGGCAGACCGACGAGGAAGAGAGCGCGGGGCGGAGGTGGACCGCCGGGGATGGAGCGGAGGGGGGGCGAGACCGACGGTGGGGGAGCGGAGGCTCGACCTCACCGTCGAGGAGCCGGCGTACGGCGAAGTGAACGCCGGAGAGCGGGGGATCCGTCGATGGGGGTCGATGAGGGGTCATCGGGCGGCGTCGCCAAGGAGGGGCGACGAACGACAGAGGAGGAGGGGGCGGGGGAGTGCCCGAGGGAGGCAGAGCCGAAGGAAAGCCGAACGTCGTCGCGGAGGGGAAGCAAAACTTCGCCGGCGGCGACGCAGCCGCAAAGGCCCACGAGGGGGGCACGCTGGGTGAGGGCGCCGCCGCGGAAGGAGGCGGAGCACCGCTGACAGAGAAAACCCGACCGTCGCCGGAGGGCAGGCCAGGCTGGGGCTCGCCGAGGTCCACGCTGCCGGCGCCGAGATGGGAGGGGGGCGAGCCTGAGGGCTCAGCCGCCGACGCCCACGAGGGGGGTGCCACGGACGCCAGAGGGAAAGTCGACGGGGCTGGGGGGCGGAGACGGGGACAGCACCGGGCCCGCTAGAAGCCGACGGCGGCTGCGTCCACGGGAGGGAGAGAAACGCGGGAGGGACGGACGACACCGCGGGACGAGGGGCGGCGGGGGGGAGAGGCGATGGGAGGAGTCGGCCACGATAGGGGAGCCGCTAGACAAGGCGCCGGTGAGGGTGGTAGAAGGCCGAGGGAGGGGGTGGGAACCCCGGCGGGGGCAACCGGAGCGGCAGGGGGGCCGGACGCCCGACGCCTCGCACGGCGGTGCCGCCGAGGACTTCTACTCCGAGACGGACTGCACCCGAGGACGCCTACGCCGGAGGCCGGGAGGCTATGAAGGGGGTGGAAGAAAGGAGGGGGAAGGCCACCTAGCGGAACGCCGTCCGGCCAGGGGTGCCCCGGCCAGCCGTGGAGGCCGGCGGCTGGAGGAAGGGGTGGGGGTAGCTGCCGAGAGGGAAAAGGATCCCCGGACCCGCGGCCAAACCGGGAGGGCCGATCGGCCACCAGAGCCACCCGGCCACCGGCGGGTTGGGTGGGGCGGCGGCGATCAGAGGGGGGAGCGGCTGAGAACCCTTCCTTTTCCCCATGATATATATATATATCCTCTCTCTCTCTCTCTCTATATATATATATATATAGACTCCGCCAAATCTATCTATCTATACATTTCTACATCCTCCTCGTACCTATACTTATGGCATCCTCTATACGCAGAAGAAGAAGATGTCGCCTCTCCTCCGATATCGTCATGTGGGAGATCCTCCTACGTCTTCCCGTAAAGACCCTCTGCAAGTTCCGTTGCGTCTCGAAACCATGGAACCGTCTCCTTCGTTCCGACCCCGATTTCCTGCGGCTCCATTGACGGAGGTCCAAACGGAACCCCAGGCTCCTCGTAATAACTCCCCGTCGCGACGGCATCGCAAACGACGTTCCTTTCTTCACCATAAAGGCGGACGGGCACGACGGAGAGAGAAGGCTGGTGGCGGGCCCCGCTGTTGATCTGGGGGGTTTTTGCCATATGAAGGGCGCCACTGCGTAGGAGAAATTATTGGGTGTTCCCGGCTCACCACGTGGTTATGATGAATGGTGAGCCCGGCCAATATTCTTTTGACACTTGGCATAGAAAAAAAAATCCATAGCAAAAACATCAGTTATTCATAATGATTTTAAAAAAAATACTAATAATTTTTTATTTTTGTAACTAATATTTTTTATGTTTTTATGCCAAGTGATTTTGTGTATTTTTTAATATTTTCTTAATATATTTTTAAAAAGTTACGCCAAGTGTCAAAAGAATATTGGTCGGGCTCACCATTCACCATAGCCAGGTGGTGAGCCGGGAGCACCAAATAATTTCTCCCTGCGTAGGAGGGTGTCGGCGTGCCGCGGCCTCGTGCTGGAGTACACCCGGCACACGATCCTCGTCTGGAATCCCGCAATGGGAGAGCGTATCGACATCCCTGTACACTTACTAATTACCTCATGAAACGATAACTTGGCAGCATTAGTATTAGATCATCTATTCTTCTGCGACGATATCGTTGCGGCAATAGGTTACGTCGAGTCCACCGGAGAATACAAGTTGCTGATTTTTCACATGACCTATGAGATGTCTTGGCACGTCCTGATGATAGGCGACTCGGGCGGAGGGGAGGAGGGGTGGAGGGCAACGAAGAACCCGCCCGCATACGGTACCTACAACGTTGTTGTCGTCGGCGGATTCGTCCACGTGCTGTTGTCAAAACCATCTTCTTCTGATCTGGGCATAGCTCGATTCGATCTCAAGAAGGAGGTTTGGTCGACGATCCCGGGCGCAGACCTCACTCCTCCTCCGCACAAACACTACGAATTGTTGCTCAAGGAAGTGAACGGGTTCTTGTGCTTGGTGCGACATAGCTCACGTAGGTATCGCATGAACATTTGGTTACTCAAAGACTACAACAAGGATACCTGGGTGAAAGAATACACAATCTACATTAAGTACTACGACTCATGCTTTTAAGTACTACGACTCATGTTTGGGGTGGATGTGTAATGCCCCGCTCCGCACTGTGCATTACGATGAGTCGTTGACTCGAAGAGTTGCGTTGCCCCGATGAAGTATCGATACGAATCGATGCAAAGAGTTACGTTGGCCGAAGGTAAGCTTTGAGTTGACTGGAATCTATGAATCAAATCAATGCAAAGGATAAGTCCCGTTTGAGCAAGTGCTAATTTTAGTTGATCTGGTGTGCAGGCTATACCTTTACACTGGACGATAATAGGTCGACATTTTACCTTATTCAGTAAAGTGTTCGCGAAAGCAAATTGTTGCCTTGCAACGGATTTTGTCATGGGCACGATAGGCTGAATCAGACGAATAGTTCAACGGAATGGCTAAGTCAGGAGGATTAGCTATGCAACCAAGTTATGGAATCGAGCCGCTTCAGCTCAACGAAAATGACAAGGCGTATCAGCTTAAGGTGGGCGGGTTCTTGACTCTCTCTCGCTATTCCTTCATGTCTAATAAAATATATCCTCGTATGCGTAAATTGATATTGAGTTAGCGAGCATGGCTCGGACGATGAAAGGTCTTAGTATGTGTCGAACAATAAGATAGAATATTAAACATTGAACAATTGAAGCGACGTGCATCAAATATACGGGTCGCGGCACGACGGTGATGGTAGAACATTGAAAGACAATATCGAGATGTGCATCACGTGCACGACTCCGAAAATATTGAACACTAGGTATAGAACATTGATCATGGCGCTAGGCGTGCCCTCGTGCACGGAAGCTAGGAATGACTAAGTAACTACGGAACTAGGCTATGTGAATAATTTATGAATGGAACACGTTGAATATAAGTACGAGAAGTCTAAGCCGTTAGGCGTTGTGCATCAATACGGATGTGTTGGGGCATAATGCCGTCGGAGCATGAGACTGGTTGGTATTATATGACTCGTTTGCTATGACGCGTATTACATGGTCAATGGACTCGGATGGCCCGTGCACGGGTACGGCTTCCCTCGGACGGTTACGACCTAGGCACCGGGACCGTTCGACTTAGGAGAAAATTATGTATGGTATTTATGGTGCACATCATTAGGACGGGTTACGACCGTCCAGTGTTGTGATAAGCTATGATATCTGTAAGTTTGGGATCCTTCGTATACTGGACTAGTAACCCGTATTGGAGCAATCATAGGCTTACACATATGGTTGCCAAGTCCATTACGGTGCGAAATACCGTAACCTTCATATAGATAGGGCCGGTGGACATGAGATTAGAGTTGGGTTCAGGTGCACGACCTGCTACCCTTATGCATATGTCCAAGTATGGTTGGGTGGATTCGTGAATTGTATGATTTGTTATATATAGTTCTAACCATTGCAGGCTAGGTAAAATGGGGCAGAGATGAGCACGATCACTACGTTTATATTCATACTATGTCTAACTGTATCTGCCGTAGGGACACAGTATTGGACACAATTATTATACATTACTTTGTATCGAATACTGTCATGAAACTGATCCTAAGGCTAATTAGAAAGATCACCAAATAATGTTGCATGTTTCACTAAATTTAGTTAGTATTTGGTTTGGGTGCGAGTGGGTCTTGATCAGTGCAGCGAGGACGAAAGCACTAATCCTCCACTAGTTTGCTTGCAGGTTCAGGTTATGATCGACTCGGGACGGGGCTTGGCTTGGACGCGCCGAGGCATGGAGTCCTTAGCGTTTCAAGAGGAGCTTCCGCATTTGGCATTCGGACTTGCGACAGGGAGATGTTCGGCCGAAGACTACTTGTTGGCTATAAAGAGGCATAATGTATAGAACAATATAATCCTTTGTGAGCTAGAGAGATCATGAGCATTGTAGCCAGTTGGCATATTCAGTTGGGCTATTCAAGCCCTTTGTAACCTTCAGTTCATTATTAATAAAAGAGATTCTTATTGTATACTCTGTTTTTCTTCCGCTGCTTATGTTATCAATTTGAGATAATATTATGTGAACCTATTATCTTGTCTTGTACGAGCGCAACTCCAGGCTCGTACGGCATCACGCCCCAGCGAGGACGATGATTCGGGTGAAATCTAGCGAGGACGAGCGATTTTCCGGATCGGGGCGTGACATGACAAGGGTTGAACCCTTTGACAATCGAGGAGGACGAAAGAATCTTGTTTGAAAGAATTTTGTTTTCAAGTACAAACTTGAACTTATTCTTTTATTATGATCCTAAAAGCGAAAGTTTCCAAGAATTTTACCAGGTCGATAAGGAAAATTTTCCAATCATGTTGTCAATATTGTATGCAAAAACCTTGGCATCCTTGAAGAGAGGTCAAATTGGTTGTATAGGCAGATGTTAAGTTGTTTGAGTATGTATGAATGTTTGTTTTTATCAAATTGTCCTTCAATATCATAACTGGAGAAAACTGAACCCTTAGCTAAGGCTAAGGGTGATCCAGATTTTTATTTTTATTATTATATTTTGTTCTTGTTTCTGAGATGAAATGGATATAGTATCTATCTATGTTTTGCATACTTTACCAATAGCAACTCATTGCATTAATTAACTTTCAATAGAGTACTACAAAGAAAATCAAAATCATTGCAGTTATTAAAACTCAATAAATTTATTCTAGAATTATGGTATTGCAACATTGTTGTGTGTTGCCAAAATATTCTTCTGGCATAGCTCAATAAGATCCTGAGAAAGAGGAATTGATCCCGAAAAAGAGGATTGGTCGGCGATCCAAGGCATACACCCGCTTTCTCAATACAAATTCTACCATTTGTTTCTTAGAGAAGTGAGTGGGCTCGTGTTTCATGCAGTTTAGCGAAGGTTGGTCTCGTGCAGACATTTGGTTCCTGAAGGACTACGCTTAGACCTCGTTTGGTTCACGGATTTAAGGAAGTAGGAAAGGAAAGTTGTTCCTTTCCTTTGTTCGTTAACCACAAACTTGGGAATCAATTTCCTCACAAGGGGGAAAATTGGAGGGAATATGGTTCCACTCATGACCCATGGGATTGATTTTCCCTCATCCTTTCCCAACATTTATTACAAAAGCTATGACAGAAGTAACCATGTGTTATTGCTTATTTTACTATTAATGTTATTTTTCATAATGTTATTTTTATTTTATATGTAAGAATATTATTGGAACATTGCTATATTTTTTCTTTCCTTTCCTACACCAACCAAACAACGAAAATGAAATGTGACAGGAATCCTACCTTCCCATTCCTATGGAAAATATAAAGGAATGCATTTCCTTTCCGTGAAGCAAACGAGGCCTTAGGGTAGTCCAACCCTTGATAATTGAGGAGGGTGGAAGAATCTTGTTTTCCAGCGGAAACTTAAACTTATTCTTTTATTATGATCCTAAAAGCAAAATTTTCTAAGAAATTTACTAGGATAAGGGTGACCTCAGGTTACAGTCAACTTTGTATGCAGAAAACTTCACATCATTGAATAAATGTAAAATTGGTCATATAGGCAGATCTCCATCCTAGTTGGGTTTTTTTTCTTATCTATTTGAGTATGTTCCACCCCCCCCAAATATTCATAATACTTGTTTATCTATTTTCTTAGCTATGAAAAGACAACAACTAGTTGGACTTCAAAACAAATGAACTTGTAGTTGGAATGGAATTGAAACTCTTTATGTATTCATCTATATATTTGTTGTGCATCTATTGCTAGCCCTGTAGATTTTACAGAAAATATACCAAGTTAATTAATGTGCACGTGCAATACATGTGTGCATTTTTTTTAATATGAAATAAATTTATTATGAAAAATGCCACTATTAGGAATTGAACTTAAGCAATGCCTCGCATCTTAGACACTTGAATTAGAGTTATTTAATTATAAATAAATCATATTAGGTAAATCCTTGGTTAAGATTTTTTTTTAAAAATAATTAGTGGAGTATTTAGATAGTTATTAGTTATTTTTTTATTAATTTTTTCAATTTATCTAAATGATGATATGTATACGACTTAGACGGCTCATTTTTGAGTTGTTTCTAAGCCACATTATAATAGTAGGGATTTCTTAGAACATGTTATTGGTGAGTGTCTTTACTGCATTATTTTTTTTTGCTCTAAAGTTGTGGGTCTGCCTATTGTCTCAACTTGAAGCACTAGTGCTACTTGCTTGTCACTTTGAGACTTGAGGAGTATCTTCAACTTTATCTAACGGTTATTAAGCGATAAACATAATGCTAAATAAATAATAATAATAATGATAATGGGATATTTTAGCATATGTCCCCATTTCAAATGATGAAACTAGCATATGCCTCCACTATTTTTTTAACTAGCAAATACCCTCACCTTTTATGTAAAACAGCAAAAAAAATTCAAAAAAAAGTGGGGGTAGATCTTATTTTTTTTACTTTTCGTACCAAAAATGGGGGTATTTGGTATTTAAAACAATAATGGGGATATATGCTAGTATCAACATTTAGAATGGAGGCATATGCTAAAATATCCCATAATAATATGTTAACATCTAGATTATGTTGCCACAAATTGACAAGAAAATGAAGTGGTCGGAGGAGCTTGGAGATTAAATCTCACTACAAAAATATTGTTATTTAGTGACTGATATTGCCGACGGAAGTAAATCAGTCGCTAAATAGCGACGGAATAGCGACTACTTAGCTGCTAATAACATATATAAAATACAACCTTAAGTTTCGTCGCTATAACCGTCACCTGTTAGTCGCTAGATATGTACCGACTACTTAGCGACGGAAATATTTGTCGCTGACCACGAGTAAAAGTGGAACAATAACCCTTTCTTACCCATTCTCAAAAAAATTGACCACTCCTCTCTTTTATAAATTTTATAAAACATAAGGGTAGTCAGTGTTATTTATAGAAAATATAAAGAGAAAATTTGACTAGCACCCCATTTTTTTTCGTCCATATTAAAGGTGCACCCCACACAATTACAAGAATGTAAGGTACCCCCCACTTCAGAAACCGTCCTCTGCTGACGGTCAACCCCTTTGATAATTTTTTTGACCAAAATACCCTCCTTTTTTTCTCCGTGCCCCTTTTGCCGCCCCCTTCCCGCCGCATGTCTACGCTCCCCCACCGCCATGCTCGCTGGAGCCCCACCACCGTGTCCGCCAAAACCCCACTACCCTCTCACTCCTCACGTGCCCCCTAGCTGCCATTCTCCTGACACCACCGCCGTTGCAGTAGTGGCAACAGCGGTAGCATCAATACCAGTAGCAGCGACGACAACAGCGACCGGCGGCGTGCGGTGGCAGCAACGGCGCTCGGTGGCAGCAGCCAGAGCTGCGCCTCCCGTACCTCCCCCCTCCCTCCCCCGCAATCCCTCCTCCCATCCCGCTGTGCGGCCAGAGCTGCGCCTCCCGTACCTCCCTCCTTCCGTCTCGTCGTACGGCCGTAATTGCTCCCCCAGTACCTCGCCAGTGGCGACCGGAGAAAGGAGGGGGCTGGGGGTGGAATGTCACGTCCCGATTCCATAGAAACGATAGTCGTCCATCGGGCGTGATGCCGTACGAACCTAAGTTGCGATCGCACAAGGCATAGTCATAAGGTTATCCGAAACACAATATCAAGTTAGAGTATGCAGATAAAATTGATTGACACATTTGAAATAGAAGTAAACTTTTCATTGGTAATAAAACTTTATCTATATTGACTCCATTACAATCATTGCCGCACGGGCTACAACATGACTCGATTACAAAACGAACGCTGATGAGATAGTCATTCCATATATTACATCCTTTTTTACAAGCAAAACAATTATACTTTCTACCTGCTATCGAGGGAAGTCGAGTCGTCTTCTTTTCTTCTTTTGTACTGAGTGCGGAGTCTTCAAAAGGATTTAGAAATAAGCCTTCAACAAACGAACGAGGTTTCAAAAGTGTTCACGTCGCCTTGAGCTTTAAGTGGCACGCCCTTCGTAGTTCGGGGTACCTGCATGGAGAGCGAGGATCAGTACATTACATTTTATACTGGTGCGTGGCTATTTAAGTTCCAAGCTCTCATTTGGTTGAAGAGTTTATATGACTTAGTTTATGAATGTTTCTAACCATCCTAATGAATTTCAAACAAGCATATGACAAGCATAATGTAAAATACGTTAGAACTTACCCACGGCGGACCGCGTCGCGCCTTATGAGACTTACCATGTTCTTTCCTGTCAATTGTTATCATTTTCATACCAAGTGCAATATTACGTGTGATTGGTCACTGACATCACAAGCCATCCTGGACTTATAGCTTTGTTAGTCGAGGCCCTTTCAACGCAAGTAGCGAGCTCCGTTGCAAGTTCTCGCCTAACCCGTGCTATCATCCAGCACAGCTATACCTGTAGAAGCATGGAATTTCAGGACCAAAAATCCTATGCGCCTAACATCACAAGCGCCAGGGAGCTCAGATGAAGTACTTGGCATAGTAAAGCATAGATATTAAAAGAAGATTTTTATTTCATATAAAAGTCTATTACATGTCTTAAAAAGAGATGTACGAAGGAGAATTTCTACAAAGAAAAGACCCTAAGTCTACAGCTAGGCGCAGCAACCACCATGCGCTCTCAAAACAGGCACATCTCGCCATGCGCTCTCAAACAGGCGCATCTCGTCATGCGCTCTCAGCCAGGCGCATCCCTTCAGCAGCTCAGTTATGTGCATCCTCAGTTATGTGCATCCCTTCATCCTCAGTTATGTGCATCCCTTCAGCGGCTCAGTTATGTGCATCCCTTCAGCAGCTCAGTTATGTGCCGCCCTTCAGCGTCCCTGTCAGGCGCATCATAAAGTGTCAGCATATGTGCCATCAAATGCTTCGACTAATGAAGCATTTATTGAGTAGAACGAGGGTGGAAATCAACCCTCTAGGTGGAGGAAGAGCTTTTCAAACCAAGGAAGAGAAGAGCACCGCAAATTAACCTGCGGCTAAAAGAGCAACTTTCGACCCAACTAAAATGGGCAACACCCACTCTAGAGGGAGGAGGAGCTCTCCCAAAGCCCAAGAAAGATGATCGGAGCACCGCAATTCTGATCTGCGGCTCTTCCAGCATAACGGAGACGAGGCTCGAGCATTCCGATCTTTGGATGCAACATGCACCTTCTGCCTGCCTCAGAAGCCCTCGACTCCGACTTTTGGATGTAACAGTCACCTTCAAGTGCATCAATGAAAACAACGCATCACATCTTCACCCTCGGGAGCATCTCGTCAACAGAATGTGCTCGAGCAAACAAGTTTATTTCGGGAGGACGTAAGAGAACGAGAAGCAAACTCTCTCTATGCCACTATTTATAGGTCGGGCAAATCAAACCCATGCGCCAAGGGGCTGGCTCTCCGAATCCTGTGCAATAAATTTGCATTAAATGGTGATGAACCTAACGCTTCGAATTAAGCCAAGTCAAGAACGGCTATTTAAAGCACTCGAAGAACGTAACAGTCGAGCCCATAAAGCCGTATCATGCAAAAGGATGCGCCGGCCAGACCGTGCATCATACTGATGCGCCCATCAGCACTAAGCACCATACGAAGATACGCCCCATGTGTTCCCATGCACCCAGTGGAACGCTGATCGATGCGCCCACTCAACAGCCCATCTGTAACATCCAGTTTTCCAGATGAGGATAATTTTAAAATTTTGTAATTATAATTATTATTTACTGATATTTATTTCATATTATGATTTTTAGTGATTTTTAATTATTTTTAAACTATTTAAATTCATGACTTGTGATTTTTGGTGTTTTGCTAGTAAAACAGTAGAAACTGCCTACCCTAGAGCCTAACAATGTGATTAGGGTATTTTTGACATTTTTAGGGTTATTTGAATTTATTTGAATTTATTTGAATTTATGGGAATTTTTAGAAATTATTTTGGAATTGTTTGAATGAGGGTTGACTAGGTTGACTTTGACTAGCTTTGACTTTGTGACCTAACCCTAGTTGAGTTGGACTTGGTTAGATATGAGACCCTAGATTAAGTTAAGTTAACCATACTCTAATTAGTGAAATCAAATAGGAATATAGAGATTAGAATAGAAAGATTTTGACCACAAGTCATAACTTGTGATTTTTGAGACATTGTTTTATGACTAAGCCCAAAGCCCACTAGCCTAGTGCCCAACCCTAACCCTAACATTAATTTTCCAGCCACTTAACCCCTCCTAGGGATTCCCACTCTATAAATATTCTCTTAGAAATTAGGGCTAGCCTCTAAGGAGGAACAAGCTTTAGAAAGAGGTATTTTCTCAACTTCTAAAATCCCTAGAAATTCCATTTTAGCTCCATTTTCCCTCAAACAAATTGCAATAGGTTGTAATTTGAGTGTTCTTACTGGTGTGATATTTTATTCTCAGATTCAAATCATTTTGGAGAAGTTTCACTATCAAGAGGAACACCTCTCTTTAGAGCTTTTTGGGGATTTTGATACATAGAGGTAACTTTCTATTTACACCATGAAATTCTAGTTTTATTGCATATTTAGGGAGCCCTAGACCTAACCTAACTGTAGGAATAGGAAGCCCTAAAATTCTTGTCCATTTCGTGTCCTTTTTGGACACGTATCAGTGTCACATAGGAAGTGTTTGATGAAATGCCCCAATGGGCATTTCGTGTGATTTTTAGGAAAGTGTTTGAATAGGAAATTAGGTTTAGGTGTCGCTTACACGTTTCTAGTGTCTTTGTGTCATTTTCGTGTCGTGTCGAGTCTGCACGGACATGCGAACACAGGGTCGCGTGCGCGCGTGCACAGGCACTGTGCATGCCCTGCTGCTCGGGCGCGATTGCGACACGGACACGCGACGTGGACACTTGATACTTGACACACACCGAAGGGCAATGTCTGCCACCCCGTGTGTCGAGTTGCACGAGCTTTCGTATCGTGTCGAACACGCACGAACGCGCGCATGGGGAATGCACTGTGTGCGCGACTGTCGTTTTTGTGCGCTGATACGCGTGTCGTATCGCGCGCACACGCGACGTGGACATGTGGCAGGGTGTCCTAGCCCTAGCCCTACACTTGGTCGACCCTTGGACACAACCACGTGGGTTGTGTCGTGTCGTGTGCACGGACACTGTGAACACGTGCACGACGATTGGTCTGTTACTGTACTGTTTTGAATTTTGTTTCGATTGGACACGTTTGTGTCAGCTTGGGTGGATACAAACTCGTGTGGGACACGTACACAATATGTTTAAGCATTACCAACCATTGGTTTAGCTTTTTAATTTGATTTTAATGATCAATTCTCGATTACCCTATAATCTCTGATATCCTATATTTCAGCCTATTGTTCACTGATTTGTAGATTTTAAAATGTGAGTTTGTCATCAATTTTTATCCTGAACAACACTATTAATTGTATGAATTGTAAGCTCTGATATGTACTCCTACATGATTTCTAATGGTGAGTCAAATTTGGGATTGTTTGGATGTGGTTTGGGCTCAAAACTGAGAATGCAAAGAAGGAACTGAAAACTAGGATTGGGGAGGGAACTGTTTTACTGAGATTTTAGGGTCTTATGGCCTGTGTTAAAATGAGTTTCAACCTGGGTTTGTTTTGAGACCAAAACTGAGATTTGGGTTCCTATAAAGGGCTGGATTATTTGGTCCTTCAATGTGAGGACTGAAAAACTGATATTTGAGAATTGTTAAACTGATTTTGGGGTTTGTTTTGAACTGGAAATGAGTATTGTTTGAACTGAAATGATGTGGTTTAAATTTTAGATTTCATTTGTATGTATATAATTCACTGATTTTCAAATGTGATATCACTGTTTAATTCCAGAATTTGCATAGTATACACTTCACTAATTTTTACTTTTCCTACATGTCACACACAATTATCACTCACTGTTTTCCCCATTCCCTGTTTCAGTATTCACTCACCTCACACACTCTCAAGTCACATACACACATGCCTCACTTGTAACACACACACCCCCTAGTGTCTAAGCCTAACACACTCTAGCACACACCATGTGTTCCCCTCTCACTAACACACGCCCTCATCCCCTCAAACACATACACTTGGACACATGTTTATGTGTCCCTCTCTCTCTACATATGTATATGTATATGTATTGGCATATAGTATTGTATTATATACATATATTAGCCTATAGGTATATATTCTAAGTTATATTTACAACACATCAATGTGTGGGTATCAATATATATAGATATATATTTGTCATATAATGTATGTATCTAATATGTGAATAGGAGCCTATATATCAATATATGTAATCTATATTAGATTGTGTGGTATGGCTATATATGTATTGTTTTAGATATAGATATTGTATATGGTGTTGCTTAGCCTATGGCCTAGTCTCTTAGCCTATGGCCCATATGAGTGTCTGTGTGTCAGTGTAGAGCCTAGAATAGACTAGTGTAGTCTTGTTAGACTTAGAATAGCCTTGTTAGCCTAGTATAGACTAGTTTGACTTAGGTTTGACTTGGTTGACCTAGTTTGACTTCTAGGGTTGACCAGAGTTGACCAAGAGTTGACTTTGGTCTAGATTGACCTAGATTCATGTAGAATGCATAGTAGGACTTCATTATATCATTTTAGACTTGTTCTGACCTGTGCTATTCTGATTAGGAGCCAGACACCTCTCCTCGGACAGTACATTTCATCCGGACACTCAGATACAGGCGAGTACATTCTCTGATCATTTCATATCCTGCTTAGAATTATTTCCTGTATTAAATTACTTTACTTGATATTGTCACGTTGGTCACACAGATTAGTACTATATGGATCCCTTCTTGAGATGTTATCCCTTCAGGGAGCATCGGGGTACTCTATGTTCTGTGCGTTTCACTTACATGGCGTATCACTATGCTTCTTTGGTTCTTTGATCACTTGTGACATATACTCATATGATTACAGAGTCTTCTTTGAATCCTTATCCCATTTATTGGGTTTTTCAGAATCCCCATTTATGGGACTACTATGTACCACCCTTCGGGGGCTTACCACCCTTCGGGGGCTTATCACCCTTTGGGGGCTTATCACCCTTTGGGGGCTTATCACCCTTTGGGGGCTTACCATCCTTCGGGGGCTGTTACATAAAATCATAACATAACCTGGTTGGATCCTTGTGTATTAATTGGGGGTACGGGGGAGTATAAATAGCCATGTGAACAATTCCAAAGTAGAATAGCCATGTACGCCTCTTTAGTATAGCCATGTACAAATCAAGCCATTCACATGTCGACTTTGTACTCTAAATCACTAGTCACTGTAGCTCTTTACTTATAGTAGATATTTCTATTACAGTTCTCTCTCTCTATTTACATACTGCATTTCTTCAGTATCTATATCTTACTTTACTGCATGATTATATTTTCTAACCCGCTATAAACTGTTGAGATGTATTGTGCTCGCTCCTGTCCTGACTGGAACTGTTGAAACTATTACAGAGGATGAGGCGGAGGCTTGTACGGATACCTTTTGCAGGACAGCTCTAGCTGACGACTTTATCCTACTGCCTAGACTAGCTTAGTTAGGCTTTATTTTACTTATGTTGTCTTGAGACTAGTAGTTAGACTTTATTTCTGTCTTTGAGATTTGGGGTTGTGTATATTCTTTCATTTTCAGTAGCTGAGACCATGTATTTCTGGATATTGCTGAGATGTTATCTTAGACTATTTGATCATCTGTATTTTCCTTGAGTTCTTTATCATATCGTGCTTCTTCTTCCTTAGTTGTGATTGAGTTTACTTTCTGCTATGTCACCCCCATTCGGGGAGTATAAACTGCTTAGCCTTATACTGTTAGATGCATGAGACCTAGGACAGCGTTCTACCGCCGACACTGCGGCGTAGGCTGGACGTTGTTACGTTCTCGCACCCTAACCCTAGGGTCCGGGTCGTGACACGTTTTTAGTGGTGGCCCATGCAGGTCGAGTTTATGTAGTGGTATTCGAAATAGAGTATCACTACAGCCTGCAGTAGGATTAGGATATTTTTGAAGGTACTCAATCACAGTTAGGATTCCTTGAGAGATTCCTGGGACGACCTTTGAGAATCTTATTTTAACTTCGATTTCAAAACTCTCTTCCCTTGATTTGATTTATCTTTACTTTCTGTTGTTGAATTTGATTTTGATGGATTATTGTTGAATTTGAGTTTGTATTTATTGATTTTGATGGAAGATCGTTGAATTTTGAATTTTGATGTTAGTGGTTAAATTTGAGTCTGTATTTTTATGATTTTTGATGGATTATTGTTGAATTTTGAATCTTGATGTTAGTTGTTGTTGAGTTTGTATTTATATGTGTATGTACATTTTTTGGAGTTAAGGTATAACCTGATAACATACTTGATGAGGACAGTGAGAAAGGTAAAAGTCTACTTTATTATGGAATTTAGAATTTATTACAGTCATATTTGCTAGCATGACAAGGACGTCGAGCCTGATATAGCTTTACTTATCTTAGTTATGAAATCTAGATTTTCTTGCAGCCATACCGGGTGGCGTGGTAAGAATTTTAGATAACATGATTATAGGGTATATGCCTTATTATGGACTCTATCGTTTATTGCAGCTATGCTTATTGGCGTGGCAGAATTTTGACAACTTAATTTCAGGAAGACGCATATGATTATCAGATTGTACCTTAAATATTTTTGAACATATTTTCTCTACTTTTGTTTCAGTCCTTCAAAAAAAAAGGGAATTATTGTTTGTTTTGTTTGTTTTGCTTCTCATTATTTAACTTAGGAATAGCTTTAGTTGTATTATAAACCTTGTGTAACTTCTTACTATAAATTTCTTCTTAATACAATGAATCTATGATTTTGCTAGACCTTGACTTAGATTTGATATTATAACTCTGGTTTCAAATGGTTCATTCTTTTAAACAGATAAGCAGAACAGATTTTATCATTATTTTCTTCTTGCCATTATTTCTTGTATTACCTTAGAATATATAATATAGTGGACACATATACTTGCCTGACACGTATGCATACTACACATGTTACCAACCTATCTAAATGCATGTTAATATGATTGATGTTAAGTTCTCAAAATCCTAGTATTCTAATATAGTGCAGTATCAGTGACTAGTTCTCTGTTTCTCCATATTAAATTCGTAATTTAAATTTAAATTTCATATTATTAGTTTTTCTTACATCACTACACATGTATGTTATATACATGGTTTCATTTCTTAAAGAAATTGGTTGAGATTGGTTGAGTTTGTATTAAATTTGTCAAACCTGAGACTGTGTACATATTAACCCTTTAAGTCTGAATTCTAAGTGATTAGTCAATATGCAGTTTCTTTAATAGTAATGTTTGAACCGTATACATTGTTGTGTGTAGGTATATAAGTTAGGTTTCATACTCTTACATGTTAGATTGTGGTAAACATTGAGATAGTTTTTGATGTTCGAATTTCTCTAAAATTTTAAAAACTGAATACATGTTAACATTTTTACATTGCTTTCAAATGTGTAGTTCAATTTCAGATCTAATATGTAATATTGAGCTAAACTGAATGATTGAACCCTTCATCTCAAGTTCTAACCCATGTACACTTGACACTCTACACTAATGTTCACAACTGCCATGTAAACCTAACCCTTCACCTCTATGTTATGTTCACATAGCTATATATATATATATATATATATATATATATATATATATATATATATATATATATATATATATATGTAGATGGATAATTAAATCTCTACCTCTCTATACATATAGATATACTTATATATATGGTTAGCCATGCATGTTATGAGTAAATAGGTTGTGCCTTGTAGACTGCTTAACCAATATGCCATGAATAGTGTAACTTGATAGCTATAGTTGAGACACAAATCCTCCTATACACTTTTATGTATAATTCACACAAACCACATAACCTTTACATAATGATTAGCTTTTCCCTCTTTAACACATTCTCTATATATATAGTGATTTGGATTTCAATGCTATTGACTTTCGTTCCTTAAACTTTTATTGTGATTTTTTTTATGATACCCCCCTTTATATATTTTATTTATTTTTGATAATTACCAGTTTTCAGATAGGATGGTAGACTGCCGTGCAGTCTTGATGATTGTTGTTTTTATCCTTTCCAGTATGGCACCCATGACCCGAGCCCGTCGCCTGAGAGCAGCTGCAGCTACTGAGAGTGTGCCTCCACCTTCTACTGTTCAGGAGGTAGTGATCCCTATATCTGATCAGGGGGTGGTGGCACCTCCTGCCATTGAGGAGGTGGTGGTAGCCTCGTCAGAGAGTCTTCCTTCATCTCCTGTCGTTCAGGAGAGAGCTGCAGATTTGCCTGAGACCGAGAGCCTTTCCCTACCCCTTGGGATGGTACTCCCTACTGTACCACTCAGAGGTTTGTTACTTGACGCAGCCCAGATGTTTGGATATTTCCAAAAGAGGCTGTTGGAGTCACAGAGAGTTCATGAGGAGGCCATGAGGGAGAAAATCCAGAGGTTGCTACGTCTGCAGGACTCTGTGCTTCCAGGAGGAGAGCCTAGCTCTAAAAGGGCGAGGAGCAGTACCCAGTCCTACCCAGAGTTTGAGGAGTACCCATATATCCAGCCTATATCATCATACCCAGCCCAGTCTCCTGTCCAGCAGAGGCCAGCTGAGCCAGAGCCTATCTGTGCCTACTGCAAGAAGTCTGGACACAAGTGGAACAACTGTAGAAAGAGACTAGGATTGTGCCTATTCTGTGGTTCAGCTGCACACTGGGTGCAGCACTGCCCTGAGATACCTGCCCCAACCAGGACCCTGCTTCCAGGAGGGAGTTCTAGTTCTCAGACCTAGTTGGAGGTGAGTTTTGACCTAACCTTAGTATTCCTTTTTGAGAATTTTGATGCATCCCCTGCTTGTATGATTTGATACCTTGTGATTGCCTAGTACTGTAGCATGGTTGGTATAACTAGATGAGACCCCAGACTGATATTGCATGTCATGACCCCATAGGTTACACTTTTCAACTGTATGATTCAAATAGGTATCTGAGACTATGATTGCTGAGGGCTTAACCTAGAAGGGGTGCGATCACCTTAAATTTCGAGGACAAAATTTTTATAAGGTGGGTAGGATTGTAACACCCAGTTTTCCAGATGAGGGTAATTTTAAAATTTTGTAATTATAATTATTATTTAATAATATTTATTTCATATTATGATTTTTAATGATTTTTAATTATTTTTAAACTATTTAAATTTATGACTTGTGATTTTTGGTGTTTTGCTAGTGAAACAGTAGAAATGCCAACCCTAGAGCCTAGCCATGTGATTAGGATATTTTTGACATTTTTAGGGTTATTTGAATTTATTAGAATTTATGGGAATTTTTAGAAATTATTTTGGAATTGTTTGAATGAGGGTTGACTAGGTTGACTTTGACTAGCTTTGACTTTGTGACCTAACCCTAGTTGAGTTGGACTTGGTTAGATATGAGACCCTAGGTTAAGTTAAGTTAACCATACTTTAATTAGTGAAATCAAATAGGAATATAGAGATTAGAATAGAAAGATTTTGACCACAAGTCATAACTTGTGATTTTTGAGACATTGTTTTATGACTAAGCCCAAAGCCCATTAGCCTAGTGCCCAAACCTAACCCTAACATTAATTGTCCAGCCACTTAACCCCTCCTACGGATTCCCACTCTATAAATATTCTCTTAGAAATTATGGCTAGCCTCTAAGGAGGAACAAGCTTTAGAAAGAGGTATTTTCTCAACTTCTAAAATCCCTAGAAATTCCATTTTAGCTCCATTTTCCCTCAAGCAAATTGCAATAGGTTTTAATTTGAGTGTTCTTGCTGGTGTGATATTTTATTCTCAGATTCAAATCATTTTGGAGAAGTTTCACCATCAAGAGGAACACCTCTCTTTAGAGCTTTTTGGGGATTTTGATACATAGAGGTAACTTTCTATTTACACCATGAAATTCTGGTTTTATTGCATATTTAGGGAGCCCTAGACCTAACCTAACTGTAGGAATAGGAAGCCCTAAAATTTGTGTCCATTTTATGTCCTTTTTGGACACGTATCAGTGTCACATAGGAAGTGTTTGATGAAATGTCCCAATGGGCATTTCGTGTGATTTTTAGGAAAGTGTTTGAATAGAAAATTAGCTTTAGGTGTCGCTTACACGTTTCTGGTGTCTTTGTGTCATTTTTGTGTCGTGTCGAGTCTGTACGGACACGCGAACACAGGGTCGCGTGCGTGCGTGCACAGGCACTGTGCATGCCCTGCTGCTCGGGCGCGATTGCGACACGGACACGCGACATGGACACTTGATACTTGACACACACCGAAGGGCAATGTCTGCCACCCCGTGTGTCGAGTTGCACGAGCTCTCGTGTCGTGTCGGACACGCACGAACACGCGTACGGGGAATGCACTGTGCGTGTGGCTGTCATTTTTGTGCGCTGATACGCGTGTCGTATCGCGCGCACACGCGACGTAGACACGTGGCAGGGTGTCCTAGCCCTAGCCCTAGCCCTACACTTGGTCGACCCTTGGACACAACCACGTGGGTTGTGTCGTGTCGTGCCGTGTGCACGGACACTGTGAATACGTGCACAACGATTGGTCTGTTATTGCACTCTTTTGAATTTCGTTTTGATTGGACATGTTTGTGTCCACTTGGGTGGACACAAACTCGTGTGGGACACGTACACAATATGTTTAAGCATTACCAACCATTGGTTTAGCTTTTTAATTTGATTTTAATGATCAATTCTCGATTACCCTATAATCTCTGATATCCTATATTTCAGCCTATTGTTCACTGATTTATAGATTTTAAAATGTGAGTTTGTCATCGATTTTTAACCTGAACAACACTGATAATTGCATGAATTGTAAGCTCTAATATGTACTCCTACATGATTTCTAATGGTGAGTCAAATTTGGGATTGTTTGTATGTGGTTTGGGCTCAAAACTGAGAATGCAAAGAAGAAACTGAAAACTGGGATGGGGGGGAACTGTTTTACTGAGATTTTAGGGTCTTATGGACTGTGTTAAAATGTGTTTCAACCTGGGTTTGTTTTGAGACCAAAACTGAGATTTGGGTTCCTATAAAAGGCTGGATTATTTGGTCCTTCAATGTGAGGACTGAAAAACTGAAATTTGAGAATTGTTAAACTGATTTTAGGGTTTGTGTTGAACTGGAAATGAGTATTGTTTGAACTGAAATGATGTGGTTTAAATTTCAGATTTCATTTGTATGTATATAATTCACTGATTTTTAAATGTGATATCACTGTTTAATTCCAGAATTTGCATAATATACACTTCACTGATTTTTACTTTTCCTACATGTCACACACAATTATCACTCACTGTTTTCCCCATTCCCTGTTTCAGTATTCACTCACCTCACACACTCTCAAGTCACATACACACATGCCTCACTTGTAACACACACACACCCTAGTGTCTAAGCCTAACACACTCTAGCACACACCATGTGTTCCCCTCTCACTAACACACACCCTCATCCCCTCACACACATACACTTGGACACATGTTCATGTGTCCCTCTCTCTACATATGTATATGTATATGTATTGGCATATAGTGTTGTATTGTATACATATATTAGCCTATAGGTATATATTCTAAGTTATATTGTACAACACATCAATGTGTGGGTATCAATATATATAGATATATATTTGTCATATAATGTATGTATCTAATATGTGAATAGGAGCCTATATATCAATATATGTAATCTATAATTGATTGTGTGGTTTGGCTATATATGTATTGTTTTAGATATAGATATTGTATATGGTGTTGCCTAGCCTATGGCCTAATCTCTTAGCCTATGGCCCATGTGAGTGTCTATGTGTCAGTGTATAGCCTAGAATAGACTAGTGTAGTCTTGTTAGACTTAGAATAGCCTTGTTAGCCTAGTATAGACTAGTTTGACTTAGGTTTGACTTGGTTGACCTAGTTTGACTTCTAGGGTTGACCAGAGTTGACCAAGAGTTGACTTTGGTCTAGATTGACCTAGATTCATGTAGAATGCATAGTAGGACTTCATTATATCATTTTAGACTTGTTGTGATCTGTGCTGTTCTGATTAGGAGCCAGACACCTCTCCTCGGACAGTACATTTTATCCGGACACTCAGATACAGGCGAGTACATTCTCTGATCATTTCATATCCTGCTTAGAATTATTTCCTGCATTAAATTACTTTACTTGATACTGTCACGTTGGTCACACGGATTAGCACTATACGGATCCCTTCTTGAGATGTTATCCCTTCAGGGAGCATCGGGGTACTCTATGTTCTGTGCGTTTCACTTACATGGCGTATCACTATGCTTCTTTGGTTCTTTGATCACTTGTGACATATACTCATATGATCACAGAGTCTTCTTTGAATCCTTATCCCATTTATTGGGTTTCCCAGAATCCCCATTTATGGGACTACTATGTACCACCCTTCGGGGGCTTATCACCCTTTGGGGGCTTATCACCCTTCGGGGGCTTATCACCCTTTGGGGGCTTATCACCCTTTGGGGGCTTACCACCCTTCGGGGGCTGTTACATAGAATCATAACATAACCTGGTTGGATCCTTGTGTATTAATTGGGGGTACGGGGGAGTATAAATAGCCATGTGAACAATTCCAAAGTAGAATAGCCATGTACGCCTCTTTAGTATAGCCATGTACAAATCAAGTCGTTCACATGTCGACTTTGTACTCTAAATCACTAGTCACTGGTAGCTCTTTACTTATAGTAGATATTTCTGTTACAGTTCTCTCTCTCTGTTTACATACTGCATTTCTTCAGTATCTATATCTTACTTTACTGCATGATTATATTTTCTAACCCGCTATGAACTGTTGAGATGTATTGTGCTCGCTCCTGTCCTGACTGGACCTGTTGAAAATATTATAGAGGACGAGGAGGAGGCCTGTGCGGATACCTTTTGCAGGACACCTCTAGCTGACGACTTTACCCTACTGCCTAGACTAGCTTAGTTAGGCTTTATCTTACTTATGTTGTCTTGAGACTAGTAGTTAGACTTTATTTCTGTCTTTGAGATTTGGGGTTGTGTATATTCTTTCATTTTCAGTAGCTGAGACCATGTATTTCTGGATATTGCTGAGATGTTATCTTAGACTATTTGATCATCTGTATTTTCCTTGAGTTCTTTATCATATTGTGCTTCTTCTTCCTTAGTTGTGATTGAGTTTCTTTTCTGCTATGTCATCCCCATTCGGGGAGTATAAACTGCTTAGCCTTATACTGTTAGATGCATGAGACCTAGGACAACGTTCTACCGCCGATACTACGGCGTAGGCTGGGCGTTGTTACGTTCTCGTACCCTAACCCTAGGGTGCGGGTCGTGACACCATCACCTGTCAAGAACATTAAATGCTGAAGTCTGACAGAGTTGACAGCACGTCCCCCGAGGACTGAACAGTTGACAGCTTTTGCAGAAGACGAAGCATCGCCGACGTCAGCATCATCATTGCTCCCCTCCGGCGGTTACAAACCACGTGGCCGTCCAACCATCTCGCATGCGCCTTCGCAGCTATGCGCCCAAATCTCTGCATGCGCCTCAAAAGTCGTGCCCCTCAGACTTTTTTCTGATCCCTAAAGACAGAAGTAAAGTCACTGCTGAAGCCCCGCATGCGCCTCAAAAGCCATGCGCCCCGACTGGTTCGTGACTCCTAAAGGTTACGAGCCAAAGCCTTCTCATGCGCCCAATCCCAAGCGCATCCTATCAGATCACTCCCCACTAAATCCGAGATCTTCGAGCCATGGACCTATGACACGCGTCCTTTGACTTGATTCAGCCTATGAAGGGGTGCTAATCATCCAAGATCTCAGCAACTGAAAGATCTTCTCTATTGCTACGTGTAAGCTCTGCCGCAGCCCACAAAGGCAAGTGGAAGGGTTCAACTCCTCAATGAGAGCGCATCGTCTATGTGCCTCCATCAGTAATCACCACGTGGCATCCCCACAAACAGGCGCATCCTGCATATGCGCGTATGAGCAGCCAGCCTGCAGACTATAAATAGAGGGATCACTTCCTTCTTACGGAACATACACACATCGCACAACCACCGATATACAGAGAGACAGATACAGACACTCAACGTCTTCTTCCTCTTCGCAAGCTCCAGCACCCAGAGCAACTCAGACCTTCAGAGAACCGATAACCGTCGTCAGATCGTAAACGGAGTCAATGTATTACCACTCGCTCCATCGGCACAAGGGACCCAGATAAACAAAAGTGTACTCCTAGGACTACGTCTAAGTCCTATATTGTAACACTGTTCTGTTTGTAATTGAAATTTACAATCAAAAGATTTTAATGGCAAACAAGCTGGCGACTCTGCTGGGGACCTCTTTTTCCTCCACCGAGAAAGCTGTGTCGCAATCCGACGAGGTGAAGTTGGCTCCTCCCACAAGACGCTGGTCGTACACCTCAATCAACAGGTGTATGAGGAGTTCATCTCTGAAGGCAGTGCCAGTCCTTCGAAGCGGTTGCCGAAGTCGAAGAAGACTCGCCAAGTCTGGGTACGCAAGGTCGACGCCTCCGGCACCACCACTGAAGGGGATGCACCAATGCAACCTTCCCTTCCCACTGACGTCCTCAGCAACTAAGATGCGCCCACTGGTGCAGCGCATCTCTTGGGGAAACGTGCGGCTGACCACATCCCCCAGCCATTTTTGTCTCAGGCGAGAAAGATGCGTCGACGGAGCAGGGGCGTAGCTAATGCCCTGCGCATCACCTCTGATACGCCAAAGAAGGTCTCTGTCTTTGACAGACTCACTCGCTGTAGTGGCAAGGAGAATTTGGATTCAGAGTACTATGCGCCCCAGCGGGCTAGTACGAAGAAGTCCAAGGCAGCACGGGCCATGCGCCTCAAACGTGCTATGCCGGCAGCAAACCAGAAGCATGCGCTCACAATCATGCGCGCTGCTGTTGGTAAGATGTATAAGGTCGATTCGGGTGCTTCTGTGCCGAAAATGAGTCGACCTTCCAAGTCCTTGTCTCACTTGGGCATATCTGTTGCGTTCGCAACCAAGTCGAGCAAGGCAAACCCTGTGGTCTTGAACTCCCGCGTCTCCACTGGTTGTGCGTCTGAGGTTCGTTCAAGTCACTGTAAATGTTGTTCCCCCACTACTGATCTGAGCGCATGTTTGGTGTTGGATCAGGGGGCGCAACATTCACTTGACCACCCCGGTGCTTGGCCTTGCCATGCGCCTGATGGGGGTGCGAAGGTGGCACTCTCCTCCAACGATCTGCGTAACGTGATCACTCACAAACGCCGATCAGGAGAGTCGATTGACAAGCACAATGTGCCCCTCACAGGACACACTTGTGCTGTAGTCACCATCAACTGTTGTTGCAAGGCAGCAGTTCTACCAAGACAGTCTGTGTTCCAGCGGCTGCAATCATCAACACCCTTCCGACGTCGCCTCGGAAAGAAGGAGCCAGAACTAAAAGTTGCTTCATGCAACGTAATCTCTAACTCCTCAGTCCGAAAGGCGACTGACAATTCCTCGTCTTCGTCCAAGAGCCAGCCGAGGAAAACCAAGACAACTATCCCGTCCTCCGGAGTGTTTGAAGGCACTCGGGGGAGAAAGAAGATTTTGAAGGAAGTTGGGGGTAGTCAAGCCCTTGTTGATCCTCCTTCTGAAGACGAAGATGTCCTCCAGAGCGCAGCTGGGGTGGAAGTCAACCTTCCGGATGTAGCTGGGGGTAGTCTAGCCCCTGTGGATCTGCGTCTCGAAGACGAAGAAGTCCTCCAAGACAGAAATGGGGGTAATCAGTCCCTCGCGGATACTTCTCTCGAAGACGAGGGTGTCCTCCAAAACATAGCTGGGGGTAGCCAGGACAAAGCTCCAGAAGCGGCAACTCTCCTACAAGAGAGCGAGGCCGAGAGTGAAGCCTCAACTGATCCATCCGACTCCAGCCGTATCATGAGAGTATACATGACTGGGGGTGATACCGAGCCGGATGCGCCGCCAGCAGACCTCATCCAGCGCATGGATACCCTGGAGGGAGGACTCAAAACCCTCTCTGCCTCCATACAAACACTGACTCAAGCAGTGTTTGAGATACGGTCAGCTTTGGCCAGGGCACCTTTTACCGGTCCTGACCCAGGGGCCAATGGAGAATCAAGTGTACCCCTTCAACGGGTATCCTTGGATATGGATAGCCGTGAAGCACCTCGGACGTCGGAACCATCAAATGCTCAACTCCAGGCTGTACCACCTTCCTCGACTCCCACCTCCACGGAAGACGTGGTCGAAATGATTAGGGACTTGCGCGAGCGCTTTGAGTCCAAGAATAGACAAGAGGAGCGCCAAAAGATGGGGATCCCCCAACCCTATCCCCTCGAATGGAACAAAGTGGTTTATCCTCCTAAGTATAAACCACAAACATTGACGCCATATGACGGGAAGGACTCTCCACATCGTTATCTGACGTACTTCCAGTCTCAAACGGGACATCTCTCGAAGGAGGACGCACTACTCACCAACATATTTGTCGGGGCACTGAAAGGAGTAGCGTACGACTGGTACTGTAGTCTCCCCGATAACTCCATATCTTCCTTCGATGACTTGACGCGTCTCTTCCTCGACCGTTTCTACGACGGCAGGAAGGACATGACAATGGCGTCCCTCATAGAGATACGCCAGAAGGAGAAGGAAACAGTTCGACTATTCATCGAACGCTTCCGACAGGCCTGCTTCAGACTGCCCTCTGGCATGCCAGAACATGCACTCCTCTCCTCCTGCAGCATGAACATGCTGCCTACAGTCAAACTTTGGCTCAACTCTACTCCTCCTCCCGACTGGAGTTCCTTGATCATCGAAGCCGAAGCAGCAGAAAAGAAGGCATTCAATGCTCGTCTTCTGGGAATTAGTTTCCCTGCCTTTGAGGACAAGGGGAAACGGCCTGCAGCCAATAACCCTAGACGAGAGACGAAGGGAAAATAGGCATTGACTGTCAATGCCTCAAAAGGTGCATCAGCGCCTACTCAGAAGCCTCCACTTGCACCAAGACCAAAGGAGATTTATTCTTTCAACGACGAAGACACCCTGCAACTCTTCAAGATACTGAAGCAGGGTGACAAGATCAAGTTGCCGGACCCGAAGTGTCCTGACGAGGTTGGAAAAGTGGACAATCTGAGGTACTGTCACTACCATCGGTTTGTCGGACATCCAACTAAGGACTGCTACGTCCTCAAAAACTACATCCAGCGCATGATCAATGTGGATGTTATCTCCGTTGACTACGAGGAGAAAACGATCTCGGCCAACCTGGTGTCACTTCAATTTGGCACCTTGCCGCCAACCACAACACAAGATGGCGTCGTCCCCCTCCCTAAGGCGACAATGGAGGTGGTTAACTTACCACCTACTCGTGACAACGTGAGTGGACTCATCCCACTCACCACATCTCGGGGAGAGGTCTTGTGGGTTCACCCTGATCTCGTCTCCGAGGTTACTCAACCAGAGGTACGCTCTGCCTCCAAAACTAAGGACAGGAAGATCAAGTCTTGCCGCATGGTCTCTTCCTATGCGGAAGAGGCACTTCCTGTACAGACGCGTTCACATCAGAACGCCCAACCCGATGAAGCTGCCGTTGAGGTGGTGCCTCCTTGCACCATCCCTGCTGCCCAGGAAGAGGGCCCATCTAAGCCCCCAGCAGCCAATAAGCAGAAGCATGTAGAGGCCCGTTTTGATAAGCCTCTACGAAAGGAGAATGCTTCGGGGCTAGCCAAGCCCCATAACTTCGACATACTGGCGCAACTTGCCAGTACTCCTGCCCGTCTATCTCTGTTTGAGCTTCTTCGCCTTTCCAAGGACACTCGTGAAGCTCTCTGTAAAGCCCTGAAGGATGCTGAGTCCTTCATCAGTCAGGTCAAGCAGCCTGAGGATACTCTGACTACATGTGCGTACTGTCATTGTGCGGATGAAGTTATCCCCAACATAACCTTCACCTAACAAGACATGTTGCTCAAGCACAACCGACACAACAGGCCGCTGTATTATACAGGGTATATCGGTTCTGTCATGGTGAAGCGGATACAGATCGATCCGGGGTCTTTCCTTAGCATCATTCCGAAGACGGTGCTCTCAACACTGGGGATCCCAATGTATCGACTGGCGCCTTCCAACACAACAATCAGTGGCTTCAATGCTAGCAAAAGCGAGCCGCTGGGCAAAATACGGCTAAAGTGTCATATCGGTAACCTCAGAACCGAGGTGACTTGCTATGTCGTGGAGGCCGATGTCAACTACAACCTCCTACTGGGTCGGCCGTGGCTGCATGAGTATATGGTGGTACCATCCACACTCCACCAATGTATGAAATACGTGTCCACCAATGACATCATCTGGACGGAGTTCGCGGACATTGACCCTTTCAAGGGGGTTGAAGCCTACTTCACTGATTCCACCTTGTACAAGTCACCCGACGAGGAGGAAGCCAATGATGCTGACGATGAAGCAGAAATGGCAGCAGAGCCAGACATGGAGCCAGAGATGATTCCCGACGCTCCTTTAAGTATCCGACTCAAAGGGAAGCCACCTCAGACGTTACCTTCCATGAACATCAAGCTACCTGGAAAAGCACCAACTGCTCCAGGTAGAACACCTACTGAAGCTCTTTTGAAGATACGGCTCAAGGGAAAGCCACCTCAAACATCGGCTCCCCTTATGGCAAAACTACAAGGGAAGGCACCAATTACCGAAGGCGCAGTTGAGGCACCTCTGAAGGTGCGTCTTAAGGGAAAATCGTCGCAATCATCTGTCTCATCCAAGCTGCCGGAGAAGGCCCACATGGCCCTCTCGGACCCTAAGATCAAAACTGTGGTGGACTCTCCCGATCCAACCCCAGTACTCACAGATGAAGAGCTAGGAGAATATATCTCTACTGATGTAGATGCACCCTCTCTGGACAATGTAATCCCGCGGGATAAAATCTCGTGTTTCATCAATAATAGAGTGTCTTTTAATTATTCTAGTCTTCCACATTGGAATGTCATGTATACATTAGATAACGCTCACGGTCGTTGCAAACACAAATAACGATCGTCCATCATGTAAATCGAGTAGTCCTGTCCCAAGGGGTCTGTTTTGTAGTCCCACCGCAAAATCAAGACGAAGAATCCATCATCTACAGCAAAGTCGAGCGTCATCAAGACCTCCCGCCACTCGAGCAAGAACCAGATACTGGCAGAATACAAGTCTATCGGTACGCGGACAAGGCAAAGTACCTCATCCAAAAGATGGATTACGACCTAAAAAGCAACAAAGGCCTGAACTACGTCAAAGGTCGACGTCTTCCTCTCCGGCTTCCAACACCTAAAGGAAATCGCAGGACTACTATCATCGAACTCGACGGGGGGTAGGCTATGTCACGCTGCCGTCAACACTAGAGAGTTCGGAGGCAGAAGAAGTAGAACATTCTCACTCGTCCGAAGCATCAACTTGGGATTCCGATACCAGTATCGGCTCAGTCTTCAAGAGAGTGCTATCAGCCAATATGACATCTGCACAATCTCAAGAAGATGAAGGCGAAGACCAAACGCCAGAATTCTTCGAAGAAGAACCCTGGGCTCAATACATAGGAGAACAGTGGGAGTCTCGTTTTGAATTACGCGAACCCCCTACCGAAGACGAAGTCGAGCAGATCGACCTTGGGGATGGATCTTCTTCCAAACCCATCTTCATCAGCAAAAGCCTAAAAGGAGAAGATCGGAAATCTTTAATCCAGCTGGCTAAAGAATATATCGATGTCTTCGTCTGGAGCTACGAAGATATGCCGGGACTTGATCCCCAGATCACGATGCATAGGCTTAACATCTTACATGATGCCAAGCCTATAAAGCAACAATAGCGACGTTTTCGTCCTGACATCATGAACGCTATCGATCAGAAAGTAGACAACACTACAACAAATACGGCATACAATAGCAGTTTTTCTATAGCGTTCAAGTGTCCCCGCTATAGAATGTTATCAACAATAACGTTCTTTCTGTAGTGCTATAAAAATATCTATCTATAGCATTTTTTGAATGTTGTAGAATATATAACATTCATCTATTTAAAAAAAAGATTAGTAATGAATTTTTTTCAATAGGCAGCATATTCCAAAATTTTCCTTCAAATTTTTAAATCCCTCCTCCCAAATCAAGAAGTCCCTCCCAAATTTCTAAATCCCTCCTCCTGGATCAGCCCGCTCATTTTATTTGGGTTCACGAAAATCCCCCCTTCTTATTTCCTTCTCTCTCTTTCTCACGATTCAGCTCCCTCTCTCTCCCTCTCTCTCTCTCACACACAGACCCTCTCTCTCTCTCTCACACTATGTTACCTTCACCGTGTCAAAAATTTCTCTTCCTCCAAATCTCTCTCCTTCGATCCGTAAGAAACCCTACTTCGACCGCTCGACCTAATGACAGGGATACTCACCGGCAAGCTTGGCACCGAAGGGATCCCACCGGAGGCCGTCGCCCCCAAATTTTTGTTTTCCCTCCCCCCCGACCCCTCCCCCAGCCCTAAGTTCCAAAATATTTCCCTCCCAGAGCGCTCCCCGAGCCCGCCCTAGAGTCTCATTCGTTCTCTCCCTCCTCTCCTCTTGGCGATGGCGACTGGCAAAGGTCATGACTGGTAATCTCTCTATATCCCCTTCGTTCTCTCCTCCTCTTCCTTCTATTAATGGTTGGTCACGGTGGTCTTTGCAGTGATGATGTACGTGAACGACTGCCCAAAGAATTCCTTGGCTTATTTATGACTTCAGACTCTTTTAGGTCTTCATCGACTTACATTTTGGTTAGATTTTAGTTGTCTGTGCTAATTTTTCTTGTTCAGTTGTTTGTGCTAATTCTTTGGTTATTTGGTTGTCTGTGCTAATTTTTCTAGTTTTGGTTGGTTTTTTGTTTTCTTGCCTTTATATTTTGAAGTTTTACGTTTCTCAGGTTGCAGACGAACCAGAATTCTTGGTTACACATACTACAACAAAAGTAAGTACCATGTGGAGTGTGAATGTTCATCAACTATAATAAGAGAGAAATGATATCCCCCGCTAGATGGAGTTGGGGCTGGCCTTTAGAAATTGCTATGCAATGTGTGCAATACTTAAGTTTGAATGATTACTGCTTGAAAATATAAGTTTAGATGTCTTTTCAAGTTTACAACTTTTGCAGAACTTCTTAGATGCACGATTATTATAGTCCCAATTATGGATAAGAGATTTCAAAACTTGAGAGGAGGGGCCTTCACATTCCTGTCCTTTAAGGCCTTGTTTGTTTCGCGGAATGGAAGGGAAAGGAAATCAATTCCTTGGCATTTCCTTTCCTTTGGAAAATTATAATTCTCATTGATTTTCCTTCCAGATGTTTGGAAATGCCAAGAAATTTGGAAAGAAAAGTGAATACTCATTGTGGGAAAGTGATTCCTTGCTTGGATGGATGGAATCACTTTCTCCCCTAATTTCCCTTCTATTAGGAATCACTTTCCTTTCCTCCTCAATTCCTTTGGCACCCAAACATTGGAAAGTAATCACTTTCCTTTCCCATTCAGATAGTTCCGCGAACCAAACGAGGCCCGAGTATAGTCCAAATATGGATAAGAGATTTCAGAACTTCTTAGATGCACGATTATTACACATTACCATCAACTTTATTTGAGAAGCACCCAAATCATAGATGATGAAGAAAGATCATTTCTAGCGCCAATTGGGTAGGGGCCTTCACATTCCTATCCTTTAAGTAAGGTCTTCTCTGTCTTCAAGTCCTTAATCACAAAATCCTATGGGCAAAACATAAAGTAACATCAATTCTCTCTTGTAAAGTGTGACACACTTGACAATTTTTGACACCATTGCTGACTTTAACTAAGTCGGTGTCCGAATATGAAGTCATACCTTGTGCCTTGGTGGGGTCTGGTGTCATATAATTTGTTGCAGTTCTCTTCAACTTAAATTATATCCTGCGCGGACTTGGTTAGCGTAACTTATGATGTGCTGTCTTAGTTTGCTTTAAACTTTGTTATATATGTGTTGTGCTACTCTGCTTTTTATTGTTATATATCCTGTGCGGACTTAGGATCGCTTTTTCCATACTTATAAATTGGCCTTCGACTTTTTATTGTCAAACCAACCTCTAACTCATAGTTGCCTGAGACAGAAATTAGGATCCAACTAAAGAATTGATGAAGGTTCATACTTGTTGTAAGAAAATTGATTAGTATTTCATGGATCCTTCTTAACTTTTGAGTTTGTGTTCCATAGTTGACCCTTCTTCATCAGAAATATTGATGTTGACGATGATAAGACATGTATCATGCAATTATGTGGTGTCCATTTATCCCTACTACACGGTTCGGAAGAGTCAATATGCATGCAGCAGTACCTCCATTTTGTTATGAGGTTGTTTCTATGGTCTGAACGGTGCCTTTATCTTTACAGTAACCATATGCGAGTTTGATTATTTGTTAATTTTTATGAAGCGTGTGTAAGAGTAACTATACAACAGTACAAGTATTTGTTAATTTTTACGTTTCTCAGGTTGCGAAATTTGCAGATCCTGGCAATACCTTAAGATTTGCAGATCAGGTAATGTGGAATTCCTTTGTCCAGGAAAGAAATGCTCATATTGATTTCTACAATGATGTGAATGTCTCATGCCCCTTGAAATACAGCAACAATATGATGAGAAGAATATACGTCGTCGGGTGTATGATGCCTTAAATGTTCTAATGACAACGGATATCATCTCAAAGGATAAAAAAAAAGATACAATGGAAGGGTTTACCTCGGAGTAGCCTAAATGATATTCAAGAATTAAAGGTTTGGATGTCATGAACTTGTCATATATTTGGAGATTAGACTCATTTTCTCTTTTCCGCTTCTTTTCTTTTTCAAAGTGTTGTGCAATATTTTACATAAAACTAGTTGAGTTCCTTTTAGGTAAAGCTTATCCTCTTGGGTCCACATTATTGCAGGCAGAACGTGTTGCAGTGAAAAGTAGAATTGACAAGAAAGTCACATATCTCCAAGAATTGGAAGACCAAGTAAAGTGATTTTTGTTTTCTTCGAAGTTCTAATAATTCCTATTGTACAAAAACTGAGGAGACACACACGTGTATACACATATAATGGATTTGCTGGAATTTTTCTTGTTTGGCTTTATATTTTTATATATCATACATTTTTAATTGCAGGTTTTGTATGTAGGATATTGTAATGATTTGGTTTTTATCTTTTGAAACAGTGCACAAGTACAAAATTGTGAAGAAGTTGCAAGAAAGGAAGCAAATTTGTGGAATGACTGGGGATGGTGTGAAATGATTTATTGTGAATAAGTGTCTTGAGGGGCCGAGCACAGGATAAATAAACTTTGATCTTTTTGGTACAAGGTACGATGCCATTTGATGTACTTCATAGAGAAGAATGCGAACCAAATACAAACATCCTTTTAATGCCTTTATCCTATCTCTTGATCCTTGCAAAAAGGAAAACAGTTTAACCTTCTTCTTTTCGTGCCAAAGGATCAGAAACATTATACGTATTGTTGTTATCCTTGGGATCAATGATGCAGTTACATCTCATCTTAGTTGGTTATATATATTTGCTTCCACAGTTTGTATACAATCTTTTTCCAATTATAAAGCACTTCACAGTGTAACTTCTTTTCCATTGTATAGAAGAATCAGATTATTTACCAATTGGTGACACTGACTTTAATGCCTATATTGGTTAATGGAAGTGCTTTCTCATGTTTTATATACACAGGCTCGTGAAGCTGCAATGATTGTACAAGGAAAGACGGTCGAATTTCAACAAGAGAAAATCAAAGGTTATTTATTTCATACGCTATTATCATTTGACAAATGATTACACGTAACAGCAAATTATGACTGCTACCATACATGCTTGAACACTGACAAAAAGACTAATATTTTGGTACATGACACCTGAATCGTGTGGGATCCTTCCTACAGATTGTTCGGGCTGTCTTGCAAATGCAGGTTGGGTTGGCAGCAGCTAAGGTAGATCATTATGTGGGCTGAAGGTTGATGTTTGTCAACGTTGTCCCTGTCACCAAGAAGAATGGAAAGATACGAGTCTGTATCGACTTTAGGGATCTCAACGCTGCTTTT
The DNA here is from genome assembly GCA_029216955.1 of Iris pallida. Lineage (NCBI taxonomy): Eukaryota > Viridiplantae > Streptophyta > Magnoliopsida > Asparagales > Iridaceae > Iris > Iris pallida. The sequence continues at coordinate 4,631,140 of JANAVB010030817.1, read as the reverse complement.
CGGAAGGACGAGTTCCCGCTTCCAATCACCGACGTGATGATCGACAACACATGTGGGTTCGAACGCATGTCCTTCATGGACGGGTATTCGGGCTACAACCAGATCAAGATGTTCCCCGATGACGCAAAATATACGTCATTCAGGACTCCGAAGGGGGTCTTATGCTACACAGTGATGCCCTTCGGCTTGAAGAACGCCGGTGCTACATACCAACGAGCTATAAGTACCATCTTCCATCAACATCTGCGCAAGACAGTCGAGTGCTATGTTGATGACATCGCAGTTAAGAGTCGTCTTAAAGGAGATCACCTACAAGACCTCAAGACAGTCTTCGATCTCATGCGAGCGCATCAACGCATGATGAACCCCGCTAAATCCTTCCTAGGGGTTTCTAGCGAAAAGTTCTTAGGCTTCATTATCACGGCGAAAGGCATTCATGTCGATCCCGAGAAGACCAAAGCCATCCTTGACATGGACCTTCCGAAGAACCTCCGAGAACTTCGAGGCCTGCAAGGGCGTCTGGCATACATCCGAAGGTTTATAGCAAACCTTTCCAGAAAATGTCAATCCTTCACCTAGCTCATGAAGAAGGGAGTCTCTTATGTCTGGACAGAAGAATGCCAAAAAGCTTTCGACGATATCAAGGCTTACTTGACGAGCCTGCCAGTCCTGGTGGCACCCGTCGCCGGCAAACCATTTCTCCTCTATGTCCGTGCCATAGATCATTCCCTCGGCGCTCTGCTGGCTCAGAACAACGATGCAGGCTATAAACAAGCTATCTACTACCTCAGTAGAATACTAATCGGGGCCGAACACCAGTACAACCCCGTTAAAAAAGAGTGTTTGGCTTTGGTATTTGCCATCCAGAAGACTCGCCATTATGTCTCGGGCCAGACAATTCATGTCATCTCCCGAGTCAATCCACTCAGAGTTCTCATGACGAAGCCAGGGTCATTAAACTCCCGGCTAGCTACATGGGCGATCCTGCTAACGCCATACAACATGGTGTTCGTTCTACAAAAAGCCGTCAAGGGTCAGGCTCTGGCCGAATTTTTAGCTGCACACCCCATCCCAGAGTCCTCAAGACTCTATGAAGACATCCCGGATGAGGTCCAAGAATCAAACGTCACCGAAGAAAGCTCCGTCTGGCGGATGTTTTTTGATGGCGCTTCAAGAACAGGCCCCAAAGGCCAAATCATCGCAGGAGTGGGGGTAGTCTTAGTCTCCCTCGATCAGCTGGTCATCCAGCGTGCCTACTCCCTTTTGAAGCCGTGCTCCAACAATGTTGCCAAGTACAATGCGCTCATCATGGGACTCCAGCTGGCACAACAGCTGGAGGTGAATCATCTGGAAGTATACGGCGACTCAAAACTCATCGTTAACCAAATCAAAGGACAGTTCGAAGTTCGCCATGAAGATCTGGTTCCTTACCATGAAGTTGCATTGAACACCATTTCAACCTTTACCAAGTTCTTCATCGAACATGTACCTCGTTTACAAAATTTGGAGGCTGACGCTCTGGCTGGCCTGGCAGCCTCATTGGCAGCACCCTTCGGGACTCAACACTACGTCACGGTAGTGGGTCGAGACTTGGTCTATCCTAAGAACAACCTATGCTCACAAATGGCCTATGCCATGTCAATAAGTGCTGGTGTTAATGTCCGAGACTGGAGGTTCCCGTTCATCGACTTTGCTGTCTACGGAATTCTTCCAGAGGACCCGAAAGAAGTCGTCTCAGTCAAGAGGCATTCCCTTCGATTCTATTACGATACAGCTACTAAAATGCTGTACCGACGCTCCTACGATGGACTTCTCCTTCGATATTTGTCCAACGAAGAAGCAGCCGAAGCCCTTCGAGAAGCTTACGATGGAACCCGCGGGGCCCATCAACATGGCCCTAAGTTGCAAGATCGACTGCGATGTATGGGCTACTACTGGCCAACCATGGCAGCCGACGCTGTCGACTATGCTAAAAAGTGCCATGCGTGCCAGCTTCACGCTGACTTCATCCATACACCGTCAGAACCACTACATCCCACGGTCGCCTTCTCTTCGAAGCCTGGGGAATGGATATTGTAGGACCGATCACCCCTCCTTCATCAAGGGGACACCGCTTCATCCTAGCCATCACCGACTACTTCTCCAAATAGGAAGAAGCAGTTCCACTGGCAGAAGTGAAGAGCTCTAGGGTGATCAGCTTCATCAAGCACCATGTCATCTACCGTTTCGGGGTACCTCGGAGGATTATCCACGATAACGGTCCTCAGTTCATCAGCCATGTTTTCAGCAGATTTTGTGACAAGAATCGCATTCAAAATGTGGCATCAACCGTCTACAATTCGACAGCAAACGGATTGGCTGAGGCATTCAACAAAACTATCGTCAGGCTACTCAAAAAGGTCGTATCATCCAACAAACGCAACTGGGACGAAAAGCTCGGCGAATGCCTTTGGGCCTACCGTACAACGGTATGGACTCCGATGGGCAACACACCATTCTCCCTGGTCTACGGAAGCAAAGCGGTACTGTCTCTCGAGATCCAGATACCCTCACTCCGTGTAGCAATCACAAATCCACTCACAGAAGAAGACAATCAACGTCGCCGTCTGCGAGAATTGGAGGCACTTGAAGAAAAATGTCTCCTAGCTCAACAACGCATCAAACTCTATCAAGCCCGTATATCACAGGCTTTCAACAAGAAGGTCAAGCAGAGGACTTTCTAAGTAGGCAACCTGGTTCTGGCAGTCAGGAGGCCGATGGTGTTGACTCACAAGACACCAGGAAAGTTCGAGCCCAAGTGGGAGGGACCTTTCATCATAGAGACGATATACTCAAACGGTGCTTACCGCCTCGCCAAACCCAATGGGAACTTGTTCATGATGCCCATCAGCGACAAGTTCCTAAAGAAGTACTACTCTTGACATATTTCAGACATGTACTTCCATCTCCACCCAACAAGGGAGTCTGTGGACCCAATCATCAGGGCTCACATACAGTTCCTTACGCTTTTGGAACCCAGCTATTTCGTGGCATTCTCTAGCAGAAGAACAACCACATCCACATTACCTCTGAGTTGTTCCCCTTCAAAGCGGGATGTTACACTCCGTAAGACTACGCTACCACACCATGTTTACCACATCCATATTACCTCTGAGTAAACATCCCGTACAGACAACCCATGTGTTGCCGTACATTGATCGCAGAACTTCCACGTCCACATTACCTCTGAGTAGTTCCGCGTATCCCCCAGAGTCGTTCCTACCACGTCCATAACACCTCTGAGTAGGAAGATTCTATCATTTGAATCCCATATTTGCCACGTCCACATCACCTCTGAGCAAACATGTCGGTTCTCTCGAACTTATTATCTGTACAAAAAAATTAAGATGCACAAAAGATAATAGGTCCACACAAATTATCAAGTTCATGACAGCAAAAATGAACACAGCACAAAAACTCTGTATTCTTTATTCAAAAATAAAGGATTACATCCCCAGCAGAGTCGCCAGCTTGTTTGCCATTAAATCTTTTGATTGTAAATTTCAATTACAAACAGAACAGTGTTATAATGTAGGACTTAGACGTAGTCCTAGGAGTACACTTTTGTTTATCTGGGTCCCTTGTGCCGATAACCATCGTCAGATCGTCAACGGAGTCAACGTATCACCACTCGCTCCATCAGCACAAGGGACCCAGATAAACAAAAGTGTACTCCTAGGACTACGTCTAAGTCCTATATTGTAACAATGTTCTGTTTGTAATTAAAATTTACAATCAAAATATTTTAATGGCAAATAATACCCTGTTTCCTCCTAGGCCGAAACGGTCCCGTGGCCTCGGGTTGCCGCTCGAGGAAACTATCGCATTGTCGACAAGTTGTCCATGACCGTGCAAAGATATATTTTTAGTTATTAAGATATAGCCTACATTTTCTTTGAAAACTAGATCATTTTATCGTGTTCGTGCCCTTGCATTTATCCTTTCATCCACAACTAACATTATTGATTGACCTAAGAATGGGTCGAAAAGAGAAAGGTCAGCCACTCACCTTGAGTTTGCTTGAGGCAAGAGGACTTGTTGGTCGCACTAGACGTCGTCTACGCGATTACCTAAAATCGTACAAGCAACCGATTAGAACAATATATTATTCAAGAAGTTCGATAGGAAATGCGAGTTCGAAATGCAAGCCATGAAAATCATCGAAAACATTCATGAAAACGCATTCAGAAAACCAAGTCAAAACCAACGCAAGCGGAGTAAAAAACAGGGCAACGGGAGGTCTCTCCCGACTCAGCCGCAGAGTCAATCCTTGAGGCGCAACCCGCTGAATATGGGAATTGGTTCCGAAGAAGCCATTCCATAACGGGGAATGGATCTTAATTCAACCGTTCCCGTTCGACCGATTCGATCGATCCCGACCTATCTGTCCCGATCGAATCGATGGCGACAGTGTTCCTTTCTCGCGCACCCCGTGGACGGAGAACGGGGCACGATGTAGGGACGGGACACTACACTATAACCAACTAAGAAAAAGTTTCATCCTAGAAACTTAAGAATAGAACCTACCTCTACGAGAACAATGAAGGGAATTTTTTCTTTATTTCTGACTCAAGCTCCCACGTCGACTCTTCGACCGAATGATTTCTCCAGAGGACACGGGCGAGAGGAATAGTACGGTTGCAGAGAAGTTTATCCTTGTGCTCCAAGATTTGCACAGGCTCTTCGACATATGACAAGTCCGCCTTCAGATCCAGCTGACCCAAATCTACCGTATGGCTCGGATCGTGCACGTATTTCCGTAATTATGAGACGTGGAAGACGTTATGTACCTCCGACAATGCAGGCGGCAAGGTGATTTGGTAAGCTACCAGGACGACTCGCTTCAATATTTCGAACGGACCAATAAATCTTAGGCTCAACTTCCCTTTCGTACCGAACCTGGAAACTCCACGCATGGACGTTACTTTCAGGAATACATGGTCGTCTTTCGAGAACTCGAGAGGACGTCGATACGTGTCGGCATAGCTCTTTTTTCAACTTTGTGCTATCTTTATTCTCTTTCGTATTAACTTGACCTTCTGCACAGTCTGCTCCACCAGTTCCGGGCCAAGTATCTGTCGTTCTCCGACTTCATCCCAGCAAATGGGCGATCTGTACTTTCGGCCGTACAGCTTCATACGGCACCATTTGGATGCTGGACTGGTAGCTGCTGTTGTATGCAAACTCGGCCAATGGTAGATGAACGTCCCAGCTTGACTTCAAGTCGATCGCACAGAGTCGTAACATGTCATCGAGAATCTGGTTCACCCGTCCTGTTTGACCGTCAGTCTGAGGATGATAAGGCGAGCTAAACTTCAACTTGGTCTCCAACGCTGAATGAAGACTACTCCAGAAATGAGCCACGAACTGTCCATCCCGATCTAAGACGATAGATAATGGGACCCCGTACAGCCGAACTATTTCATCAAGGTATATCTGAGCAAGGTGGTCGACGCTCCAAGTAACTTTAACGGCTATGAAGTGCGCTGACTTGGTTAGTCGATCGACGATGACCCAGATGACATCATTTTCCCGCGACGTCCTCGTCAAGCCAACAACAAAGTCCATAGTGACATGATCCTACTTCCACTCTGGAATGACAAGGTTTTGCATCTTTCCGTCCGGTCGCTGGTGCTCGGCATTAACTTGCTGACAGGCCGTACACTTCGACACAAAGAGCGCTACGTCCCTCTTCATGTCGTGCCACCAAAAGACAACACGGAGGTCCTTATACATCTTGGGTCTACCAGGATGCAAAGAATATTTTGAATAATGTGCCTCCGACATTATCTCCTTTCTAAGTTCTGCATCATCCGGAACGCATAGCCGATCCTTCACTCGCAACACTCCCGACTCATCCTCTGCAAAGTCGGACGCTTTTCCTGTCGATATCAGCTTTCGCATCTTCTCCAGGTATGGGTCGTCCTTCTGAGCAGACTTAATTCTCTCCAATAGGCTCGGTTCCAGCCGCAGTTGTGCCAGTTTCACGTCTCTAAAATGAACTCAGAGTTCAATGCCCATTCCTTCCAAGTCACGTAATAGTCGATCGTTGATGCATAACGAAGCAAAGTACTTCTGGCTCAGTGCATCCGCTACAATATTTCCTTTGCCCGGCGTGTAGTCGATTTATAAGTCATAGTCTTTGATCAGTTTGAGCCATCGCCTCTGTCGCGAATTCAGTTCTTTCTGGGTAAAGAGATACTTGAGGCTTTTGTGGTCCGTATAAATCCTGTACGCCATGCCATAGAGATAGTGACGCCACAGCTTCAACACGAACACAATTGCCGCTAGTTCTAGGTCGTGCGTGGGGTAATTCTTCTCGTGCGGCTTCAACTGCCGGGAAGCAAAAGATATTACCTTATCCCGCTGCATGCGCATACATCACAAGACCTGACCAGAAGCATCACTGAAGATTTGAAATCCCTCAGTCCCTTCAGGAAGAGCAAGTATCGGGGCTGAACGAGCTGTTGTTTGAGCTCCTGGAAGGAAGCTTCACAGTCGTCTGACCACTCGAATGCGACTCCTTTTTAGGTGAGGCGAGTCAATGGCGATGCGATCTTCGCGAAGTCCTTCACGAAGTGTCGGTAGTATCCCGCCAAGCCTAGGAAGCTTCGAATTTCACTAACTGATGTGGGCCGTTTCCAATCAGCAACTGCCTTAACTTTCTTCGGATCGACTGAGATACCCACGGCGGAGATGATGTGCCCGAGAAATGAGACGTTGTTCAGCCAGAATTCGCACTTGCTCTTCTTCGCATACAACTGATTCTCTCGAAGGGTTTGTGTCACGACCCGCACCCATTTTTTTTTTTTTAAAACGGATACGAGACGTGTCCAAGCCAGCCTACGCCGCAGAGTCGGCGGTAGAACGCTGTCACGGCCATGAAGATCAAATCACAAAATAGTGCTCATTCACAAAACTAGTTTAACTTACAATATTCACAAGTTTTACATTTGCAGAAAATATAAACTTGTACAAATATTTGAATGACTACCAGTCCACTATCTAACTAGTCTCTAGGCTTTGTCTGCAAGTACTCCCGTCACTCCCCAAGCTAAATGAATCCACGGCTAACCTGAAAATGTTAGTTTCCAGTCAGGAATGGAACGAGCACAATTCACTGAATGCAATTTCAAATAAAGAAAATGACTATAAGACAAAGGTTAGACATCAATCATGGGTTTGAAAATAAACAGTAAAGCCGTAAGAAAAATCAATAGTAATAAATAGACCCATATACTTTTCCACCGTTAGAAGTACCTTTGATATGTGATCGGTCTCGGGATAATTATGCGACACGGTCTACACGGTCTAAAGTTACACGGTCTACAATTACACGGTCTACAATTACACGGTCTACAGTTACACGGTCTACAGAAAACACAGCAATAAAGAAGCAATGTCTACAGAATAATAATCACTAACTACACAGTTTAAATGCAATAATAAACACTGTCTACACGGTCTACTTTGCAATAAATAAATCACTGTCTACACGGTCTACAAGAAATAAATGCAACACGGTCTACACGGTCTACACGGTCTAAGGTCAGATCACACATCCTTGGTACTTCTCATTCCCGACTCGACAATTTATAATAGAAAATAATCACATAACCAATGACTAATCAATAAAATATAGTAAAGATCAATATCGAAATGCAAACAATAAACTGTACTCGCCTGTGGTCCTTTGCTGGTGAAACCGACAATCTGAACTACTCAATGTGCCACTATAGTCAAAACCCGTACAACAGTCCCCGGAAGCTGAAATAAACAATATCAATGATCTCAGAATAGTCCAATTAGCTAGGATTGCCTGTTCTTACGTCCAATTCTGGACACAGGGACAAAACGGTAATTTCGGACAAAAACGATGTCCGCCGTTGGACCCGCTTTGCACCGAAAAGCGTGCCAGAGTCAACGGTCTCTAAAGTCGTCAAACTACATGTCTACGGATCCAGTTTTTTGGTACGAACCCGACCGTATGTCCAGAGTTGAATTCCGGCGGGCTGTGCACAAAATCGCCCGTTGAGCGGGACCGTGGGGCCCGCAAAACGACGTCGATTTCAACTGGCTCAGAATTGGACCAAACTTGGCATGCAGGACCAGAAAAATGATACGGTCAAGTTGGCGCAAGTTTCGTCTCGATCTGACGAACGTGCACAAAGTAATTGGAGAATTTGCATTGGACGGATACGGGGCGATTCCGACGGATACGCGTCGAATTCGTCGCGCACACGCGACCAATTTGAATTCCGTCGAAGCCCACACGACCACGAAGCCGTTACGCAGCTTTCGATGCTTTCGGTTCGCGACCACGTCGCCCGGAATGGCGGGACGCACGTCGTGTGGAGCGATTTCATGATTTTTAAAACAGGTTTTTCGGTAACTTTACAATCCGATTTCTCTTTACGTAGTCGACGAAATTAAATTCCGTAAAAAGTGAATCGAAGCCCTACATGTTGTCAATAAACGCCTTCAAATAGGTTTTCGAAATTAAGCATGGTTTGGGAGATAAATAAATGCGAAGTAGGCTAACTCGACTGTTTTCAGTCCTGTTTTTGGGACGGGTTTTTCATCGACTTTGGGTCGATTTCTCGGGCAATCCAGCTCGTCTAAATTAAATCTATATGAAGGCAAATGAAGGTGGTTATATCAGGATCATACCTGAAGAATCATTTCGGAAAACGATAGAGCAACGATGGTGGACTTCTATCTCGAAGTTGGCTTCCCGCAGCCCCTGCTGCTGCCTACTGTTGCTGTTTTGTTCTTCGCTGCTCGGCGCGCGCGCGCTGCCTCAGCGGCCTCGGCCGCGTGCGGCGGCGCGCAGGCCCAGGGTGGGTCGACAGCATTCGGGAAGGAGGGTGGCGGATTTGCGGCTAGGGTTTTCGTTTAGCCTCGATTGCGCGTGGGGTGTATGTATATATACTCGTACGTTCAGTTAAGAACCGAGTGCCTGGGTTAAATGGCTCGGGCTGGGAAACCTTCTCCTATTGGGTTTGGGTATGGGGAATCGGGCCGGGCTTGGATGGCATGGTTTGGTTCGGCTTTTGCTGGGTTTTGCTACTCGTATTTGCATACTGCTGTGGACTTGAGGTCCACAGCTGCTACTTCTTTCTTATTCTTATTAATATATATATACACATATTAATATATACAATTATCCATATATATATATATACATATAAATATACTCAAATACCTATATATATACATATAAATATATACAAATATCCATATATATCCGTATACACATATTTTCATCTACCCATTTATTTATACGTACACACACGTATATATGTAATTATATATATACACGTGCACACATATTTATATAATATTATATATTTATATATACGTACAAATATACATGCACATATTTTTATAATATATATTTATATACAAATACAAATATACACATGTATATTATATATATATATTTATATACATATACCTACATACTCACGTATATCTATATACACATTACATATCTGTCCTCGAATATATATATATATATCTCTATATATATTTTATATACAAATATATATACCTGATTTACTTACGAATATATTTCTATATATTCATATCCATATTTGCACCTGCCATTTTCTTAATATACCATCTGTCTTCAATTCAATAACCAAGATCTAGTAGAATTGATTATGATCAAGAATATATCAACCTTGTACAAACGTAAAATATATGACAAGCTTACTATAGATGTAAACCATATCCCTTTGTGGCTTTCACCGAAGCCCTAGGTTTCATGGTACTCCTGTCTCCTATAGGAAGACCGTATCAATGTCTGTATTTGACAGAATAATACCTCGAGCTCATGTCGAGTAAGGCCCAGTCATGTCTAAACTTCAAAGTCCCAAACATGTCAAAATGGTTGTACCAAAAATTTACACCGTGTGTGGATTATCTCCATTTAAATCAAGTAAATAATAAAATATTTTCAAAAAAAATCCGGGAGGGGAGGCTACAAATCTACCCACCTTAAAAATAATTTCGTCCTCGAAATTCTAATTCGTAACTATGCCATAAAATTCAAGAAGGCAGTCTATCTTAACCTTAATCTTCTTAAAATTTTAATTTCTCAAAATATTTTATAACCTCCTCCAGTCCTTTTGTAACTACATAATCTCTAGGACTTCTACCCACCTTTGGTCATACTACTCTCTCAAAACACAGGTCACAAAACCCTATAATCTTCCAACTAGTTGCTCAAATTCTTCCAATAGATATCTATCGCCTATGGTATCTATAATCCTCGCATATCTATCAAGCAACCCAAAATTCAAATATCAACTAACTTATACTATAACTTCTGCTAAATTCTAAACAACACGGTTATCAATCCCCCAAAATAGGAAGGACGATAGTCAATGGTACGAAAGGACGAAGAAGAATAACTGAGAACAGCACGAAGTTTCGAGTGCGGTAGAGGATATCAAATGATACCGATAAAATGGACCTTATGAACCATTGACTTATTAGCTAGATTGGGGCTACTCCGCTCCAATCACTGGCTAACTTCGAAGAGACCCTTCGTTTCTTAGAGAGCTTGCAACCTATGCACCACGAAAATTTCGTTCTCGAAATTAAAACTAAGCACGATTTAATGATAGCACAGAATTTGAGAAATCACGATTGCGATCTATTCCGTGGTTACTTAAACGCACGAGCAAGGAATATAAATACAATACAAAATCGTATCGTGACTTCCAGGTAAATAAAATAATGGTTACGAATAACACCACATTCTACGAGGTGGAGGCTACCTAATAGGTGTAGGAACCTATTTCAACTAGTTCGGTTTTAATAGTCCTGATATAGCGGTATGTATGGATGGGTTTTACTTGATCTTAATGGGTTCTCTATTGGACATCAACGTTGGTTGGGTGAACCTTGGACTTCAATCTATATGGACTGGACAATGTCCCAACGATAAAACTACTTCTACTAGGTTAGGGTAACCTAGAATAGGTTTCCACCCAAGTGGTTGAGGTAGTTGGGCAGTCGGATTGGTTAGGTAGGTTATGTAAGCCCTGAAGATGCGTCTCTCGCGACCTTTGTGTTTAATTAGCACATGAGGACCTTTGTGTTTAATTAGCACATGAGGCCTCAATTGGTTGGCACACTAGTGTCATATGCGTAGTAGGCTTCGAGTAGATCACAACCATATATTGGGTCAATTGAATTGAGTCAAGGCTGAGGCTCTGGTGGAAGTCAGAAAGTATACCGGGTAGGTACTATGGTAAAGGTTATAGCTAGTCCTTTTGACTTAAAAGTCGCGCTATAAAAAAAAATAGAGTACAAGGGGACGTGTTTGAGTGGGATATGATATACCTAGATGAAGTGGACTTGTCTAGATCTTGGGTATAAAATTTGTTGGAAGGCAACAGCTGGTCACGTGCTCCGAATATCAATGACACGGCCGGGGACACTAAACGATCTAAATAGAAAGTGGGAGTCTCTGGAGCACTAATTATCATCCTAATGGGAGTTATTCTAATCACTCGGTAATCCTGGTATATCCTAAAATTTTAGAAGGCTTACAGTCTACCCACCTTAGAAGCTAAGACATGGGTTTTGGAATAATGTGGTTAGAAGTATTCCAAAGTCCGGATATTGTGCCTCGACTCTTGTTAATAAAGAATAAGGCACGACGTAACGGAATACAGTAGGTATTAGTCAACTCAAGATTCGTTCCTCGTTAAATAGAAAACGAGTGTGTACGATGACACATGGTCGATATACTAGAATGACCTACTCGTCCACAGTGCACATGAGTTTCCGATGGGGTAACCAACTCTAAGGCACATCATCTAAAAGATTTCTAACAACTGAGTCGTGAAACTCTACACGGTTCAAGCTTGCCAGACTATTGTCACAAGAGCTGTAATGATCGTGTATTGCTGTTGACAACTGGTAGATCATAATACGACAGGATATTTAAGCCATGGTATTGGCTAAGCTAGTGACTGTGGTGTTCCAACACTAATTAGGTCTTAATAATAAAATTTACATAACTAGGGTAATATTTGTTGGAATCCAATCTCGGGATGAGCATCTACTATAGTCACGGTAAATAATTGTCCATATCCTTGTCTATTCATCTCATGTCTAAACTGTGGGCTTTGGTCGAGGAAAGGTTGGTTCAAGGCTTAAGGGTTGCTAGTTAAGGCAAGCTTCCAGCAAATAATTTAAGACTCGCAACCTTTGGTCTCTAAAGAATAGGTAGTCTCCTAGGTAGGCATTTCGACTAAGGGTAAAATCCTAATCATTCTCAAATTCGAATGGCTAGAAGGTCTCAATAGTAGTTTGAGGGTCGAGAGGAGAACGAGTAACTCAGTCATATGACTAGTCGATGGTAGCTACACGTGTATATATGACTACCATTGCCATGGGGGATACTCTGTATCTCTCTACCAAATACAAGATTTCGTCTTTCTAAGTCAGTGAAAGACAAAAACAATAAGGAGTTCAAGAAAGATGTCATCGAATACAATTACGTGATTCAAGGGCGAATGTATAATTCAAGAGGAATTGTCAAGCAGTCGTGGAAGAGATCCTAGAGACATCTATCTCTCAATCCACGTAGGGTAATTAAATAAAGTGCGAACCAAATGCATCATGGTTGATCAGACCATAATACCCTGATTCTGATTAGACAATAAGTTAGCAGGCGTCCCCACTAAACATATGCCTCGAATCAAGCTCGAGAATAGAGTGAGCTTGCAAAACTAAGCTGTGACAGCAGCGTTTGTTAAGATAGTCGAATACAATTATACGAGATTTTTGAAAGAAGGCACAAGTAGTTCGAGTTGTGAGAAGCGAAAACTCACCCGGGGTTCTTGCTTATACAGTCCTCCCACTTTCTTCTTATCCTTAAGGCCTTGGTCGACTAATGGTTTATGGACTTCTGAATTCTACGTTCTAGTAAACCTATTAATGTCAGTCAATTTCCTCGTCAATAGATCACAAGAACCACGGATTACTAGGTCGAGAGACATGCTATCCATCCTGCAGAACTTCCGCTGGAATTAGCCTTGGATCTTATGGGACATACAGGGCATCGTCCTATCCTCTATAGTATCCTTAATTTGTAATCACGTCTGAAGTCATTTCACCGAGGACTACGCCTCGCCCGTAAAATCGGGCTATGGTAAACCCTTGGTTTCGTAACTCAAATATGATACAAATCGAACATTACTTAACTCTACCAATATTGGCTCACAAGGGTGACTACGGTCAAAAGAGAACCACTAGCAATAGTTTTTGGTAACCTTCTATAACCTATATTTCCTTAAACAGATGTCAACTCTAGGGTCGTGTCTTGCCAGTGCGCTGCTGGCTGCAGGGAATCCAGAGTCTTCATAATTCAAATAAATGGCGACAGTGTGCTGCTGTCCTGCCATTATGGGTTAATTAACATCCTTTTAACTATATATGTAAAAACTCATGAGCTTCAAGAGGTTCAAGCAAGTCGACTATGAGATAAAGCGTAGGTATCTGTCAGTCACAATCCTTAAAATAAAAGGTGAACAGGGAGGAAATAATTGAAGACAAAGAAATACAGACATTCTAACTATTCCATGTGTATTCAAGCCTTTGAGAAAAAACTTGAATCGAAACTAACTCAAGGTTCGCATATGGATAACCCAATCAGAAATAATAATTCCTGGGGCAAAATAGGAACTAAATAGGAAATTTGGACTAAATATGAGGATGATATCTAAAGAGACAACGAGAAGGAATTGAATAATTCATCTAGGTGAGATCATCAATTCCAGGAAACTCTGCCTCTCCAAGTGAATAATCTATCCACATAGGACCATATCTTCCAATCAAGAGGTAATAGTGTACCTATGGAGATTTGACAAACTATCAAAGTTAATAACTCTCATCCTAAATTGCATGGCCTAGACTACCCATCGGCAAATTTGTATAAGGAACTCCTAGTCCTAGTCATTCTCTTAAATTAAATTAATTTCTAATTCGTGAATGAGCATTTCTAGTCGCAGGCTCGCAATAGTACAACTAACTTAAGTACTATCACGAGTTCGCATGATTTGCGAAGACAGACCTGCATGGGCCACCACAAAAACTTGTCACGACCCGCACCCGTTTTTTTTTTTTTTTAAAACGGATACGAGACGTGTCCAAGCCAGCCTACGCCGCAGAGTCGGCGGTAGAACGCTGTCACGGCCATGAAGATCAAATCACAAAATAGTGCTCATTCACAAAACTAGTTTAACTTACAATATTCACAAGTTTTACATTTGCAGAAAATATAAACTTGTACAAATATTTGAATGACTACCAGTCCACTATCTAACTAGTCTCTAGGCTTTGTCTGCAAGTACTCCCGTCACTCCCCAAGCTAAATGAATCCACGGCTAACCTGAAAATGTTGGTTTCCAGTCAGGAATGGAACGAGCACAATTCACTGAATGCAATTTCAAATAAAGAAAATGACTATAAGACAAAGGTTAGACATCAATCATGGGTTTGAAAATAAACAGTAAAGCCGTAAGAAAAATCAATAGTAATAAATAGACCCATATACTTTTCCACCGTTAGAAGTACCTTTGATATGTGATCGGTCTCGGGACAATTATGCGACACGGTCTACACGGTCTAAAGTTACACGGTCTACAGTTACACGGTCTACAATTACACGGTCTACAATTACACGGTCTACAGTTACACGGTCTACAGAAAACACAGCAATAAAGAAGCAATGTCTACAGAATAATAATCACTAACTACACAGTTTAAATGCAATAATAAACACTGTCTACACGGTCTACTTTGCAATAAATAAATCACTGTCTACACGGTCTACAAGAAATAAATGCAACACGGTCTACACGGTCTACACGGTCTAAGGTCAGATCACACATCCTTGGTACTTCTCATTCCCGACTCGACAATTTATAATAGAAAATAATCACATAACCAATGACTAATCAATGAAATATAGTAAAGATCAATATCGAAATGCAAACAATAAACTGTACTCGCCTGTGGTCCTTTGCTGGTGAAACCGACAATCTGAACTACTCAATGTGCCACTATAGTCAAAACCCGTACAACAGTCCCCGGAAGCTGAAATAAACAATACCAATGATCTCAGAATAGTCCAATTAGCTAGGATTGCCTGTCCTTACGTCCAATTCTGGACACAGGGACAAAACGGTAATTTCGGACAAAAACGATGTCCGCCGTTGGACCCGCTTTGCACCGAAAAGCGTGCCAGAGTCAACGGTCTCTAAAGTCGTCAAACTACATGTCTATGGATCCAGTTTTTCGGTACGAACCCGACCGTATGTCCAGAGCTGAATTCCGGCGGGCTGTGCACAAAATCGCCCGTTGAGCGGGACCGTGGGGCCCGCAAAACGACGTCGATTTCAACTGGCTCAGAATCGGACCAAACTTGGCATGCAGGACCAGAAAAACGATACGGTCCTGTTGGCGCAAGTTTCGTCTCGATCTGACGAACGTGCACAAAGTAATTGGAGAATTTGCATTGGACGGATACGGGGCGATTCTGACGGATACGCGTCGAATTCGTCGCGCACACGCGACCAATTTGAATTCCGTCGAAGCCCACACGACCACGAAGCCGTTACGCAGCTTTCGATGCTTTCGGTTCGCGACCACGTCGCCCGGAATGGCGGGACGCACGTCGTGTGGAGCGATTTCATGATTTTTAAAACAGGTTTTTCGGTAACTTTACAATCCGATTTCTCTTTACGTAGTCGACGAAATTAAATTCCGTAAAAAGTGAATCGAAGCCCTACATGTTGTCAATAAACGCCTTCAAATAGGTTTTCGAAATTAAGCATGGTTTGGGAGATAAATAAATGCGAAGTAGGCTAACTCGACTGTTTTCAGTCCTGTTTTTGGGACGGGTTTTTCATCGACTTTGGGTCGATTTCTCGGGCAATCCAGCTCGTCTAAATTAAATCTATATGAAGGCAAATGAAGGTGGTTATATCAGGATCATACCTGAAGAATCATTTCGGAAAACGATAGAGCAACGATGGTGGACTTCTATCTCGAAGTTGGCTTCCCGCAGCCCCTGCTGCTGCCTACTGTTGCTGTTTTGTTCTTCGCTGCTCGGCGCACGCGCGCTGCCTCAGCGGCCTCGACCGCGCGCGGCGGCGCGCAGGCCCAGGGTGGGTCGACAGCATTCGGGAAGGAGGGTGGCGGATTCGCGGCTAGGGTTTTCGTTTAGCCTCGATTGCGCGTGGGGTGTATATATATATACTCGTACGTTCAGTTAAGAACCGAGTGCCTGGGTTAAATGGCTCGGGCTGGGAAACCTTCTCCTATTGGGTTTGGGTATGGGGAATCGGGCCGGGCTTGGATGGCATGGTTTGGTTCGGCTTTTGCTGGGTTTTGCTACTCGTATTTGCATACTGCTGTGGACTTGAGGTCCACAGCTGCTACTTCTTTCTTATTCTTATTAATATATATATACACATATTAATATATACAATTATCCATATATATATATACATATAAATATACTCAAATACCTATATATTTACATATAAATATATACAAATATCCATATATATCCGTATACACATATTTTCATCTACCCATTTATTTATACGTACACACACGTATATATGTAATTATATATATACACGTGCACACATATTTATATAATATTATATATTTATATATACGTACAAATATACATGCACATATTTTTATAATATATATTTATATACAAATACAAATATACACATGTATATTATATATATATATTTATATACATATACCTACATACTCACGTATATCTATATACACATTACATATCTGTCCTCGAATATATATATATATATATCTCTATATATATTTTATATACAAATATATATACCTGATTTACTTACGAATATATTTCTATATATTCATATCCATATTTGCACCTGCCATTTTCTTAATATACCATCTGTCTTCAATTCAATAACCAAGATCTAGTAGAATTGATTATGATCAAGAATATATCAACCTTGTACAAACGTAAAATATATGACAAGCTTACTATAGATGTAAACCATATCCCTTTGTGGCTTTCACCGAAGCCCTAGGTTTCATGGTACTCCTGTCTCCTATAGGAAGACCGTATCAATGTCTGTATTTGACAGAATAATACCTCGAGCTCATGTCGAGTAAGGCCCAGTCATGTCTAAACTTCAAAGTCCCAAACATGTCAAAATGGTTGTACCAAAAATTTACACCGTGTGTGGATTATCTCCATTTAAATCAAGTAAATAATAAAATATTTTCAAAAAAAATCCGGGAGGGGAGGCTACAGTTTGGAGTACCGTCCGTAGGTGTTCTGCATGTTGCGTTCGATCCTTCGAGTAGCCGAGGATATCGTCGATGAAGACTACTACGAATTTGTCAACGAACGGACGGAACACCCGATTCATTAGATCCATGAAGACGGCAGGGGCGTTTGCCAGACCGAACATCATTACCAAGAACTCGTAGTGGCCATAACGAGTGCGAAAGGCAGACTTCGATACGTCATCTGGCTTGACTTTGAGTTTGTGGTAACCTGATCGCAGATCAATCTGCAAAAATACTGTTGCACCTTGGAGTTGGTCAAACAAGTCATCGATGCGGGGCAGGAGATATTTGTTTCGGACGGTGGCCTTATTTAATACCCGATAGTCGATGCGCACGGGCGTGGCCTGCGACGGCGCACGAAAAATGACAAGCTCCTTAAGCACTTTGGTCCCCCGGAATCATCTCCACAATAAAACTGCAAATCTATTATAGGGGAGTAGGTGGTGAGGGGGGGTGTTCGTCGTACGCCACAATCCCGTACGCATGGGGGGTGTACGGCGCGTCGAATGGCTGCACGCGCGCGGCCATCCAGCCACCGGGCGCTTACAAAATTTGGGTGCGCGACGGTTCGCGACGTTTTCTGTCGTACGACAGTTTCTGTCCACGGCGTGGGCCAGACAGGCTGCATCGGCGAGCATGGGCGCGGACAGCGGCGACCAGTGCATCGAACGACTGTATGGGCCGCCGGCCTCGCCCGCGTCCCAGTGCGCGGTGCGGCGTTGCATCTGTTTCTGCGCGCAGCGTGCAGTTCTCAGCCCGTACGACAAAATCTGTCGTAACTCGTGCCGATTTCGAACCCCCCCCGACCGAGCGGGAGGTTGGGCACGTTTTTGCCAAAAATGACAAGCTCCTCAAGCAATTTGGTACCCCGGAGTCAACCCAACAATAAAACTGCAAATCTTTTATAGGGGGAAGCGAGTTGAGCTAAAATTTGGACGGCACAACAAAATTTGAGTAGATGCGGCTTTGCGGGAAAAATGGGATGTTGTGCGAACGAAATCCCCCACGACCCTATCGTTGACGTACCCGGTACAGCAAGGCCCGCTACTGCACCACGGACCCTTGTGCGAAGCTCCGTGCGAGGTGATGAGACGCGGGTACGCGGCAGAAACTGCCCGTGCGATGCGAAAATAATTGCGTCGTAGCAGGAATGCGATGCCGTCCGAACGAGCTTATCATCGCCTCGTCCGGTGCAGCTCAACCCGTCCCGCGACTGTAGACCCTCGTGCAGCGAGCTTATCGATGTCGCCTTCAAAGGTGCAATGCGACCCGTCGCTGCACCACAAAATGTTGGAAACAAGCGAATTTCCTCGTCGTGCTCGACGAAGCGCCCGGGACAGCTGCGAAGCTGACCCGATTCGTGTCCCCACGGGTCGAGCCATACGGCTCCTCACGGGGGTACGATTCGGGCAGCGTGCAGCAGCCTCGGGTGCGGCCGTGTCGGCATGTGAGTGGTTTTGGACCCGCTAGCCTCGGCAGGCTCCCTACTTTCGTGCAGCCAACTGCCGATGCGACGGCCCCTTCAGTCGATTTTCGGCCTCGCCGGCGACACCCGAGTTGCCTGTGCAGCAAACCCGATCGCATTCAAAAAATGCCCCGTTGAGTATGTTCTGAGCCGTCCTTTAGAATTTTGTATTTCTGCGGACAACCACCATTGTCCTTACAATCTGAAAGGATATGGACACCTTATTCATCTTCCTTCTATTGAGGACCCTGAAAGTAGGATTTACAACTTCATCGTGGACACTCTTGTGACCATGAACAATAATTTGCATAAAAACATGCATAACATCCACAGGGATGTTACTGATATTGGAAGAGAAATTATCCAAATCAGAAATGATCTTAAAAGCCTAGGAAAAGCTCCTATGGAGGATACTGCCTCTAGCAAACTTGCTAGACCAGCTATCCAACCCGTTAGAACCCCAGTAGTCTAAAGACGAAGATGGGCTACTAACAAGGATTACAAAGGGGCGCAAGGCCAAGATTACAATCACTCAAGTTCGCTCTTCTCACATTACAAGTCACTCAACTCTCTCTCATCACTCAATACAAGTCTTGAACCAGCGGATGCTTCGGAGTGGCGATGTCCATACATTATGTCCCGTATAAGTCTTGACTCCACGCGGCCGTGCTCTACGAATCGTCAAGGAACTTCGTGCCTCGATGCATCCAAGCGTGCTCCGTGCCACGAGCTTCTACCTGTGCCTGCACATAAAAACTATGTGGATGTCAGTACTCAACTGTACTGGTGTATGAGCTCCTCGCCCACCCATACAAAACTAATACGTTCATTTACTTTATGCAACATAAACCCTTTACGATTGTCTTTCTACTCTTGCCTTAGGATCAGTTTTAGGACATAGACCCTCGGCCTATTTAGTGTCTCTAGACTGTCACCGTGCTATCGCACCGATAACTTCCTTATCCTTGCCTCTAGACCTTTCTCGTGCTTGCAACGTCAACGCACTGACTCATACTTGTCTTTCGTGCCATACTCTGGGATGCAACGACTCGGTCGTGCCATGAACTCGATTCATGCTTCAATATCTCTAAGGCAGTGCCTTATCACTTAGTCTTACCTATACTTGTGTTGTGACAACGCGGTCGTGCCTCAGATTTCGAGGTCGTGCCCTGCAACTCAACGTAACTTCACCAAACTTGCCCTACTGCCCTTTTGACTTAACTCGAAACAACTCAATACTTACTTATGTAACTCTATGTCGAGGACCTAACACTCGATGCTACATCTCGTGCCGAAGCACGGGTCCTTGCTATGGCCAAGTCCTAGGCTCTTAAACCATGGTTCAAGCCGTACACACATACCTTCTTAACACAACTCGTGCCGTGCTTACATTTCCTTAGAATCGACCGACACCGTGCATGCAGATTATCGCTCAGCACACTAATTATCTATATGAAAGACCACTGGCACGACAAGCCATCGTGGACATAGCTCGAGTAGGCGGCGGGTCCTTCAATGCAAGGTAGCTAGTCTCATGGAAAGCCCCCGACTACCCACGCGGTACAATCTCGCACTGCTATAACGTCTTCCCCCTAGGTCGACTGGCCCCGACGTAATACCAGTCAAGAAAGAAATCCTTGTCGACAAGTTGTCCATGACCACGCACCTACGAGACATCTAGACTCACGTAAATGCATGACCTAATTTGTGGTATAATTGGAACTATACTTAGCATCTCGTGCTCTAAACCATACTTTGCATAACGTACATCGGAACCGTGAGACTACCAACTGAGGGACCGCCTCATACTTTGAAAACGTGCATAGAAACCATGAGACTCCCAAACGAGGGACTGCCTCATACTTTAAAAAAGTGCATAGGAACCATGAGGCTTCCAAATGAAGGACCACCTCAGCGACAACGGTCGCATGAACTTACGTCTTTGAAATCGAGGGAACGACTACTGCATAGCCTTCCAACTTAATTTGCACCGAACGTCTCTAATACTTGCTATAGTCCATAGCATTTCTACCATCGAAACAACCGCATTTCGTGCCTTAAACCCACTTGTGTCCTACGCGACGCTATCGCCCAAGTCATACTTTATATGACAAGCCTTGAGATCGTGAGACTATGTGACTTAACCACCGTAGAAAGCGCGGGACAGTGCTTACTATGACTTTGAGAGTCCAATACTCGGACGGATAAACTCTTTGTCGAGTAATTCCTGTAGTTGTGCCTTCAGATTTTTTAATTCTACAGGGGCCATTCTGTACGGAGCTTTTGAGATCGGCCGGGTGTCAGAAAATGTGTCAATAATGAACTCTATTTTTCGATCGGAAGACATACCGGGTAGCTCGTCCGGGAACACGTCTGGGAATTCTGCCACAACGTCGGTCTGACCCGCGTTTGCACCATCCTGTCTCATGTCACGAACGGACGCCAAGTAGCCTTCGCATCCGGAATGAAACAGCTTTCGAGCAAAAATTGTCGAGATTACCATGCAGGTCGGCGATGCTTCACCACACGAATATAAGAATTTGAGCACTCCTGGTATGCGGAAGGTGACCTTCTTTCCTGTGCAGTCGATGGTAGCGTTGTAAGGACCGAGCCAATCCATACCCAGGATAATGTCGAAGTCCTTCATATCTAGAACTATCGCATCAAGATCGATCTCTTGACCTCCAATACATATGATTCCTCCCTCGCAGGCTAAATTTGTGAGTAGTGGCACGCCCGAAGGCATACTTACGCTAAGATCGAGGTCTAACGACATTATAAAAAATTTGTGCTCGGCGGCGAAGTCTGCCGATATGAAACTATGTGAAGCGCCTGAATCAAATAACACACAAGCAGGTACATTATTAAAATTCAATATACCTGTCACAACATTGTTGAAAGTGAATGCCTCGTCTCGAGTCAGGACGAAGACGCGCCCTTGAGCATTAGGACATCGGTCTTGGTTGTTGGGTTGAGTGGGTTGAGGAGGTCGGGGCGCCTGTCCTCAATTTTCTTGACGGTTTTGTTGGGGCGGAGCATTGAGATGTCATCTTCGGCCCATGCAGTCTCGCTTCTAGTGACCCTTCTGTCTGCAAAAGAAGCATCCCCCTTCGAAGACAAAGCACTTGCTTGTATTATGCCCAAAGGAAAGGCACTTGGCACAACGAGATGATAGGTTATGTCCCTGGTAGCTGTTATGGTTTGGATGCTTTGACGCGTGATTGTTGCCTCCTGTATAGCTAGGATGTTTGTGATTGGAATTGTGCACAAAGTCTGCAGCCACAGAAGGGTACTGGCTCTCAAGGCGGAGAGCATGATTCAAAGCATTGCCCGTGGTCTTGTACTCCGAAACTGCTACATGAGCACCGATAGAGCGTCGCAGACCCACTTCGAACCGTCTTACACGACACTCCTCTGTAGGAAGAAACTGTTTGCCATTAAAATTCTTTTATTGCAAATTTCAATACAAACAGAACAGTGTTACAATATAGGACTTAGATGTAGTCCTAGGAGTACACTTTTTTTTATCTGGGTCCCTTGTGACGATGGAGTGAGTGGTAATGCGTTGACTCCGTTGACGATCTGACGACGGTTATCGGTTCTCTGAAGGTCTGGATTGCTCTGGGTGCTAGAGCTTGCTGAGAGGAGGAAGACGTTGAGTGTCTGTATCTGCCTTTCTGGTGGTGCGATGTCTCTGTCTATCTACGAATGTTCGTCTGTTCGTATGTGTGTGTAGGTAGCTCTGGAAGAAGGAAATGATCCCTTTATTTATAGCTTTGCAGGCTGGCTGCTCATGCGCGCATATGTAGGATGCACCTAGACGCGGGGACGCCACGTGGTGATTGTTGATGGAGGCGTATGGACGCTGCACCCTGATTAAGGAGTTAAATTCTTCATACTGCTGTTGTGGGCTGGCACGTAGCAGAGGAGAAGATCTTTCTGTTGCTGAGATCTTGGATGAATTGAGTCAAAGGACACGTGTCATCGACCCATGGCTCAGAGATCTCGGATTTGATGGGGAGTGATCTGGTAGGATGCGCCTGGGATTGGGCGCATGAGAAGACTTTGGCTCGTGACCTTTGGGAGTCACGAACCATTCGGGGCGCATGGCTTTTGAGGCGCATGCAAGGCTTCAGTAGTGACTTAACTCCTGTCTTTCGGGATCAGAAAAAAGTCTGGGGCACATGGCTTTTGAGGCGCATGCAGAGCTTCAATGGTGACTTTCCTTCTGTCTTTTAGGGATCAGTGAAAAGTCTGAGTCGTATGGCTTTTGAGGCGCATGCAGAGCTTTGGGCGCATGGCCGCAGAGGCGCATACAAGTGGTTGGGCGGCCACGTGGCTTGTAACCACCGGAGGAAAGTAATGATGATGCTGATGTCGGTAATGCTTCGTCTTCTAAAAAAGATGTTAAGTGTTCAGTCTTCGGGAAGCGTACTGCCAACTCTGTCAGTTCAGCATTTAATATTTTTGACATTCGATGGACAGCTGAGTGGGCACATCGGTTGATGTAACTCTCCTTCCCGATTTTTTTTTAATTTTTAATTGAATAGTTGATAATTAAGCTCCTAGGAATTTTCGAGAATTTTCTAGAATTATTTTGATTATTAAATAGTGGGAAAACCTATTTTCTAGGACTTCGAGAATTTATTGTGGTAGTCTAATAGCAAGTATTTGACCCCAAACAATTTTCTAAGGCTCATTATCCTATTTTATATTTTCTGTAATTTTTACATAATTTTTGGCAATAATTGAGCATTTATTTATTATGGTTTATATAATTTTAAAGGCTAAAATATTTTCTAAAAGATCATGGGTGACTATTTTGGGACAAATTATTTTATATAGGTTCTAGGTAGTTAGTAATATTTTCTATAATTTTTTGGGATTTTTCTAGAATTTTTAGGAATTTATTTGGAGTTAATTGAGTTTAAATTGATTTAAAAACAATTTTCAGTAATTAATTATCCCAGTCAGCGTGGGGGGGCCCACGCGTCAGCCACTAGGGCCGACAGAGCGGGGCCCGCCTGTCAGTCAGATGCGCGCTGACTGTGTATTTCCTTTGGAGCCGGCT
Organism: Iris pallida; assembly: GCA_029216955.1. NCBI lineage: Eukaryota > Viridiplantae > Streptophyta > Magnoliopsida > Asparagales > Iridaceae > Iris > Iris pallida. Next base: position 4,607,183 of record JANAVB010030817.1, on the reverse strand, counting down.
CCCTTAGCCGAACTCATATTCGGCTCGGCTCCAACCCGCTTGGACATCCAACCGTCCATCCTATTGAGCGGGAGTGAGGAGATGTTGACACGTGTCAGATTTTAGCCGACCCGACCCGACTCAGCCGCCCGCCCTCTCTGTATATATATATTATTTTCGGAAATCGAGAAACCCTAATTAATTGTCAGCCGACCTTTGTGGTTTTGATCCCGACGATCCCCCGACTTCCCGAGGTGATTTCCGTCAACCCCGACCTCGTTTTTGCGCGCCGTTTTTTTTATTGGAAGCGTTTTAAGGTAAACTCTCTGTCCATGTAATTTATTTTTGTAAATTCTGAACATGAATTTCTGGAAAATTCGTAGAGTGTTGTTTGTCCGAAACTTGACGCGTTTCAGTGTTTTCGAGTTTCCGGGAGAACCAGAAATCGAAATCACGATCCGTTTGAAGTTTCGGAAAGCTAACACAGATCCCTACGACATATATTTTTCCCAGAAATTAATTCGTTTATTTAATATTTTATTTATTCTGTTGAACTCAGAACTGATTGTTCGATCTTCGTTTTGGTCACGGTTAGCCATAACGGCGATATCTTTTGACCAAAACGTGATTTTGCGGCACGGTCAATTCCAGCGCACTCGTGGCGCTGAAATTAACCAAGGTGCACTTTCAAAATTGAGAGTTCACAGCGTTTGACCAAAAGTCAACTGTACGTCTCGATTTGCGTGCCGTAGTTTCCGAAATTGAGAAACGCGACTTTTAATGGCCAAACTTGCATATTTAAATTATATTCAGAATTAATTATTATTGACTTAGTAACCCAACTAGCCACTATTTAGAACTAGAACGTTAGAATTAATTTATGGTTTTCGTGCACTGTTTGTGGTGCATTGTATGATATAGGTTGACAGCTTCTAGATCGGCTTTTCCTTCACCCTCGGCTTGTGACTATGGTTTGTGCAAGGATTCAGGCAAGTGCACTTTCTGATTGCTTTCCGATTCATAGTAGTCTTATCATTTCATGTCTATACATATATCTTGCTGCTTGTTGACACGCTCGTCACACGGAGTAGTCGGGAGGGGGAAATACTAAGTAAATACGTGAACAAACCCAATTATATTACTGAACGATAGCTAAGTCATACACACTCACGTATGATTTAGCCGTACCATTACTGAACGATAGCCATCGTATGATGTGCCGTACTAACCCAGCCGTTCACGTATTAAAAGGTATTTCACACCACTTAGATAGATGTCTTTTATTAGCTTTTCCTTGTTTATTTCTCTATCGTGCTATGACATCATTTATCTTCCAGTTTTTATTCCTCATATGCTATTTTCGTGTCTTGTTAATTCTATTGTGTTTTGCATTGTCGTCGGTTTGTGTACTTGTTCCATTCCTGACTGGAAACCAACATTTTCAGGTTTAGCCGCGATCATCCTTGGCACTGGGAGACTTGGGTATGCTGAAGACAACCTAGAAATAGATAGCCATTGTATCATTTCATTAAATTGTAAAACTTGTGTTTTCCTTTAAATATAAACCTTGTAAATGTTGTAATAAATGTAGAATTGTGAATGAGCATCAAATGTTTATTTCTTGAGCATTATTTCTTGTGGGCTTGACAGCGTTCTACCGCCGACTCTGTGGCGTAGGCTGGCTTGGACACGTCTCGTATCCAAAAAGCGGGTGCGGGTCGTGACAAGTTTTTGTGGTGGCCCATGCAGGTCAGTTTTCGCAAAAGATTGCGAACTCGTGATGGTACTTAAGTTAGTGGTACCATTGCGAGCCTGCGACCAAGAATTGCTCATTCACAAACTAGGATTAAAATGATTTAAGAGAATGACTAGGACTAGGAGCCCCTTGTTAAAATTGACTGTTGGGTAGATAAGGTTATTAGATAGGCCATTCAATTTAGATAACTTGCTAGATCTCTATAGGTACACTATATTTTTGATATGACCATGTGATCCAATGTGGATATACTATTCACTTGGTATGTTAGACTTGCCTAGGATTAAGGAGTTAATTTTGATTTTGATAAACTGTTTAATTTTCTTTTGTTGTATTGGATATAAGTCTTATATCATAAGTTAGAATTACTTAGTTTAAATTTCATTTTTACTGTAAGAAATTGTTTGTGATTCTTGATTCAGTTATTCATATATGAATCTCGAGGTAGAATTGGTTCAAAGTTTTCCCTCAACCAGTTGATATATATATACAAAATAAATGCTAGGATGTCCTTGTTTTCAGTGTCTTCTGATTTTCCTCCCCGACCAGTCGTTTGCTTTAAGAATAGAGGCTTATAGACAGATGTTTACACTCTATCAAAATCAACTAGTTTGAACCTCTAGCAGCCCCTTGAAATTCTTAGGAATATGGTTAGAATAATTTTATGACTGCGATGATTAGACAGCAGCGCACTGTCGCCAATTGTTGAGAGTGGATAGCGTGGGTTCACTGCAGCCAGCAGCGCACTGGCGAGGCACAATCCATAGAAATGAAACCATTTTGAGGATCATAGGTTATAGAACATTGCTAAAACTATGTTGTAGTTGACCAAGACTTTAGGGATAGTAAGATTGTAGGAAGACTGTATAAGCAAGAACACCAGGTAAGGATTGACTTTCTCAAAACTCGAACTACTTATTTCTTTCTTCCAAAATCCTGCGTACTTGCATTCTGACTATCTTGACCAACGCTGCTATTACAGCCTAGTTTTTGCAAGCTTACTCTTTTATCGAGCTTAATTCGAGACTTATGTTTATTGGGGACGCCCGCTAACATATTGTCTAATCAGAATCATTGTATTACGGTCTGATCAACCATGATACAATTGGTTCGCTCTTTATCTAATTTTCTTACGTGGATTGAGATGTAGATGTCTCTAGGATCTCATCTACGACTACTTTGACAATTCCCCTTGAATTATACATTCGCCTTTAAATCCCGTAATTGTATTTCGTGACATCACCCTTGAACTCTTTATTTTTGTCTTCCACTGAATGGAAGGACAAAACCTCAAAATTGGTAGATAGAAATAGAGGGTCCCTATGACTGTGATAGTTGTATATGCAAGTGTAGCTACCATCGGCCAGTCCTATTCTAGGTTACCCTAATCTAGTAGAAGTAGTTTTATTCATTGGGACCTTGTTCGGTCCATATAAATTGAAGCGCAACATTCATCCAACCAACGACTGATGTCCAAATAAAGAACCTAGTAAGACCACAATCTTGATTTTTTTTTTTTAAAAAAAAGTTTGTTCTAATATGGATCTTTGTTTGAATTAGAATTTCGAGGACGAAATTATTTTTAAGGTGGGTAGATTTGTAACTCTCCTTCCCGATTTTTTTTTAATTTTTAATTGAATAGTTGATAATTAAGCTCCTAGGAATTTTCGAGAATTTTCTAGAATTATTTTGATTATTAAATAGTGGGAAAACCTATTTTCTAGGACTTCGAGAATTTATTGTGGTAGTCTAATAGCAAGTATTTGACCCCAAACAATTTTCTAAGGCTCATTATCCTATTTTATATTTTCTGTAATTTTTACATAATTTTTGGCAATAATTGAGCATTTATTTATTATGGTTTATATAATTTTAAAGGCTAAAATATTTTCTAAAAGATCATGGGTGACTATTTTGGGACAAATTATTTTATATAGGTTCTAGGTAGTTAGTAATATTTTCTATAATTTTTTGGGATTTTTCTAGAATTTTTAGGAATTTATTTGGAGTTAATTGAGTTTAAATTGATTTAAAAACAATTTTCAGTAATTAATTATCCCAGTCAGCGTGGGGGGGCCCACGCGTCAGCCACTAGGGCCGACAGAGCGGGGCCCGCCTGTCAGTCAGATGCGCGCTGACTGTGTATTTCCTTTGGAGCCGGCTCCCTTAGCCGAACTCATATTCGGCTCGGCTCCAACCCGCTTGGACATCCAACCGTCCATCCTATTGAGCGGGAGTGAGGAGATGTTGACACGTGTCAGATTTTAGCCGACCCGACCCGACTCAGCCGCCCGCCCTCTCTGTATATATATATTATTTTCGGAAATCGAGAAACCCTAATTAATTGTCAGCCGACCTTTGTGGTTTTGATCCCGACGATCCCCCGACTTCCCGAGGTGATTTCCGTCAACCCCGACCTCGTTTTTGTGCGCCGTTTTTTTTATTGGAAGCGTTTTAAGGTAAACTCTCTGTCCATGTAATTTATTTTTGTAAATTCTGAACATGAATTTCTGGAAAATTCGTAGAGTGTTGTTTGTCCGAAACTTGACGCGTTTCAGTGTTTTCGAGTTTCCGGGAGAACCAGAAATCGAAATCACGATCCGTTTGAAGTTTCGGAAAGCTAACACAGATCCCTACGACATATATTTTTCCCAGAAATTAATTCGTTTATTTAATATTTTATTTATTCTGTTGAACTCAGAACTGATTGTTCGATCTTCGTTTTGGTCACGGTTAGCCATAACGGCGATATCTTTTGACCAAAACGTGATTTTGCGGCACGGTCAATTCCAGCGCACTCGTGGCGCTGAAATTAACCAAGGTGCACTTTCAAAATTGAGAGTTCACAGCGTTTGACCAAAAGTCAACTGTACGTCTCGATTTGCGTGCCGTAGTTTCCGAAATTGAGAAACGCGACTTTTAATGGCCAAACTTGCATATTTAAATTATATTCAGAATTAATTATTATTGACTTAGTAACCCAACTAGCCACTATTTAGAACTAGAATGTTAGAATTAATTTATGGTTTTCGTGCACTGTTTGTGGTGCATTGTATGATATAGGTTGACAGCTTCTAGATCGGCTTTTCCTTCACCCTCGGCTTGTGACTATGGTTTGTGCAAGGATTCAGGCAAGTGCACTTTCTGATTGCTTTCCGATTCATAGTAGTCTTATCATTTCATGTCTATACATATATCTTGCTGCTTGTTGACACGCTCGTCACACGGAGTAGTCGGGAGGGGGAAATACTAAGTAAATACGTGAACAAACCCAATTATATTACTGAACGATAGCTAAGTCATACACACTCACGTATGATTTAGCCGTACCATTACTGAACGATAGCCATCGTATGATGTGCCGTACTAACCCAGCCGTTCACGTATTAAAAGGTATTTCACACCACTTAGATAGATGTCTTTTATTAGCTTTTCCTTGTTTATTTCTCTATCGTGCTATGACATCATTTATCTTCCAGTTTTTATTCCTCATATGCTATTTTCGTGTCTTGTTAATTCTATTGTGTTTTGCATTGTCGTCGGTTTGTGTACTTGTTCCATTCCTGACTGGAAACCAACATTTTCAGGTTTAGCCGCGATCATCCTTGGCACTGGGAGACTTGGGTATGCTGAAGACAACCTAGAAATAGATAGCCATTGTATCATTTCATTAAATTGTAAAACTTGTGTTTTCCTTTAAATATAAACCTTGTAAATGTTGTAATAAATGTAGAATTGTGAATGAGCATCAAATGTTTATTTCTTGAGCATTATTTCTTGTGGGCTTGACAGCGTTCTACCGCCGACTCTGTGGCGTAGGCTGGCTTGGACACGTCTCGTATCCAAAAAGCGGGTGCGGGTCGTGACAGTTGACGTTCCACTAGGCGTATGGGGACGCATGGGGGCGCTTCCCCCGTGATGTGCTTGGTGCTGAAGGGTGTATCTGTGTGATGCGTTTGATGTTGAAGGGCGCGTCTGTGTGATGCGCGGTCTGGCCGGCGCATCTGCTTCGTGACACGTCTTTAATGGTGCGACTGTTATGATCTTCGAGTGCTTTAAATAGCTGTTTTGCCTTAGCTGAATTCGAAGCGTCAGGTTCATCCATTTAATGCAAATTCATTACACGGAATTCGAAGAGCCATCCACTTGGCGCATGGGTTTGATTTACCCAGCCTATAAATAGTGGCATGGAGAGAGTTTGTTTCTCGTTCTCTCACGTTTCTTCCGACATGAATTTGTTTACTCGGATGCATTCTGTTGATGAGATGCTCCCGAGGGTGAAGATGCAACGCAATGTCTTCATTGATGCACTTGAAGGTGACTGTTACATCCAAAAGTCGGAGTCGAGGGCTTCTGAGGCAGGCGGAAGGTGCCTGTTGCATCCAAAGATCGGGATGCTCGAGCCTCGTCTTCGTTGTCCAGGAAGAGCCGCAGATCGGAATGGCGGTGCTGCGGCTTTGGAGGCTCTTTCTTCCTTCAAAGTGGGTGTTGCCCACTCTGGTTGTGTTGAAAGCTGCTCCTTTAGCCGCGGTTTCGATTACGGTATTCCTTCGCCTTTGGAGGCTCTTTCGAAACCTCCCCTGGCCACAGATTGGCTTGTGGTGCTTTTCTCTTTCTCGGTTTGGGGAGCTCTTCCTCCAGCTAGAGGGTTGATTGCCACCCTCGTTCTGCTCAAGAAATGCTTTATTAGTCGAAGCATTTAGACGACGGTGAGCCTGGATGGAAGAGCGACACATAACTGGGCTGCTGAAGGGATGCACATAACTGAGCTGCCGACGGGATGCACATAACTGAGGATGCACATAACTGAGCTGCTGAAAGGATGCGCCTTGCTGAGGGCGCATGGTGGGATGCGCCTGGTGGCTGCTGGCTGTAGACTTAGGATCTTTTCTTTTGTAGAAATTCTCCTTTGTACAATATTTTTTAGACATTTAATAGACTTTTATATGTAATAAAAAGTCCTCTTTCGATGTCCATATTTGTTGTTTTTACTGTGTGGAGTACTTTGTCCGAGCTCTGGCGCATGTAGTGTCTGGCGCATAGGACTTCTGGTTCTGAAATTCCATGCTTCTACAAGACCCCCTTCAAAGTTTTCAAAACTTTTGGACAAGTTTTGGAATACTTTGAATAAGAAGCATGGTGGTTGGGGCACATAGATACTCCGCGCATCAATGACGGGGCGCATGCTCCGCTCAGTTAATGCAAATGATAACGCCTCGATAACCAAGAAAGATAAATGATGATCTTTTTAGTTTTATTTGCGGTTATCTCTTCACAGAACCCGAGGCGACGGCTGAGGTCACACTTCATCGGTTCACGCGTGCGACCATGCCTATAAATAGACGTGAGATGGAGAGAGAGAGAGTTCTTCCTCTCCTTGTCTTTGCTTTTTAGAGTTCATCTTCACAAAAGCCCTAGCTTTCTTCTCTCAAGGAATGGCTCCCAAGACTCCTTGCGGTGGTGCTGGCAAGGGAAAGGAGCCGGCGGAGTTTGCTGAAGAGGATGCTCCTGTCACCATTGTTACTCCGACCGACGTTCGACCCGCAGTGACGGGTGGGTTTCGTCTCTTCCACTATTTTCTTTGTTCAGACAAGCTTTGGATCATTGCCCTAACTCTTCTGCTGTCGACGCACATGGACTTCTACCCTGATGATGCGTCGAGGTTTTATCTCGCCGACATGCACGGGTTTAGGTCTTTATTATGCACCGAGGTTTAACTGCTGACGCGCATGGGCTTAGGCCCTGAAGATGCGCCGAAGCCTCACTGCTGATGCGCATGGGTTTACACCCTGATGATGCGCTGAAGCTTTACCGCTGATGTGCATGGGTTTACACCCTGGTGATGCGCCGAAGCCTCACTGCTGTCGCGCATGGGTTTTTACCCTGATGATGCGCCGAAGCTGAGGCCACGTGTTTTCACCCTGATGATGCGCCAGGTTGCTTGACACACTTTATCTTCTTACAGCTTTTTGTCTGACTTTCGTTTTTGTTGTGTCAGTGTTGATGACAATCCCTTTGCTGAATGAAGTCCTTCTGGATGCTTCTCTTTGTCAAATGGTAGTTGATTTTGACGAGGCAGTTATCAACCCTGCGAAGGATGCTATCTTACAGGATCAACCTCCTGAGAGAATGTTGTAGATCCAGAATCAATCGCCTATTTTCCTCCAGAGTATGATGGAGGGCGGTAAGCTAAAATCTGCTGAATCCGAGGATGTGACTTTCTTAAGACCTGCCTTTTTGTTTGGTGACCGACTGATCTCTTCCGAGGCGAAGGTACTGAAGATCAAAGAAGACTGGTTTTTCTCTGCAAAAGGCATGGTTCTGTATATGCGACAACTTGACCGCCAGTTGCCGCTGACGGGCTTCTACCGTTTAGCTTCCAAGAGAAGGATGCCCTGGGAACTTACTCCTTCTCAAGGAGGGGCATTGGGAGGTACTCTTTCAATTGATGCTACCTCGAATCAGAGGGATACCTTGGCCGCTTCGCGAGCCGGTCCCTCATTTAGTTGTCGAGCTTTGCGTCCTGGGAGCCTCTATAGTGAAGTCCCTAGTGACACTTTTGCCTTCAGTGCCTCAACCTTTGCAAATCGGATGCTGACATCGAGGGTCACGTATCCGAAAGGTGGCTTTAGGATTGAAGGTTGGTGTCACCACATGTCGAAGTGGGACGAGTTGACCATTTGGGTGGTTTCGAAGTTCAAGGCTGAGCTTAAGGAGATTGGGCTGACGGCCGCTATTCGTGCCACACAGGCTGGCATGGATCTCAATAAGCCTATGTTCCTTGCATTCTTGGAATTGTTCAATGCCCAGACTGGCACCTTCTTTACTCCGATGGGAGAGTTGGGGTTGGCTCTCCATGAGATGTACGAAGTATCCAAGCTTCCTTGGGGCTCGGAACCGTACGAGAAATATTTCCCGTCGAACGAAGAGATTCTTGTTCTGGGAAATAAGGACCCGAAGATGATGGCTGTCTTCAAAGAGGTGGCGAGCCATCATTATCTGATGCAATAGAAGGACAGAGGCAGGACTTAGCCTCATGTGACTGCTTGGAGGGATTACGTCTTCAAGCAGGATCTGACAGATTCCTCGAAGATCCGATTTACGACTCCGTAAGGGCTAAAACCCGCGGAAGTAACTTCCGAGATGAGCCGGCTAGATGAGAGGCCCCCCCGTTCAAATGAGAGTGACGAGAATGCGTATAGTTGCTTCTGGCACTGTGCGCACCGGATGTCATCTAAGACGGTGTTAACAGCATACTTGATGATGTGGCTCCGGGATTGTGTGTTTGCGGGCGGATCTGGTGCTGTGGAGAGGGTACACCGGAACCTCATTTTTGCCCGCCGTGAAATTGGTCTTTGGTCGTCCTCTAGCTCTTCTCCCCGCGATGGTGTGTAACCTGTTGCAGGGTTTGAGGACCTTTGGTGATGATGTGATCCATGGGAGAGGTAGAAACGACAATTTTCCCCGGGCCGAACTACCATTCCACTATCTTATGGGGTGGTTGATTATGCATCATCCGAACGTGATGAGTCCAGGTCCGGAGGAGGATCATGTTGAAGGTGATGCCTTTATCTGCCGCTTCTACAAGAGGAAGTGGTTACACACTGGCGTCCCTGTTTGCAGGAGAGTTTTGTCCTACCTTCAGGGGTGGGAGATTGTCAAGGTCGGCCCCATCTTTAAAGATTTCGAGGCTGACCAAGATTTAGATGACTCAGGTGAAGATGCGATTACTCTGCCAAAATAGGGTTTTCGTTGGTTGCAAAGTATTCGGCCTTCTCACTTGGTCTATCGGAACCAAAATAGGTGTTATCTGGAGCCATATCTGCCCAGCCGGTTCGCTCGCCAGTTTGGCTATACCCAGCTAATGTTACAGAATCCCAGTAACAGTCTAGGGTTTATCGGGAGTTTACTGGATGGAGCCCGGGGCTGGCAATATTACAATACCGGGTGCACTGGTGTTCAGTTTACTACACCCGTTCGTAACCCTCGTCCCCAGATCCTGTATTCGGCGGCTAAGCTGTATTGCGCCATGAATACTGTGTCTCCTGGTTATGATAGGGAGACTAGTTTCATTATTGGAACTCAGCTGGAGGCCATGACGAATATGTTGATAGTGGCTCGGTCATATCGTCCACCAGAATTGGCAGGATATCGAGCTGCCGCTGCAGCACCAGTGAGAGATCCCTCTGTTGGGAAGAGACGGGCTGACGCAGAAGCCGGTTCATCTGTACCAAAAAGGCCGAGAAAGACCACGACTCCAAAGGCTACAGGAATGCCGTCCGTAACGCCAGTGGAATCAGCTCTTGCTGAGGTAAAGAGTCCTCCGTAATTTTGGCTCATCTTGTCATTTTGGTGACTTGTGCTTTTCTTCTTGTAGGGATCATCGAATAAGAAGACCCGTGTTTCGAAATCGGGTGTCAGTAAACCGAAGGAGGTGGCAAGCTCTTCTGACGAGCGTATTCCTCCGATGGTAATGTCTCCAATGGAGAAGAATCCTGAAGATGTTGTTCCTGCGGAGGTTTTAGTATCTCCAGACTTTGTTGAAAGAGATGCGGAGGTTGCAGCAGCCTCCGGGATGGTGCCAGCTTCCGTGGGGGCCTTGGACGTCGAGGGTCCAGCGGACACGGGGCTTCGTGATGATGAAGTGGAGTGGAGTTTGTCGTCTTCGGATGACGTCGCTCTAGAGTTGCAAGAGTCTGTTGCGGGGGTAACAGATGTGGTTGGAACAGAGGAGAGGGTTGATTCCCCTCCTTGTCATGATGAGGGGAGGTCGACTGTATCATTGTCGAGCCCTACCCCAGACTCAGCAGCGGAAGCTGAGGTGGCTACCGATCAGGAGGCAGCAACTGATCCTGTCCCTGTAGAGGGATTTGATGAGAAAAGTGAGACTCGGCTGTCGGTCCTGACTTCAGGGGCGAGTCAGGAGACACGTGTTGATCTCCCCGTTCTGCCAGGGGAGGTAATGGCTGCTGATAGCACGTTGGGGGCTGATGAGGTGGCCACTGACGTCGGGGGTTCTTCCGAGTTTGGGAAGGGTAAGAGTTTGATGGAACCCTCTGTTGCCCCTTCGACTTGGGGTACTATCTCGACGCCTGTCCCGGCTTCTTCTGTTCCTTTGGCTCCTCGGGCTAGTAGTCAAGCCCCTGTCGATGAAGAGCCTGTCGATACCGAGGGTCCAGCCTCGCGGATTGAGGCAGGCGGGCCTTCTTGCGGTCCGTCTGCTAAAGAAGCTCCTCCAACTTCTGCTATGACGCCGCAGGTGCTGGCGGATGCAGATGAATATGTGAAATTCATCATCGAGGCAGTGTATAAAATGTTACAGAAGGGCGTATCTGTCGTGATGGACGCCAATGGGAGTTTTGTGACGGTAAGAACTTTGGCAATGCCTCATATCAACCTGATCCGTCTTCATCAGGGCCATGATCATATGGCCGACATTCTAGAGGCCTCAGTGGTTGAGTTGGACCAGCGGCTTTCCGAATTGCAGTGCATCCAGCAAAACGACCTCTCCGTACTGATAGATGCGGAGAAGGAGAAGCTGATCGCCGAGACTAAGTCTTCTTACCAGGCCACTGTGAGTGTCTGGGAACGCGAAGTGGCTGAGACTGAAGCTGTAGTGGAGCGGTTGTCTCAGTCTACGCGGGAGACGGTGGAGGCGCGAGCTGTGTTGGACGCTAGTATCGTGGAGATCGATGCCCAGATCCGCCGCCTTGATGACCAACAGGCCCGGCTTCTATTAGACGCCGAATATGTCCAGGCTGAACACATAGCATTCAAGAAGGAGGAGGCAGCTTTCACCCACCGGGCTCTTACTTTGGCTCAGCAGCGACAGCAGTTGGATGAAAAGCATGAGAATGACACCTCTCCTGAGGCCATTGAAGCGATGCGTCAAGAAGCTGAACGTCGAGTCTTGGCGACTGTAGAGACTCGGGCGGCAGACTTGAGGCGTCGGATTGAAGAGCTTTCAGCCAATCCTGGGGATGTTTAGGGATTGTAGTCTCTTCTTTTTATGTATTTGCAACTCTTGCTGGGGTTGGTGTAGTCCTTCACTCTCTCTTTTTTAAAAAATAAAAAAGTACACAATTCTCTGTGATGTGTTCATTTTTTGCTTTGTCATGAACTTTGATGATTGTGTGGACCTATTGTCTTTTGCGCACCTTGGTTTCTAGGTACAGATAATAAGTTGGAGAGAATCAACATGTTTGCTCAGAGGTAATAAGGACATGGCAAATATGGGATTCAAAATGATAGAATATTCCTACTCAGAGGTGTTATGGACGTGGTAGGAGTGACTCCGGAGGGTACACGGAACTACTCAGAGGTAATGTGGACTTGGAAGTTCTGCGATTAACGTACGGCAACGCAGGGGTTGTCTGTACGGGATGTTTACTCAGAGGTAATGTGGACGTAGTAAACATGATGGGTAGCGTAGTCTTATGGGATGTAAGATTCCGCTTTGTAGGATGTAGGGGGACAACTCAGAGGTGATGTGGATATGGTTGTCCTTCTACTGGAGGATGCTACGGAACAGCTGGGTTCCGGAAGTGCAGGATTTTGTGGAAGGGATTTGCCTGTAAGCCCTGATGATTGGGTTCACAGATCCCCTGGTGGAAGCACATGTCTGAAAGATGTCAAGAGTAATACTTCTACAGGAACTTGTCGTTGATGGGCATCATGAACAAGTCCCCATTGGGTTTGGCGAGGCGGTAAGCACCGTTCGAGTATACCGTCTCGATGATGAAAGGTTCTTTCCACTTGGGCTCGAACTTTCTTGGTGTTTTGTGAGTCAACACCATCGGCCTCCTGACTGCCAGAACCAGGTTGCCTACTTGGAAAGTCCTATGCTTGACCTTTTTGTTAAAAGCCTGTGATATACGGGCTTGGTAGAGTTCGATGCGTTGTTGAGCTAGGAGACGCTTTTCGTCAAGTGCCTCTAGTTCCCGCAGACGACGACGTTTATTGTCCTTTTCTGTGAGTTGGTTTGTGATCGCTACGCGAAGAGAGGGTATCTGGATCTCGAGAGGTAGTACCGCTTTGCTCCCGTAGACCAAGGAGAATGGTGTGTTTTCTGTCGGTGTCCGTACCGTCGTGCGGTAGGCCCAAAGGCATTCGCCGAGCTTTTCGTCCCAGTCGCGTTTATTGGATAATACGACCTTTTTGAGTAGCCTGACGATAGTCTTGTTGAACGCCTCGGCCAATCCGTTTGCTGCCGGATTGTAGGCGGTTGATACCACGTTTTGAATGCGATTCTTGTCACAGAATCTGTTGAAAACATGGCTGATGAACTGAGGACCATTATCGTGGATGATCCTCCGGGGTACTCCGAAACGGTAGATGACGTGGTGCTTGATGAAGCTGATCACCCTGGAGCTTTTCACTTCTTCCAGTAGAACTGCTTATGCCCATTTGGAGAAGTAGTCGGTGATTGCTAGGATGAAGCGGTGTCCTCTTGATGAAGGGGGGTGATTGGTCCTACAATGTCCATGCCCCAAGCTTCGAAGGGCCAGGAGGTGACTGTAGGATGTAGTGGTTCTGACGGTGTATGAATGAAGTCTGCGTGGAGCTGGCACGCATGGCACTTCTTAGCATATTCAACAGCGTCAGCGGCCATGGTTGGCCAGTAGTAGCCCATGCGTCGCAGTCGATCCTGCAACTTAGGACCAGGTTGATGGGCCCCGCAGGTTCCATCGTGAGCTTCTCGAAGGGCTTCGGCTGCTTCTTCGTTGTACAAACATCGAAGGAGGAGTCCATCGTAGGAGCGTCGGTACAGCATTTTAGTGGCTATATCATAGTAGAATCGAAGGGAGTACCTCCTGACTGAGATGGCTTCTTTCGGGTCCTCTGGAAGAATTTCGTAGACAGCGAAGTCGATGAACGGGAATCTCCAGTCTCGGACATTAACACCGGACACTGGTTGACATGGCATGGGCCACTCGTGAGCACAGGTTGTTTTTGGGACAGACCAAGTCTCGACCCACCACTGTGACGTAGTATTGAGTCCCGAGGGGTGCTGCTAATGAGGCTACGAGGCCAGCCAGAGCATCAGCCTCCAGATTTTGTAGACGAGGTACGTGTTCGATGAAGAACCCGGTGAAGGTTGAAATGATGTTCAATGCAACTTCATGGTAGGGGATCAGATCTTCATGGCGAACCTCGTATTACCCTCTGACCTGGTTAGACGAGTTTCGAGTCGTCGTAGGCTTCCAGATGATCAACCCCCAGCTGTTGCGCCAGCTGGAGTCCCATGATGAGCACGTTGTACTCAGCAACATTGTTGGAGCACGGCTTTGAAAGGGAGTAAGCACGCTGGATGACCAGCTGATCGGGGGAGACTAATACCACCCCCACTCCAGCGATGATTTGGCCTTTGGGGCCTATTCTTGAAGCGCCATCGAAAAACATCCGCCAGACGGAGCCTTCTTCGGTGATGTTTGATTCTTGGACCTCATCCGAGATGTCTTCATAGAGTCTTAAGGACTCTGGGATGGGGTGTGCAGCTAAGAAGTCGGCTAGAGCTTGACCCTTAACAGCTTTTTGTGGAACAAACACCATATTGTATGGCGTTAGCAAGATCGCCTATGTGGCAAGCCGGGAGTTTAATGATCCTGGCTTCGTCATGAGGACTCTGAGCGGATTGACTCGAGAAATGACATGAATTGTCTGGCCCGAGACATAATGACGAGTCTTTTGGATGGCAAATACCAGAGCTAAGCACTCCTTTTCAACGGGGTTGTACCGGCATTCGGCCCCGATCAGAGTTCGACTAAGGTAGTATATTGCTTGCTCATAGCCTGTTTCACTGTTCTGAGCTAGCATAGCACCGAGGGAATGATCCATGGCACGGACATAGAGGAGAAATGGTTTGCCGGCGACTGGTGCTACCAGGACTGGCGGGCTTGTCAGATAAGCCTTGATGTCGTCGAAAACCTTTTGGCACTCCTCTGTCCAGACGTAAGAGACTCCCTTCTTCATGAGCTGAGTGAAGGGTTGACATTTGCCAGAAAGGTTTACTATGAACCTCCGGATATATGCCAGACGCCCCTGTAGGCCTCGAAGTTCTCGAAGGTTTTTCGGAGGGTCCATGTCGAGGATGGCTTTGGTTTTCTCGGGATCGACATGAATGCCTTTCGCCGTGATAATGAAACCTAGAAACTTTCTGCTAGAAACCCCTACAAAGGATTTAGCGGGGTTCATCTTGAGTTGATGCGCCCGCATAAGATCGAAGATTGTCTTGAGGTCTTGCAGGTGATCTCCTTTGAGATGGCTCTTGACTGCGATGTCGTCAACATAGCATTCGACTGTCTTGCGAAGATGCTGACGAAAAATGGTGCTCATAGATCGTTGGTATGTCGCACCAGCGTTCTTCAAGCCGAAGGGCATCACTGTGTAGCAGAAAACACCTTTCGGAGTCCTGAATGACGTGTGTTTTGCGTCATCGGGGAACATCTTGATCTGGTTGTAGCCTAAATACCCGTCCATGAAAGACATGCGTTCGAAGCCACATGTGTTGTCGATCATCACGTCAGTGATTGGAAGTGGGAATTCGTCCTTCGGGCAAGCAGAGTTGAGATCCCTGAAGTCAATACAAACTCGTATTTTCCTATTCTTCTTGGTGACGGGGACGACGTTGGCTACCCAATCTGGGTATTGTTCTTCACGGATGAAGCCGCTGGTAAAGAGCTTGTCCACCTCCTGATCAATGGCGTTCATGATGTCCGGACGGAAGCGTCGCTGTTGTTGTTTGATAGGCTTGGCATCTGGTAAGATGTTCAGCCTATGCATCGCGATCTGGGGATCAAGTCCCAGCATATCTTCGTAGCTCCAGGCGAAGACGTCGATATACTCTTTAGCCAGCTGGATTAAAGATTCTCGGTCTTCTCCTTTTAGACTTTTGCTGACGAAGATGGGTTTGGAAGAAGATCCATCCCCAAGGTCGATCTGTTCGACCTCGTCCTCGGTGGGAGGTTCACGTAGTTCAAAACGAGACTCCCACTGTTCTCCCAGGCGTTGAGCCCAGGGTTCTTCTTTAAAGAATTCTGGCGTTTGGCCTTCATCTTCTTGAGGTTGTGCTGATGTCATGTTGGCTGACGGCACTTTCTTGAAGACCGATCCGATGTTGGTATCGGAATCCCAGGTTGATGCTTCAGACGAGTGAGAATGTTCTACCTCTTCTGCGTCCGAACTCTCAGGAGTTGATGGTGGCATGACATAGCCTACCCCCCGTCGAGTTCTATTGTAGTAGTCCTGCGACTTTCCTTTAGGTGTTGGAAGCCGGAGAGGAAGACGTCGATCCTTGCCGTAGTTCAGGCCTTTGTTGCTTTTTAGGTCGTAACCCATCTTTTGGATGAGGTACTTTGCCTTGTCCATGTATCGATAGACTTGCATTCTGTCGGTATCTGGTTCTGGCTCGAGTGGCGGGAGGTCTTGATGACGCTCAACTTTGCCGAAGATGATGGATTCTTCGTCTCGATTCCGTGGCGGGACTATGTAACAGACCCCTTGGGACGGGACTACTCGATTTACATGATGGACGGTCGTTATTTGTGTTTGCAACGACCGTAGAGCATTATCTAATATATACATGGCATTCCAATGTGGAAGACTAGAATAATTAAAAGACACTCTATTATTGATAAAATGTGAGATTTTATCCCACGGGATTACATTGTCCAGAGAGGGTGCATCTACATCAGCAGAGATATATTCCCCTAGCTCTTCGTCCGTGAGTACTGGAGTAGGATTGGGAGAGTCCACCACAGCATTGGTCTTGGAGTCCGAGAGGTCTATGCGGGCCTTTTCTGGCAGCTTGGATGGCGGCGGTTTGCCTTTAAGACGCACCTTCAGAGGTGCCTCCACTGTACCTCCGGTGATTGGCGCCTTCCCCTGTAGTTTTGCCACAAGGGGAGCCGGTGTTTGAGGCGGCTTTCCCTTGAGTCGTATCTTCAGGGGAGCTTCAGGAGCAGCTGGTGCTTTCCCGGGCAGTTTGATGCTCATGGAAGGCAACTTTTGAGGCGGTTTGCCTCTGAGTCGGATCTTCAAAGAAGCGTCGGGAGTGACCTCAGGCTCCATGTCCGGCTCTACTGCCGTTTCTGCCTCATCGTCAGCATCATTGCCTTCCTCCACGTCAGGTGACTTGTAGAGGTCGGAATCGGTGAAGTAGGCTTCAATCCCTTTGAAGGGGTCGATGTCCGCAAACTCCGTCCAGATGACGTTGTTGGTGGAAACGTACTTCATACATTGGTGGAGCATGGATGGTACCACCATGTACTCATGCAGCCATGGACGACCCAACAGGAGGTTGTAGTTGACGTCGGCGTCCACGACATAACAAGTCACCTCAGTTCTGAGGTTGCCGATATGGCACTTTAGTCGTATCTTGCCCAGTGGCTCGCTTTTACTAGCATTGAAGCCACTGATAGTTGTATTGGAAGGCGCCAACCGGTACATTGGGATCCCCAATGTTGAGAGCAGCGTCTTCAGGATGATGCTGAGGGAAGACCCCGGATCGATCTGAATCCGCTTCACCTTGACTGAACCGATATACCCTGTATAATACAGCGGCCTGTTGTGTCGGTTGTGCTTGAGCAGCATGTCCTGTTGGGTGAAGGTTATATTGGGGATAACCTCATCCGCACAGTGGCAGTACGTGCATACAGTTGGGAGATCTTCATGCTGCTTGACCTGACTGATGAAGGACGCAGCATCCTTCAGGGCTTCACAGAGAGCTTCGCGAGTGTCTTTAGAAAGACGAAGGAGCTCGAACAGAGAAAGGCGGGCAGGAGTACTGGCCAGTTGTGCCAGTATGTCGAAGTTGTGGGGCTTGGCTAGACCCGAAGCATTCTCCTTTCGCAGAGGCCTATCGAAGCGGGCTTCTATCTGCTTCTACTTATTGGCTGCTGGGGGCTTAGACGGGCCCTCCTCCTGGACAACAGGGACGGTGCAAGGAGGCACCACCTCGACGGCAGCTTCGTCGGGTTGGGCGTTCAGTTGTCAACGCGTCTGTACAGGAAGTACCTTTCTCGCTAAGGAAGAGACCATGCGGCAAGACTTGATCTTCCTGCCTTTGGATTTGGAGGTAGGGCGTACCTCCGGTTGAGTCACCTCGGAGACAAGATCAGGATAAACCCAAAGGATCTCTCCCCGAGATGTTGTGAGTGGGATGAGTCCACTCACGTTGTCACGAGTAGGTGTTAGGTTAACCACCTCCATTGTCGCCTTAGGGATGGGGACGACGCCATCTTGTGTTGTAGTCGGCGGCAGGGTGTCGAATTGGAGTAAAACCACATTGGCTGACACCGTCTTCTCCTTGTAGTCGACGGAGATTACATCTGCGTTGATCATGCGCTAGATGTAATTATTGAGGACATAGCAGTCCTTGGTTGGGTGTCCGACAAATCGATGGTAGTGACAGTACCTCGGGTTGTCCACTTTTCCAACCTCGTCGGAATGCTTCGGGTCCGACAGCTTGATCTTGTCACCCTGCTTCAGTATCTCAAAGAGTTGCAGGGTGTCTTCGTCGTTGAACGAATAAACCTTCTTTGGCCTTGGTGCGAGTGGAGGCTTCTAGGTAGGTGCTGACGCACCTTTTGAGGCATTGATAGTCAACGCATGTTTTCCCTTCGTCTCTCGTCCGGGGTTGTTGGTTGCAGGCCGTTTCTCCCTTGTCCTCAAAGGCAGGGAAACTGACTCCCAGAAGACGAGCATTGGCCGCCTTCTTTTCCGCGGCTTCTGCTTCAATGATCAAGGAGCTCCAATCGGGAGGAGGAGTAGAGTTGAGCCAGAGTTTGACTGCAGGCAGCATGTTCATGCTGCAGGAGGAGAGAAGTGCATGTTCTGGCATGCCCGGAGGTAGTCTGAAGCAGGCCTGGCGGAAGCGTTCGATGAACACTCGAACCGTTTCCTTCTCCTTCTGGCGTATCTCTATAAGGGACGCCATTGTCATGTCCTTTCCGCCGTCGTAGAAACGGTCGAGAAAAAGGCGTGTCAGGTCGTCGAAGGAGGATATAGAATTGTCGGGGAGGCTGCAGTACCAGTCGTACGCCACTCCCTTCAGTGCCCCAACAAATATGCTAGTGAGTAGCGCGTCCTCCTTAGGAAGATGCCCCGTCTGAGACTGGAAGTACGTCAGATATCGACGAGGAGAGTCCTTCCCGTCGTATGGTGTCAGTGTTTGTGGTTTATACTTAGGAGGATAAACCACTTTGTTCCACTCGAGGGGATAAGGTTGGGGAATCCCTATCTTCTGGCGCTCCTCTTGTCTCGTCTCGGACTCAAAGCGTTCGTGCAAGTCCCTGATCATCTCGACCACGTCTTCCGTGGAGCTGGGAGTCGGGGAAGGTGGTACCACCTGCAGTTGAGCATTTGAGGGCTCCGATGTCCGAGGTGCTTCTCGGCGATCCGTATCCAAGGATACCCGTTGAAGGGGTACACTTGATTCTCTATTGGCCCCTGGGTCGGGACCGATAGAAGGTGTCTTCGCCAAAGTAGACCGTATCTCAAATACTGCTTGAGTCAGTGTTTGCATGGAGGTGGAGAGAGTTTTGAGTCCTCCCTCTAATGTGTCCATGCGCTGGACGAGGTCTGGTGGTGGTGCATCAGACTCGGAATCACCCCCAGCCATGTATACTGTCATGACACGGCTGGAAGTGGATGGATCGGATGAGGCTTCACTCTCGGCTTCACTCTGTAGAGGAGTTGCCTCTCCTGGAGATTCGTCCTGGCCACCCCCGGCTATGTTCTGGAGAACATTCTCGACAGGAGCATCTGCAAGGGCCTGATTACCCTTGGTTCCGTCTTGAAGGTCTTCTTCGTCCCCGAGACTCCGATCTGTGGGAGCTAGACTACCCCCGGCTGTGTTTTGGGGGACACCCTTGTCTTGAAGGACAGGGGCTAGACGACCCCCAGCCATGTCCGGGAGGTTGACTTCGAGAATATCGGCCCCAGCTGTACTTTGGAAGACAGTTTCGTCTTCGGAAGGAGGCTCCACCAGGGTCTGACTACCTCCAGTTTCTTCCAAGAGCTTCTTTCTCCCCCGAGTGCCTTCGAACACTCCGGAGGACGAGACACTTGCCTTGGTTTTCCTCGGCTGGCTCTTGGACGAGGACAAGGAATTGCCAGTCGTCTTTCGGACTGACGAGGAGTTAGAAATCACGTTGTATGAAGCAACCCTTGGCTCTTCTTTTGTTGACACCTTCTTCCCGAGGCGTCATTGGAGGGGTGTCGATGATTGTAGCTAATGGAACACTGGCTGCCTTGGTGGGACTGCGCCTTGCAACAGCAGTTGATGGTGACCACAGCACAAGTGTGCCCTGTGAGGGGCGCATCGTGCTTGTCAGCCGACTCTCCTGATCGGCGCTTGTGAGTGATCACGTTGCGCAGATCGTTGGAGGAGAGTGCCACCTTCACACCTCCTTCAGGCGCATGGCAAGGCCAAGCGCCAGGGTGGTCAGGTGAATGCTGCGCCCCCTGATCTAACACCAAACAGACATCCCGATCAGTAGTGGGGGAACAACATTTGAAGTGACTTGAACGGACCTCATACGCACAACCAGAGGAGGCACGGGAGTTCAAGACCACTGGATTTGCCTTACTTGACTTAGTTGTGCACGCAATAGATGCGCCCAAGTGAGACAAGGACTTTGAAGGTCGGCTCGTTTCTGGCGCAGAAGCACCTGAGTCGACCTTGTACAGCTTACCATCAGCAGCGCGTATGATTGTGAGCGCATGCTTCTGGCTCGCTGCTGGCATAGCACGTTTGGGGCGCATGGCCCGTGCTGCCTTAGATTTCTTCGTACCAGTCCGCTGGAGCGCGTAGTACTCAGAATCCAAATTCTCCTCGCCATTACAGCGAGTGAGTCTGTTAAAGACAGAGACCTTCTGTGGCGCATCAGAGGTGATGCGTGGGGCATTGGCTGCGCCCCTACTCCGTCGATGCATCTTTCTCGCCTGAGAGGGAGATGGCTGGGGAATGTGGTCAGCCGCACGTTTTCCCGAGAGATGCGCTGCACCAGTAGGCGCATCTTGGTTGCTGAGAATGTCAGCAGGAAGGGAAGGCTGGATCGGCGCATCCCCTTCGGTGGTGGTGCCAGCGGCGTCGACCTTGCGCACCCAGACTCGGCGGGTCTTCTTCGGCTTCGGCAGCCACTTCGAAGGACTCGCACTGCCTTCAGAGATGAACTCCTCATACGCCTGTTGATTGAGGCGTACGACCAGTGTCTTGTGGGAGGAGCCCACCTTCATATCGTCGGATTGTGACACAGCTTTCTCAGTGGAGGAGAAAGAGGTCCCCAGCAGAGTCGCCAGCTTGTTTGCCATTAAAATTCTTTTATTACAAATTTCAATACAAACAGAACAGTGTTACAATATAGGATTTAGATGTAGTCCTAGGAGTACACTTTTGTTTATCTGGATCCCTTGTGCCGATGGAGTGAGTGGTAATGCGTTGACTCCGTTGACGATCCGACGACGGTTATCGGTTCTCTGAAGGTATGGATTGCTCTGGGTGCTGGAGCTTGCTGAGAGAAGGAAGACGTTGAGTATCTGTATCTGTCTCTCTGGTGGTGCGATGTCTCTGTCTGTCTACGAATGTTCGTCTATTCGTATGTGTGTGTAGGTAGCTCTGGAAGAAGGAAATGATCCCTTTATTTATAGCTTTGCAGGCTGGCTGCTCATGTGCGCATATGTAGGATACGCCTGGACACGGTGACGCCACATGGTGATTGCTGATGGAGGCGTATGGACGCTGCGCCCTGATTGAGGGGTTGAATTCTTTATACTGCTGTTGTGGGCTGGCACGTAGCAGAGGAGAAGATCTTTCTGTTGCTGAGATCTTGGGTGAATTGAGTCAAAGGACACGTGTCATCGGCCCATGGCTCAGAGATCTCGGATTTGATGGGAAGTGATCTGGTAGGATGCGCCTGGGATTGGGCGCATGAGAAGACTTTGGCTCGTGACCTTTGGGAGTCACAAACCATTCGGGGCGCATGGCTTTTGAGGCGCATGCAAGGCTTCAGTAGTGACTTAACTCCTGTCTTTCGGGATCAGAGAGAAGTCTGGGGTGCATGGCTTTTGAGGCGCATGCAGAGCTTTAATGGTGGCTTTCCTTCTGTCTTTTAGGGATCAGTGAAAAGTCTGAGTCGTATGGCTTTTGAGGCGCATGCAGAGCTTTGGGCGCATGGCTGCAGAGGCGCATGCAAGTGGTTGGGCGGCCACGTGGCTTGTAACCGCCGGAGGAAAGTAATGATGATGCTGATGTCGGCGATGCTTCGTCTTCTGAAAAAGCTGTCAAGTGTTCAGTCTTTGGGAAGCATGCTGCCAACTCTGTCAGTTCAGCATTTAATATTTTTGACATTAGATGGACAGCTGAGTGGGCACATCGGTTGGCGTTCTACTAGGCGTATGGGGACGCATGGGGGCGCATCCCCCGTGATGTGCTTGGTGCTGAAGGGCACGTCTGTGTGATGCGCTTGATGTTGAAGGACGCGTCTATGTGATGTGCGATCTGGCCGGCGCATCTGCTTCGTGACACGTCTTTAATGGTGCGACTGTTACGATCTTCGAGTGCTTTAAATAGCTGTTTTGCCTTAGCTGAATTCGAAGCGTCAGGTTCATCCATTTAATGCAAATTCATGCACGAAATTCGGAGAGCCATCCACTTGGCGCATGGGTTTGATTTGCCCGGCCTATAAATAGTGGCATGTAGAGAGTTTGCTTCTCGTTCTCTCACGTTTCTTCCGACATGAATTTGTTTATTCGGATGTATTCTGTTGATGAGATGCTCCCGAGGGTGAAGATGCGACGCAATGTCTTCATTGATGCACTTGAAGGTGACTATTACATCCAAAAGTCGGAGTCGAGGGCTTCTGAGGTAGGCGGAAGGTGCCTGTTGCATCCAAAGATCGGGATGCTCGAGCCTCGTCTTCGTTGTGAAGGAAGAGCTGCAGATCGGAATGGCAGTGTTGCGGCTTTGGGGGGCTCTTTCTTCCTTCAAAGTGGGTGTTGCCCACTCTGGTTGTGTTGAAAGCTGCTCCTTTAGCCGCAGTTTCGATTACGGTCTTCCTTCGCCTTTGGAGGCTCTTTCGAAACCTCCCCTGGCCACAGGTTGGCTTGTGGTGCTTTTCTCTTCCTCGGTTTGGGGAGCTCTTCCTCCAGCTAGAGGGTTGATTGCCACCCTCGTTCTGCTCAATAAATGCTTCATTAGTCGAAGCATTTAGACGGCGGTGAGCCTGGCTGGAAGAGCGGCACATAACTGGGCTGCTGAAGGAATGCACATAACTGAGCTGCCGACGGGATGCACATAACTGAGGATGCACATAACTGAGCTGCTGAAAGGATGTGCCTTGCTGAGGGCACATGGTGGGATGCGCCTGACTGGGGGCGCATGGTGATTGCTGCGCCTATTTGAGGGCGCATGGTGGCTGCTGGCTGTAGACTTAGGGTCTTTTCTTTTGTAGAAATTCTCCTTTGTACAATATTTTCTAGACATGTAATAGACTTTTATATGTAATAAAAAGTCCTCTTTCGGTGTCCATATTTGTTGTTTTTACTATGTGAAGTACTTTGTCCGAGCTCTGGCGCATGTAGTGTCTGGCGCATAGGACTTCTGGTTCTGAAATTCTATGCTTCTACAGAAACGTACCAGCAAATTTGGACAATTTGTTAAATTCTGCGGCATACTGTTCTACTGTCTGGTTCTATTGCCTCAACTACATGAATTCATTCTCCTTCTCTTGGCGAACGACGGAGGGAAGGTACTCGACTTCAAAGGCTTTACGGAACGTGGCCCAAGAGATCGGTGCTGAGTTGTTATCGCATCGGATCGCTCGTTTGTGCATGCCCCACCAGTCGTGGGCGTTCAAACGTAGTTGAAGTTGTGCGCAGGCGACTTGCTTTGATTCTTCAATGCCGAGGAGCTTGAAATGATCTTCCAGCTCTTCCAACCAATCGATTGCCATAGAAGGGCCTTCGGTGCCGCTGAAGGAAGTACGACACGCTTTCTTAAATTCTGATACTTCAAAGTTGTATTTTTTCGGTGCCGCCAGTTGACACTCGGGCTCCTCCGTGTCGACTTCAATGGGTTGGACCGTCGGCACAGTGACAGTAGGCGCAGTCGTAAAATTTTCGTTGGCCATAATTGTCTAGACGATTTGTTGCAGAGTATCTAGTTGCTTTTGTTGCAGCTTAGGTTGTGCGTCGAAGCGAGATTCGAACTGGGCCTGTCGTGCCTCTGTTTGTTGATGTCAGTTCTCAGACTATTTCTGCTGCGCCTCCATCATACGCAGCATCCTTTCGATGGTATTGTTAGAAGATTCGGCCCGCGAGCTGCTCGAGCCGCTAGAAGCACTCCGTTCTTGCTCGGCCGCGGATTTCGGCACTTCTGCAATACGAAGGCAAACACATCAGTCTCAAATTATTACGGACTAATTGTATGGAACAACTTATCTCATCGATGCGAGGTCAAAGGTTTGAAACTCTAGACATGAGGCCAAAGAATGTAAAGCCGTGCTCTGATATCATTATGTCACGTCCCAATTCTGTAGAATCGATAGTCGTCCCCCGGACGTGATGCCGTGCGAACCTAAGTTGCGATTGCACAAGGCATAGTCATAAGGTTATCCGAACCACAACATCAAGTTAGAGTACGCAGAGAAACTTGATTGACACATTTGAAATAGAAGTAAACTTTTTATTGATAATAAAACTTCATTTACATTGACTCCATTACAATCATTGTCGCGCGGGCTACAACATGACTCGATTACAAAACGAACGCTGATGAGATAGTCGTTCCATACATTACATCCCTTTTTACAAGCAAAACAATTACACTTTCCACCTGCTATGGAGGGAAGTCGAGTCGTCATCTTTTTTTCTTTTGTACTGAGTGCGGAGTCTTCAAAAGGATTCAGAAACAAGCCTTCAACACACGGATGAGGCTTCAAAAGTATTCACGTTGCCTTGAGCTTTAAGTGGAACGTCCTTCGTGGTTCGGGGTACCTGCGTGGAGAGCGAGGATCAGTACATTATACTTTGTACTGGTGCGTGGCTATTTAAGTTCCAAGCTCTCATTTGGTTTAAGAGTTTATATGACTTAGTTTATGAATGTTTCTAACCATCCTAATGAATTTCAAACAAGCATATGACAAGCATAATGTGAAATACGTTGGAACTTACCCACAGCGGACCGCACCGCGCCTTTTGAGACTTACCATGTTCTTCCCTGTCAATTGTTATCATTTTCATACCAAGTGCAATATTACGTGTGATTGGTCACTGACATCACTGTCACGACCCGCACCCACCGTGAGGGTACGAGTACGTAACAGCGCCCAGCCTACGCCACAGTGTCGATGGTAGAACGCTGTTCTAGGTCATGAACTATAACTACATAATATGAATACTCTCCATAAGGAGGCCAACACAGAGGTACAACTCAATCACAATCTAAGGTAGAACATAGCATGATGGGAATATATAAGAAATCCTCAACAGAGGTACAACAGAAAGAAATAACAAAGTCTCAACATCTCTAAAATATACAACTCTGAAAATAAGACAACAGCTAAACATGAAAAGAAAGGACAGTCTAAGCTATCTACACTATACAAGGTATCATCCTGAGCAGCTGCCTGAACCTCTCCAGGGGTCCAGGTCACGAGTGTCAACTAGGCAAACTCCAAGTAAGGGTGCAGGGTTCCTCATCATCCTTTGTAAAATTTTCAACAGGTCCAGTCAGGACGGGAGCGAGCACAAAACATCTCACGCAGTTCATATCATGTTAGGAAATATAGGCTTAATTGCTAATTGCTACCCTCAACTATCACACTTTTTCAAGTTGATACCCTAAACTTTTTTTCGTAACAGATTGATACCTCAACAATTTTTTTTCAACTTAATACCTAACATTTTAAAAAACCCCAAAATGCCCTCATCCCTTCCCTCCCTCCACCCCCTCCCCCACTCCGGCCACCCCCCTGCTAGCTCCGGCCGAACCCCCCCCCCTCCTCGCTTCCGGCCGACCTCCCCCCTCCTCGCTTCCGGCCGACCTCCCCCCCCCCCCCCGCCTCCCGCTCCGCACCCCCCTTCCCAGCCCCCCTCCTTCCGCTGTCGAGCCCTAGGGAGAAGCGGGAGCGGACGGACGGCCGGAGCGAGAGGAGGGGGGGGATGGCCTGAAGCGAGCAGGGGGGTGGGGGGGAGCTGCGGCCGGAGCTAACAGGGGGGGGCGAAGCTAGCACGGAGGAGGGGGGTTAGGGGTAGGGGCATTTTTGTCCAAAATAATATCCGGGTATCAATCTGTTACGAAAAAAAGTTTAGGGTATCAACTTGAAAAAGTGTGATAGTTGAGGGTAGCAATTAGCAATTAAGCCGGAAATATAAAGCATGCAATAGAGTAAGGTACATGAAACGCTGAAAGAAGAATGTATATGAAAAACAGTAGAGATTTGATAACATGAAATATCTAAATATGATAAGTAAGAACTGTAAGCCTATTGTGATTTAGAGTACAATATGATTATGTAAACGGTCTAGGAAAATGCAATGGTAACTCCGTTGTACGTGGGTGTACAATAGACATATACAATAGTTATACAATCTTGTACAATAGGATTTGATTACATAACCAATTCTACTCCCCCTCCCCAATCAATACACAAGGATCCACTCTAGTTACGTTATCTTACACAATAGTGTACAATGTTATACAATGGATGTACAATATTATACAATAGATGTACAATGTTATACAATGGATGTACAATATTATACAATAGATGTACAATGTTATACAATAGTTGTACAATGTTATACAATAGTGTACAATGGTCTATCCCTGGGACTCATGTGATACTGAGAGTACAATATGCACAAGGAGTATACAAGGATATAGGTATTCAATAAATACAATATGGAAGTGAAACGCACATCACAATATGTATCTAGTGAATACAAGGGGATAACATCCCAAAAGAAGATCCGTATAGTACCAATCCGTGATAACAACGTGTCAGCATCAAGTACAGTAATCTAGAGCAAGAATGTAAATCCAGACAAGTATGAAACGGTCAGAGAATGTACTCGCCTGGTATCTGAATGTCTGAAGTAAATGTACTGTCCGAGATGAGGTACCTGACTCCTAGTTAGAGCAACACAAGTCAAGATGTATACATGGGATGATAAATGTAATCTATGATGCGTCTGTATGCTGTCTAGGTCAAAATAGACAAAAGTCAACACTTGGTCAACTCCAGTCAACTACACTAGTCAACTAGGTCAACTAGGCCACTCCTAACCCCAGCAAGTCTAATAAGTCTCACTAGGCCTAACCAAGCCTAGTCTAGCAATCACACACCAATCACAAGGCTATACAAGCCAACACAAGTCACACATCAAGATACATCACTATCATGCATATTCGATATTATATATATATATATATATATATATATATATATATATATATATAAGAGAAAGGAACTAACATGTAAAGCTATGTGTGTGTGTGAACATGGAGGTGTACATGAAAAGAGAAATCAACACTAGTTATGAGTTTACACTACACATGGCACAAAGCTAACCCATCTACATTACACATGTATTATACTTAACATGCATGGCTACAAGTATACATCTATGTACATTAGAGTAGAGACTATTTAAGTTATAACTAACATGCATCTATACTTTACATAAATCTATATATATTATAGCAATCATTTAGAGAAGGGTTACATGGCATGGTGGTTGATATAGAATGGGGTATCCTTGTGCAGAGGGTGAAGTTCATTCTCAGTTTAGTTCCACATTTACATATAAACTAAAGTGAGATATCCCATAAACTGGTGTAACTAACCACATAAAATGAACCATGTTATTTAAAATCTGCCATTAAGCCAACATCCCATATGCATACAGCTCATGCATTGTCTAATACTGAAATTAACTAACATTTCAAATTAAGGGGTTGAAGGTTAACATTACATTCATAGACATTCCACTATATTGAAAACTGAAATTGGCTTGGCAATAGAAAAAGGAAGGTATATATGCTTACATGGACAGTTCAGTGTTCGAACAACCTAAAATGAACTAACATTCAATCTAAATATCAGCTATGCTTTGGTTCAATGTCTATATATGAAATCTGATATTGCATTTACAATATTTATACATTATGCATTCATATCTATCATTACATATATACCTTGCATTTATATCTAGCATTCATTATATACTTTCATGCATGCATTGTATATCATTCTTTCATTCATGCATTGCTTACATATATTACATTAATTGCATTCCTACATACTTGCATTCAACCATATATATACATTAATGTAAAGAGGATATATATCATATATATATATATATATATATATATATATATATATATATATATATATATATATATATATATCATTTCATTCATCTAACATATCATGCATTACATACTCTATATTCATTTAATATCCATACTACATAGGCTCATAGGTTACACAAAATGCATATATCGTATAGTCACTCTTTTACTTAAAATCAATACTGTACCAATTGGTCATTCACTAAATTATAGGATTAAAGTATATTTTAGTACTTCATGTTAGCTTTCCGAAACTTCAAACGGATCGCATTTTCGTGTCCGGAAGCTCCCGGAATTGCAAAAATATCGAAACGCGTTCGTCTTTCGTACAGCTGACACTCAAATAATTCTACAGAAAGAATTTGGCTTATTAAAATATATATTTGGAAAGCTAACTTCAATACGGTTTTTTTAAAAAAAAGGAGAGATAAATCGGAGTTTTAAGCTAAAAGTTATGACATTTCTAAGTTGCTATTGCTACTAAAAACGTGGATAAAAATTATGACGAATTTGGGTAGTTTGAGACAAAAGAACACAAGTATATAACATAATATATCAAGAACTCACTCTCTACACTAATATATATATATGAGACACTATAGAACACATCTCCAATACAAAAATATGAGATTAAACATGTAATAATTCATTCATACATAACAACAACACATAGTGTGTCTAAATTTGGGGTTTTCCCACATGGACACAACCACAACACAAAGGACACTCCTATGACCTCCAAATGGACACGAAATGGACACAAATGGAGATACAACCATGGGGGTCATTCCTATGGGTTCAAAATAGACCTATATGTATGAGAAAATGAAAAGGAGAAGAGATTTATACCTCCCGGTAGATCGAATCGAAGAAAAGCCTTCCCGGAGCGACACCGACACGTAGAGATTCCAAAAGGACACGAACGAGCTCCGAATCCTCCCAAACTTTGGTAGCTTCCTCCTTGGCTAGAATGGAGAAGTAAAGAAGAAGATTTGGTGGCGAAAAGGAAGGATTTGGTGGAGAAATTGCTAGGGATTGCTCTCTAGAAATTTGGAGAAGAACAAGAGAGATAGTGTGGATGAGAATAATGAAATAAACTTGAGTCTATCCTCTCCCAAAGTGGCTGGCCATATGGGGCTATTTGTCCTATTATGGTAAGGTCCAAAATGCCCCCACTAACATATTCTATTAGTATTAGGAAAGGGCTCATTGGTTGGGGCTAAATTAGTCATTCTAAAGTCTCTAATCACACTAACCTTATCCATAATAATTAGTCTAACCTCTAACTAAAATATTTCTATCATGTGGGTCATGGCTAACTAATGTGTGGATCCACTAAAGTCAACACTACCTCCGGGTCCCCGTTTCAAGTCGGATTGAGCTGAAATTCGAACCCGACTCAAATAACCCCAAAACAATATCATAAATAATAAAATAAATTTCAAAAATATTTCAAAAATACAAAATGACAAAAATACTCGTGTTCCTGAAAACTGGGGGTGACAAATTCCTCGAAATTAAAACCAAACAATAGTAAAATGTCAAAATCACAAGTCATAATTTTAAATAGTTTAAAAATGATTAAAAATCACCAAAAATCATAATATGAAATCATTATCAATAAATAATAATTATAATTACAAAATTTCAAAATTATCCTCGTCTGGAAAATTGGGTGTTACAATCACAAGCCATCCTGGACTTATAGCTTTGTTAGTCGGGGCCCTTTCAACGCAAGTAGCGAGCCCCGTTGCAAGTCCTCGTCTAACCCGTGCTATCATCCAGCACAGCTATACCCTGTTTCCTCCTAGGCCGAAACGGTCCCGTGGTCCCGGATTACCGCTCGAGAAAACTATCGCCTTGTCCACAAGTTGTCCATGACCGTGCAAAGACATATTTTTAGTTATTAAGATATAGCCTACATTTTCTTTAAAAACTAGATCATTTTATCGTGTTCGTGCCCTTGTATTTATCCTTTCATCCACAACAAACATTATTGATTGACCTAAGAAGGGGTCGAGAAGAGAAAGGTCAGCCACTCACCTTAAATTTGCTTGAGGCGAGAGGACTTGTTGGTTGCGCTAGATGTCGCCTACGCGATTACCTGAAATCGCACAAGCAACCGATTAGAACACTGTATTATTCAAGAAGTTCGATAGGAAATACGAGTTCGAAATGCAAGCCATGAAAACCATCGAAAAAAATTCACGAAAATGCATTCAGAAAACCAAGTCAAAACCAACGCAAGCGGCGTGAAAAACAGAACAATGGGAGGTCTCTTCCGACTCAGCCGCAGAGTCAATCCTTGAGACGCAACCCGCTGAATATGGGACTTGGTTCCGAAGAAGCCATTTCAGAACGGGGAATGGATCTTAATTCAACCGTTCCCGTTCGACCGATTCGATCGATCCCGACCTATCGGTCCCGACCGAATCGATGGCGATAGTGTTCCTTTCTCGCGCACCCCGTGGACGGAGAACGGGGCACAATATAGGGATGGGACACTACATGGAAGGGGGTTAGTGGCGGCCTAATAAGGGAGGGGGTTGGAGGGAGAGGGGTTGGTGGCGGCCGGAGAAGGAGGGGGGTCGGTTGTTGTCACATCCCGTATTCAAATCGATGGTGACATCATGATCACATCCCCAGGCTACGCGTCAAAATCGCGATTGTCATCCGTAAAATAGAATAGAAAATACAAGGAATTACATTTCATTTATACAAAGTGTATTTATTATACAACAACCATTTCTAGGAGTACATTATCTTACAAGTTTATTACAACACCATAATTTACGTAAAATTGACTACAAAATATTACTCGCCATATACACAGGTTATCCCTCGACGTTGTATTCGTTGTACAGAGGTAACGTCTCGGCAGGAACGTCATCTTCCCATAGTGAACAAATACTAGGTCGTTTAGAAACGACAAGCAAGTCCTCGGTCAAAGACGGTTATAGAAAAATATAAGTATAATAAGGGATGAAACATAATGTTTTTTCGTTAAAGAAATAGGAAATATAGATTTACATTATTTTACGAATTTCTTTTTTCCATTCAACTAAGTAGTGTAATGTCCTGTTGACTCCCTTTAATAGGGATAAGTTCTCCTATAATGAAGTACAATGTTTGGAGGACTAATCCTAAAATGCAATACAGTTTTTGGAGAACAATCCCCTGAATATTCATCTAAATAGCTTTCCGTCAACAATCCCATATACCTGGGATTAGGCTGTGATTTTGGTGGCACGGTGCTTAGATTCCGGCCCTGCGCCTCCCTTGGGCTTACAAAAATTCATCTATTCGATGTTACTGTCGAAGTTGATGTAAGAATTTCCGAGCTTCCCTTGAGCTTACCATAAAGTTTGCCTCCCTTGGGCATAAGTGAGCTAAGCCTCACATACTTGATTCGTATGGCCTTACGAATGAGCTAAAAATAATACTGCTCAGCTTTTTGGTTATAATTATGTTGCGGGACTTTTTAGGGATATTCAGGTTGCTCTCCCCCACCCAATGCTTTCTAGTTGTGGGTTAATTTCTCAAAGGATTTATCTAGGGAATTTTCAGGTTTATGAGAATAAACCGATTTCTCTAAAATTCAAAAAATTTGGCTCTCTTGGAATTTCTGAAAATTTCGGCAGCGTCTCCTTTGTATTTAGAGACTCCAAAAAATTTCACAAGACAATAAAGATATAATCTAATCATGGGTTCGTCGACCCCTTCGGTGGAGCAACTCTCAACACCGGAACCACGCAATAATATCTCGGGTTCGTCGACCCCTTCGGTGGAGCAACTCTCAACAGCGGATACTCACACAATATAATACAAGAACTTGTAAATACTCGATTTAAGCAGGTAAGCAAGTTCCTGTTTATTGCAGGTTGCTAGATATTATACAAATTCAAAATAGAGTTATTAGTAGCACATATGATATCAAATTTTGCTTCCAAGTGTCATGACTTGCAAAATAATGTTATACTCCTAGTAACATTGGCTTGGTATGCAAAAAGAGTTTAGAAAATGGAATATGATATGTGTAAAGTTACTTTTATATATAAGAACTTGTAAATACTCAATTTAACTGATCCATCATGTCAATATAGGTCATGTTGACATATTTCACAAAGTGGACAGAATTGGTATTATACCAAATAATCTAATTTTCAACTAAATCCTTGATTGCTAAAATTTCTTATATTTTAGCTCTTTGGGTATGCATAAGAGTTTAAAAATTGAAATTTTTGCAAGTGTATGGTTACCTCATCCTATAGAAACTTAAAATTTTATTTTTGACTATATAATGAAGTCCAATTATATTAAATAGAGATATATCACATTGTGGACAGATTTGACATAATTGAAAGATAACTATCTCAGTATTATACAAAGAAGTATAAAGTTCATATATGCACATTTTAAGTGTAAAGGTTTGAGTCCCTAAGTTATGTCAAACTTGTAAGTGTCCATTTGAATATAGGTACATGAGTTGTGTCGATAAAATGTGTCAAGGTATATATTTATATACAGTTCTAGGGTTGAATCCACACACAATATCACTTTAAAATATGAGTCAAAGTGTCCATCCATTCCGTGTCTATGTATTGTGTCCAACTTACATGTTCATACAATTTATGTATATATAATTCCTAGGATTGTATTTCACACACACAATTTGTATATATATACATACGTATCACATATAGATTTGACTTCCTGAAGATGCGAGAGAAGGTTAAATATTAAAAACTTATAGAGATAGAGTTATGCAAACTTATAGATGCCTACAAACATCTAATTTAGCTGGCTAATTATACTAAAACATGATAATTGAATATTCTTATAATATAGACAGATTTGAAATAGTATATTAACCTGCCATTTTTTTTTCATTCCTACATACCAAACCAACACGGTTTATACACAACCATGATAAGAAATATAAAGTCTACTTTTATATTGATTTTGTGTCAAATTGTGAATATGTATATGTGTGCTGTGTCAATATATATATATATATATATATATATATATATATATATATATATATATATATATATATATATATATATATATATATATATAATTTTCAGAAATGTAAATTAATCCATATTTATTCAAAATAATTTAGAAGATCAAATTGGAGAATTTTCAAGGGGAAAGATGAAAAGAAAAGAGCACTTGCCTTGGTGTTTGAAGATGGCCTAGATTTTCCCACAAATTCCTAATTTAAACCCAACCACCGTTCAAAATATACTCAGTTCCAAATATACACTTGTTAGTAAACCCTAACCTAGGTTTGAAATTTTGGAAGAAATTGATAGGAGAAAGGGGTTTTTACCTTGGGTTTAAGGAGTATAAGAAGAGGAGAAGATGCTAGAGGTGGTGGCGACCGACGATACGGGAGGCCGGCGGCGGCGTACACCACGGCACGGGCGCGCACGTACGCACACAAGGGCCGGGCACGGGTGCGGCCATCATGAGGACTGAGAGAGGGAGTAAGAGAAATGGAGAGAATGAAAGAAGAGGGTGTGCGGCAGAGAGAGGGAACCGGGAGAGTGAGAGAGATGAAGAGGGGTGAGGGTCGGTTGATGGGAGGAGAGAATGTGTGAGGAGTAATAATAAAACCTTTCTCTCCTCCTTAATATCAAAGAACATCATTATGACTTCTAAAGAATAAAATGACTATTGTGTCCCTCCTTATCATGCATGATGCCACCTACAATCTCTCTTCAAAAGGAAATGACACCTAGCTTGCTAGGTGTCATAGCAATTGAGTATTTGCATGATTTGTTTAAGGGGCTAAATGAAAACGATAAACAATTTGATTTGTAAGGGGATGCCATTGAATACAAATTATTTAATTCATGAATATATCTAAATAAATTCTTATTCATATTAATTTTTTTAAAAATAAACTTATATATAAAAAACTAAGTATTATTAATAATGCTTTAGAGATGTAGTTATTACAGTTGTTAACTGGAGAGGGGGGAGGGAGCTGTTGGCTGAAGGGGGATCGATAGGGGGTGGGGTAGAAGTTTGGGAAGAAGAGACAGGAAGTGTATTTTCATCCAAAAATGTCGGTCAAAGGGGTTGACCGTCAGTAGAGGACAGTTTTCGTCAAAAATTGGAGGTACCTTACATTCTTGTAATTGTATGGGGTGCACCTTAAATATGGGGTAAATCAATAGAGGACAGTCCTTTAAGTTCGTATGACTGCCAGAAAATTAGACAGTCGTGGTCGATGCGGGGTTTTCTCGTTCGTGCATACTTAGGTTTAATTCAAATGGATAATTTTCCACTCCGAATGTAGTTTAATTCAAATGGGCTACAAACAATAGAAATAAACAATGTAATAGATGCTAGGATTTTCGAAATAGATTTCTAGATATCAGCAGATCAACGTTGATCATACTGTGTTCTTTAAACGAAGTGGATGCCACATCACCATGCTTGCGGTGTATGTGGATGATATGATTATCACATGCGATGATGAGCAGGAGATCGTCCAACTCAAGGGGAAGCTTGGCAAGGAGTTCGAGGTGAAGGATCTTGGCCCTCTTCGATACTTTCTTGGGATTGAGATTGCTCGAGATACAGAGAAATTTTTTCTTTCACAGAGGAAGTACGCACTGGACTTGCTTAAGAAAACAGGAATGATGGGATGCAAACCAGCTACGACACTGATAGACCAGAAGTTCAAGCTGGATGCTGAAGCTGGAGAACCAGTTAACTGTGATAGATATCAGAGATTGGTGGACAAGTTGATCTACTTGAGCCACATCCGTCCTGATATCAGCTTTGCGGTCAGCGTGGTGAGCCGCTACATACACGACCCCCGGAAGGGTCATATGGACGCAGTGTACCAGATTCTGAGGTACTTGAAGGGAGCCCCCGGGAAGGGACTATTTTTCAGAAGGAATAATCATGTGAGCATCGAGGACTATTATGATTTTGACTGGGGTAGCTATGATGACGACAGGAGGTCCACCTCGAGATACTACATATTTGTAGGAGGCAACTTGGTCTCTTGGAGGAGTAAGAAGCAGTCATGGTGGCCAGATCAACAGCTGACGCAGAGTATAGAGCTATGGCCTTGGGAGTCACATAGCTATTGTGGTTGAAGAATATAATGATGGAGCTGAAGCTGGACCAGGGAGCCAAGATGAAGCTATGGTGTGACAACCAGTCAGCTATTAGTATTACCAACAATCTAGTACAGCATGATAGGACCAAGCATATCGAGATTGACAGATTCTTCATCAAAGAAAAGATGGATAGTGGATTACTAGAGATGGGCTATGTTCCAACCAAAGATCAGGTAGCAGACGGACTGACCAAGGGACTTAGCTCTGTCAGCATGATGAGAGGATGTGACAAGATAGGCTTAGTGAATATCTTTCGCCCATCTTGAGGGAGAGTGTTGGAATATCCTATTGGTATATTTGGTATGTTAGAATATGTGTTGGATATTCCTATTAGTATATTTGGTATGTTGGAATATGCCATAGGATATTCCTATAGAGAATTAATGTAATGAGGAGGTTGTAAGGCTTTATATAACCAAGAGATTATCAATAAAATATAACCACCATTACAACACATAGTAATATCAGTGTAAATAACCCCAAAATAAATAAAGAAGTATATTAATTTGACTATCCCACAATGTCACGACCCGCTCCCGAATAATCGAACACGAGTCGGACACGCCCAGCCTACGTTGGGAGATACAACGTAGTAAGCTGTACTAAGTATCTAATATCTCAAGTCACATCATGAAATCGCATCACAACTAAACACGTGCTCAATAATATTACAAATCACCATGTCTTTATAATACAAAATCATCAATTTAACAAAAATAAACCTGTATAACAAAGTTCCAACCCATTGCTAATCTCCTCGTAGCCTCCAGGCTAGCTAACTATCAACCCGTCCCGTAATCCATAATGCTAGGGTAGAAAGCCTCGACACCTGCAACGTATCCTGTCAAAAAAAGAGCAAAGTACAACCCTACGAAATGAACATGTACAATGTAAAACTGTAACGCAATGAGTACTGAAAAAGTAAGGAACCTGAAATACAGGAAAATAAATACATGAACTGAAACCTGAACATGAAATACACAGGGAACCTGACATGTGCAATATATTGAAATACATCCAGAGTGTGTGATCGGCTTGGGTAGATTCAATGAACATGAAATGGTACGGCTTTGGTCTCGTGTGCACGATACGGGACCTAAGCTATTCACATGAATAGTAACTCGGGTTTGATCACACACCTATAGTATTTTCCCTCCCAGACACAGGTAAAGTACATGGAACATGAACAAGAGCACAAGACTATATCGTGTAATATCGTGTCCAAGATGAAAACAATACAATGCAGAAATACAAAGTAGAGTTCAGTCGTAGTGTACTTGCCTTTGTCCTTGCAATTCAAATCTGTCTCACAATCTCCACCTAGAGTAGGACAATAATAGGTAAGAATCTAAATAATGGCATCTATTCATCTGCTAACTAGCTAACCATATACGTCTATACTAGCTAACAAGAAGGTACTTTGGACAAAATTTATTATAGTAGTTAACTATACATACCCTAGCTAGCAAGGGAAAATTTAGTAAATGCTACTTAGATGAATTACTATTTTTGAAATATAACACACTAGAATATTAGCTGCCAACTTATATAAATGATGTTATAACTATATTCTAGTTTTAGTCAATCTTCATACTAGTAAAGAAAATACCTTAAAATACATTTTAGCAAAAATTGTTTCTCTCGAATACTAGCTAGCTATAATCAATATTTATAAAGTCTAAATGTTAGGAAAATATCTTCATAGCAACTGTATACATATATATTTTGGCAAGATATTTCTTAAGATATATTTATTTACAAGTTACTATAATAAAATAATAATATTAATAACATAATATTGTTTGCAAAAACAAAAGTGTTCTTTATTTCACAAACTTTGTAAGAAGATTACAATAGAATTCTGGAAAAGTACAACTATAGGAATCCGATCTGAAGACGATCGCTTTATCCCTTGGACGATGTGAACTTTGAAGACGGTAGCCTCTGAAGAATGCAGCAGCACTTTGGCAAGAACCCCTGATCCCTGGTGATGATCTGATGTTGCTTCTGATTTTTCTGATTATATCTGATTTGGGCCTATAAATGAAGGACTTGAAACTCTATTTATAGAGTTCTAGAAATAACTAATTTTTAGTTATTCTGAATTGCGCAAGATGTATTGCGCAGACATTGGACTGCGCAAGCAGCGAACTGCGTTAGCAGTTACTCGATCGTGGACCAACTGTATGAGACGTGTGGCATTGTTTGATTGAAATGTGCTTGGTCGTGTACAGACGGTTGCCACGTGGTGAGCAATTGATGGCATGTAGGCCACGTGTAAATTGTCAGTTATCTTGATGGATTGCGCCACATGAACTACGCTGGCTTCGGACTGCGCTGAGATTGAACTACGCTGCAAGGAACATGGCAGACTGCGCTTCGATTGGGTTGGTAGCTTGCGCTGGCTGTACAGCTGTCCTCGAGCGCTATGCTGCATGAGAAACGAACAGTTTCCTCATTCTTCGGGCTGTCAGCTGTCAGAAGATCTGATTTTCTGTCAGATAATGATGACGCGGCCACGTCAGCTAGCGCGCTTGGATGTGTGCGCATTTCAGTTTGCGCAGTTGAGTTGTTGCGCAATCTGTTTACTGCGCAGTTCACTTGAAGGATGCACAATTTGATTTTCTTTGCTTTTTTGATGGGTGCAACTTGATTTTTTAGGACCTACAAGACCTCCTTCAAAGTTTTCGAAATTTGAAAATATTCAAAGTTTTGAAATACTTTGAATTTCGAATTTAAAATCAAGTTGCGCATGTGATGCCTTGACTGCGCGTTTGGAGGAATCAGCTCCTAATTTCTCGGCGCAATCTGAGGTGACTGTTACTTTAGAAAAACTATAAATAGTTTCCGTTCTTCTTTCTTTCGTTCTTTACTTGTTTCCAACAGTTCAAAAGAGAAAAGCTTCTGTGCCAACTCCGACCACTTCTCCTTCCTCTCCGTCGACATCAATGGCCCCGAAACGTTCAGCCGCCGAGAAGGGCAAAGCCCCCGCTGAGTCTTCGACTCGGGTTGCGCCCCAAATTTCTCGTCACGAAATCGGTCACCCTGCGTTGCGAGGTAGATGATGAACTCGATCAAAAACCCTTTTTAGGGTTCTTTGACATTGTCGAACCTTCATACCTATCTCTTTTTAGATATTTGATGGTATTGCGCCGCCCTGTTTAGGGTTTTGGTTGCACAAACACAATAGTTTTTATTTTTATGAAAACTATATTCTTGCGCAATCGGTTAGAAAGCGCTGGCAAATATTCAGCACAATCTATCGATTTGCGCAAGTCTGTCCAGCGCAAACTGATGCCTTGCGCAAGTTTGTTAGCGCAATCTGATGACTTGCGCAAGTGGATGAGTTGGCGCAACTGGATATTTTGCGCATGTAGGCTACATTAGCGCAATCTGATGCTATGCACATAGCGCAATCTGACACTTGCGCAATTTGCTGATCTTTTGAACAGACTCTTTGATTTTGTATGTACTAAATTTTGTCTTTTTTGTTTGATGCAGTCAACCTCAGGGAAGACCCAGAATATGAGATCTTTACAGGGACTCTGGCTGAGCCTGAATTTAAGGAGGATCTGTCCCATGTGACATTTCCTCAGTATGCCCTGCCATCTTCTCGACAAGCCATACTAATAGCACAAGACAATGAAACATTGCTGAGTCTGATGAACGGACAGCCTCTGCAAACTGCTGACGCCATTACTCATAAGAAGCCTCTGTTTCTGTTTGGTGAGGCTCTTGATAAGAGTTCTCAACCGAGACCTCGAGTTGAACAGAGACTCTTTCAGAGAGGCGAGAAAAGGATACTGTTACCGGACATTTCCAGGTGCCTCCCCCTATCTCGCTATGCCTTTGCGAGCTACCCCAGGAGAATGGACTGGGATATAACTCCTCTTCAAAAGCCAGAACAGGGAACATTTGTGTGAAGAAAGGACCAAACAACAAGGACATGTTTTACAGTTCCTCGGAGCGTCACAGCTCCTTGCGCAGAGGACTGAAACCTGGGTGCATCCCACCAGAGAACTCCTCCCTGCTGCTGCCGGTCAGGACGCCGATATTCGCAAACGAGTTTGCGAAGGTTGAAGGAAGATATCCTGATCAAGATATCCGATTAACAGGTCTTGTTAATCCGGATAACAAGAGATGGAATTGTATAGCCAATTGGATATTGGCTCAATTCGAAGAGAAGCTCAAGGAGATTGAGTTGTACCAGCCGGTATATTCTACCGTTTACGACTTTCAACCCAATCCTCACCTATTCCTTGCTTTGGCAGAAAGGTACAACTTCAGAACAGGGACTTTTATGACGCCCTGTGGGGAGATCGGACTGGCTCTTCACGAGATGAAGTACATCTCGAGTCTACCAATAGGGAATATCCCTTATGAGGAATTTGTCCCCACCAATGACGAGTTGGACAAACTTCGTTAGGAGAACGCTGATATGGTGGCCGTCTTCGAGGAGCTCTTGTGCCACTACAAAATTTGTTCTTTGTATTACAAGAGCGGTTCGTCAGGTACCTGCTACTCGACGAAATGGTTACCATATCTCTTCCTTAACCACATTATGGAGAAGAAAACCAAGGACCACGACAATTGCAAACCCAACTTCTTCAAACCACTCAGCAGCAGTGAGGTGATTGGGTTGATGGAGGAGAATAAGGAGATGGATATCATGATCGATGATGATCTCCAATATCCTCCTTTCAAGACAGGAGATAATATTGAAAGTTTCATGAGGATGGGCTATAGGCCCATGTCAAAGGAATCCCAGCTGGCGGGTTTCCTCACCTACTGGCTCCGACGATTCGTCGTCCCTGGAGCGAGCGCCGTCGATCGCTTCCATCGAGGCGTGCTTTTGCCTGTCGTCCCCTTAGTCTTTGGCTATCGGATGGATCTTTTGTCGGCAATGACCTGTCGAGTGAACGCTGGCCTCCGCCTGTTTGTAGATTCGATGCTCAAAGGGAAAAGCGAGAAAGGTAGCTTTCCGCGACTAGAGCTGCCATATACATACTTATTCGGATGGTTGCTTCTGCACTATCCTGCTCTGATGAATCCCGACATGGGAGCAGTAGGCGGCAGCTTCTTATGGAGATTCTCCAGGAGCAAATGGATATACACCAGCTTAAGAGATTGCAGACGTGCTCTGAATCTCGGGAAGGGGTGGAACTTCTACAATGTTCCCCCTCCGGCTGGCTATGAGCACATGGCTTCAAATCTGGTCGACTTGGGGAGGCAGCCTTTGGGTCATGCAGTTTTTGATTGGCTGAGGACAATAAGGCCGTCACACCTGGTCTACAGATTTGAAGATGAATGTTATTTGGAACCCTATCTTCCCAGCCGCTTTGCCCTTCAATTCGGCTACGATCAGTTACATGTAGGCAACGCCATCACGTGCCTACAAGGAAAAGGCTATCTGATTGACGGAGCCCGGGCCTGGGCTTATTATAATGCTCGAGATACCAGAACAACATTCTCGATGCCGATGAAGAGCGACCATGGTCCGAGGATGCTGTATACATATTTACTTTCCTATACATCCGCGAATACCTTTGCCGAGAACTTCAGTCTCGCGGACATTTTTACGACAGCAGCCAGATTGAAGAAAGGAGCAACTGTTGTGTCAGCTCCTGGCAACGATGAAGAGCGTGAACCGGCCGATGCACCGTTGGAAGCTTCAAGGGAAGCCAACTTCCCGGAAGAAGTCAACGAACCATTGCGCATTTCCTTGAAGGTTGTCAAATCTCCAGCCAAGGAGAGGAAGAGGAGGATAGAAGAACCTTCTTCTTCAATTGCCAAGAAGAAGCTTGTCTTGGAATCATCAAAAAGGGTTACGACCCGGTCACAATCTCGGCAGCAGGCCGAGTCAACTCAAAGAGAAGAGGCGGCGACCCCGACCTCTATCCAAAGACCGGTAAATATTATAGATGTAAAGAGTCCAGAGAGACCTCTACACAGAAAGAAAATGGTCTTCAGAAGAAATAAGGTAGTCACTCCTTGACCTATGTCATCGGTCGTGGCTAGTGCTGTTGCCGGAGTTACAATGTCATCTCCTACACCTGCCCCTGAACCTGAAGTTTTCAACCCAGCGAGGGACGAGGCTGTAGAGACCATGGAGGAAGCCGTGGAGAAAGAAGATGAAGTGGTGCGATCTCCTACACTTGCAGTGGAGACTATCCAGCTTCCGGCTACACCGAGAACACTTCGTGATGAAGAGGATCGATTAATGATCGATGCTCTGAACGACTGCGACTTCGGCCTCCATGATGATGTGGATCCGATCGCAGCAACTGATAGTGGAGCACAAGAGAAGAGCACAAGTGATAAAGTTTCATCAGCAGAGGCTGTTGATGATACACTAAATCCAGAGGAGGACTATCCCCAGAAGCTGTTGATGACACATTGAATCCAGAAGAGGATGTCGATGTGCATGTATCTCCAGAGAAGAATGTGGGTGAAGAAGTAGCAGCTGAGGAAATTACTACTGCTGATCCCAAAGGTATTGAATGATATTATCAATCTTCTTTTCATAGATTAAATGGCTGACATCTACATTTTTATCGATACAGAAATTGAATCTTCCCCAATTCCTCCAACATGCACTGACATAGTGCCAATAAAGGAGATAGTCAGCGGTAGCAGACATTTTTCGGGCAGCTCCGAAGCAGGTAATAGCCAGGCAGTAATGTCTGAGGCTACTTCTGTGAGGTTGTAACTCGTGTCAGCAGAGGACAAACTTGTCCATGTACCTAGCAATGGTAAGATCACTCTTACTTTTGATCCTTCTTGATAGTTGCTAATGACAGCCAACTGATGGTATTTGTTTGATTTCGCAGAGGAACACCTGGGAGGGGCGACTAGCTCTACAATGGCTCCATTATCCAGAGAGACCTCCACTCACATGCAAGAAACTGAACGTCCATCTGCACAGGCACCTGCTGCTGCTTCGATGTCTATGGGAGTAGCTGCTACTCCTGGTGCCATTGCCACCAACAGATTCATAATCGGTTCCTTCACCAACCTTTTCTTTAATTCTCTAGGACCCTTAGTAGAGAGGGTAATGGATAAAGAAGAGGTTGGTTTCACAACTGTTAGGGGTCCAACCTCCTATCTGATAGCTGCCATCCGGAGTCAAGGTGATGAAGCGCAAGCTGCTTACCTTGAACACATCCTGGATGAGCTAGAGGAATCGGTTAAGATCTACAAAGATCTGAATCGAGGGGAGGTGGAATCTTTGGTACAAGCCGAGTTTGAGAGGATGTCACAAGAGGTTGCAGTTGCGAAGGTTGATCTCCAGATTATCTTGGACACTTTCACTGCCAAATCTTCAGAATATAACTCTCAATTAGAGATAATAGCATCTGCTGCCGAGGAGAAGGAGAAGAAAGTTGCTGAACTAAAAGCAGAATCTGTCCGTCTTCAAGAAGAGTTGAGACTTGTTCAGCTTCCTCTAGAAGATGAGGTCACACAACATCAAGCTACAATTCAGCAACTGGACGTCCTGACCCATGAAAGAGATGAATATGTCACAACTCATTAAGCTGAAATCTCTCGCAGACTAGTAACCATGCCGACTTTCGACGATAAGTCTGGAATGGAAGAAGCTAGGAGGCGAGTGATAGACTCTCGTGAGGAGCAACTGCAAACTTTGAAGCAGCAGATGACTAGCTTGATGACCCCGCCAGCAGAATAGAAAGACTTTTTGTATCTTCAATTTTTATGACATGTAATTTTGTAATGTCTTTCAATTTTGATCAATAAAAGGACATTTTCTTTGTAGCTCTATTATTTATTGTATATCTTATTCAGATATAAATAATAGCGATAGAAAATATATTCAGAGGTGCAAG
This sequence comes from Iris pallida, assembly GCA_029216955.1. Taxonomy (NCBI): domain Eukaryota; kingdom Viridiplantae; phylum Streptophyta; class Magnoliopsida; order Asparagales; family Iridaceae; genus Iris; species Iris pallida. The sequence continues at coordinate 4,564,097 of JANAVB010030817.1, read as the reverse complement.
ACATGATATATTTCTTGATTTTAGAAAATAATTATATTCATTATATCTGCTCAGAGGTAATGTGGACATGGCAGAATATAATTTGTTGAATATCATTATTTCAGTAGACAACTTAATCAAAAATAACGAATACATGACAAGTTGCTGATATGAACAAAAATAGATGAATCGTCAAAATGTGTGAACGAAATGAATCGTCAGGATGAACGGATGGACCGTCAAATGAATGGAATGAACGGATGAACCGTCGGATGAATGAAATGAACGGACGAACCGTCAGATGAATGGATGAACGGGTGAACCGTCAAGCGAATGTAATGAACGGGCGAACCGTCGGATGAAATGTAATAAACGGGCGAACCATCAGATGAAATATAATGAACGGACGAACCGTCAGATGAATGTAATGAACGGACGAACCGTCAGATGAATGTGTGAACGGGCGAACCGTCAGATGAATTGATGAACGGGTGAACCGTCAGATGAAATGTAATGAACGGACGAACCGTCAGATGAATGTAATGAACGGGTTAACCGTCAAATGAATGTGATGAACGGGTGAACCGTCAGATGAATGGATGAACGGGTGAACCGTCAGATGAATGTAGTGAACAGGCGAACCGTCAGATGAATGTGTCGCTTCATTGTCTTACGAACCTCCGTCTATAAATAGAACAGAAACTCAGACTGACTGATCACTTTCACTTTTCAACATAAAGATGTCGTCTGGAGATGCATCCAAGAAAGCTGAGATCGCCCCGAAGGGTGAAGTGGTTACTGAAGCACGTCCAGTCGAGCCGGCCCAGCCAAAGCAGATAGAGGCAGGCGAAGGATCATCTGTACCCAAACCGCCAAGGGACATCTTGGACTTCCTTCTTGAACCAGGGATGACAGAGGAAGAAGAGGCCATGAGGATGGCTGCTTGCAAGTTCCTGGTAAGTTCAAGCAAGAATGTTCTCAGCTCTTTTGCCGATTATGTTTTTGAGAAGGACGGTAGTGGTCCTCGTCCAATTTTAAGAAGGATGATAGTGACCTTCCTTGATATTATGTACTATCATTCATGATGAAATAAAATCAAATTTTATTTATGAACTTGTCTGATGATTACAAGCAATGTCTTTTACATTTATACATAATACTTTTTGAGGAACTTGCCATTGATGGGCATCATTGCAACTCGACCATCCAGTTCTGTGAGTTGATAGGCTCCATTTGAGAAGACTTTGCTCACGATATATGGTCCTTCCCACTTCGCATCGAACTTGCCCTTGCTCATGTGAGTCATAGTCATAGGACGTCTGACGGTTAGAATGAGCTCTCCTTTCTGAAAGGCTCTGACTTTAACTTTGCGATTGAAGGTCTTCGAGATGCGGGCTTGGTATAGCTCAATATGCTGTTGAGCCAATAGCCTTTTCTCGTCAAGCGCTTCTAATTCTTGGAGTCGAAGAAGGTCATTGTTCTCTGTAGTGAGCTCATTGGCGATGGCAATCCTTAAAGATGGAATTTGAAGTTCCAGGGGTAGAACTGCTTCACAGCCGTACACTAAAGAGAAGGGTGTACACCTTTGGGGTTGCGGACCGTAGTACGGTACGCCCATAAACATTCTCCAAGCTTTTCACTCCAGTTTCGTTTGTTAGTAGACACAAACTTCTTGATGAGCTTGATGATAGTCTTGTTGAAAGCTTCAGCCAAGCCATTAGTAGCAGGATTGTAAGCTGTCGAAGCGACATTGTCAATCCGGTGATCGTTACAGAACCTTGTGAACTTTTGACTGATGAACTGAGGTCCGTTGTCGTGAATGATTCGTCGAGGTACACCAAATCTATAGATGACATGATGTTTGACGAAGTTGATGACTGTAACACCCAGTTTTCTGAAATTGGGGTATTTTTGAAAATTTATTATTTTTATTAATTATTAATGGTATTTTAGTCATGATATGATTTTTGTAAATTTTAGTTAGATTAAAACTATTTTCTAAGTCATGGCTTATGACTTTGTGATTTTACTAGTATAACCCTAGTGTAAACCCTAGAGATTTCATAACCTAGAGACTAACCATGACCAGGTAAGCCTAACCATGTGATTAGGATATCAAATTACCACTTTTTAGTCAAAAGGGTATTTTGGTAATTTATTAGAATTTATTTGGATTTATGTAATTTATTATTATTTAATTATTTGATTAGTGTCATGTTAGCCCTAACCTAGTTTAGCCTAATCTAGGGGTTAGCCACTAACCTAGAAGACTAAGTGTAGGTATTTACTTTATGTTGTAAATATCTTAGGATTGAAATATCTTAGACATTTGCTTTATAGGATATTTTTCATGAAACCTAGAAAGATCTATTGGTCTTTACCTTAGGAGTTAAGTTACTTCACCTAAAAGGAACCCTAAATATCTACCCTACCCCCCCCCCCCCCCCCCCCCCCCCCCCCCCCATGGCAGCCCAACCCTACCCCCACTATATAATCACACCCCGCCCCTTCATTCAAGCTTCTTTTTATTACTCTTAAAAACCTAGTTTTTCCTACAACTTCAACCTTCCACAACTTAGCCATTTTAGCTCCAAATTGAGCCAAACTTCTTGCATTGGAACCCCCTACTATTGAGGATGCTAAGGGGAGCTAGCTAGCTAGGTTGCATAGCATTTTGGGCACCATCAAGTGAAGAGGACACCCCCCCCCTCCAAAAAAAACCTTGTTTTCATTGAGTTTTCACTCAATAGGTAAACACTCACAAAACCTATTAAGATTGTGTTTTCTATTCATGGTTACATGCATATAGGTAAACCCTAACTGTGGGTCAAGTTTGGTAAGATATGGATTGGGTTTGGTGTCCGTATCGGACACGTATCTATGTGTTTAATTAAGTGTTTGGTGAAATGTCACTATGGTTTGAAAGTTGTTTTCCAAAACAAATTATATTTTTGGGTAGCCCTAGACATGTAGGACACAACCCTAGTTGACTGAGCACGTTATCGTGTCGTGTCCGTGTCCAAAATGGACACAAACACGCTGTGCACACACAGTGCACTGTCCCTGAAACCCGATACTGTTTTCTCCATGAATTGGACACGTGGACACGTGCCACTTGGCACAGAGGTGGGGGCACCCTCTGACAAGCCCCCCCTCGAGTTTCGTGACACTTTGTGTCGTGTCGAGTGAGAAATTCGACACGCACTGACCGTGCACTACACTGCACACAGTGTTAAACACACACTGACACGGCCTTCGTATCGTGTCTAGACACGACGTGGACACAAAGTGTCATGCCTAATCCCTAGCCCTAGACCTAGGCTACACCCTGACACGAGCATGACACGTATCCACGTGTGTGTCGTGTCCACGAGGCTCTGTCCTCGCTGTACGAGGCACCGCACTGTGCCTGTGTTCTCCCCTGCTACTCGGGCTAGACACAGGACACGACACGACACTATATGGCACGAAACTTTGTGGACACATGGGTCTAATGTCTGACACGACACACACAAAGTTTGGGTCGAGTTGGTTTGGTATTCACGATGTTATCAAGCTCGCACTGATTTGTGATGTCCACACACACACGCACAGTTAGGCTCTGATACGGGCTCGGGCACGACACTATGTGACACTTGGACACGTATCAGGCTGTGGGACACCTAGACCTACCCTAGGCGAACCTACACACGTGTGCACGAGACACATGGACACGTGTGTCGTGTCCTACACGCGTGTGCACCTTAGCACGACGCTGTGCACTGTCAATTTACCCGATTTGGGTTTTTGACCACTGGACACGCCGTGTCGTATCGTGGTGGACTCCCATGGACACACACGACACGTGTACACATGGGGACACGATTACCAACCCTTGGTTTTGGGTCTTAGCTAGGTCTTTGGCTTTGAATTTGGTTTTCCCCTAATGTTCAGTTATGAACAGTAATTCATGATATTATTCAGTATTTATTTTGAATTTTAAATTGATTTCTATGTATATATATATACGTATATTAGTGTGTATATATACTGTATATATATGTATATAAGTATGTGTGTGTATATAAGTATGTGAGTGTGTATATGTATGTATATATGTAGATATGGGTATATGTATATATGCATATATGTATGTGTGTGTTTGTGTGTCCTCTCATCTCAGTTTTCCTGAGATTAACCCCCCCCCCCCCCCCCTCTCTGCTGTCCAGTCCACACACACACATGACACCCCATCACCCCCACTCTCACCCTCCCATTCCTCTCCCTCTCTACCTATATGTATATATGTTATATATGGTATATATATATATATATATATATATATAAAATATATATATATATATATATATATATATATATATATGTGTGTGTGTGTGTGTGTGTATATATGTTAGCTATCTATATATGTATATATATATGTATTATATATATATATATATATTTGGTTATCTATATATATAGTTGGTATATATATATAGATTATGTATTATATATATTTGTATTAGATATATATTGAGAGTATATATGTTATATACATAGTGGGATATATATATATACCTATATGTGTTAGTGTCCTAGATTCACTAGCCTATGGTTAGTAGCAAGTTAGGATTGACCAATAGGTCTAGTAGACCTAGTTTAACTAGCAAGTTGACCCTTGTTGACCATTGTTGACCAAAGTCAACTATAGGTCAAACCATGACCTAATTGACCTAGAAATGACTTGGATGAACATAGAAGGACTATTTGACTAAGGTTTGACTAAACCCTAACTAGATGATTAGGTTGACCATATGGATTATGAGAGTAATCCTATATAGATGAAGATATGTATGGGATTAAGTGAGATACTTAGAGTTGAGTCATGACTTGAGTTGAAGAATGGGATTAGCTTGATTACAGGATTAAGGTTGGTATTGTACTATATATATTTTGTGTGATATACTTGTACAGATGATTGGTTATACCTTAACATTGTGGTATAGTATCTTAGGTATCCTAAGACATGTTAGCCTATGTTTGGTTTTGAGTTAGCCTTATAGAGTTGACCATTGACCTAATTACCTTATTGACTAGTCTGTGATTAACCAAAACCTTAGTTAGTCTAAGATTGACCTAGACTTTGACCTAGCTTGACCATGTTGACTAGTATTGACTAATCTGACCATTATTGACTAAACCCAAGATAACTTAACTAGTTTGGCTAGAATATTTGACCAAGAGTTGACTTTAACCTAGATTAGACTTGTTTAACTTTGTTTGACCTTGTATGACTTAGTTTAACTTCTTGTGACCTAGTATGACTTAATTTGACTTAGTTTGACTGTCGTGTTGACCAAGTTTGACTTTGACCTAGATTGGCTTAGAATTCATATAGATTGCATCGTAAATTTCATTTACCTTCATTTTGGACATGTCATAATTGTATTGCTCTATTTTAGGACATTGTGACCCTGGTACAGATATCTGATATTACACTACTCTTTCCAGAGTATCAGGCGAGTACATTCTCTGATAGTTCTCTCATTTATTTGCCGATTACTGTATTTCAGTTCTAGTTAGTTCTATGTGATTCTCTGTATCAACACGTATGGATATTTCTGGATTCATGTATTGACACATACCTTACTTGCTGGCCTCTATTACTGGAGTCATTGGTATCATTCCGGAATCATTTCTGGAATCATCATATATTGGCCAGACTCATCTCGATTCTTTTGTTGATTTTGGATTCACTTGCTGGGCGGAGAAATATTGAGTAAGACATGTAGACATACCCCAAATCCGGAATCTCCTACAGGAATCTACCGGAAGCATAGCCATCTCTTGCCTGATCAGTGAGAGATGTGCCTGATACCTACAGCCGTTTGCATATCGACCTCGGTATTTTAAAACACATTGTTAGATCATAGTTGGACTCACCCTGGATTCATTGATCACTGTTGGACTCATCTTGTACTGGAAATCATCTGGTATCGGATTATATGGACTGGACTCACACTGTGATTATATTAGACTTATATCGTACTGTCTGGACTCGTAAATGTTATTCTAGTTCAGTTAGCTTTTATTACAGTCTTCATTGCCATGATTCTTCTCTTGTTTTAGTTACCTTTCTTTTCTTGTATCTTACTGTTTCTCTATGCCATCATTACCTGTATAACACTGCCATGCTCATCAATAAAACTGTCTATAACTGCTTTATAGTTCTTTGTCATTTACTTGGGTTTTTCTAGATGAGTTGTACTCGTTCCCGTCCTGATTGGACCTGTTGAAAATATTACAGATGATAATCCTGAGGACACATGCCCTACTTCCATGGACCTGGCGAAGGATTAGCTACCTTTGGTTCCGACTCTCAGGAGTGATTCAGGAGTTTAGCTAGTAGACTACCTTAGCTTTCATGTTTTGACTTGTTGTATTAAAGTTAAGATATTGAGTTTGTATTAAGTTTGTTTGAGATATTGTTGTATTATTTTAGTAGTTAGTTGTTGTTGTCTTTAATTCCTTAGGTATAACTTCTGTGTTATCTTTTCGTGTTTTAGACTGTGGTTGAGTATATCCTACCCTTTACTTGTCCTCCATTCGGAGCTGATATCTGGACAAGTACTTTTTATACACTGCATGAGATTAGTTAGCAACCTAGGACAGCTTACTACCGCCGACACTGCGGCGTAGGCTGGACGTACCCACTTTTCGTGCCCCTATACAGGGTGCGGGTCGTGACACGTTTTTAATGGTGCCCCCATGCAGGTCTCTCGAGACTAAATTGTTTGGTTACGTTATTGTACCAAGCATGCCTGCAATTAGGAACTTAAGGTAATTAGACAACATTAGGAATGACGCTTAGAACACCTAGAGGAATACTAGGATTGCAACATAGGAAATACATCACATGCTTGCTATTATAATTAGATTTTCTTGTCTATGATTGTTTTGCTTTAAAGAGTCCTTATAAGTCCTTTTTATTGTAATTAGATGGTGCTTACTCGTTCATCCCGGTATGTCTCACCTGAGAATGGCACACTCCCCATCCAGTCAGCTGACCAGTTGACTGATACACCTCCACCTACCACTTTCCCCCACTCCATAGATCCACAGACCCAGATGCCTCCACCACCTTCCACCTCACAGGCCCAGCAGGACCCAATACTTCCACCACCCCCTATCACTATACCTACCCAGGCTTCCGTCACACTCGACGGGAACCAACTGCTCATTCTGATCCAGGGGTTCCTAGCAACCCATCAGGAGCAGACCACCCTACTCCGCCAGAGCATAGAGCATTCTGAGGGACGTACCGTGGTCCCACCACCTGTAGAGCCGCGACAGAGAGCGGGGACGATCAAGGACTTCATGGGTCTGAATTCCAAGGAGTTCTTAGGGACTGAGGGCATAGTAGTAGCAGATGACTGGTTAGACTCGGTAGAGAGGAAGCTCATTGGAGTTAGGATGCCGGATGACCTCCAGGTCGAGGCAGCGGGATTTCTGCTGATAGACTTGGCAGGGGTTTGGTTCCGGAATGAGCCGTTGTTTGCGAGAGGGAGAGCCACTTGGGATCAGTTCAAGACCCAGTTCAAGAAGAAATTCTTCTCGACCACCGCTAGGGTAGCCATGGGGCTACGATTCCAGAACATCCAGCAGGGGACCCGTTCTGTTGACAAGTATGCGGCAGAGTTTAGTCGCCTGAGCCGTTTCGCTCCTAGTCTAGTTGCTGACCCTGAGGAGATGACGCGTAGGTTTTGCCATGGTCTAGTTCCAGACATTGGCATTCTTATAGTGGCGAACGGTATGACTGACTACTACCAGAGCTTAGAGTTAGCCCGGAGTATCGAGGAGCGTCTTCTATCTTGCAAGAGGCCGACTTCTGTACACATTGAGGGACCCTCCAAGCGTCAGGCTTTCCAGCAGAAAGTGCCGACGCTACACCAGCAGACATATCATCCTCCCACACCACATCATTCGACCCCGCCAGTTAGAGCCCCGGGACCCCGACAGCAGAGGCCATTTCAGCAGGTGTAGCATCAGTATCGGGGTCAGGACCCGAAGACGATCAGTTGTTCATACTGCAGGAAGCAGGGACACACCAGGGAGCAGTGTAGGAAGAGGCTGAAGGTTTGCTATACCTGTGGGTCTGATACTCACCAGAAGATGGATTGTCCTATTGCACCTCCTTATATGGGGGCTAGGCCACCTGTAGCTCAGCACCAGAGGGGTGGAGCTTTTGCGATGACGGTCGAGGAGACCAACGCTGCAGGTAACGGGTTAGCAGGTTTGTCTTTTCTGTCCTTCATTTCCCATCTTGTTGTATGATTCCATTAGTACCTGTCAGGATATGCTTGTGATATGCTAGATAGTGTAGTTACCCTGTTCAAGACTGTGGAATCATGACCAGTAGGACTATGATTGCATGTTATCTTTTGACTCTGATTGACTGGGGGTTTGACCTAGGAGGAGTACGACTATCTTAATTTCGAGGACGAAATTTCTCTAAGGAGGGTAGACTTGTAACACCTAGTTTTCTGAAATTGGGGTATTTTTGAAAATTTATTATTTTTATTAATTATTAATGGTATTTTACTCATGATATGATTTTTGTGAATTTTAGTTAGATTAAAACTATTTTCTAAGTCATGGCTTATGACTTTATGATTTTACTAGTATAACCCTAGTATAAACCTTAGAGATTTCATAACCTAGAGACTAACCATGACCAGGTAAGCCTAACCATGTGATTAGGATATCAAATTACCACTTTTTAGTCAAAAGGGTATTTTGGTAATTTATTAGAATTTATTTGGATTTATGTAATTTATTATTATTTAATTATTTGATTAGTGTCATGTTAGCCCTAACCTAGTTTAGCCTAATCTAGGGGTTAGCCACTAACCTAGAAGACTAAGTGTAGGTATTTACTTTATGTTGTAAATATCTTAGGATTGAAATATCTTAGACATTTGCTTTATAGGATATTTTTCATGAAACCTAGAAAGATCTATTGGTCTTTACCTTAGGAGTTAAGTTACTTCACCTAAAAGGAACCCTAAATATCTACCCTACCCCCCCCCATGGCAGCCCAACCCTACCCCCTCTATATAATCACACCCCCCCCCCCCTTTCATTCAAGCTTCTTTTTATTACTCTTAAAAACCTAGTTTTTCCTACAACTTCAACCTTCCACAACTTAGCCATTTTAGCTCCAAATTGAGCCAAACTTCTTGCATTGGAACCCCCTACCATTGAGGATGCTAAAGGGAGCTAGCTAGCTAGGTTGCATAGCATTTTGGGCACCATCAAGTGAAGAGGACACCCCCCCCCCCCCCCCCCCCAAAACCTTGTTTTTATTGAGTTTTCACTCAATAGGTAAACACTCACAAAACCTATTAAGATTGTGTTTTCTCTTCATGGTTACATGCATATAGGTAAACCCTAACTGTAGGTCAAGTTTGGTAGGATATGGATTGGATTTGGTGTCCGTATCGGACACGTATCTGTGTGTTTAATTAAGTGTTTGGTGAAATGTCACTATGGTTTGAAAGTTGTTGTTTTCCAAAACAAATTATATTTTTGGGTAGCCCTAGACATGTAGGACACAACCCTAGTTGACTGAGCACGTTATCGTGTCGTGTCCGTATCCAAAATGGACACAAACACGCTGTGCACACACAGTGCACTGTCCCTGAAACCCGACACTGTTTTCTCCACGAATTGGACACGTAGACACGTGCCACTTGGCACAGAGGTGGGGGCACCCTCTGACAAGCCCCCCCTCGAGTTTCGTGACACTTCGTGTCGTGTCGAGTGAGAAATTCGACACGCACTGACCGTGCACTACACTGCACACAGTGTTAAACACACACTGACACGGCCTTCGTATCGTGTCTAGACACGACGTGGACACAAAGTGTCATGCCTAATCCCTAGCCCTAGACCTAGGCTACACCCTGACACGAGCACGACACGTATTCACGTGTGTGTCGTGTCCACGAGGCTCTGTCCTCGCTGCACGAGGCACCGCACTGTGCCTGTGTTCTCCCCTGCTACTCGGGCTAGACACAGGACACGACACGACACTATATGGCACGAAACTTTGTGGACACATGGGTCTAATGTCTGACACGACACACACAAAGTTTGGGTCGAGTTGGTTTGGTATTCACGATGTTATCAAGCTCGCACTGATTTGTGCTGTCCACACACACACGCACAGTTAGGCTCTGATACGGGCTCGGACACGACACTATGTGACACTTGGACACGTATCAGGCTGTGAGACACCTAGACCTACCCTAGGCGAACCTACACACGTGTGCACGAGACACATGGACACGTGTGTCGTGTCCTACACGTGTGTGCACCTTAGCACGACGCAGTGCACTGTCAATTTACCCGATTTGGGTTTTTGACCACTGGACACGCCGTGTCGTATCGTGGTAAACTCCCATGGACACACACGACACGTGTACACATGGGGACACGATTACCAACCCTTGGTTTTGGGTCTTAGCTAGGTCTTTGGCTTTGAATTTGGTTTTCCCCTAATGTTCAGTTATGAACAGTAATTCATGATATTATTCAGTATTTATTTTGAATTTTAAATTGATTTCTATGTATATATATATACGTATATTAGTGTGTATATATACTGTATATATATGTATATAAGTATGTGTGTGTGTATATAAGTATGTGAGTGTGTATATGTATGTATATATGTAGATATGGGTATATGTATATATGCATATATGTATGTGTGTGTTTGTGTGTCCCCCCATCTCAGTTTTCCTGAGATTAACCCCCCCCCCCCTCTGCTGTCCAGTCCACACACACACATGACACCCCATCACCCCCACTCTCACCCTCCCATTCCTCTCTCTCTCTACCTATATATGTATATATGTTATATATGGTATATATATATATATATATATGTTATATATATATAGGGTATTATATATGTATATATATATATATATATATATATATATTAGCTATCTATATATGTATATATATATGTATTATATATATATATTTGGTTATCTATATATATAGTTGGTATATATATATAGATTATGTATTATATATATTTGTATTAGATATATACTGAGAGTATATATATGTTATATACATAGTGGGATATATATATATACCTATATGTGTTAGTGTCCTAGATTCACTAGCCTATGGTTAGTAGCAAGTTAGGATTGACCAATAGGTCTAGTAGACCTAGTTTAACTAGCAAGTTGACCCTTGTTGACCATTGTTGACCAAAGTCAACTATAGGTCAAACCATGACCTAATTGACCTAGAAATGACTTGGATGAACATAGAAGGACTATTTGACTAAGGTTTGACTAAACCCTAACTAGATGATTAGGTTGACCATATGGATTATGAGGGTAATCCTATATAGATGAAGATATGTATGAGGCTAAGTGAGATACTTAGAGTTGAGTCATGACTTGAGTTGAAGAATGGGATTAGCTTGATTACAGGATTAAGGTTGGTATTGTACTATATATATTTTGTGTGATATACTTGTATAGATGATTGGTTATACCTTAACATTGTGGTATAGTATCTTAGGTATCCTAAGACATGTTAGCCTGTGTTTGGTTTTGAGTTAGCCTTATAGAGTTGACCATTGACCTAATTACCTTATTGACTAGTCTGTGATTAACCAAAACCTTAGTTAGTCTAAGATTGACCTAGACTTTGACCTAGCTTGACCATGTTGACTAGTATTGACTAATCTGACCATTATTGACTAAACCCTAGATAACTTAACTAGTTTGGCTAGAATATTTGACCAAGAGTTGACTTTAACCTAGATTAGACTTGTTTAACTTTGTTTGACCTTGTATGACTTAGTTTAACTTCTTGTGACCTAGTATGACTTAATTTGACTTAGTTTGACTGTCGTGTTGACCAAGTTTGACTTTGACCTAGATTGGCTTAGAATTCATATAGATTGCATCGTAGATTTCATTTACCTTCATTTTGGACATGTCATAACTGTATTGCTCTATTTTAGGACATTGTGACCCTGGTACAGACATCTGATATTACACTACTCTTTCCAGAGTATCAGGCGAGTACATTCTCTGATAGTTCTCTCATTTATTTGTCGATTACTGTATTTCAGTTCTAGTTAGTTCTATGTGATTCTCTGTATCGACACGTATGGATATTTCTGGATTCATGTATCGACACATACCTTACTTGCTGGCCTCTATTACTGGAGTCATTGGTATCATTCCGGAATCATTTCTGGAATCATCATATATTGGCCAGACTCATCTCGATTCTTTTGTCGATTTTAGATTCACTTGTTGGGCGGGAAAATATTGAGTAAGACATGTAGACATACCCCAAATCCGGAATCTCCTACAGGAATCTACCGGAAGCATAGCCATCTCTTGCCTGATCAGTGAGAGATGTGCCTGATACCTACAGCCGTTTGCATGTCCACCTCGATATTTTAAATCACACTGTTAGATCATAGTTGGACTCACCCTGGATTCATTGATCACTGTTGGACTCATCTTGTACTGGAAATCATCTGGTATCGGATTATATGGACTGGACTCACACTGGGATTATATTAGACTTATATCGTACTGTCTGGACTCGTAAATGTTATTCTAGTTCAGTTAGCTTTTATTACAGTCTTCATTGCCATGATTCTTCTCTTGTTTTAGTTACCTTTCTTTTCTTGTATCTTACTGTTTCTCTATGCCATCATTACCTGTATAACACTGCCATGCTCATCAATAAAACTGTCTATAACTGCTTTATAGTTCTTTGTCATTTACTTGGGTTTTTCTAGATGAGTTGTACTCGTTCCCGTCCTGATTGGACCTGTTGAAAATATTACAGATGATAATCCTGAGGACACATGCCCTACTTCCCATGGACCTGGCGAAGGATTAGCTACCTTTGGTTCCGACTCTCAGGAGTGATTCAGGAGTTTAGCTGGTAGACTACCTTAGCTTTCATGTTTTGACTTGTTGTATTAAAGTTAAGATATTGAGTTTGTATTAAGTTTGTTTGAGATATTGTTGTATTATTTTAGTAGTTAGTTGTTGTTGTCTTTAATTCCTTAGGTATAACTTCTGTGTTATCTTTTCGTGTTTTAGACTGTGGTTGAGTATATCCTACCCTTTACTTGTCCTCCATTCGGAGCTGATATCTGGACAAGTACTTTTTATACACTGCATGAGATTAGTTAGCAACCTAGGACAGCTTACTACCGCCGACACTGCGTCGTAGGCTGGACGTACCCACTTCTCGTGCCCCTATACAGGGTGCGGGTCGTGACAATGACGCTACTGGTCTTGACTTCAACCAAGGGTATATCTTCAGCCCATTTGGAGAAGTAATCGGTTATTGCTAGTATGAACCGATGTCCTCTAGAAGAAGGAGGATTGATGGGACCTATAATGTCCATGCCCCCAAGCTTCAAAAGGCCAGGAAGCAGCAACCGGATAAAGGAATTCCGACGATTGATGAATGAAATCTGCGTGGATTTGACAAGCTCGACATTTTCTTGCATATTCGATGGCATCGGATACCATAGAGGGCCAGTAGTAACCCATGCGTCGGATACGATCCTGTAGTTTATGACCGGTTGATGTGCTCCGCAGACACCGTCGTGAGCTTCACGCAATACTTGCTTCGCTTTATCACCAGTAAGACAGCGCAAGAATAAGTCGTCATAAGTCTGCCGGTAAAGAGTTTTGGTGGTTTGATTGTAATAGAATCGCAGAGACCGCCGACGAATACTCGTAGCTTCCTTGGGATCTTCAGGAAGTATGTCATGAACTACGAAGTCGATGAAAGGAGTTCTCCAATCTTCACTGATAACATTGACTTTAGTAAGATTACTGAACTCAATATTACGATTGTTTTCGATGCAGAACAATTCCTGATTAGAGACAACCACTACCTGCTGTCTTTTGATAGGGATGGCTAAGACTGCTGCAAGATTAGCCAAAGCGTCTGCTTCAGTATTGCAAGCTCGACGGACATATTCGATGAAGAAGGCTTTGAATGATGTAGCCATATTGATTGCCGCTTCATAGTAAGGCACTAAATCTTGATGGCGAACTTCATAGGTTCCTCTAACCTGGTTAACAACCAACTTGGAGTCGCCATAGACTTCAAGATATTCGACGTCCAGTTGTTTAGCTAACTGAAGACCAATGAGTAGAGCATTGTATTCTGCTACATTGTTGGAGCAAGGTTCATCTAAGGAATAGGCTCTTTGAATAGTTAACCCATCTGGAGAAACAAGGACAACTCCAACTCCTGCGACAACGGCACCATTGGGTCCAATCCTGGATGCACCGTCAAAGAATAGACGCCAAGTAGGAAATTCTTCGGAGATCATATTTGATTCCAATGTCTCGTCTGGAATTTCATCATAAAGTTTGGATGTCTCTGGAACAGGATGAGCTACTAAGAAATCTGCCAGTGCTTGACCTTTGACAGACTTTTGTGGAACATATACAATGTCATATTGGGCTGGCAGAATGGCCCATGTAGCCAGCCGAGAATTGAGTGTGTTAGGCTTCTTCATCAGTACCCGAAGAGGATTAACTCGGGATATGACATGAATAGTTTGGCCAATGATGTAATGCCTCGTCTTTTGAACAGCAAACATAAGAGCTAGGCATTCTTTTTCAACTGGACTATAACGGTGTTCGGCACCAATCATAGTACGACTGAGATAATAGATGGCTTGTTCATGACCTTCTTTGTTCTTTTGGGCAAGTAAAGCACCCAATGAATGATCCATAGCACGGACATACATTAAGAATGGTATGCCCGAGATTGGTGGCACCAAGACTGGTGGGTTCATGAGATATCGTTTTATGTCGTCAAATGCTCGTTGACATTCTTCGGTCCAAATAAAAAATACACCCTTCTTCATTAGCTGAGTAAATGGTCTGCAGCGTCCAGACAGATTCGAAATGAACCTCCTGATGTACGCAAGTCGACCTTGGAATCCTCATAGCTCTTTCAGATTGCGTGGAGGACGCATCTCTTGAATGGCTTTGATCTTCTCGGGATCCACGTGTATACCCTTAGAGGTAATGACGAAGCCGAAAAATTTGCCACTAGAGACACCCAAGAATGACTTGGTGAGATTCAATTTGAGTTGATGTTGGCGCATTAGATTGAAGATAGTTCTCAAGTCTTGAATGTGATCTTCCTTTAGACGACTTTTGACAGCAATATCGTCAACGTAGCATTCGACAGTCTTACGAAGATGATCTCGAAAGATGGTACTCATGGCTCGTTGGTAAGTTACACCAGCGTTCTTGAGACCAAATGGCATTACGGTATAGCAGTAGACTCCACGAGGAGTACGGAAAGAAGTATGTTTTTCATCTTCAGGATTCATCCGAATCTGATTGTATCCGGAGAATCCATCCATGAAGGATATTTGCTCGAACCCACAGGTGTTGTCAATCATGACATCCGTGATAGGGAGAGGAAACTCATCTTTTGGACAGGCTTCATTAAGATCCCGAAAGTCGATGCAGACTCGAACTTTTCCGGTTTTCTTCAAGACTGGAACGACGTTGGCTACCCAATCAGGGTGTTGTTCTTCTCGGATAAAGCCACAAGCGATGAGCTTCTTGACTTCATCGTCGATTGCGTCTATCATTTCTGGCTTGAAGCACCGTTGTTGCTGTTTGACCAGTTTTGCATTAGGCAAGATATTCAATTTGTGAGTAGCAACTTTGGGATCTAGACCTAGCATGTCTTCATAGCTCCAGGCAAAGACATCAATGTATTCTTGAATAAGAAGAACTAATTTTTGCTTATCTGCCTCTGGAAGGTTCTTGCTGATGAATATCGGACGAGGTGACCCGCTCTCTCCTACATCAATTTGAACCAATTGATCTTCGATAGGAGGTTCTTGTTGTTCGAATCGGAGTTCCCATTGGGTATCCATTCGTTGAGCCCAAGGATCTATTTCAGGATTTTCTTCAATATCCTCGCCATAGCCTTCTGGAAGTTCAGCGGAGACCATGTTAGACGATACGATCAATCGATGAACTTGACCGATGCTGGTGTCAGAATTCCATGATCTGGAATCAGAAGAGTTAGAGCGCTCCTCACTATCGGATTCAGAGGCTGCTGGGGATAATACCGGAGGTGAAGCATATCCGAGACCTCTTTTGGTCCTGCTATAGTACATCTCTGCGTTTCCTTTTGGAACAGCCGTACGGATAAGAGTTCTTCTTTCCTTGCCATAGTTGAGGCCATTCTTGAAGTCATAACCCATCTTTCGGATGATGTCTTTTGATTGTTGACTGTAACGACAAAGTTGGAGATGTCCCGTATCGTTACTTTTGCTATCATCCGTATAGCTGAATTTTTGTTCTGGTCATTTACTAAAAAGTATTGGACTCTCGCCTCTCTTTCGAGAAGGGACAACAAAGTATGAATCATCTGGGTGTTCGAGTAAGACTTCTGTTTGAAGAGACTGTACAACTCCCATTGTAAATGACTGAAAGCTATCTAACATATCCAAATAGCACTTAGCATGATAAATGACATCAGTATACTGGAAAGGAGATGCTTTTTCATTGATTTGTACATCTATATTTACAACAGGACCTTTAGCCTTAGCAGGCTTGGTCAGATTGATTACAAGAGGGGGAGAAGAAGAACGTGGAGGAGGATTGGACTTGTTACGACGGAGGTTAATAACAAGCGGCTCAGAGGAGGTGAGCTCCCTTTTTTCTTTGTTACGACGTAGGTCGATAACAAGTGGTTCAGAAGAGGTGAGCTCCCTTTGATCTTGACCACCATCAGTTGGTTGCTTCTGGACTGGCAAGTGAATAGCCAATGGTTTGGAGGATTTAGGACGAGAAACACGCCCTTTGACAGGTATGATGAGGGTGTCATTAGGCACTTCTTCTTGTTCTTCTTCAGTATCCAGAGACAATACTACTTTCATGAACTCATCCTTGTACATACGAGCATCGTTGCAGTATGCTTCGACACCTTTGAAAGAATAGAGATCCGCAACCTCCTTTTGAACTTCTCCATTGTCATCGACATATTTGAAACATTGATGGAGAGTCAAAGGAACAATGTTATGGTCATGCAGGAATGGTCTCCCCAACAGAGCATTGTAAGAACAACCATGGTTGTCTATGATGTAAAAGGTCACCTTTGTGCGGAGATTGCCTATTTGGAGTTTTAGGCGAATCTTGCCCAGATGCTCACTTCTCGGCGGAACCTTTCAATGAAACTCTCAGCGGTTTCATTATGCCTTTGTTTGATTTTATTAAGGGCTGACATGGTCATGTCGTTGATCCCCTCATAGAATCGTTCCAAGAAGATTTGTTTTAGACCTGAGAACGAGGTGATACAGCCATCGGGCAAACTCCTGTACCAATCGTATGCCACACCGGCTAAACAGCCGACGAATACTCTGGTAAGAAGAGCGTCATTTGGCTGAAGTTGAACAGTCATTACCTCAAAGTGGTTAATGAACTGACTGGGAGAAGTGATGCCATCAAACAGGGTGATTGTTGGAATCTTGTACTTTGGAGGAAATGAGACTTCTTTCCATTCAACTAGGTAGGGTTGTTTGATCCCCAATCTCTGTAAGTTGTCCTTCTCTTTGAAAGCCTCGAATTGAGTGCGCAAGAGTTTGACAGCTTCATTAGCATCCTCCAATGATGTAGAAGGAGCAGGCTGAATCAGAGTATTAGGGGGAGGAACAGCGTGGTAAGCACTACCCCCAGCACCTGATTGACTGGGTGTAGGTTGAATCTATACAGGAGGTACTTGAGGAGATGCTACCCTCAGCCCTGCATTAACAGGCACCGACGATGCTATGATTTCAGGATTTGCAACAGGTACAGTCGGTGGTACTGTATGTTGGGCCACGATGATAGAATGCATACTTGCAACCATTTCAGCCATGATCTTCAGCTTGTCTTCTAGCGCAGCTATTCGTTGTTCTTAACTAGCCGAACTAAAAGCATCTGGGTCTTCAGTGACAACATAAGCTGTCACTTCTCTAGGTACAGTGGAGGACACTGTCTGTTCAGAACTTTCGCTGTATGCATCATAGTCGGAGAAAGAATCATCTCCTGAGTGAGAAAGAGGGAGATGACCGGAAGGATCTTGGAGAAGATTCCTTTGACCGATTGTATCTCGGCTTCGAGATCTGGTATGTCGAAATACTCCTTCAGAAGATTCTTGGAGTAGATCTAAATACCGCTGGCTGGGCTTGCAAGGCTTGCCATGCTTGGAGCACTTTCTACCCCCAGTGTCTCGGGAAGTCATGTTGACGGAAGCGTATAAAACTTCGTCTTCATCTTCTGACATAGGTTCAGAGTTTGTAAAGTTCAGACGATCGAAGACAGATCGTTTTGTTGTCTGACAACAGCACTTGATGACAACCTTGTGATTACAATGGTGTCCAAGTGGTTGCACTGGAGGTGTTGAGATGTTGTCCCGTTTTTGTTTGAGGTGCTCTCGGAGATCGGGAACAATGACAGGACGAGAAGAAGTTCGAGGGACATGTTCTTTGACAACATTCGGAACATGGTTCCGGTTCTTCAGATGTTTTGTCCCTTGAGTGTACAGGAAAGTACTCACTTCATTAGCATAGGTGTCAGGATTTTTGATCCTGGAAGTTTGCCTCTGATGCTGGTTGGTCTTCGGCATTGGTTGTTTGCGTTTCGCCGAAGTTGGTCTATTGAGATAAGTCCTTAGATCAGCAAATTCACTCCCAGGGGTTTCTGTCTGAGACACCAGCAATTTTTCCTGTTTTGAGCGGGATATCCTGAGAGTTGGGAGATCTTGGAATTCTGCTACCGAAGTAGGCAAAATACCTCTTTGATCAGTACACTTCTCTTTGGCAAGGAGGGAAGAAGAACTCTTGTTTGAGAGAGTTCTTGTACTGATTGGTGCCGAAGCACGTTCAGATTGATCTTCCACGGTAAAAACCGAGGAAGACTGAGAAAAGACCAAAGGACCTTTTCCTTTGTTTTGTGAAGAAGGGTTGGCTAAAGAGCGTTTCCCTCTGTTGTCTTCCAAGTCGTGGAACGAGGAAGTTTGAGAAAAGACCAACGGGCCTTTTCCTTTGTTCTGAGGAGGAGGAGGAATCGTCAACAGACTACCCCAGTGGATTGCGCTGGAGCAATAGGGTGCTTGGGAAGAGGAGCAGAGTTTTTCCCCTTGCTGTGAGAAGAAGGAAGATTAGCCAAAGGGCTGTCCCTCTTAGACTGCGCCGGCACAGTTTGCGTAGGGGTTGAAATGGCTGTTGGCGCATTGGCTGGTTGCGCATGAGAAGCTTTGACAGATGGCCTCTTGGCCACAGTCACAGCACTTGCGCAGCAGGAGTCTTGATTTCAGAGTGCTTGAGTTGCATTCTGGTTGCTGGAGTGGTGGACTGCGCAGGCAGAGTTGCAGCCAACTGCGCCAGGGGAAGAGGAGTCTTGCACTTTGACAGAGCAGCATAGGAAGTGGTTTGTGCACTGGCAAGGGGAGCAGCATACTGCGTATGGACAGTAGAGACAGCAGACTGCACAACAGTCTTGGGAGCAGAGACAGCAGACTGCGCAGCAGAGACAGCAGGCTGCGCAGAAGGTTGTGCAGAGGACTTTGGAGTCCACACTGAACAAACTTTGCTCTTGGCAGAAGTTGCAGTGCGACGAATAGTCCCGAAGTTGATCATCGCCTCGTAGGCCGTCAGGTTGACCTTTATAACCAGCATCTTCTGCGTCTTTCCGATAGACGTAACGTCACATTGAGTTGTCACTTCCTCGTCGGAGGAGAAAGTCGTCCCCAGCAGAGTCGCCATTTTGTTTGCAAAAACAAAAGTGTTCTTTATTTCACAAACTTTATAAGAAGATTACAATAGAATTCTGGAAAAGTACAACTATAGGAATCCGATCTGAAGACGATCGCTTTATCCCTTGGACGATGTGAACTTTGAAGACGGTAGCCTCTGAAGAATACAGCAGCACTTTGGCAAGAACCCCTGATCTCTGGTGATGATCTGATGTTGCTTCTGATTTTTCTGATTATTTCTGATCTGGGCCTATAAATGAAGGACTTGAAACTCTATTTATAGAGTTCTGGAAATAACTAATTTTTAGTTATTCTGAATTGCGCAAGATGTATTGCGCAGACATTGGACTGCGCAAGCAGCGAACTGCGCTGGCAGTTACTCGATCGTGGACCAACTGTATGAGACGCGTGGCATTGTTTGATTGAAATGCGCTTAGTCGTGTACAGACGGTTGCCACGTGGTGAGCAATTGATGGCATGTAGGCCACGTGTAAATTGTCAGTTATCTTGATGGATTGCGCCACATGAACTGCGCTGGCTTCGGACTACGCTGAGATTGAACTACGCTGCAAGGAACATGGCAGACTGCGCTTCGATTGGGTTGGTAGCTTGCGCTGGCTGTACAGCTGTCCTCGAGCGCTGTGCTGCACGAGAAACGAACAGTTTTCTCGTTCTTCGGGCTGTCAGCTGTCAGAAGATCTGATTTTCTGTCAGATAATGATGACGCGGCCATGTCAGCTAGTGCGCTTGGATGTGTGCGCAGTTCAGCTTGCGCAGTTGAGTTGTTGCGCAATTTGTTTACTGCGCAGTTCACTTGAAGGATGCACAATTTGATTTTCTTTGCTTTTTTGATGGGTGCAACTTGATTTTTTAAGACCTACAAATATTAGTAACAATAAGCCAGACCAAGTAATCCAGATATTGATAGTATTAAAATTCTACTTAGTTTAATCTAATCTTAATATAATTTACTAATTTAGAAATCATTATTATATTTATTATTACAAAATATTAACCAATATGCTAATTAAACTAATTTATAATACTCAGCCCAATCCACTGAAAGTATCTACAAAATATGCAAGAATTGAATTGAAATGTACTGATTCTTTTAGAAGGATTGAATGGGCTTGCAGCCCTACCCAATAGACTCAACAAGTCCATTCTTCCTAACAAAGCAAACAACTACACCTGGCTTGGAGCCCAGCCCAATAGAACTTAGGTTTTTAGAACCCATGGTTCTCTCTCCACTCTGGAGAGAACCAATCCAGCCGAAAATTCAGGGAAAAGAAAAAGAAGAGGAAGAAGGAGGCGGAGAGTCACCTGAGATCGGTGGCGCTCGACCGCACAGAGGCAATGACGGTGGCTGCAGAGATTCGCACATAGCGCCAGGTCGGCACGGCTCGCCGGATCCGACGTCGAGGCTGGAGGGAGAACGGTCCAGGCGCGACGGTGCTCCGGACCCGGAGATGTGCACGGTGGCCCTGGCCGGAGAGGCGTCGGCCCCAAGCGGACCAAAAACATGGTGGACGACTTCCGAGGCGGTGATCCAACGGCCAAGCCGCCCGATCTGTCTCCCCCAAGTACCGGAACGGCAGATCTCGAGGCGGGGCGTCGATCCGGCTTCCGACGACAGGTCGGTGGGGGTACTGACTCCGGTCAGTGGCGGTGGATCGACGAGGAACTCCGGTGGATGATTACATCCTCAAGGACGGTGCTCGGACGCGGATCTAGATCGGCGGAGGAGACGAAGACGGGTGATCAAAACCAGGGGAAATGGAGGCCGAGGAAAGACTCGTCGTCACAGATCCACTGCTGTGGAGACTCGACAATAATCAAAGACGCCAGACACGACACAGTGGCCGGAGGTGAGCGATTCTAAACTTTGGGGGCTGTGTTTGTGTGAAATTATGTTGAATGGTGGGTATGATGGTGGCTGTGATACTGGTGGTGGTGGTGGAGACAGGGTGGTGACGATGGTGGAGACGACCGGAATGGCCGTGGCGACATTGCCAGGAGGTTGGGAGTGAGTACGGTGGAACAAGGAGGCAGAGGAGAGGAAAGAGGAGGAGATGGTGGTGCTCGCCGGAGCTCGGCCAGCACGACGACGGAGAACAGTGGCGACTGGCCGGCAGGAGCAGTGTTCAGGAAAGAATGATAGTGTGGTGCCAAAAATTTATGTAATATTTAATAACTGGGGAACACCCCCAATATTTATAGTAACAAGTAGTGTATTGCTCTCCAAGTCAGCCTTAGTGGCACTCTCCGTAAATTCTATCAGATCTAAGGACAAAAGGTTAAGGCTGTAACTAATTCGGTTGAAACCAACCAACTGATTGACAATTAGTTGCTAACTAAAACAAAACTTACTACAAACTATTAGTTAACTAATAATTAATACAATAGGGCTCTAATCAATAAATTTAAGCAATAATCCAATATCGGCCGGACCAATTTAGGTCAGTCCAAACCCAATAGCAACTTGATTTAAACCTAGATAAATACTTTTAGAGAAATGAATATATTAGTTCATAAATTTCAATATTAAATTCAAAATGAGATTTTAAATTAAGGAAAATAATTTATAACTCGAAAATTTTCAAAATATAAATTCCGAATCGAGATAGTTACAAATCTACCCCCCTTACAAAAATTTTGCCCTCGAAATTTCAATTAGCACGATAAACACTACTAAAGTTAACCAAATATGAAAACTTGAAAACGATTTAGTTAAACATGGAATTCGAGTTGCGATTTCTAGGAACGATCAAAGTTTAAAAATCTAGCATTAATAAATCCTAATCATGATGAAATGAATCAATTTTAGACATAGTAAAAATAGTACCAAAATCATATGGCATGCTTTAAATCCTAAATATAAAATTATGACCTAATTTCAATAAGAAATCACTTAGGTGTAATTAGTACGACTATGACTTAAAATTTCAAAACATTTAAACAAGATAAAATTTGTTAAAATCATTTTGACCATTAAGGCTATAGGTGCTAAGGTAAAACGACATGACTAAAAATAAAATCAAGAATTGTGAAAAAATTAAGCATCGTAAAATAGCACCAAAATAACATATTCATGTTTTTTTTTTACTTAAATATGATTAAGAACAAAATCATGACTTTAGTCCAATACAAAATTATTTAAGTATACTTAGCACGATCATGACTAAAATACAACTAGTAAAGTATGGTCAAAAATCTTTTAGGCTACTCGAGTCATAAGTGCTAAATGATACGACGAAGATTTTTTTTTTTTTACATTTAACGTGAGCAAAAAAAAAAAAATCAAATTCTAGAATTGATTCATGATTAACCATTTTAAGCACGATTGATCGAAAATATTTCAGGAATAAAATTGGAGTATTACAATTGATCAAAATACAAAAATGAACATTTTCGAATTATTTAGGTATAACCAAGGTCTAGTCGTGATCACAAGAATTGAAATAAGTCAAAAATGAAAATTACTTACGTTTTACTAGCACTGCTAGAAATTCTCGAACACCATGAATCCAAAATATGGTTAAAACTATAGAAACCACTAAAACCAAAACATGAATTTTTGAACATTCGTTTTAGCTAGAAGTCAATTTAAAATGAGCAAAATCAAATTCTTTGAAACCTGATCAAGGGAAATAAATCATTCGGGCGCGATTGGGATTAAGATCAAAATCATTCAGATAGAAAGGCCAAATCATATTTGTATGATCATTATGATCCTAATATGATTAAGGATAATTTAGGTATATCAAAATTATAACCGAGAAAATTCAAAAAAAAAAATATTCGCCCTGACATAATTAAATCGATATCAAAATCAAGGCACAATCAATATTTGAAATAAAATAAGGCCACAATAAAAATCCCATAAATATGCTTTAAAGAATCATCTAGATATGGCATAATTATCAGTGAAATCTGGTATATAATTTTATTGAAAACAAGATAGTAGATATAGGGACATGAGAAAATCAAATCATGATTTAGAAAAATCACACGTCAACTTTAGGGAAATGAAACATTTGTTATAAGATAGAATATGCACGAAAATAATAACTTTATAACCTATTCACCTTCAAATCAATCACAAACTTCTATAATCTATAACTTCTTCAAAACTTATTACCCATTTGCCTACCCATGATTCTCTTAACTACCCCCATCAATATGTCTATTCCAAGGGTACCTAAAATGACCTATGTAACCTATCTAGGTTTCTTCGCGTATCTCTATATAGCTACCAACCCTATACATATATACACATTATTCATGATTATATATCGACTATCTATACATAGCTATCAAATTATGCAACCATCAACAAAAGTTATACCATCACTAGAGTTGAATCATGAAGGAGATTTGGTCAATGGAAATTGAAAGGATAGTCCTAATGAGTTCTAGAAAATGAGGTAGACATTTCTATATGGAATACATGGTACTAGGAATGAGTTCTGAAACTTGGAGTAGACACTAAAATTTGAATAAGACCAAAATTAAAGCAATTCAAAAATTTCTGGTAAAGTTGTCAATAACGATAAAAGGCCAAACATGGAATCATGAATATAGTCTCAATAGTATCCGAGAACCATACATATCCGAAGTCACCTCACCTAGAGTTCATGTCCCGCCAGTGTGGTATACATCTAGCTGCAATGAACCTTTGGTATCCATGACTCCTACAGTGATAGGTCACCGAATATTCTATCAACTTCATCCAGGATTGCCGGAACAACTCAAGAGGTCAAAAATTATGAATTTAGGACATAGCCTCAATAATATACGAAAACCTATGAATACCTGAAATTATTTCGACTTAGAATCCATGCCTCGCCAGTACGCAGCTGGCTGCAGTGAACTCGCGATCTTTATAATTCAGGTAAATGACTGCAGTGCGCATCTGCCACGTCATAGTAGGCCGTCGAATACTCTCTCAACTTTATCCATTGAATAGGAAAGGACAGGTAACAGATACTCCATTTAACTTCAGTCGTTCGTCCCGTCCTGTAAAGACGAGTAAAGTTAAGTGACCGTGTCGAAAGGTAATAGAGATCAAGAAGTCGATTTGTCATCGAAAACAAAGAAGACCACAGGGAGGACTGGCTGCCCTTTACTGAGGGTCTCAGCTAGAGAAAGCGCACATAAGAGGAAGTCAGTCCTACAGAAGCCCAAATCATATCTACAGCAGCACTACAGCATAGGGAGCTAAGAAAGCTCCAACAATAAGGATGATACACATCAATGTATATATATACTACAGCCTATAAAGCCGAACTCATCTGGAATGGAAACTCATTAAAAAGAAAAGAATGACATATATATATATATATATATATATATATATATATATATATATATATATGTCATTCTTTTCTTTTATATATATATATATATATATATATATATATATATATATATAAAAGAAAAGAATGACATATATATATATATATATATATATATATATATATATATAGACGGAAATGGTAAACCTTCCTAAGGCACTAGAGATATCATCTAAACTGGTATCCAACTGTTAACTACGAGGGTAGAATCGACAAGGGAGACTATATTCTAGACGGCTATCGTGTTCGGGGGAGTGATCCCCATCTTCTTGTAATATGCTCTCTCCGTGTCTGCCATCCGATCCTGAAATATCTTCCATTCGTTCCGGCATCGCTCCCTGACCTGTAGAGCGAAGGATTTCGCTAGTTACTTCAAAGGGTTAGGCAAAACATATAAGCTATATTGTGGAAGAATCTAATTCATGCTTACCCCTTCCCATGGTACTTTTCCGTTCTCGGCTTTGTCCTAATTGAAATGGGGAAGACAACAAGATGATGGGTGACTTGAGATTCGGTATTTAGAATTAATTGTTCAGATAAAATATAAAAGCCAGTAGTCTCTCCAAACCTGATTTCAGAGTGAAGGAACCACTTAAAGTCCAAATTTAAAGTCCCACAGAAATCTATGTTTTGTATATTAAGCTGATACTGACATGTGTCTGTGGTAGCACCAGGATACGGAACTTGATAGTTACAAATCAGTGATAAATGGCCCCACTATAACATCAGGTTAATAGTTGGCCAATATGTACTGGTGGAAATCAAACATAAATAAATAATATTCCAATTCAGTCTCCAGCTTAATATTCTCTTAAGAGAAACTTAATCTCAACGAATACCTGTACTCAAACATTCAAAAATAGCAACATAGAATGCATGAGCAATGGGATTCAAGAGAATACATCTTGATAATATAAAGGTTATGGGAATCTTCATGTAAAGTTTAGCAGATGTACTCACCTCATTTGGGTAACCCCATAACCTACGGAGATACAAGTCTGACTCTGATACAACAATGCCTGGTGCTAGTCTTTACGCGCCTCGATTCCTAGTAGCATGTGGTCCAGAATAGGTCATTTTGTAGCATTCGGTGATACCAAAGCTTACAATAAATAGTTCCCTTTACATGTGAGGAGCTAGTCTAGCGATAATGGCTTGAATTGCAGGTCGGCTTTTATGTGATACCGGTTTGGGTTTTTGAGACCTCTTAAGAGAGGTAAAGTGGATTTTTTTTTTTTTACTTGTATAGTATCTATTGTATGCAAAACTTAATCAAAGCTAACATCAACTAATATACCCATTTCAGGATAGTTATCCTTTAACGCACTTGCAAAGACACCAAGATCGAGGTGAGAATGCTAATAATATCTATCTTGAAAAAGATGGGCACCAAGATCGAGGAGAACGTATGGGTCCTTCCTATTCCGTGGGACTAATTTTAGAACCAAAAATGGGTGTCTAAGATAAATATATTTTACTTTTCGACTTCAATAGTCTCTACCTGTCAATCATTCAGGTGTTTCTTATATTTATGACACTTCTTTGCCAGAAAATCATTATTACCAATGACTGGTTATCTATACTCCTATATTTACATTGATCTCAACTTCTTAACAGGAGTTCAATATCTGCTTAACTCATGTAGAACAACCTCCTGATGGTGGGTTCCGAATGTACCGACATTTAAAGTTGGAGTTTTACCTAAGGTATGTCCCAATTATTGTTTTGTTACTAGCATTATTTATGAAAGAAACATGATCACTTGATCTTAGAGAGCAACAATTTATTTTCATCTTTGTATTCCTCAATTTTTATTCTGAGATGGTTCTATCTCGGCAACAAAATAGATGTTAAGACTTATTTGTATTCTCCATGAGAGAATGTTTTTAATGTTTTCACATTTTCCATGAAATAACTGTTGGTATTTTTTTATAACTTTAAGATTCTTGATTCATCATAAATCAATTTTCTTGATTTTTGTGAGGTTTATTGCTTTAAGGCAAAACATTAAACTATGCATATACTTTATTCTAAAAAAAATTGTCCAGAAGTATCTTTTTTTTTTTGCTATTCCACTTTTCTCTCTTTCCTGATTTCCTTCACATATGAAGCATTTAGGTCCATCTAAGCACTTGACAAGAACCTAGGTGACTACCTATTTTGCACGGATACAATACGTTATGGTATGCACCCCTTACATAGTTCCTATTATTTCTTTTCTGATTTTCCTTCATATATGAAGCATATTTTACCCTTAAGTCCATCTAAGCACTATACAAGATCAACATAGGTTACTAAGTGTTGCACGAACACAGATATGACACGGTAAGGACGTGCTGACAGTACATATTTTTCTGTCCCCTAATGTATTTTGAAGTATCCAGGAGTGTCCAATACAACACATTCCATATTTATGGATTGTCCGTGCTTCTTATGTGACTATACGTATTTTTTGCCTTTCTAAAAGTGAACAAATCTAATATTGTCAAAGTAGTACTTGGGCAGATTTTTGTTAAAGTTTGATGCTTATTAGAGGTGTGTATAAGTCGAGTGGTGGGTTAAGAGGTTTCAAATACGATGCAAGCTTTTGGAACGTAAGTTTGATTTTAGACACTTGATATCATTAGATTTATTTCAAACTCTTTATGTACCTTATTTTTGTCGCAATTTTGTTTCCCTCTAAACTAGATTCAACTGGCCATACTCTTCTAAATTTGGAAATGGATGTTTGTTTAAGTTTTTATAAACAAATCATGTTATTGGTTCTATAATACTTTGTGATGGTTTATACAATTTGAAACTTGATAACCTTTTTGCTTACACTCTTTTAATCGTGCATGATAATATTAGAACTAAACGTGGTTAAATGAATGTTGACCTTATTTGTGCATAAACGTATGGGGCGCATTTTCAAAGAAAAATTAGAAAGATTGGTAAAGAATGGGTCACATTTTCAAAGAAAGATTCAAAAGATAGGTAAAGAATGAAATCCTTTCTAGTCTTGGATTTGGATTTTACCTATCTTGGTATTTGTGTTGAATGTATTAAAGAAAACAAACACAAAACACAAAAAATGAGCAGCTCCTTGAAGTAATACACACTAATATTTGTGGGGCTTTTCATGTTCCATTTTTTTGTGGGAAAAATATTTTATCATCTTTGTTGATGATTTATTACGTTATGGTTATGTCAATTTGTTTCTTGAGAAATCTGAATCACTAGATGCCTTAGAGGTATTATTAATGAGGTTGAAAGACAATGAGACATAAAGGTCAAAGTTGTCAGATGTGACAGAGGTGGTGAATATTATGAAAAATATGATAAAATTGAGTAATGTCCGACCTATTTGCTAAATTCCTAGAAAAAAGCATGACATATGTACTCAATACACTATGACTGTTACACCACAACAAATGATGTAGTAGAAAAATGTACTTGTACCTTATTGGATGCAATTAGGAGTATGTTAAGCAATTCATCTTTACTCATGTCATTGCGGAAGCATGCATTAAAAACTACCATGTATGTGCTAAATAGTGTTCACAGTAAGGCAATTCCTAAACCTCCCTTTGGAATGTAGATTGTCTTTAAGGCACATGCATGTTTGGAGTTGTCAGGCAGAAGTAAGAGTTTTTAATCCACATGAAAAGAAATTAGATTCAAGGATAACTAGTGGTTTCTTTATTGATTATCCAAAAAAGTTTAAAGGATATAGAACTATTGAAACTACAAATGAAAAATGGAAATTCAAGAAATTAAGGTACAAGTTTCTTTTCTCTCACTTCTTTCTAAATTTGTTGCTATTCCAATTGTTGAACAGCTAAACAATAGACAAGAACAACAAATGAATGATCAAACAACCCACAATGGAAGATAATGTTAATGAACCTATACATTCCAATATACATTATGACACCCAAAACAATGACGTTCCTTGTTACCGTATCCATTGTGTCATGTTCGTGCAACACAGACTATGGCCAACTAGGAAGCAGAGGACGGTCCAAAATTGACGTCTTGTAACTATTATACAGGATCACACACAACACTGGCACTCCAAAATATACTAAACATATCATGGCAAAAATTCTGGAATTGCTCTCTAGAATTCCACTTCATTGGCCGATGAATTAAAAATGTAAATAAAAAAAAAGCTTTCTGACTTCAATGTTAGGCACAGATTCAACACGACATGTTTCAGACACAGAGACACGGATCCGGACCTATTTTGGTGTGTCCTAGTGTATTTCGGAGTGCCATGGTGTGTCCGACACAACATGACACAGGTCACGGCATGAGTTTTGGAGTGTCCGTGCTTCTTAGGTTAGGAAGCACGAATTTAACGAAATTGAGTATGATGAGGTTAGTTATACCGACATGATACAGACACGAGCAAAACGGGCACGGCGCAGATGTCTGACATGTCCTAGTGTATTTCTGCGGTGTCTGTGCCATGTCCAATACTTCGGCGTGACACAAACACGGCAACTATCTTTTTGGATATAAATTTGACAATGTAAGAAAGATTTCAACTTCATTAGGTTGGCCATACCGAGCAGATGGTTGGGGGAGGGCTTTGCGCTTCTTCTCGGCGAGGGCCTCTTCCTCGAGGCGCTCGAGACGTCGGTAGAGCTCTCCTTGAGTAAATCAAGGGGGTTCTGCTCTCCGTATAAGCCGACATCACAGCTCTCCTCTCCTTCCCCTTCTTCTTCCTCTCCTTCTTCATCTTCTTCTTCCTCCTCATATTGACTAAATTGTTCTTCCTCCTCCTCATATTGACCAAATTCTTCTTCCTCCTCCAACTCCATCGCCTCTTATTCTTCTTCTTCCTCCAACTCCATCGCCACTTCTTCGTCGCGTCCCATAGGACGTCGTTGGCCTCCGCCGCCTGCTCGACGGAGACTGGTGGTGGTTCCGCAAGGGAGGTTGACGGTGGTCGGTGGTTAAGGGTTAGGATTTGGTTGGTTATTGCGAGACAAAAATTACTTGCTGTTTAAAATTAAAACAATAAATATTATATTATAAAGTAAAGAAACGGAGATAGAAAATAGAGGATATTTTTTTCCGAAAATTGCTCGAATATCCAATTTCGGGGGCGTGTTTTTATGAAATGCTCACGTGGGTTTTATGAAATCGGAAAATTGCTGAGATACCCAATTTCGGGGTGGACTTTTATGAAATATCCATCCGTGGGATGGGTTTTATGAAATATCCAGAATTATATATTTTCACCTTAAATATTCTAAGATTCCCTTTAGATACCCAATCTCTCTGGACGAAGGGGTAGTTTCGGTATTATTCAACGTGAAAATATATAATTCTGGGTATTTCATAAAACCCATCCTGTGTGTGGTCATTTCATAAAAGTCCACCCCGAAATTGGGTATCTCAGCAATTTTCAGATTTCATAAAACCTACCCTGCGAGTGGGTATTTCATAAAAGCCCACCCCGAAATTGGATATTCCAGCAATTTCCAACAATTTATTACCATTTGAACATGAAAAGTTGTATGAAAAAAGAAAACTTGATAGCATGCAAACTTTATTGTTTTGACTCTTAAACATAAATGACATGCAAGTTGACACAAATCCCGTAACGGAATTACGCGGTAACAGGTCTGCGGGAGACCAGGCAACTGAACCAAAAAATTAATCAAATAAAAATTAAAAGGAGATAGGAAATTACCTTTCTACCCCTTAGTTTGCGGCGCGCAAGCGTGCAAAGTGCTAAGTGCGCGACAAATAAACACGTCAAAAATGCACATTAAATCGCGCACCCGCTCGCGGGTTGGATGGGATGTAGTCCATCCCCTACACAACCCACTAAGGAGGGAAAAGCCTTATAAGCAGAGGAGAACTTTTCCTCCTTTCCCATGTGGAACTAAAAAAGAGAGGATGCCTTTTTGAATCACATTGGTATTGTTTCACAAGCAACAAAAACCCAATAAAACCAACAATCCCCCACCTTATTCAAAAAGGAACAAGGAGGATATAGATAGACAGAACGATAGGAAAGAGAATAAGATATGGGCAGTTGCACTGTGTATCAGAGGAAGGTGTCTTCCGGACTTGAACCTCCCCTTCGTGTTGTACATTTCATCTATACAGACCCAAAGTGACGTAAGTCTTGAACTTAGGATCTTGTTTGTACAGACTCAACTTACACACAAACACATTGCAGGCATTTGATTGTATCAATAGTTGTGCACTTTTCGGCCATGTGCTTATCTCGGTTTCTTGAGAGCTCTAGAGAACAGCCCCAGTTCCCATAGAAAGCGGCCCCACTTTCACTCCCAAATAGGTGAATCTTCTGGGTATTCTGCAATTTATATACCCTGCTTTACAAGCCACAGATTCATTAAGATTATACAATCAACCTCCTTTTTATTGTAGATCAGCACTATATAATAGAGGAATGGTTCATTACAATTACATCCATATAGTGCTTTCTAGTCACACATCAATTTTGTTGTTACTCATTGAACCTTTTATTGGTGCTACAATACGAAGGTTGGGTTGCCTTTGAGGTGACTCAATCTATGGGCTTCAACCCCATTCCTCTTGCCGTCTCCAACACTAGTCTCCTTGAGAGACCTTTAGTTAGAGGATCTGCTAGATTGTTCTTTGATCTGACGAAGTCAATTGTAATTACTCCGCTGGACCACAATTACTTCACCCGATTGTACCTCAGACGTATATGTCTGGATTTTCCATTATAGCTTGTCCTTTGAGCCTTTGCTATAGCAGCCTGGCTGTCACAGTGTACAGGTATAGCAGGAACTGGTTTGCTCCACAGAGGAATATCTATTACCAGAGTCTTGAGCCAGTCTGCTTCCTCACTGGTGAGGTCAAGAGCTATGAAGTCTGCCTCCATAGTCAATCTAGATATACAGGTCTGCCTGGTAGAGTTCCAAGCGACAGCAACTCCTCCCAATGTGAATACATATCCACTTGTGGCTTTGGTCTCATCTGTATCTGAGATCTAGTTTACATCAGTGTACCCTTCCAATACAGATGGGTATCATCCATAAAATAATCCATGGGATAACGTGCCCTTCAGGTATCTCATTACCCTTTCTAAGGCAGTCAAGTGTGAACTATTCAGATTGTTTGTGTACCGACTAAGTTTTCCTACTGCGTAGGAAATATCATGTCTGGTACGGTTAGCAATATAGTTCAAACATCCAATTTGCTGAGAATACTTCAGCTGAGCCACACTGTCTCTTTTGTTCTTCTTCAACCTGATACTTGCATCATATGGAGTGATTACAGGTTTAGAATCAAAATAGTTAAAATCTTTTCAAGACCTTTTCTATATAGTGAGATTGGGAGATACCAATTCCCTCAGAAGTGCGACTTAATTTAAGTCCTAAAATCACATCAGCAGGTTCTAAATCTTTCATATCAAAATTATGAGACAAAAAACTTTTGATATCATAAATAATATTCATGTCAGTACCAAAAATAAGAATATCATCAATGTATAAACACAGTATTACGCATGAGCTACCAACGGTTTTGCTATACACACATTTATCAGAATCATTAATAGCAAAACCATAAGATAGAATTACCTTATCAAATTTATCATGCCAATTCTTTGGCGCTTGTTTCAGCCCATAAAGAGATTTAATCAGTTTGCATACCTTGTGTTCTTGTCCTAGAACAACAAACCCTTCAGATTGTTCCATGTAAATGTCTTCCTGTAAATCTCCATTTAAGAAAGCATTTTTTACATCCATTTGATGAATAAACAGATTATGAACAGATACAATAGCAATTAACATTCTAATTGTGGCAATTTTAGTAACTGGAGAGTAAGTGTCAAATAAATCTACTCCTTCCCTTTGTTTGAACCCTTTAGCAACTAGCCTTGCTTTGAACTTCTCAATAGACCCATCAGGTCTTAGCTTCTTCCTGAAGATCCATTTGCAACCAATTGGCTTGCAACCTACAGGAAGGTTAACTAAATCCCAGGTTCTATTTGACATAATAGAATCTATTTCACTGTTAATGGCTTCTTTCCAAAATAGTGAATCTACAGAAGACATAGCCCCTTGATAAGATATAGGGTTCTTTTCAACAAGGTAAGTGAAAAACCCTTTCTCCCAGTTTTGGTTCTCTTTTGGTTCTTTTACTCCTCCTAGGTTCTGCTAGGGTTTCTACTTGAGAACTAGAAGTTGCAATTGGAACTTGTGCAGGTAAAGAAGATCTAGGAGTTCTATTTTTTAAAGGAAAAATATTTTCAAAAAATGTAGCATCCCTAGATTCTATAATAGTGTTTGCATCAATACCATTAACCTCACTTTTAATAACAAGAAATCTATAAGCAATACTGTTTTGAGTATAACCCAAAAATACACAGTCTACGGTCTTGGGTCCCAATTTTCTTTTCTTACTAGGGGTGATAGAGACTTTTGCAAGACACCCCCACACTTTAAAATATTTCAAAGATGGTTTTCTGCCCTTCCATAATTCATAAGGGGTTTTATCAGTCTTTTTAAGGAACTTTATTGAGAATATGGCATGCAGAAAGTAAGGCTTCTCCCCATAAATTATCAGATAAATCAGAGCTACCTAACATAGCATTAATCATATCAACTAAAGTCCTATTTTTCCTTTATGCTACCCCATTCTGTTGAGGAGCATAAGGGACAGTTACTTCATGTATTATTCCATGTGTTTCACAAAAAGAATCAAATTCAGTAGAGGTGTATTTACCCCCACGATCAGATCTAAGAATTTTTATTCTCTTTTCAAGCTGATTTTCAACTTCAGCCTTAAAAGACACAAACTTAATAAAAGCCTCATCTTTTGTTTTAAGCAAGTAAACATAGCAATATTTGAAATAATCATCTATAAATATAATGAAGTAACGCTTACTACTACGTGTGAGAGTACTGTTTAATTCACAGATATTGCTGTGAATAAGCTCCAGAAGCTGAGAGTTCCTTTCAACTGAATGAAAGGATTTTCTGGGCTGTTTGGCTTGAGTACAAATTTCACATTTATCATTCCTGCTCATATCAATCTTGAAAATTAATTGCAAAACAGACATTTTTCTAACAGAATTAAAATTCACATGTCCCAAGCGACCATGCCAAACATTGTAGCTATCAATATTGGAAGATATTGCATTTGCAGGAGAAACATTATTATAATCAATGTTATTTAAACTAGAAGTAAAGGTGTTGCAAGACATGTCAACAGAAAGTTTAAATAGACCCCCACAAACATAGCCTTTTCCAATAAAGTTTCCGTTTAGAGAGATTACAACACGGTCAGACTCAAAAACTAGTTTGTAGCCATGTTTATTTAACAAATATCCAGAAATCAGATTTTTGTTCACGTCCGGTACGTGCTGCACATTATGCAAAGGGAGGATCTTACCGGAAGCATCACTGTAAATTGAGAAACCGTCGATACCTGAGGGTAGCGCAAGTATCGGCGCCGTTGTAAGTCTCTTCTTCAGTTTCTCAAATGCTGACTGGCAATCTTCGGACCAAACAAATTCTTCATTCTTCTTGGTGAGCTTCGTCATCGGCTCAGCAATCCTGGCAAAATCCTTCACAAATTTTCGGTAGTAGCCAGCTAAGCCCAAGAAGCTTCTGATTTCTGCAACTGAACTTGGTGTAGTCTACGTCTCAATAGCAGCTATCTTCTTTGAATCCACCAAAATTCCTTCTCCTGTGACAACATGGCCTAGAAAATCTACCTTGTCTAAGAAGAATTCGCATTTAGATAGCTTACCATAGAGCTTCTCCTTCCTTAAGGTTCCCAGAACTTTCCTCAGATGCTCTTCATGCTCTTCTTCGGTCTTCGAGTAGATCAGAATGTCGTCGATAAAGACAACAACAAACTAATCCAGGTATTCATGGAAGACCTTGTTTATGAGATTCATGAATACGCAGGGGCATTCGTCAGTCCAAACGACATGACCAAAAATTCATATTATCCATATTTGGTGTTGAACGCCGTCTTTGGAATATCCTCCTTCCTGACCTTGATTTGATGGTAGCCAGATCTGAGATCTATCTTCAAAAATACCTTAGCTCCACTTAGTTGATCAAACATATCATCAATTCGGGGCAGAGGGTACTTGTTCTTGATGGTGATGTTGTTCAGCGCCCGGTAGTCAATGCACATTCGCACAGTTCCATCCTTCTTGGGCACGAACAAAACTGGTGCTCCCCAGGGTGAAGCTCCATCTCTGATAAATCCCTAGGCCTTCAGCTCATTAATCTGGTCCTTCATCTCCTTAGCCTCCTTGGGGTTGACTCTATAGTATCCCCGAGAAATAGAAGAAGAGCCGGGAACTAGATCAATGGTGAATTCTACACCTCGATCCGGGGGCAATCCAGGAAGACTATCAGGGAAGACGTCCATGAATTCTACTATGATAGGATGAGGAGGCCCGGGTTCTTCGGTGATAGAGGAGTAGATAACACTCTCCATGTCTTCCGGAGTTCGAGAGATTTCAAACTCTGGTTCTCCTGGTGGGCTGAAGACTACACATCCTCTGTGACAATCTATCAGCGCATGCTGCTTACTTAGCCAGTCCATCCCTAGGACTACATCATAGTTGGGTAAGGGCATCACAAGTAAGGGTACTAAGAATTTGTGGCATGAGATAGTTATGGGGCAGTTACAGGTCTCGGTGATGGGTATGGGTCCACCACCGGTCATAACTCTATATATCATCTTGCTAAACCCCGTAACTAGGTGATGTGCAGAAATAAACTTTGATGATATAAAACTGTGTGATGCACCAGAATCAAATAATGCTAAAGCAGGATGTGAGTGCACATAAATGGAACCTGTGATGACATCAGTAGTGGGTTCCTACTCTGGCTCTTGTTCGTCTACTGCTAGGGCAAAAGCTCGCACAGTCTTCTGTTAGTGTTGCCCAAACTGTTGTTGCTAAGTAGGTAGGGGAGCTTTCTGCTGTGTTGTTCTGGTCCGGTTGAATGCCGTGGGGCAGTCCCTCACTTGGTGGGTGGCAGACCCACAAACTAGGCAGTGTTCTAGTCTTTTCCTATAGATGTTCGCCTGATGTCCTGGCCTCTTGCAGAAATTGCAGACAGGGATCTGCTTCTGAGGCGCTCTATTAT
This sequence comes from Iris pallida, assembly GCA_029216955.1. Taxonomy (NCBI): domain Eukaryota; kingdom Viridiplantae; phylum Streptophyta; class Magnoliopsida; order Asparagales; family Iridaceae; genus Iris; species Iris pallida. Next base: position 4,527,817 of record JANAVB010030817.1, on the reverse strand, counting down.
TGGTCTTTGCCTGATGGTGCTGCTGCGGGTGGTGAGGATGCCTATTGTTGTTATTGTGATTGTTGACGTTGGGCCTCTTCTGGTTACCCTGGAAGTTGCTTGTTCCCGAATGCTCCCTTTTTGAACGAGCAGGCTGACTCTTCTCTACATCCTGAGCTCGTATCAGTATCCTCTCGTACGTCTTGGTGTCGCCTGCGATCACAGGGGTGCGAATATCTTCCCTCTGTCCATACCTGAATCTTTCAGCACGATCTGTGGGGTCAGCAACCAAGTTCTTGGCAAAGCGGCTAAGTTGGCCGAATTCTGCCGCATACTCTCCAACCGTCATGTTTCTTTGCTTCAGATCCTGGAACTATCTTTCCATCTCCCGTAATGCTGATGTTGGAAAGAACTTCATGCGGAACAACCTCTTGAAGGTGTTCCAGTCAAGCTGCCTGTCCTGGAGTCGGGGTTCATTCCGATACCAGGTGCTTGCTACATCTAGTAGTTGGAGTCCTACAGCTTCGACCTGGAGGTCGTCTGGAAGTCGAGCGACACTGATGAGACGCTCCATGCTGTCCAGCCATTCGTCGGCATAGATGATTCCTTCGGTTCCCTCGAAGGGTCGAGGGCCCAGCTTCTTAAATTTCTCAATATCGCCGACCTTAGCAGGTCTTGGTTCTGATTGTGCTGCTTCTCCTCTCTCGAGGACAGCCATCACTACTAAAATATCATCTAATAGCGACGTAATTTAGCGACGGCAAGAAATGACGTTGCTATTAGCGACAGCTTTGTAAACACATCGCAAAACGTCGCTGCCTAGCGACGTTCTGCGACAGGAGTTTACTACGTCGCTGTAGCGACGTTCAGCAACATATTATTAGTATATGTCGCCATTTTTACGACGTTTAGCGACGTCAACACGTGACGTCGCTAAGTTATTTTACTTAGGGCACGCCGCTTCTTTCTTTCCCCCTCACTCTCACTCGAAAACACTCAAAAATTTTAATTTCCCCCCCACCCCCCGGCGACTCCCTCCCCCTCTGTCAGTGCCCTCCCCCCCCGGCGACCCCCTCCCCCCCGGCGACTCCCTCCCCCTCCGGCGAGCTCCTCCTCCTCGAGATCCTCCTCCTCGAGCTCCTCCTTCCCCAATCCGAGCTCCTCCTCCTCTTCCTCAGGTAAACCCTAACCTAACTTCTCTCCTTCCTCCTCCTCCTCTCCCACGGACACACACACACACGGACACACGGACACACATCGTGTCCCCAAAGACTCGTGCCCATTGGATTCGTGTCCCCAAAGACTCGTGTACATTGGATTCGTGTCCAGTTTTGGATGTGTTGAGTTTGGTTTGTTTTTGGACACATTGTGTCGAGTATTTGGACACGAGTTTGGTTTGGGAGACACGTACACACATGATACTTGTATATGCACACTTGACACTATACACTCTCTATCTCTCTAGTATATAAATGCATAAATTGTTGAATGTATATATTGTGTCCCCTTGGTTATAGCCTAGTATATGTAAATATCTTAACCTATATATGTATGCCTATATATATATAGTAAATATATAGGTAGTTGTGTGATTGATGGCTTGTTTAGATGTGGTAGTGTGGTAGTATGGTAGCGTGAGTGTGAGTGAAGAGGGATATTGAGATAAGTGTTAGATTGTGTGTGTGTGTGTGTGTGTGTGTGTGTGTGTGTGTGTTTGAGAGTGAGAAAGGTGAGAGGGATTTAGATATGTATCCATAAGTTAGTATCCTAAGTTAGATATTTAGGATAGTATCCTAGGCACTAATTTAATATCTTGTTTAGGATGTTAGTATCCTAGAGTTAGATAGGTGAGTTAATATCTTAGGATACTAGAAGTTAGTATCCTAGATAGGTTAGTTAGTGTCTTGGATAGGTTAGTTAGTATCCTATTTATCCTAGATAAGTTAGTATCCTAAGTTAGATATCTTAGGGTAGTTAGATTATGCTAGTATCTTGAGGGTATCAAGATAATAGGATATTAGGATATGGGCTAGAAGTTAGTACCCTAAGTTAGTACCCTAAGTTAGTATCTTGGCTAGAATTTGGTATCCTAGGATAGTTAGATATCCTAGTATCTTAAGAGTGTCCTAGATTAGTCTATGGTAATAGGATACCCTATAGGGGGGAGGGGGCAGGGGTAGGGGGAGGGGGCAGGGGACAGGACCCTAACCCTATTTCGGACACGACTCTGTGACACAGGACACATGACACAGGACACAGGACACACACACACAATACATACATATATACCTATATATATAAATACACATATCTACATATCTACATGTATATATATACTCACACACTTACATACACACAAATACATATATAAATATATATGTATACAATGTATATACACATAAATATACATATATATACAATCAAAAATCCAATTGAAATTCATTTTAAGAATCTGAAATGTTGACGATATATACCCAAGGTTCACAATATCGGTATCGGAATCGGTATCGGACTATTCCTATGAGTATTGGTATCGGCGATATCGGTAGTATCGGCGGTATCGTATCGGAGTATCGGACTTTGGTATCGGAAAACAAATAATTATTAATAAATTATTTACATTTAAAAACATATATTTTATACATTTAGGCATAATTTTAAGTATTTCAGCGTTATTTCTTAGTAGTTTTGAAATTATATAAAATAATAGTCACCCTTACCGATTGGTTTGCCGAATTGACCGGAACAAAGACCTCCAATGTCGGTATCGGTCAATATTTGGTATCGGTCGGTATCGGATCGGAACATGCCAAACCGTATCGGTATCGGCCGTATCGGATCGGTATCGGCCGATACTTTAAACCATGTATATACCATGGTTTTACCTTTTAGTTGCAGGAATATGAGAGGGTGACATGGTTGTCACATTAAGGGTCTTTGAGGAGGTGACATGTTGTGAACAGATATATCCTTATAGTTCTCCTACGTAATGTTAAAGAAATCCGTAGGAGAACTATATATAAGGATATATCTTTTCGCAACATGTCATATTGTCGAAGACCCTTAATATACCAACCATGTTACAGCGGTATTGGTATTTGGATACCAATAGCGATAAGGTAAATGGTACCAATAGTGATAAGGTAAAGGGTACCAACTTAAGGTATTGGTATTGGGATACCAATAGCGATAAGGTAAAGGGTACCTTGGTAGGTAATGACTAGGATATTTGACTTAGATTTGACCTTGTTTGATCAAGGTTGACTATTTTGACTGAAAGTCAAAGTAGAGTCAACATCTGACCTAGATTGGACTAAGAGTTGACAAAGTCAACTATAGGTCAACCCTTGACCTAGTTTGACCTTGTTTGACTTTGTTTGACTTAGCTTGACCTTGTTTGACTTTGTTTGACTTAGTACAACCTAGTTTGACCTAGATTACATATCATTGTTATTAGTAACTGTCCGCTACTAATGTGTGTCCCATAATAAGACATAATATACGAATTTGTGCCTGTTGGATAATGTGTGTCCATCTTTGCAGAATTATTTCCAAATGGATATGAATTACTACTTACGGAATCGTTCATGGATGTACAATCGTCGTCCTGATGATATGTGTGGTGTGCGGGATGAATACATAGCGGGAGTAGAGCAGTTTCTGCAGTTTGCTAAGGCGTTCCCTCAGTACATGGACGGCACCAAAATTAAGTGTCCGTGTGTGAAATGTCATAACGTGAAATATTATCCAGAAGTGGAAGTGACATATCATTTGTACTCGAGGGGTTTCATGCCTAATTACTCTCAGTAGACCGCACACGGAGAACTTGTGTCTTTAGCATCAGAGTCGGAGCCTTACGTTGAGCCGTATATGCATGCAGGACCTAATTTTGTTTCAGATAATCATGCATACGACGACGGGTGCGTCAACATAGTTTTAGACGCTGCGGGGCCTAGTTTCGTTCATGATGCACCTGAGGAGGCACCGAACGCCGATACTGCACAGTTCATGGAGTTGCTGGAGAATGCAAGGACTCCATTGTATCTTGGTTGTGAGGATCATTCACCGTTGGAGGTGGTTACAAGACTGTTGAGCATTAAGTAAGATTTTAACATATCGCAAGAATGCTACAACCGAGTGTTGGAGTTGATTATAGAGATCTTGCCGGCGGGTGCTAAGTTACCTAAAGACTTCTACCGGTCTAAGAGGATGGTGAGATCGCTCTGGATGGGATACGAGAAAATCGATTCCTGTCGCAATGGGTGCATGCTGTACTACAAAGACGACAAGGACGCAGATGTGTGCAGATTTTGTGGTGCTGATCGCTATAAGACAACTAGTACAGGAAGGTCTACCGGTGCAAGAAGACCGACCGATTCAATGCACTACTTGCCTTTAACGCCGCGGTTGCAAAGATTATTTATGGTGAAAGAGACGACCAAAAATATGAGTTGGCACATGCGAGAACAGATTGAAGGAGTGTTGGATCACCCATCCGATGGAGAAGCGTGGAAGCACTTTGATCGAGTGTATCCTAATTTTGCTTCAGATCTGCGTAATGTCAGGTTGGGACTATCTTCTGACGGTTTTACTCCTTTTGGTTTTTTGGGATCCTAGTATTCGTGCTGGCCTGTGATTGTCACTCCGTATAACCTACCGCCTTGGATGTGCATGAAGACTCAGTACATGTTTCTAACCGTTATAATTTCTGGTCCGAACAATCCTAAGAGGAACATTGACATGTACTTACAGCCTTTGATAGATGAGTTGAATCAGTTATGGGAAGTAGGCTCTAACACGTACGATGTTTCCGGGAAGCAGAATTTTCAGATGAAGGCAACCCGTATGTGGACCATCAATGACTTTTCGGCCTATAGAATATTATCTGGATGGAGCACTCATGGCCGTCTCTCATGTCCATATTGCATGGACCATAGTAAGGCTTTCCGCTTGAAACACGGAGGAAAATCGTGCTTCTTTGATTGTCATCGGCAATTTCTGCCAAAAGATCATCCGTTCAGAAGGAACAAGAATGTATTCCGTGCCGGCGTTGTAGAGAAGGGTGATCCACCGCCAAGGTGGTGCGGAGCCACGATATGGGAGGAGGTTAAAGATTTTCCAAGTGCTATCGAAGATCCTACAACTGGGTACAAGTGCGATGGATTTGGTAGAGATCATAACTGGACAAAGAGGAGCATATTCTGGGATCTGCCATACTGGAGTACCAATCTGATCAGACATAATCTTGATGTCATGCATATTGAGAAGAATGTGTTTGATAACATAATTAATACTGTGATGGACGTAAAGGGAAAAACGAAAGACAATCCCAAGGCCAGGTTGGACTTAGAAGAAATATGCAAACGCCCTGCGTTGCATTTGATACAGCAGAATGGAAAACAGTTCCTGCCGAAGTCAATTTTCTCGCTGGACAAGGAGGATAAAGTGAGACTTTGTCGGTGGATCCAGGGCCTAAAATTTCCAGACGGATATGTGTCAAATCTGAGAAGATGTGTCGATCTGAAGGAAAACAAATTGACGGGTATGAAGAGCCACGACTGTCACGTATTCATGGAGAGGTTAATTCCGATTACATTTCGAGAATTCTTACCGCAGGCAGTTTGGGATCCATTGACGGAGCTTAGCATATTCTTCAGGGATCTTTGTTCTAAGAAATTGCTCGTTGATCGTCTAGAAAAGCAAGAGAAGGACATTGCGGTAACACTATGCAAGCTAGAGAGGGTGTTTCCTCCTGGATTCTTCGACTCTATGGAGCATTTGCCGATTCATCTATCCTATGAGGCACGTGTTGGTGGACCCGTCAAATATCGATGGATGTACCCGTTCGAGCGACATTTGAATCACCTAAAAAGAAAGATGAAAAATATGGCACGGGTCGAGGGTTCTATTTGTGAAGCCTATGTTCTCGAGGAGATTACAAACTTTTGTTCGATGTATTTCAAGCCTCATGTTGCAACTAATAGAACGAGAGCTTCCAGAAACGACGACGGAGATCATGAAAGTAATGATACAATACTGAAGGTATTCAATGCTCCAGGAAAGCCATCGGGTAAAATGAAGAAGAGATATCTGAACGATGATGAGCTAAGGGCTGCTCAGGTGTATGTATTACTCAACTGCGACGAGGAGGAAGTAGAGAAACTGGAGGGGTAAGTAAATAATACGTCTACATTATTTTAATAGTGTTGATTATTATACTATTACATTAATTGCACGATGTTGTTTTTAGCATATTTAATGATGATGTGAGGTCAGCTAGGCCACACATAACAGAAGAAGAACTAGAACAAGAAATGAGGCATTATTTTTCATCATGGTTGAGTGCATATGTAAGACTTCAGAACTCTGTAATTACCTTTCTGTATATGCACTTGATTGAGAATGAGCTTAATTGCTTCTTTCATGGTATTTAGGTCGATCGTCCATACGCAAGACTTGAGAATGAGTCTATTAGAACGCTAGCCAAGGGACCAATTTATGCTGCAAAAATATGGCCAAGCTACTGTGTTAATGGGTTTAGGTTCAAGTCAACAACTTGCCCGATCAGAGACAACTTTGTGGATCTCGACTCCACCAAAAACAGCTGTTTGTGTATCAGATCTTCGAACTACAAAGATGTTGATGCGGGCAACGATTTCTATGGCGTGCTACGGGAGATCGTGGAGCTGACATATAGTTATGGAATAGAGCCTGCTAAGATTGTGTTATTCAGGTGTGATTGGTTCGATCCGATTGAAGGTCAAGGTTGGAAAGTAGACAAGCACGGTCTTGTTGATATAAACTATCGGCGTCGATATCAAGCCTATGAACCATTTGTCCTATCAAGTCAGGCTTAACTCGTGTACTTCACAAGTTATCCTAAATGGAGAACAACAAGGTAGGACTGGTGGATAGTATGCAAGACCAAAGCTAGAAATACCTTTGAGGTTGACGATATAGCTTATCAACAGGATGAACTACCTCTTGTAACAAATATTATAGAAGTGGACACGACGAAAGTTCCTCATTACACATCTAATTGTGTAGAAGAAGTAGAATTATCTGAAGAGGAAGATGCAGATGAAAGTAAAGATGTAGAGGAGGAAGAAGAAGAAGATGAGCTAAACGAACTAGATGAATTTTCAGAAGAGGATTAAAATCTGTGATGTCTATCATATAAATATGTATTTTTGTAATAATAAATCTGTGACACTTTAGTGACACTTTTATCTATGACCATGATATTTTTCAAAAATCTGTGATGTCTATCATATAAATATGTATTTTTGTTTTATTGTCATATATTATTATCAGGTATGACTAGACCAGGAGGACGACGCGGAGGATTTTACATTAGGCAGTCCCGTCAGCCTCAGCTTGGGGATGGAGAGGGCAGTTCCGTACCCTCATTCTCATCTCCGAGTACGCCAGTGTACCGTTATTTTCCCGGTCCATTACCGGGACAGGGCAGTTCCAGCAGGTTGCCGACTCCTCCCTCGTCGTCCAGCATTCCTTATCCCGTGTCCAGCATCCCTGATCCCCCGTCCAGCATTCCTCCTGTCGACGGCTCTATGGGGGGAGCCGACGCCGAGCATATGGAGGACGGCGATCAGACTGATCCTGCCCAGGCAGGAGGTGAGAGCGACCCTCTATGCGCTCCCCCGGGCGAGACGCGTATGGAGATTTGGACGGACGGGCCTATGAAGTAAGTTAATTAATTAATATATATTTCTCAAATGATTATATGTACATATATATTCATAAAAAATTATTATTGTATAGATATCGGCCTTCTGCAGTACAGAGACAGCTGGGGTATTTTTGAGGCAGAACTATGGTGGGCTTGGATTAACTACTCAGATGCTCCCGCAGATAAGAAGGCCTTTTGGTTCGCCCACTTCAAGATAAAAAATTTGTTTATTTTTAAATTTTAATAATTATTTGTGTATACTATACAACTTTTGTATTTTACTTCTTGTAGAGGACCTATTTCTATCCACCACACCGGGCGACGAGGATCGAGGGCCAATTTTCTACCATCGCAGCCAAGCTCATCCGTGATGCGATCCACGACCAGAAGTGTCGTGATCGCTCCGGAGAGTCGATCCATGGTTGGATCACGCCAAATCAGTGGGCTACGATGAAGGCTAGATTCAGCGAGCCCAAGTACCAGGAGCGGTCTGACAAGGCCAAGGTGGCGCGGTCGAGCGCCGGTAAGTGGTGTGGTTGCTCCATTCCGATGACGGAGCATTTTCGTCATCTGGTACGTTTCCTATAACGGACATTAATTTATATATAGTTCGATAGAATGTTTAATACTAATAATAGATAATATATTTTAACAGGTAAAAAAGGGTGAGGACCCGAACATGGTGACCGTCTTCCTGGTCACCCATCGGAGGGCTGGGGAGTTCATTGACGAGAGGGCGACACAGGCATATGTACGTTCTATTCTTTATATTAATTTACTATAATTTAGAAAACAGGAAAATAGATATCAATATAGACTTTGCAAACACTTACACGTTAGCAAACATGTTCTAGGCCGAGTTTGTTCGGCTACAGCAGGAGGCGGCTGCTGCTGCTAGTGCGCCAGCAGAGGGAGGGGCTGGTAGTTCCTTCCAGCCGCCTACTGCTCCATCGCAGGACGAGCTCTGGATGACCGCCGTTGGCGGTCTTCAGAAGGGTACGTACTACAGTACGGGATCCTACGACACATATTTGGCTTCGGAGTCATCCCGGGCCCCCTCTGTCAGTGCGCAGTCTCCGGCTTCGCAGGCGTCGTCACGAGCTGAGGATATTCGTTGTCAGATCGAGGAGCTGCGTCGCGAGTTACAACAGCAAATTTCTGATGCGGTCGAGCGACGATCCGACCCTCCGATCGTCACCGGACGATTTGATGCGGTCGAGCGTAGTATACAGGAGCTGATGAGTCTGCATCAGGCTACAGCTGCCAGCTTGCACACGCTCACCGAGTCTATGCAGCGTACAGAGCGTAGACAGGTCAAGCTGGAGGGATCGCAGAGGAGCATGTCTGCCTCACTCACTCAGGTTTCGGCTTCGCTTGAGGCGAGTACTGAGAGGGTGGTGAGTACCCTTGCTGTTTATGGTGAGCGACTGCGTGAGCTGGAGTAGATACGTCCTTCCGGTCCATCGACGGTGCCGACTCCAGACATTGCACTGCCTCCGGCGCTGATTCCAGACATTGTACTGCCTCCTACTGCCCCTACGGTGCAGCTCACCTAGGAGCAGTATGACTACATTCTATCCCAGTTGCGCGGCAGGGGTCCGCAGTGATTTTATTGATTTTTTTATGACTTGTATGTATTGCCCCTATGGGCAAATTGTTTATTGGTACACTTTTGTTTATACACTTGGTGGAAGACTTTTTATCATCTTCCATTTTTATTTGACTCTATTGGATATTTGTGAGAATGTGTGTCTGTGATATTTACTTTGCACTGCCTCTTATTTTTATTGTGATATTTACTTTGTGATATCTGCGACGGGGATGACAAATATACCTACGCTGGGTTATAAGCGATGATCTGATATACAAAGGAGGTGCTGCCGAAATTTTAAAAAAATATAATGTGTATTTTTGTGATGATGTGTCCCTGTGTTTACAGTTTATGTGAAATGCAGTGTTCGGAACCATCGACAGTTTCGATTACTGTTGTATGTTTTATCTTGGATAGAAAGAGCAACAGTTCAGGGTGTACTTCTGAGAGCTTCATTTTCACGTCCTTCACTTTCTCCGGACGTCGTAAAGGTTCCCGAGAAGGTGAAGGACGTGAAGAGGAAGCTCTGAGAAGTGCACCCTGAACTGTTGCTCTTTCTATCCAAGATAAAACATAGAACAGTAAGCGAAACTGTCGATGGTTCGAACACTGCACTTCACACACACTGTAAACACAGACACACAGCATAACAAAAATACCAATTATATTTTTTTAAATTTTTTTATAATATCTGCGACGTATAGCGACGTTCTACGACATACAACGACGGAACGTACACGTCGCTATACGTCGCTAAATAGAGACGTCGCTAAACTGAACGTCGCTAAATTTGTCGCTAGGCGTCGCTACAGTGCAATGTGGCTGCCATGCCATGTCATCATATATAATATTTATCGCATCGCAAAGTGGTCGCTCTACGTCGCTATTTTGGCGACGTAACCTTACGTCGCTATCTGTCGCTAATTTTGTGACGTCTAGCGACACTAAACGTGACGTCGCAAACAACGACGTTCTGCGACGAAATTGTCATCTGCGACATGCCTATACGCGACATCCAATTTTTGTCGCTAAATACGTCGCAAAAATATTTTAGCGACGGATTTTCCTTATTTAGCGACGTCTTCTGACGTCGCTAAAAGGGGTTATTTTTGTAGTGCATAGCCACGTTGTGGGCATTCTCCATGCCTTCTCTTATAATCGCAGTCTGTTCGCGATGAGCTTCAGCTTGGGCTCTCTGGGCCTCAAGCACTCCTCGTAACAGGCCTACGAGGTCGGTGGGGTCTACGGGCACTGGTGGGGCAGCTGGAGCGGATACTACCGCAGGGGACTGCAGCTCAGTCCGGGAAGATGTAGGATCTGTCACTTGAGTTGTAGTAGTGTAAACTCCATGGGGTGCTGGTACATTATGGGGACGATCGGTCAGCTGCCGAGGTGTAGGATCCGGACTTGCTTCGGGAGGTGGGGTGTGATCGGGTGATGACACCCCATCGCCAGTAGTTGTGATCTTGTCTGTGGCCATACTCTGGAAGGTTAGAATACAAAACTTAAGCAAGGTAGCCTACCAGTCTATAACAAACAAAAATATTTATTTATAATATATTTCGGTCCTATGTTGTGACAAATTAATGTTCTAGTGTTCTAATTGTTTCTAGATATATTTACCTAAGTTGTTGATCTGACCTGCATGGGCCACCACTAAAAATATGTTACGACCCGATCCCAAATTGTTGGGTCAAAATTGGATCATGCCCAGTCTGCACCATTTTGAGACGGCGGCAGTAAACTGTTTCTATTTGCAGGTACTCTCAACAACAATTATACATTTGTCACAACACTAATTTATGAAGTTTTAAAACTTTAATTGTTCGACAAAAAAAAATACATCTGAAAATAAAACACTGAAATAAAAAGTCTGAAATGAAAAGTCTTCAACTCCAACACAAAGAAACTAGAAATGAAGATAACAACTATCTAGACGGCCCGCTCATCGGCCTCAGGATCTGTGTCCTCCAAGTGGGACTCTGGAAGCACCGCAGGATACAGCACAAGATCATAATAGCTATTGAACAATAGCTCAGCATCATCAATGTTACCTATTGGGGGGGATCCAGTCAGGAAAGGAGCAAAGTACGAGTATATATCTTATATTTTAAATAATAATGGAAATATGCAATTTTAAACAGTTTGAAATACTTGAACAATATTTTCCAGCAATTTTCAGCAATTCAATATTTGAAACAATGTGATTTGAATAGGCAACGTCTATGACCGGCTTGGGTTGTACAATAGCATCCTAGCAATGCGATACGGCTTATCCCCGTGTGTAAGAGTGGTAAACTCGCACAATAATGCAATATGAGGGTATTGATCATAAACGCTACACTACTCCCCCAATATCCCCATAATCAATAACAATCAATATTTGAACTCTAGGAGAGAGTTCCATGTAGCAATGTGGTTTAAGCATGCAAGGTAACAATTACTAATTAAAATATCAGATAGCATAACCGTACTTGCCTTTGTTTGTATGACTGGATCAGGATGTTGATACCGGAGAGGAAATCAAGTATGTCCTCGAAACCCTACAGTTTGAGAACTCTGACTTAGAACCAAAAATAAAGCCATCTCTAGGTGTGCTAGTTACAATCTTTAGAAGTAGATCCTAGTCCAGTTTTTAAGTTATTTAATTAATCTAACGAGCAATACTCTAACGTCGTAACTACAAACGTCAATTTGCAAAACAGAGTCAATTTACTATTTTATTGGGAAAGATAGCATTTTCAGGTTATTTATCAAAACTTGGTATTTTATAATATATATAAAACTAAGGTTTTCCTTTAAGTGAGAAAACATGGAGTTTGTTTAATTTAACCAAAACTTGTAATTCTATCCTTTTAATTAGTGTGAAAAGATCTTATTAATTTTTTTTATATAAAATTAGTATTCGTTTTAATTTTGCGTTTAGCTACGCAAAACAACAAACCAGAAAAGAACAGAAATCTTAAATTACACAAATACAGGGCCACAGAAATAGATATAAAAATTGGGCTTATGCCCTTAAAACTTGTTAGAAAGAATTACATATTTTAAATAGCTGAGGCGAGCTTGAGTGCCGTAAAACGGTCCAAACAGAAGGTCGAGGGCCCAGCACCCAGAATATGAAATAGCCAGTAACACGTTCTATAAATATAATTTAACTACAAAATAAATAGGGTAAGTCTCAGACTTGGTCATACAATCTCATGTTGCTGGCTTACGCCTCAACGTACAGGAATGTCTCGTAACGTTTGCGTGTCGCCGAGGCTCATCCAACCGATACGGTCGTCGCCTAAAAGGGGATACAAAACTCACAAGATCCGTACAAAAAACTAACTTTTGTAAATCGTTTGCAAAGACCGGATTTTAATGAACTTAATTAATATTATTTTTGAAATACTTTTACGAAAAAATTTGGGCAGCACCTCCTTTGAAACTAGGACACCCTAGCCAAACTTGGCGATTCCCACAACGTCTAGTATAGAATATATATAACTCCAGCCTTCCAAATTCCATCCACCAAAATACATAACCATTTTCCAATCACTTTCCATAAGCCAAATCCAAAGAAAACCACAGAAGAACAAAAGAACAAAACCAACTAAAAGAGCTAAGCACAGCACAATGGGCCTCCATAAGCTCATGGCCAAAAACTAAGCCACAACACAACTTCATATAGCCAACTACAGAATTTTTCGATATAAAATTCAGAAAACCCGAAACCATCAACAAATCAAGCCGAACTCAGAAAAATATCCCTAACGCAACAATATCAAAATCGATCCCCGAAACAGGGTCGGGACCGCGTCATCATCGACACGTATACGCGACACACAAATGGAAGGGACACAGGGACAGAAATATACCTCGAGTGCTCGGCTAGAGCTTTCAGATGTAAAAAATAGGGGAAGAATCGAATCCGTGCGGACTCAGAATGGTCCAGAAGCACACGACAGCGGGAACAAGTCACAGGACACGGATCGGGGATGCTGGAAAGGGCGGACAGCGGGAAGCGCTGTCACCCTCATTTTTCGTATTTTCCGTATTTCGTATTTATACTCATATCTGGATTTTGGCATGTATTTTTATTTTTCTCAACTTGTGGAATTTCGGTATTTCTCGTATTTTGGGTTTTGACATGGCTCGGTTTTAATTGGTTTGGGTTGGTTTGGTTTGGTTTAATGTGTATTGGAACACCTTAGCCTATGCTCCACCCTCAACACACCACAACCCACCCTCTTTATAATCCCCACCTAACACTCTCTCTCCTCATAAACCTCCATTAATTTTCTTTTTCTTCTTCTTCTCCTTCCTCTACACAACTCTCCACACCCATAGGCAAGTGCACCTTGCCACCACATGAGAACCCTATTTTATTTGTCCATTAGCTAGATTAGGACATGGTGATCAACATTAGAACTTGGCATTTTGTGATTTGGAGTCTCCATTGTTCTAGATCTAAGTTATTCCTATTTTCGGATTTTGTATGGTTTGATCTATTTAAGTTGGGTTTTTATGGGTTTTGATGTTTCCATGTGGAAGAGATTTCGATTTCACCCAAGATAGAACTTTGGAAATCCGGATTTGGAGTTCAGATGGCCAAGTTGTGATGCTTTAAAGCTTTGGGTTCAACCATGGAGTTCTTGCTAGTTTGGAGAAGACAGTGAGCAGTGTGCAGAGCTTCTTAGCTTACGCCACTGAGCCATGGGTACGCTTCCTGTTGGAAGCGTGTCTCTTGCGTACGCAGACTTGGGTACGCTTCCTGTTGGAAGCGTGTCTCTTGCGTACGCAGACTTGAGCGTACGCAGCTCCCTTACGTGCGTGCTTTTGTGCGTACGCAGCTCCCCTGCGTGCGTGCTTTTATGCGTACGCAGCTCCCTTGCGTGCGTGCTTTTGTGCGTACGCAGCTCCCCTGCGTGCGTGCTTTTGTGCGTATACAGCTCCCCTGCGTGCGTGCTTTTGTGCGTACGCAGCTCCCTTGCGTGCGTGCTTTTGTGCGTACGCAGCTCCCTTGCGTGCGTGCTTTTGTGCGTACGCTGCTCCCTTGCGTGCGTGCTTTTGTGCGTACGCAGCTCCCCTGCGTGCGTGCTTTTGTGCGTACGCAGCTCCCCTGCATGCGTGCTTTTGTGCGTACGCAGCTCCCCCGCGTGCGTGCTTTTGCGCGTACGCTGCCCCCTGACCCCTTGCTTAACCCATTGGCTCTTGGAGTATTGGTTTTATTTCTTGACTTGGTTTCTCTTTTATGGATTGGGTTTTCCTGAGATCTGTTCAACACAGCACGACTATCTTGAACCGACACGGCCTAACACGGTTTTCAAGTAATTGTTTATGGCTAGTACGGTTCTCGGGATTTTCTGTGAATTATGATCCTGGTATTCTTTGATCTCCTTGCTAGTGACCCAGTGGGGTGCACACCTAACTTGTAACTTGTAATTAATCCTTGTGACTTGATAACTTGATAGTGGCCGTGGCGGCGCACTCCTGACTTGTAGCATGACTTGATAACTTAATACTGTTGTGACGGCTAACTTAACTTGACCTGCCTTGACACCGTGGATAGTTCTTTCTTGCTTGCTTGTTAAATCTACTGGTCCTGTCTTGCATCATGTCTAGGATGGGACTCCTGAGTACCACGGTCAGGGGTACCTACCAAAATGAATTAAGGTTAATAACTAGAATAACACAGTAGTCATGAAGAAATGACACAGCTACATGCAATCCCGTTACCTGGGCCCTCTTGGGATCTGTAGCCTGCCGTCGAGTAGGGCACATTTTCAGCACACCGTCGCGTATTGCACCCTCTAAGTCACCTAAGGGTACATTTGTCTCCCGGACGATGTACCCACCAGAATTTAACCCCTAATTTTCGACCTGGGTAACCTGGATGGTCTGCAGGGCTTGTGGCTGTAGAATAATCTCACTGCATCTTGTTAGTAATTAGGCCTGTGATAACCCTAGTTAGTTAAAGTAGTAAGCCGTAGTATCTGCTTAGTCGTGATTGATTGAATGAGGTATAACCAGTCTAGTCATGTCTTGATCCAGTACAAGATTGCTTTCTGTCTTGATTTCTTACATTATTATCTTGCCGATAAATGGTGGGAAACTAAGTTCTGTTCAGATGAAGGGTTACAACCCCGATCCTTGTTTGGTTTACGGGTTGTAACCTGGCTTTCGGAATAGTTCCATGGTTATCTCGTCGTATATCATCCTAACATATTTTCGTAAATTTTAGTTTTAATATTGGATTTTCTTGTGCTGATTGCTGGCTTTTGTTCTTATTTTGTGGCCCCCTTGTGGCACTTGCTCTTTCTGGGGTTGACCCAGCTGGTTTTGTGTGGCCAGATTTTGGAGCAGCTCCCGAGGATCTACCAAGCTTCCAGCCCAATGGTGACAACTAGACGAAACCCGGGCCAAGAGTGGGTTTTCCTTTTTGTCTTGCCTACTTTATTGTAAAACTATTCTTTTGAGGCGTTTAGCCGACGAGCACCTGTTAGCTCGATGCACTTTTACTTACTGTCTGCCTACGGGCTGTAAACATGATTAACAAATCCTAGGGTTGATCATGTATGACTAAACTCTTGCTAGTCCTAACATTTTGTAACGACTAGCTTCATGATCAGCTGAATATGTAATATTTGGGACGCCTTATTATTGTATATTTAATGATCATACATCTTGCGACCTTACTTACTTGCTTGTGATTGAGACATTAGGCTTGTTCATGACCATAAGAGACTGTTGGCTTGTAGTAAACCCTCATATATCTAGACAGCCGTGACCGTATATCGAGGTGGTTTCTATTTCAATATACGTAGCTGGCTATGTCTGCCCCCGCTCTCCAGTATTCTGGTTCTGGGGTGTGACAGCGCTGTCGCGGGGCCACGGAACAGCGGATTGGGAGGCGGCGGTCGGGCTGGGCGGCCGGAGGCACGCGCAGGGGTCGGCCTGAGCGGCGCGCGCAGGGGGAGCCGTTGGTCGGACGGGGCTTAGGTCGCCTGGGGATGGCCGTGGACGGGGTCGCCGGAGGAGCTCCGGTTGGTGGCTTGGGCTAGGGCTTGGGGATGGGTGATAGAGAGGGAGATGGAGAGGGGTTTTATAGGGAGTGAGGGGCTGGGGGTTACAGAAAGATGAGGGGTTCGACTGTTACGGAGGAGGAGGGCTCGGCGGTTTCGGAAAGATGAGGAGTTTGGAGGAGAAGATGCTGAGGAGAGGGAAAAGAAAACGTGGGGAAATGAGGAGTTGGTGATTACGGGAGTAAGTAGGAATAGGTTTTTTTTAATTATGCTTAAAACCCACTTATAAATATATATGTACAAATATAGTAATACATTTTATATAATTTTATGTTTAATAAAAATAATCTAAGGATGGGTTCGGACTCGGGAACGGGTTCGGAGCAGGGCCACAATCAAAAGAAATCCAATAATTTATTTATGAAAATAATAATTTTCCTGATCTGAAAAATATAATAAATAATAATATCAATAATAATAATAAACATTAAACTAGTAATCCAATAATCCAATCATTAATAAACCAAAATTACTGGTTTTACAGTTGTGGATTAGTCGGAGTCATCGGGCTGGTAGGAATCTGGTGGTGTTGTCGATGGCGGTGTGGTTTAATGGTGGTGGTCACGGTGACGACGGGGCGAATTGTCACGTCCCGACTCGCCCAATCGGTCGCCCTCGTCTTGACTCGAGATAAATCGATTCGCCCAAGCCGATGCGTGATGCCGTACAAGTCTATATTGGACTTGTACAAGGCAAGTATATGGGTTGATTATTCTTTTGAGACAATAAGTTGAAATTAGACAGTACAGAGATTTGAAAACGCAGAATAGGAAGAAATTAGCTTTTCATTCATAAGGCTTACAAAATATGTGCAAGGTCATGTATATTCATATGCTGTTGCGGCTACATCTTTGAAACACAAAAGAAAAACTTTCGACAGGCTTGCCATGAAATAATCCTTGCGTTCCATACGCTCATGCCCCTTTATACAATTGACCCAAAAGCCTTCGATCTGAATTGGTCTTCAAAATACTTCAAAATACGAGAGCTTCGAGCCGCCTCCCGTTCTTCAGCTATCAGTCTAGTCTCGAGCTCCCGCAATGCCTTCGTCACCTGGGGAGTTGGGGGTTAGCACACTTGCTAGTGGATGGGACGAACCCACTCGTCTAAACCGATACTGCTTATTAAGGATTATAGCATAAGAAGTGATCTTTCTATTAGAACTATATGAATTGCAGTTCATATCGAAGGCATATTTTAGACAACATGACATAACTAAAATCAAACCATCTTACCATGGCCATGCACCTTCCCTGCATAAAATAGATATGATACTTACCATCTGCACAAGACAATAGGTGAGCATGCAATCTATACTATATGAAGTCGTATGTGGTCATTGGTGTTATCGACACCATGAAGGACTATTACGTAGCATTGCGACGCGCCCTCCAGTCCAGGTTGCGAGCCTAACTGGAGGTCTCGCCGTGCCTCGCGCCGAGCGCGATTTCATAATTTTCTCCTAGGCCGATTCGGTCCCAGTGTCCAGGGTACCGTTTCGAGGAAAGCTCACTTGTGCAAGTCGTCCATGACCATGCGAATGCATAAATAGTTCTATATGCATAACATAAATTGCATAACGTGACCAGTATGAAGAAGCATAATCAATTCTACTCGTACGAGGGTTCTTATCCTCGAAGCCATACGTTCTTATTTAGCATCCCGCAGGCACCAAATTCTTCGAGGCACAATATACCGTCACCAACTTTATCTTTAGTTCATTTATAAAAGGAAACTTATAGATGTGAAGAAATTTACTCTATGTTTAATACAATTATCCCAAGTTCTTGTTCTTAGTGGCAAGCATACATTCTGTTAGCATCATCGATTTGAACGTTAGACTTTAAGGTTTCGTTGGCGGGAAGGAGTAGAAAAGAAGGGACCGAAGAACCACCCACAGAAAGAGATTGCGCCGAGAGTAGGAGATCGCTTCAAGACGGTCAAGCGTCAGTTACACATACTCCTGCAATGGCACGAGCGACGTATTAGAATTTCTTCTCCAATCCTTCCTTCGAATTCCTAAAGGTGCATTCAGAAATCGACGCGAAAGCACTCATCAAACCCAATTCAACAAATTATTCAGAAAGCCAAGAAAACCAACAGCGGACCCGTTGCGTCGCTCCCTTTAGAGTTCATTCGCCAAGACGCGCCCTACTACATCTAGGATTTATTCCAACAGTAGCCGATCCATTAGTTGGAACGGTACTCATATCATTCGTCCAAATCGATTTTGTTGATGATATGGTTTCCCGTATACCCAACTCGTCGCTTAGTTCGACCAGCCATCTATGTTCTCGACCATGTCTGACTTGCATTCGAGCCTATTATATAGTGTCTTGCCCCAACGGCAGCGAGGCACTACATAATATACCACTAAAAAAAAGTTTCGTCCCGAAACTTAAGAACAAGGGTCTGACCTTCGTCGACGAAATGTGAAGGGTACTTCTCCTTCATTTCCGTCTCAAGCTCCCACGTCGACTGCTCGACTGAATGGTTGCGCCAGAGTACGCAAACTAAGGACAACGATCGGCTTCGTAGGATCTCTTCCTTGCGGTCCAAAATTTGCACAGGCTCCTCTGAGTATGATAGATCGGCGCACAGATCCAACTGATCATAACTAACCATATGACTTGGGTCATGCACATACTTCTGGAGTTGGAAGACATGGAAGACGTTGTGCACTTCGGCCAGGGCAGGGGGCAGCACAATCTTGTAAGCAACTGTCGCCACTCTATCAAGAATTTTAAAGGGGCCTACAAATCTCGGACTTAGTTTGCCCTTTACTTCGAACCGCATGATGCCCCGTATTGGCGTCACCTTCAAAAACACATGGTCCCTAGCCAAGAACTCTTAACGGTCGTCGACAGGTATCTGTATAACTCTTCTGCCGACTTTGAGCAATACGGAGCCTATCTCGAATTATGCGGATCTTCTCAACGGCTTGTTCAACTAGTTCTGGCCCGAGCACCTGTCGCTCCCCGACTTCGTCCCAGCAGATCGGGGATCGACACTTCCTTTCGTAAAGCGCCTCGTAAGGAGCCATCTGAATGCTTGATTGATAACTGTTGTTGTACGCAAACTCTGCAAGATGCAAATGTGTATCCCAACTAGTCTTCAAATCTATCGCACACAGACACAACATGTCTTCAATTATCTGATTCACCCTCTCCGTCTGGCCATCGGTCTGCGGGTGGTACACGAAGCTAAAATTAAGTTTCGTGCCTAGGGCCACATGCAGACTCGCTCAGAAGCATGACAAAAATCATCCGTCCCGGTCAGAAATGATCGTGGCAGGCACGCCATAGAGTCGGACAATCTCATCGATGTAGATCTGAGCCAACCGATCGACGCTCCACGATACTTTGATTGCGATGAAATGAGCATATTTGGTCAATCGATCCACAATGACCCAAATTGCATTATTTTCCCGCGACGTCCTCAGAAGGCCCACGATAAAATCCATAGATATGTCATTCTACTTCTATACTGGAATGTTGAGGCTTTAGAGCTCCCCGCCGGGTCTCTGGTGTTCGGCCTTCACCTGTTGACAGGCCATGCACTATGATACAAACGTTGCCACATCTTTCTTCATACCGTGCCACCAAAAGTTCATACGCAAGTCCTTGTACATCTTGGTGCTTCCAGGATGCAATGAGTACTTCGTGTAGTGAGCCTCCGTTAGAATTTCTTTCCTAAGTTCGACATGTTCTGGCACGTATACTCTCTCCTTCATCCACGTCATTCCGCTCTCATCCACCGCAAAGTCGGTCATCTTTTTTGTCGAAATCAGCTTGCACATCTTCTTCAGGAATGGGTCGCCCTGCTGTGCGGTCCTTGTCTTATTCTGCAAGCTCGACTCAAGGTGCAATTAGGCCAATCCTGCTCCACGATCTCGGATTCGGAGTTTGATGCCCATTTTGCCAAGTCTCGCTGTATGTCACGATTGATAGCCAGACATCCTGCAAACATTCTGCTCAGAGCGTCTGCTACCACGTTCCCCTTGCCCGGCGTGTACTCGATCGTCAGCTCGTAATCTTTAATGAGTTCGAGGCAACGCCGCTGTCGTAAGTTCAAGTACCGTTGGGTAAAAATATATTTAAGGCTTTTGTGGTCCGTATAAATGCGACATGGCACACCGTAAAGATAGTGTCGCAATAGCTTTAACGCAAACACAATTGCCGCAAGTTCAAGATCGGGTATAGGATAATTTTTCTCGTGTTGCTTTAATTGTCTCGATGAAAACGAAATCACCTTATCCTTTTGCATGGGTACGCACCCCAAGCCAGTCCTTGATGCATCGCTGAATATCTGAAACCCTTCTGGTCCGTCCGGTAGCGCAAGGATTGGAGCTGAGACAAGCCGCTTCTTTAACTCCTGCAAGCTAGATTCACAGTCGTCGCTCCATTCGAATACGACTCCCTTCTGGGTGAGGCGAATCAGAGGCGACGCAATCTTGGCAAAATCTTTCACAAATCTACGATAGTAGCCCGCCAAGCCGGGAAAACTTCGGATGTCGCCTGCCGAGGTAGGCCGCTTCCACTCAACTATCATTTCAATCTTCTTCGGGTCTACCATAACACCTTTCGCCGAAATCACATACCTAAGAAACGTTACACTACCAAGCCAAAACTTGCACTTGCTTAACTTGGCATAAAGTTTATGTTCACGCAGAGTCTGTACCACTGTCCTCAAATGTTCCACGTGCTCATCCTTACTTTTCGAATATATGAGGATGTCGTCGATGAGTACAACGACAAATTTGTCTAAGAACGGTCGGAAGACCCGATTCATCAGATCCATGAATGCTGCGAGGGCGTTTGTCAAACCGAATGGCATGACTAGGAACTCATAGTGGTCGTATCGAGTTCTGAAGGTGGACTTCAGCACGTCGTCAGACTTGATCTTCAGTTGATGGTAGCCTGAGCGAAGATCAATCTTAGAAAATATCGTAGCCCCTTGCAGCTGGTCAAACAAATCGTATATTCCCGACAACGGGTACTTGTTTTGTACCGTGGCTTTGTTAAGTTCTCGGTAGTCAATGCACAGCCGCATCGACCCATCCTTCTTCTTCATAAACAGTACTGGGGCACCCCACGGAGAGACGCTAGGGCGAATATATCTGCGATCCAGTAATTCTTGTAGTTGTGTATTCAGTTCCGCCGGAGCCATTCGATAGGGCGCCTTAGATATCGATCGAGTGCCCGGAAAGGTGTCGATGCTAAATTCTATCTTCCGATCCAGCGACATGCCTGGCTACTCGTCTGGGAACACGTCTGGAAACTCTGACATGACTTCAGTCTGTGCCGTGCTAGCCATCTCCATTTTTGTGTCTTAAACTGATGCTAGGTACCCGCTGCAACCAGAATACAACATGTGCCTTGCCGATATCGCCGATATCACCATCGCCGTCTTCGATACTGCTCCACATGAATAAAAGAGTAGTCCTTAGCAGGTCCGAGGTGTGAACTGTGCTCTGATACCAACTTGTCATGCCCCGACTCGCCCAATTGGTCGTCCTCGTCTTGACTAGAGATAAATCGATTCGCCCAAGCCGAGGCGTGATGCCGTACAAGTCTATATTGGACTTGTACAAGGCAAGTATGTGGGTTGATTATTCTTTTGAGACAATAAGTTGAAATTAGACAGTGCAGAGATTTAAAAATATAGAATAGGAAGAAATTAGCTTTTCATTCATAAGGCTTGCAAAATATGTACAAGGTCATGTACATTCATATGCCGTTGCAGCTACATCTTTGAAACACAAAAAAAAAACTTTTGACAGGCTTGCCATGAAATAATCCTTGCGTTCCATATGTTCATGCCCCTTTATACATTTGACCTAAAAGCCTTCTATCTGAATTGGTCTTCAAAATACTTCAAAATAGGAGAGCTTCGAGCCGCCTCCCGTTCTTCAGCTATCAGTCTAGTTTCGAGCTCCCGCAATGCCTTCGTCACCTAGGGAGTTGGGGGTTAGCACACTTGCCAGTGGATGGGATGAACCCACTCGTCTAAAACGACACTTCTTATTAAGGATTATAGCATTCGAAGTGATCTTTCTATTAGAACTATATGAATTACAGTTCATATCGAAGGCATATTTTAGACAACATGACATTACCAAAATCAAACCATCTTACCACGGTCCTGCACCTTCCCTGCATAAAATAGATATGATACTTACCATCTGCACAAGATAATAGGTGAGCATGCAATCTATACTATATGAAGTCGTATGTGGTCATTGGTGTTATCGACACCATGAAAGACTATTACGTAGCATTGCGACGTGCCCTCCAGTCCAGGTTGTGAGCCTAACTGGAGGTCTCGCCATGCCTCGTGCCGAACGCGATTTCATAATTTTCTCCTAGGCCGATTCGGTCCCAGCGTCCAGGGTACCGTTTCGAGGAAAGCTCACTTGTACAAGTCGTCCATGACCATGCAAATGCATGAACAGTTCAATATGCATAACATAAATTGCATAGCGTGACCAGTATGAAGAAGCATAATCAATTCTACTCGTACGAGGGTGTAGAAGCATAGAATTTCAGGCACATCCATTGGCCAGAATTCCTATGCGCCTAACATTACATGCGCCAGGAAGCTCAAACGAAGTACTTGGCACAGCAAGACAGCAAAAGTATAGACATCAAAAGGATTTTTATTTCATATAAAAGTCTATTACATGTCTAAAAAAGGCTTTCCAAAGGAGAATTTCTACAAAAAGAAAGATCCTAAGACTACAGCCAGGCGCAGCAAACTGCCAGGCGCATCATTAGTCAGGCGCGTCATCAGTCAGGCGTATCTATTTCAGCGTCTCAGTCAGGCGTATCTATTTCAGCGTCTCAGTTATGCGCCTCATGAAGTCTAAGCATATGCGCTCTACTTCGACCCGATCAAGTGCTTCGACTAATGAAGTATTTATTGAGCAGAACAAGGGTGGGCGATCAACCTACCCTAGCTGGAGGAAGAGCTCTCCAAAGCCCAAAGAAGAGGAAAGCACCACAATTCCGATCTGCGGCTAAAGGAGCAGCTTTCAACACAACCAGAATGGGCAACACCCCACTCTAGCAGGAGGAAGAGCTCCCCAAAGCCCAAGGAAGATGGGAGTACCATAATTCCGATCTGTGGCTCTTCCGAAATAACGGAGATGGGGCTCGAGCATCCCGATCTTTGGATACAACAGGCACCTTCCGCCTGCCTCAGAAGCCCTCGATTTCGACTTTTGGATGTAACAGTCACCTTCAAGTGCATGAATGAAGACAATTCGTCGCATCTTCACCCTCGGAAGCATCTTGTCAACAGAATGTGCTCGAGCAAATAAGTTTATTCGGAAAGACGTGAGAGAACGAGAAGCAAACTCTCTCCTTGCCACTATTTATAGGCCGGGCAAATCAAACCCATGCGCCAAGTGGTGGGCTCTCCGAATCCCGTACAATGAATTTTATGGTGATGAACCTGACGCTTCGAATTTGGCCAAGTCAAAAACGGCTATTTAAAGCACTCGAGGAACACAACAGTCGGACCAATAAATACGTGTCATACAAATGGATACGCCGGTCAGACACCGCGCATCGTACAGACGCGCCCATCGGTACCAAACGCCTTGTATGGATGTGCCCAACGAAACACAGATCCATGCATCCTAATCAACATGGACCCATACGCCCAGTGGAATACAGATCAATGCGCCCACTCAACAGCCCATCACTCGTCAAAGAATATTAAATGCTGAAGTCTGACACGACAGCAGACATGCCTCGATGACAGAACAACAACAACTTTTACAGAAAACGAAGCGCCGCTGACGTCAGCGTCATCATTAATCTCTTCCAGCGGTTACAAGCCACGTGGCTGCCCAGCCATTCATATGCACCTCCGCAGCCATGCGTCCAAACCTCTGTATGCGCTTCAAGAGCCATGCGCCTTTGACCTTCCTCTGATCCCTAAAGACAGAGGTCAAGTCGCTACTGAAGCCTCTCATGTGCCGCAAAAGCCATGCGCCCAGACTGGTTCGTAAATCCTGAAGGTTGCAAGCTAAAGTCTTCTCATGCGTCCAATCCCAGGCGTATCCTATCAGATTACCCTCCACCAAATCCGAGATCTTTGAGCTACGGACACGCGCCACGTATCCTTTGACTCAATTCAGCCTATGAAGGGGTGCTAATCACTCAAGATCTCAGCAACAGAAAGATCCTCTCCTCTGCTACGTGACAGCCCACAAAAACAGAATGAAGGATTCAACCCACAAATGATGGTGTATCATTCATGCGCCTCCCGCAGCTTAAACCACGTTGCGCCCCCACGTACAAGCGCAACCTACATATGCGCGCATGAGCAGCCAGCCTGCAAGCTATAAATAGAGGGATAATTTCCTTCTTTCACACACAGACAGACGGACAGAGACCTACATACACACACAGTGAGAGAGGCAGATACAGACACTCAACGTCTGCTTCCTCTCCGCAAGCTCCAGCACCCAGAGCAACTCAGACCTTCAGAGAACCGAGAACCGTCGTCAGATCATCAATGGAGTCAACGCATTACCACTCGCTCCATCGATACAGGGACCCAGATAAACAAAAGTGTACTCCTAGGACTACATCTAAGTCCTACATTGTAACACTGTTCTGTTTGTAATTGAAATTGCGATCAAAAGATTTTAATGGCAAACAAGCTGGCGACTCTGCTGGGGATCTCTTTCTCCTCCGACGAGAAAGCTGTGTCGCAATCGGACGATGTGAAGGTCGGCTCCTCCCACAAGATGTTGGTCGTACGCCTCAATCAACAGGCGTATGAGGAGTTCATCTCTAAAGGCAGTGCGAGTCCTTCGAAGCGGCTGCCGAAGCCGAAGAAGACTCGCCAAGCATGGGTGCGCAAGGTCGACGCCCCTGGCACCACCATCGAAGGAGATGCGCCGATGCAGCCTACCCTTCCCGCTGACGTTCTCAGCAGCCAAGATGCGCCCACCGGTGCAGCGTATCTCTCGGGAAAGCGTAGGGCCGACCATATTCTCCAACCTTCTTCTTCTCAGACAAAGAAGATGCGTCGACGGAGCAGGGGCCCCGCTAACGCCCTGCGCATTAACTCTGATGTGCCACAGAAGGCATCTGTCTTTGACAGACTCACTCGCTGTCGTGGCGAGGATAATTTGGACTCTGAGTATTGTGTGCCCCAGCGGGCTGGTACGAAGAAGTCAAAGGCAGCACGAGCCATGCGCCCCGAACGTGCTATGCCAGTAGTAAGCCAGAGGCTTGCGCTCACAATCAGGCGCGCTGCCATTGGTAAACTGTACAAGGTTGACTCGGGTGCTTCTGTGCCACGAATGAGATGACCTTCAAAGTCCTTGTCACACTTGGGCGCATCTGCTACGTTTGCAACCAAGTCGTGCAAGGCAAACTCAGTGGTCTTGAACCCCGTGCCTACATTGGTTGTACATCTGAGGCTGGTTCAAGTCACTTTAAATATTGCTTCCCCACTATTGATCTGGGCGCATCTTTTGTGTTGGATCAGGGGGTACATCATTCACTTGACCACCCCGGTGCTTGGCCTTGCCATACGCCTGTCACGCCCCAGAACCAGAATACTGGCAAGTAGGGACGGACCAGGCCAGCTACGTATACCAAAGTACTCCAGTACTCCGAAATAATGTATAAGCTGTATAGACGGGGGTTACTACTACAATCCAACAGACAATCCTGGGTCAAGCAATACTAGGTATCTCAATCACAGGCAGTAAACAATGTACAAGAAGTAAGATCAATTGGAATATAAAATAGTAAAGCGTCCCAAACTATCATATATCAATGATCATGAAGCTAGTAATACAGAGTAAAGACTAGCAAGAGTAATAGTCATACATGATAAGCTCTAGCTATAGTCTAGAATACGCAAATCATGTTCTGGCCCGTAGGCTAAATGTCAAGTCCAAAACACGAGCTAAACACGTGCTCGGAGGCTAAACGCCACAAAAGAATAATGTACGTAACTAGTGGGAGAATGAAATAGAAAACCCACTAAGGTACTCTGGTGCTCTGGGTAATCACCAACGAGTGGAAGGTACGGAAGATCCTCCGGGCTCCTCTATCAGATCTGGTCAATGCAAAACCAGTAGGGTCAGACCCCTAATAGCAAGTACCACAAATGAAGCCAAACTATGAACTAAAACCAGCATACAAATCATAGCAATGGATAGAGAGAGAGATAAGTAAGTACTAATCGAGACTCGTGCACTACCAATGCACTTATCCCAAGAATAGAAGGACAATAAGTAAAGTAACATGTAGCATAAAGTAAAGGACATGTGACGTAATGTAAACTGTGTACATGTAAGGAAAAGGAAGCATGTGAACATGAAACATAAACTAGACATGTGAGCATGTTAAGTAACTAGAACATGTGAGCATGTCATGTAACTGGAGCATGTGAGCATGTCATGTAACTGGAGCATGTGAGCATGTCATGTAACTGGAGCATGTGAGCATGTCATGTAACTGGAGCATGTGAGCATGTTAAGTAACTGAGACATATGAGCATGTAAGATACTATATAGAACGACAAATGGTAAGATGACTTAGGAACTATTCCGAAACCCAAGTTACAACCCGTAAACCAAACAAGGACCGGGGTTGTAACTCTTCTCCTGAACAGAACTTTAGTATCTAATCATTTACCGACAAAAGTGAAGCATAAACAAAGATGTACTGAAATAAACAAATTCGGACACTGCCTAGACAAACTAGACTAGACTGGACTCTATACAATAGTCACGGCCAAGCAATGAGTACGGCTTTATACATTAGCTAACTAGGGTTGTCACAATCCTAATTACTAACAAATGCAAGTTTGAGAATTCCAAGTCCGGTTACCTGCCTGCTGCCACCTATTGGTCATGCCGGGAAGTGATTACAAGTGTGACTTTGTGCTCCCACGCGACGGTGAAGCTGGGAGAGTGCTCATCTCGACGGATAGCTCCAAACCCTTAAATTAAATGTTATAACGACCTAGACCAAAGGCAACAGGTAACTGGGAAATCCTTCCCACCCATGTTCTAATGATCAATCTAGTTATATAATCCTTACCATTTTCTTGGATTCTGGGTGTGGCATTCCGCAGAATCCATCCTAGACATGAGCATGCAAGACTGGACAATAACGAGAATGTGTACCATAACAAGCCACAACAAGAAAACATCATAAACTGGAAGCTGGGAGTGCGCTACGACGAGCCACTATAGGGAGTGCGCCATGACAGGCCACTATCATGTAAGCAAAGAAATACATGTACGAGAGTACACCACGACGGGTCACTATCTAGTAAGCAAAGGAGACATGTAAGAAAAGAGCACCACGACGGGCCACTATCATGTAAGCAAAGAAGGCATGGCAACAATTAACATAGCTTGTAAGAAAGGATCTATCAAAAGACATATCATAGCATGTGGGGAAGAATAATTAAAACTAAGTACATTTCATAGCAAAATGATTGAACATGCGCAAGTATCAAGTGTATATAGGATGTACAATCATTTTCTAACTATGCAAGATCATCTAATCATGTTAAGAAATCATTACAATCGAAGAAAATATCAAAAACGGACAAAAACGGACAGAAACGGGCAAAAACAGACTAAAACAGTATAAAACGGCATACCGGCGGTATACTGCGGCATACCGGCGGTATACCGGCCTAAAAACAGAAGGTTTCTGGTGCAAAAAATGGCATACCGGCGGTATACTGCGGTATACCGGCGGTATACCGGTTTTTCAAACAGCAACAAAATTCAGAATTTTGCCAAAACTTGTTTCGGCCATAAAAATTTCATTTTAAATCGAAATTCGGACTTTCAAAAGTCAAAATTGAATAGAATTGAATTTCCTACAACATGGAAGTATTAGTTTTCATAAATCAAAACATTTGATAGATCAATACCTCGAAATACTCCCAAACAGAGGTTATCGGGACACCGAAACGGTTTCCGATTACCACCAAACTCAAAATCCATGATATACAAACTATGTGAGGGCCTCATATATGTATATGTGACCAAGATCCATGATGGTAACACTAGTATCACTCTTGATACCAAGTTTTCTACTAAGTCCATATTGGGTTTTAACAGAAAATCAAAACCTTGCTTAAACAAATTTTGGAAACATGCATATATACGAGAATCATAAGGAAAACATATTTTTCAAAATGAGTTTAGAATAATTCTAAGTATTTACTACCAAGGAAAATAAAATGACAACAAAAACATTATGGTTCATGGATTTGGCAAGATGTACTTGTCTAGGTTAAGCTCCAAGCCTAATCTTCTACTCCTCCTCCTAGGGGGGTTAGACACCACACCCAAGGCCTCAAGGCCAAGCTCTTGGCAAGCTCCAAGGGGGAGAGAAGGGAAGAAGAAATGAAGAGAGAGTGAAAAGAATGAAAAGAGAGAGGAGAGAGAAAGTAAAATGGTATATATAGAAGGGGGAATTAATCTTAGCCGTCGGATGGTGATCCATGTGAAGATCTAAGTCAATCCTAACCATCAAAACAAAACCAAATATCCAATGGGTAATAGGGTGCATCTACACTATTCATGAAAATATCTAAACACTATTCATCAAAATATCTAAAACACTATTCACGAAAATATCGGAAACACTATTCATGAAAATATCTGAAATCGAAAATATCTAAAATGTGGAAAATCTGTCTGGAAGGTAGGCCGTCGGTATACTCCGGTATACTGGCGGTATGCCGGCCAAGAAGGAAATCTATAAGTTAGAAAAAATTTTAAAGCATTACGAAAACCAAGAAAATACGAAATACGCTACAAAATACGTATCCGTATATAAATATCGATACTGTGAGACGAGTCTCACAACTCTCCACAACTTAAAAATAAATTCCGTCCTCGGAATTTTCTAAATCTAGTCAAGCATGAAAACCAAACCAAAGAGCTGAAAAATCATATCAATCAAAACGAAGCATGGCATGTTGGTAAGATAAAGACAACAGTAATATAAGTAAATGCGTAAGCAATAACACAACTACAATCAAGAAGGGATGGAGGCATATGAATAAATATGACTCCTGAGTCAGTTGAGTAGGAGCAGGCCTACGCTGACTCCACAACTTAGATAAAAGTCAATTCTCAAAATAAGCCGGTACCAATGACTTAATCCAAGACATGACTCTATCCAGGACGTATCTTCGTAGTTGATACCAATGAAGTTATCACATGCCTCGACTACGAAGACAGAAGAGTAGGACGAGAAACTCGCCAAATATACGTAACCTAAGAGATAAATAAGAGTGGAAGCAGAATAGGACAATACCTACAACATAATCGCCCTCGGCCAAAACCTGCTCTAACATACCAAACTCTGCCTGTCCACATCTCGGAACTGCTGCTCTAACCGGCTGCTGCTGAAATGTTACCTGAGCTATATACTGCTGGACTGCCGAGGTAGCCGGTGAAGCTGGACTCTAGCAGGACTGACCCTGCTGGCTGATCAGGCTGAACTGACACCTCTGCCCTCGGGTCAACTCTGAACACTGCCCCTGAATGCTAAAACTGATACTCCATAACTGGCCTAACAGAAGACTGCTGACTGCCATCGACAAAATCCAAACAAGATGATCGGAAGGATTAAGAACAGTACCCTTGAAAGTTAAAGGACACAAGGATTAAATCGAGAGAACAGGAAGGATCAACGATCAAGGCAGATATCAGGTCAATGGATCAGAGATATAGAATAACACGAAGGATATCAATAAAGGAGAATTGTGACTGAGATATCTAAACATCAGTAACCCCTACATATCTGATAAATCAGACCTGCATGGGCCACCACTAAAACCTATGTCACGCCCCAGAACCAGAATACTGGCAAGTAGGGACGGACCAGGCCAGCTACGTATACCAAAGTACTCCAGTACTCCAAAATAACGTATAAGCTGTATAGACGGGGGTTACTACTACAATCCAACAGGCAATCCTGGGTCAAGCAATCCTAGGTATCTCAATCACAAGCAGTAAACAATGTACAAGAAGTAAGATCAACTGGAATATAAAATAGTAAAGCGTCCCAAACTATCATATATCAATGATCATGAAGCTAGTAATACAGAGTAAAGACTAGCAAGAGTAATAGTCATACATGATAAGCTCTAGCTATAGTCTAGAATACGCAAATCATGTTCTGGCCCGTAGGCTAAATGTCAAGTCCAAAACACGAGCTAAACACGTGCTCGGAGGCTAAACGCCACAAAAGAATAATGTACGTAACTAGTGGGAGAATGAAATAGAAAACCCACTAAGGTACTCTGGTGCTCTGGGTAATCATCAACGAGTGGAAGGTACGGAAGATCCTCCGGGCTCCTCTATCAGATCTGGTCAATGCAAAACCAGTGGGGTCAGACCCCCAATAGCAAGTACCACAAAGGAAGCCAAACTATGAACTAAAACCAGCATGCAAATCATAGCAATGGATAGAGAGAGAGATAAGTAAGTACTAATCGAGACTCGTGCACTACCAATGCACTTATCCCAAGAATAGAAGGACAATAAGTAAAGCAACATGTAGCATAAAGTAAAGGACATGTGACGTAATGTAAACTGTGTACATGTAAGGAAAAGGAAGCATGTGAACATAAAACATAAACTAGACATGTGAGCATGTTAAGTAACTAGAACATGTGAGCATGTCATGTAACTGGAGCATGTGAGCATATCATGTAACTGGAGCATGTGAGCATGTCATGTAACTGGAGCATGTGAGCATGTCATGTAACTGGAGCATGTGAGCATGTCATATAACTGAGACATATGAGCATGTAAGATACTATATAGAACGACAAATGGTAAGATGACTTAAAAACTATTTCGAAACCCAAGTTACAACCCGTAAACCAAACAAGGACCGGGGTTGTAACTCTTCTCCTGAACAGAACTTTAGTATCTAATCATTTACCGACAAAAGTGAAGCATAAACAAAGATGTACTGAAATAAACAAATTCGGACACTGCCTAGACAAACTAGACTAGACTGGACTCCATGCAATAGTCACGGCCAAGCAATGAGTACGGCTTTATACATTAGCTAACTAGGGTTGTCATAATCCTAATTACTAACAAATACAAGTTTGAGAATTCCAAGTCCGGTTACCTGCCTGCTGCCACCTATTGGTCATGCCGGGAAGTGATTACAAGTGTGACTTTGTGCTCCCACGCGACGGTGAAGCTGGGAGAGTGCTCATCTCGACGGATAGCTCCAAACCCTTAAATTAAATGTTATAACGACCTAGACCAAAGGCAACAGGTAACTGGGAAATCCTTTCCACCCATGTTCTAATAATCAATCTAGTTATATAATCCTTACCATTTTCTTGGATTCTGGGTGTGGCATTCCGCAGAATCCATCCTAGACATGAGCATGCAAGACTGGACAATAACGAGAATGTGCACCATAACAAGCCACAACAAGAAAATATCATAAACTGGAAGCTGGGAGTGCGCTACGACGAGCCACTATAGGGAGTGCGCCATGACAGGCCACTATCATGTAAGCAAAGAAAGACATGTATGAGAGTGCACCACGACGGGTCACTATCTAGTAAGCAAAGGAGACATATAAGAAAAGAGCGCCACGACGGGCCACTATCATGTAAGCAAAGAAGGCATGACAACAATTAACATATCTTGTAAGAAAGGATCTATCAAAAGACATATCATAGCATGTGGGGAAGAATAATTAAAACTAAGTACATTTCATAGCAAAATGATTGAACATGCGCAAGTATCAAGTGTATATAGGATGTACAATCATTTTCTAACTATGCAAGATCATCTAATCATGTT
The DNA here is from genome assembly GCA_029216955.1 of Iris pallida. Lineage (NCBI taxonomy): Eukaryota > Viridiplantae > Streptophyta > Magnoliopsida > Asparagales > Iridaceae > Iris > Iris pallida. Next base: position 4,495,637 of record JANAVB010030817.1, on the reverse strand, counting down.
AAGAAATCATTACAATCGAAGAAAATATCAAAAACGGACAAAAACGGGCAGAAACGGGCAAAAACAGACTAAAACAGCATAAAACGGCATACCGGCGGTATACTGCGGCATACCGGCGGTATACCGGCCTAAAAATAGAAGGTTTCTGGTACAAAAAATGGCATACCGGCGGTATACTGCGGTATACCAGTTTTTCAAACAATAACAAAATTCAGAATTTTGCCAAAACTTGTTTCGGCCATAAAAACTTCATTTTAAATCGAAATTCGGACTTTCAAAAGTCAAAATTGAATAGAATTGAATTTTCTACAACATGGAAGTATTAATTTTCACAAATCAAAACATTTGATAGATCAATACCTCGAAATACTCCCAAACAGAGGTTATCGGGACACCGAAACGGTTTCCGATTACCACCAAACTCAAAATCCATGATATACAAACTATGTGAGGGCCTCATATATGTATATGTGACCAAGATCCATGATGGTAACACTAGTATCACTCTTGATACCAAGTTTTCTACTAAGTCCATATTGGGTTTTAACAGAAAATCAAAACCTTGCTTAAACAAATTTTGGAAACATGCATATATACGAGAATCATAAGGAAAACATATTTTTCAAAATGAGTTTAGAACAATTCTAAGTATTTACTACCAAGGAAAATAAAATGACAACAAAAACATTATGGTTCATGGATTTGGCAAGATGTACTTGCCTAGGTTAAGCTCCAAGCCTAATCTTCTACTCCTCCTCCTAGGGGGGTTAGACACCACACCCAAGGCCTCAAGGCCAAGCTCTTGGCAAGCTCCAAGGGGGAGAGAAGGGAAGAAGAAATGAAGAGAGAGTAAAAAGAATGAAAAGAGAGAGGAGAGAGAAAGTAAAATGGTATATATAGAAGGGGGAATTAATCTTAGCCGTCGGATGGTGATCCATGTGAAGATCTAAGTCAATCCTAACCATCAAAACAAAACCAAATATCCAATGGGTAATAGGGTGCATCTACACTATTCATGAAAATATCTAAACACTATTTATCAAAATATCTAAAACACTATTCACGAAAATATCGGAAACACTATTCATGAAAGTATCTGAAATCGAAAATATCTAAAATGTGGAAAATCTGTCTGGACGGTAGGCCGTCGGTATACTCCGGTATACTGGCGGTATGCCGGCCAAGAAGGAAATCTATAAGTTAGGAAAAATTTTAAAGCATTACGAAAACCAAGAAAATACGAAATACGCTACAAAATACGTATCCGTATATAAATACCGATACTGTGAGATGAGTCTCACAACGCCTGATAGGGGTGTGAAGGTGGCACTCTCCTCCAATGATTTGCGTAACGTGATCACTCACAAACGTCGATCAGGAGAGTAAACTGACAAGCATAATGCTCTCCTCACAGGGCACACCTGTGCTGCAGTCACCATCAACTGTTGTTGCAAGATAGCAGTCCCTCCAAGGCAGTCTGTGTTCCAGCGGCTGCAATCATCAACACCTCTCCAACGTCGCCTCGGGAAGAAGGTGTTAACTGAAGAGGAGCCAGAACTAAAGGTTGATTCTTGCAACGTATTCTCCAACTCCCCATCAATTCGAAAGACGACTGGCAACTCATCGACCTCGTCCTCATCCAAGAGCCAGCCAAGGAAGACCAAGACGACTGTCCCGTCCTCATGAGTATTTGAGGGCACTCGGGGGAGAAAGAAGATCTCAGAGGAAACTGGGGTAGTCAAGCCCTGGATATCCTCCAGGACATAGCTGGGGGTAGTCAAGCCCCTACGGATCTTCATCCCGAAGACAAAGTCAGCCTCCTGAACACAGCTGGGTGTAGTCAAGCCCCTGTGGATCTTCAGCCTGAAGATGAAGACATCCTCCAGAACATAGCTGGGGGCAGCCAAGACGAAACTCCAGGGGAAGCTCCTCTTCTACAAGAGAGCGAGGCTGAAAGCGAAGCCTCAATCGATCCATCCACTTCCAGTCATGTCATGACGGTGTACATGACGGGAGGTGGTGATGTGGAGTCAGATGCGCCACCAGCAGATCTCGTTCAGCGCATGGATACCTTGGAGGGAGGACTCAAAACCCTCTCTGCCTCCATGCAGACACTGACTCAAGCAGTATTCGAGATACGGTCAGCTTTGGCCAGAGCACCTTCCACCAATCCTAACCCAGGAGCCAACGGGGAATCAAGTGTGCCCCTTCAACGTGTATCCTTGAATACCGACTGCCGAGAAGCACCTCGGTTGTCGGAACCTTCGAATGTACAACTCCAGACTGTACCACCGTCTTCGACTTCCAGCTCCACAGAAGACGTGGTGGAGATGATCAGGGACTTGCGTGAGCGCTTCGAGTCGAAGAATAGACAGGAGGAGCGCCAGAAGATAGGGATTCGACAACCATACCCCCTCGAATGGAACAAAGTGGTTTATCCTCCCAAGTATAAACCATAAACGTTGACACCATACGACAGAAAGGACTCTTCGTGCCGTTATCTGACATACATCTAGTCTCAAACAGAACATCTTCCGAAGGAAGACGCGCTACTCACCAGCCTGTTTGTCGGGGCGCTGAAAGGAGTGGCTTACGACTGGTACTGCAGTCTCCCTGACAACTCTATATCTTTCTTCGACGACTTGATGCGTCTTTTCCTCGATCATTTCTATGACGGAGGAAAAGACATGACAATGGCGTCCCTGATAGAGGTGCGTCAGAAGGAGAAGAAGACGGTTCGAGTATTCATCGAACGTTTCCGACAGGCCTGCTTCAGACTGCCCCCGGGCATGCCAGAACATGTACTCCTCTCCTCCTGCAGTATGAACATGCTTCTTGCGATCAAGCTTTGGCTCAACTCCACTCCTCCTCCCGATTGGAGCTCGTTGATTATTGAGGCTGAAGTAGCTGAGAAGAAGGCATCTAATGCTCGCCTTCTGGGAGTCAGTTTCCCTGCTTTCGAAGACAAGAGAAAACGACCTGCTGCCAACAACCCTGGACGTGAGACAAAGGGGAAGCAGGCGCTGACTGTCAATGCCTCCAAAGGTGCACAAGCACCTACTCAGAAGCCTCCGCTTGCGTCGAGGCCAAAGGAGGTCTATTCTTTCAACGACGAAGACACTTTGCAACTCTTCGAGATGATGAAGCAAGGTGACAAGATCAAATTGTCGGACCCGAAGCGTCCCGATGAGGTTGAGAGAGTGGACAATCCGAGGTACTGTCACTACCATCGGTTTTTCGGACACCCAACTCAGGACTACTACGTCATCAAGAACTACATTCAGCGCATGATTGTAGAAGCATGGAAAAGAACAAAGAATAGCCTATGCGGCTCCAACAGAATGATCCCCATGCGGCTCAGAAAATCTATTAAACATCCATGCGGTTCAAAGTCCTTTAGAGCCTCATGCGGCTCGGATAGCTTCATGCGGCTCAGAAAGGAGCCACGTGGCCCTCAACAGTCTCCTCTACAACTGGCCATGAACTAAATTGCCGTATTTAATGCCCTGACGACTGACAGCCTTGACAAAGTGACAGACCTGACATAAAGTCGAAATAAAGACTCTGACATGATGGCGTGTGCCTAGGAAAACGAAGAAAATCTTTTTTACAGCCGCCACAATTCACCAAGTTCCAAAGCTCCCCATTCGGCCAGTATTCTCATGCGGCTCGAATCATGGGGGCTGTCTTCATGTGGCTCATGTCCTGAGAAGCCACCCTATGTGGCCAGTATCCTCATGCAGCTTGGATCATGGGGTCCGTCTTCATGCGACTCACGTCCTGAGAAGCCATCCTATGCGGCCAGTATTCTCATGCAGCTCGGATAATAGGGACCATCTCCATGCGGCTCAAATGCTGAGATGCCACACTTATGCAGCCCTAACACGTGGCCAGGTTTATGCGGCTCAGCGGGAAACCACTCTCATGTGGCTCAGATTTCATAGGCCATACTTATGCGGCTGCCACCTTCATGCGGCTCTGTCAAGACAATCTGTTCCTGTAGCCCGCGGTTAGGATACGTGGCAGAAGATTAGTTTTCCCTATGTTCCTATAGCTCGCAACATGATGATAGTAGGACACGCGACACCAAATCAATCAAGATTTATTCATTCAGATTCAGTACAATCATCATAATTATCCGGATCAAGTCAGATTTATTGCAATCAAGTGGAGTGAACATGTGGCAGGAGATCCGAACTGACGGCTACATGTCACAAAGATTTGTGGTAATCAACATTATTTGCCCACAGAGATTTGATGCAATCTACATTAATTACCTAGATTTGCTACAATCAGAATTAATGGCCCAGATTAATTGATCCTTAACCGCTGACTTCTCAAGGAGGCAATCATTTGCAAACCTTAATGATCACACCCCACTCCTATAAATAGCAAGGTGCCATTCCTTTGCAAAAAAAGGAGCGAAAAAAGAAAGAGAGAGCACTACAGAGACATCCAGAGATCTAGCAACCGAAGGCGCAAGGGAGTCTCCCCACACGTCCAAGAGCATTTCTTCACCAGAGCCAAGGCTACGTCGGATCGTCCAAGGAGTAAGGCAGAGCTGCCGTCGTTTTCCCGAGCCTCTACCGTCACCCCCCAGAAAAAACTAAACAATTGTACTTAGATTGCTGTACCTATATTTTCGTCCCTAGGCTTTCTTTGTACGAGCGAGTTTGTATTGTGAAGTAAAAGTCCAGTCCTCCGATATAACTGTTCTGTTCTTTTATAATCAATGGCAAACACGATGGCGACTCTGCTGGGGACAAACTTCTCCACGGCTGAAAAGTTGGTGACGCAATCAGATGCAGCCAAACTTAGCTCCACACAACAGAAGATGGTCGTCCGCTTCGACCAACAGGCGTTTGAAGAAATGCTCTCCGACGGGAGTGCTGGCCCGGTCCAGAAGCAAAACCGCACAAAGAAAGCTCGCAAGGAGTGGAGGCCAAAATCATTTGCTCCTTTCCAAGCTCTGGACGGAGTACTCTCTGCTGCCCAAGACGGCGATGGCAACTCTCATGCGGCCCCACTTCAAGCCATAGAGGACTATGCTGTCCCCAAGTCCGGTAGAGAAAAGCACTACGATGCTAGACTTGTAGGGGCAAAGAGTGATTCTATGTGCTCCAGGAAGAAGCCGAACAAAGACACTAGCCGCAGGCTGAACATTCATGCGGCCAAGATTGCCAGCCGTATACATGATGTCCATGCGGCCGAAACTGCCAGCCGGATGCAGAATACTTATGCGACCGAGACTTCCAGCCGCATGAAGAAAGCCCATGCGGCTACGATTGCCAGCCGCATGAAGACTGTTGATTCCAGCCGTATGCTATCTGCTCCACGCGGCTCAGGCTCAGTCTTCGATCGCCTCTCCTATGGTCCTGATCTCTCGTGCTTCCGAGAAAATATGTCTGACTCTCTGCAACACCACTTAGACTCTTCCTACTATGTGCTCTCACGCACTAGAGTGAAGAAGTCTAGGGCAGCACGAGCTTGGCGAGCTGAGTCCGCTGTCCCGACCTCTGACCATCCGAGCGTTCCGTATACTGTTATACGGGCCTCTGATGGGAAGTTGTACAGAACCACTCGAGTCCAGCCCCCGGCGGCAAACGGACAGAGTGGTTCCCAAAATTCTTCCAAAACCCAGGGAGCAAACATGGTCGTTCCAGACCCATCTGACTTGCGTGAGGTTATCCTCCACAAGCGCAAGGAAAGAGAAGATGCCTCGGTGTGCAAAGAGTCCTACCACGGACATCACTGCACCCAAGTCATTGTCAACTGTTGTTGCAACAGCGCGACGGTACGAGAAGACCGGCAGTCCGTCTTCCAAAGATTACAACAGCCGAGCTCAGAGGATGAGGTGCCTCCCGTCGTCTCCTGCAACTCTACTCAGAAAATCCCCACCGATGGGAGAGGAAAGAAGATAAACGTTTCCAGCCCGAAGATTTCAACCACTATGACTAAGAAACTGTCGTCTAAACGGTTGTCCACCACCGAAGTTTTCTAAGGTACCCGTTCAAAGACGAAATCTTCTACAGTGGAAGATTCATCATTCACATCACTGGGGGTCGCTGAAACTGGGGGTAGCACTCCTCCGAACATCCATGATAATCCGATGTTCCAAGGAGATGAGCCCGAGGAATCAACTCTTCCATCAGATACAACAAAGTCCGACGTCCCCGAGGGCGTCCACGACTCTCATAACGAGGCAAGCTCCGAAGCTCGGGGTACTATTCCTTCTGAGTCCGAACCAGAGGAGAACATTCCCACATACCCCGATGACTTCTCGATACAAGGGTATGATTCGGAGGGCACGTCATCCACCGTCCCTTCCACTTCTACTCATGTGAGGATGGCATTCATGACAAATGACGAACAAGATGGTCCCAGTGATCGCCAACGCATCGACACTCTGGAGGCCATACTGCGCACTTTGGTCAAATCGGTGGACGAGATCAAAGCAGCCCTTTCTACTCTGCAAGAAGGGACGCCTGGCCAAACAAACTTGGGTCCCGCGGTCAATGCGGACTCGAACTCAGCGGTACCAAACCCGGGCAATAATTCTCCTAAAATGTCAGCTTCCACCGCTGCAGATGAGGCCAGGGAAGCAAGAAGAGAGGTCCAGGAGCTCCAAGCCATGTTTCACGCTCGAGAAGCCTCTCAAGACCTTAGAATACGACAACCATACCCCGCTGCATGGAGGGATGTCCCTTTTCCACCAAGATATAAGCCGTTCAATATCAATCCCTATGATGGCAAGACCTCCGCAAGTTGGTACATCACTTATTTTGAGGTCACCATCGACCATCTGCCCCATGACGATGCCATCCTTACACGATTATTCATCGGGGCTTTGGAAGGGGTCGCCTTCGACTGGTACCGCAACCTGCCAGACAACTGCATCCACTTCTTCGCCAGCTTCAAGCGCATGTTCTTGGAGAGATTCTACGAGGTAAGACAGGACGTCACAATGTCCACCCTCATGGACGTCGTTCAAGGGGAGAAGGAGCTGACAAGGAACTATATTGAGCGGTTTCGCCAAACCGTAATGAAGTTGTCGTTTGGTAATCCGAATTCCTCCTTAATTGAAATTTGCCAAAAGAGACTGCTCCCAATAATCAGCCTCTGGATGGGCGAAAGTCAATTTAAGGACTGGAAGACGTTTACCATCAGTGCCACTAGCGCCGACGACAGGTTAAAGAAGGCTCGCCAACTGGGATTGCACATCTCGGAGGGAGAGGACAAGGGCAAGCGCCCTAATACCAACAACAACAATGGTGGTAACGCCTCCAATAATCGATACAACAAGGGCAAGCAGGCTATGGTGGCCGACACAGCCCAGAAGCCTGAGTCAAAACCGACAGACAAGCAATGGCCGCAAATGACCTACTCCTTCGAAGACGGCCATGTCAAGCCCATCTTGGACATGCTCATACAAGGAGATAGAATTCAGCTCCCTCCACCAAGACGGAAACCTCGACCGGCAAAAATGGAGAGCCCAAAGTACTGTCATTACCACCGCTGCGTCCACCATGCTACACACGACTGCTACCAACTGAAGCGATACATCCAATATCTCATCGATTCGAAGGCTCTGGCCATTGATTTCGAAGAGGTGACCGTGGCAGCCAATATAGTGTCAGTACAATTTGGCAGCTTCCCTCCAACAGAGACTCAAGACGGCGTAGTACCTGTCCCTCTGGCGACAATAGAGATTGCTAATCTTCCACCTCCTCGAGATCAGGCTACTGGTCTAGTACCCCTTACCACGTCACGAGGGGAGGTCATGTGGGTCCATCCAGACTTGGTACCTGAGGTGACTCAGTCCGCACCTTCCTCCACCAGCAAGAAGAAGAATGGGAAAGTCAAATCATGCCGCACGATCTCGACAGAGGTCGAAGAAGCTACTGCTGTTGTTACTCGCTCCGGCGCACAAACCCAACCTCCACCGGGTAACTCAGCTGAAGACCATCAGCCGACAGCTGCTGATGCTCCAGGGCCTTCGCAGCCTTCGACGACCGACAAGCATAGGACGAAGGAGACTCGCTTCGACAAACCGCTCCGAAGGAAGATGCCTCTAGGGCTGGAGAGGCCGTACAACTTTGACATCTTGGCACAATTAGCCAACACACCGGCCAAACTATCGCTATACGAACTCCTGAGACTCTCCAAGGATGTCCGTGTCGTACTAAGCGAGGCACTCCAGAATGCCGATGCATATCTGGCTCAGTCCAATCTCACCGGGGAGAACTCGCCGACAGATCTCCAGGACAGTGCTTGCACAGGGTCTATGCCAAACATTGTCTTCACTCTGCAGGATATGCTTATAAAGACCAACCTACACGATCGCCCTCTGTATTATACTGGGTACATTGGCGATATCAAGGTCGATCGGATGCATATTGACCCTGGGTCCTCCATAAGCATCATCCCGAAGGGTCTGTTATATTATCTCCGCATTCCTATGCATCGCCTGACGTAAATAAGCACCGCCATCAGCGGTTTTAATTCGGGCAGGAGCTACCCGATTGGGAAGATTTGCTTGAAGTGCCAAATTGGCGATCTTTAGTCAGAAGTGACCTGTTACGTCATAGATGCGGACACTTCCTAAAATATCCTCCTGGGGCGCCCTTGGATACACGATTACATGATCGTGCCTTTTACGCTGCACCAGTGCTTCAAGTATGTCGACAAACATGGCTTCGTGAGGACAGAATTTGCCGACATCGATCCCTTTAAAGGGGTCGAATTCTACTACTCAGACTCCTGCTTATATGAAAAGTCGAAGAGGCACCTTGGTGAAGGAGATGTGCAAGCTCGAACTGAGACGGTCACAGGATCAGAATAACCTATGACGATCCACCTCCAAGCTCGCAAACCTGGCAAGTCCGCACCCCTTACGGCCGCTCTGCGTAAGGACGCAATCAGCCTCTCGGCACAAGAGGGGCAAATAATAATCCGGCTGCCAAGGTCCGGCCAAGCACCAAGACCCACAACAGAGCCACTGACAATCAGAATGCCTAGAGTCGGCCAGTCACAAACGGAGAAGCTCAATCCCTCCTATAAGCCAATGATGATACGTCTTCCCAAAAAAAATCGTCAGCCCGATGCAAAGTCCGGAGCTTCTAGCGAGCCAACCACTCCCCGCCCAGCATCGAGTACCAAACTTGGGATTGCTAGTTTGCCAACGACTCCACGTTCTTCTCCACCAGCGGAACCCCTGGTGATCAAGTTGCCCAAGTCATCCTCTCAGTCTTCATTTATACAGGGGGTGGCCGAAGAAGAACCAGAACTGGCCAAGTATGTGGCTGCTCAAACTGATGTTCCATCCACAGATGATGTAATCCCATTAGAAAAGATACCTTACTTCATCAATAAAGGGCTATCTTTGAACTACATCGAGCTTAATAAGCTTTGTACAATGTATGCTATGGAACACGGTATAGGCACTCACCTACACACACAGGTGACAAATGTTTACACCGTAAATCAACTTACTCCCGTGGAAGACGCTTACCGCATAATCGAGGGAGGGGACCATCTAATCATCTTCGATCGGAAGAATGATCCACAGCCCTTCACCATAGAAGAAGTCGATCTCGAATCGGACGCCGGGAGACCGCCTCTCTATCTATATAGCCCCCAATCCAAATACCTCATGAAAAAAATAGGGGTATGATCTGGAGACTACGCCAGGTTTGAACTACGGTACTGGTCGACGATTACCTTTACAGTCGCTGGTCCCGACTGACAAACCACATGACTACTACAACAAGACCCGATGTGGACTGGGATATGTTACGCCTGTAATGACCCTTGAAAGCTCAGATGAGGAATATGACTGGCATTCACACTCAACCGGATCACCAACTTCTGATTCGGATATCAGCATCGGGGATGTATTCAGGCAAGTCCTGTCTGTCAATATGGCATTCGCCGATGCTTACGAAAAATGTGAAGACTTTCCTGAACTCCTCAAATTAGAGCCGTGGGCCCAACAGCTGGATGCGCAATGGGAGAAGCATTTTGAACAAATAGAGCCTCCTACTGAAGATGAGGTCATGCAAGTGGATCTCGGCAGCGACTCTTCTCCAAAACCAATCTTCGTTAGTAAAAGCCTGACAGACGAAGAGCGAGAATCACTACTAGAACTTGTCAAAGAATATATTGATGTGTTCGCTTGGAGCTATAAAGACATGCCAGGGCTAAACCCCGATGTTGCTCTTCACAAGCTCAATATTCGGCCAGATACAAAGCCAGTCAAACAACAACAACGATGCTTCCGCCCAGGCACCATGGATGCGATAGAAGCCGAAGTCAATAAACTGATAGCCAGCGGCTTCATTCGTGAGGAACAACATCCGAACTGGGTCGCCAACATAGTACCGGTTCTCAAGAAGAATGAGAAGATTCCAATCTGCATCGACTTCCGCAATCTGAACGAGGCGTGTCCCAAAGATGAGTTCCCCCTCCCTATCACAAACATCATGATTGACAACACCTGCGGCTTCGAACGTATGTCATTCATGGATAGCTTCTCGGGGTACAACCAAATCAAGATGTCTCCCGACGACGAAAAGCATACATTATTCTGAACACCGATTGGCACATACTGCTGCACAGTCATGCCTTTTGGTTTAAAGAATGCTGGCGCCACATATCAAAGAGCCATGAGTATCATCTTCAGGGACCACTTTCGCAAGACCGTGGAGTGTTATGTTGATGACATCGCTGTCAAGAGTCGCTATAAGGGAGACCATCTGCAGGATCTGAGGACGGTATTCGACCTCATGCGGGCGCACAACTTAAAAATGAATCCTACCAAATCCTTCTTGGGTGTATCCAGTAGAAAATTCCTAGGTTTTATCATTACTGCCCAGGGAATCCATATAGATCCGGAGAAGACAAAGGCAATCATGGAGATGAGTCCCCCGAGAAATCTCGGAGAACTCCGAGGCCTTCAAGGGAGGTTAGCTTACATCAGAAGGTTTATCTCTAACCTCTCCGGGCGATGTCAGCCATTAACCCATCTCATGAAGAAGGGCGTCTCATTCGTATAGGATGAAGAATGCCAGCGTTCCTTCGACATCATCAAAGAATATTTGTCGAACCGTCCAGTCCTGGTGGCCCCGGTTGCTGGAAAACCATTCCTGCTCTATGTACGAGCAATGGAGCATTCCTTCGGCGCTCTGCTAGCACAAAACAACGATGCAGGCCATAAGCAAGCTATATATTACCTCAGCCGGATGATGATCGGGCCAGAGCATCGATATACCGCCGTGGAGAAGGAATGCCTCGCCCTGGTGTTCGCCATTCAAAAGACGCGACACTATGTCACGGGGCAAACCATACATGTGATATCACGAGTCAACCCCCTCAGGGTCTTCATGACTAAACCAGGGGCACTCAGCTCTCGCCTCGCTATATGGGCAATATTACTATCCCCCTACCATAAAATCTTTGTCCTGCAAAAGGCTGTTAAATGTCAAGCTCTGGCAGACTTTTTAGCAGCCCACCCAGGCTCGGAGTCGGCCAGAATATATGAAAAAATCCCAGATGGGATCGTCAACTCGCATGCGGCCTCTCACAATGATATATTGCGAATATTCTTCGACGGTACTTCAAGGACCGGACCCAAGGGCAACATCGTCGTCGGAGTCGGGTGGTGCTGGTTTCTCCTTCCGGACTGGTGATCAATCGCGCTTACTCCCTCATGGAACCCTGCTCTAACAATGTGGCCGAGTACAATGCTTTAGTCATTGGCCTCCAACTTGCAAGAGAGCTGGAGGTAGAATATCTTAAAGCATACGATGATTCACAGTTAATCGTCAATCAGATTCGGGGTTCATACGAAGTCCGCCATGAAGACATGATCCCCTATCACCAAATAGCGATAAATATCATCTCGTCATTTGAAGGGTTCTTCATCGAATATGTCCCCAGACTCCAAAATATCGAAACCGATGCCCTAGCAGGCCTTGTCGCTTCCCTAGCAGTGCCGAACCATATTCATCATTTGGTGGACGTGATAGGCCATGAACTGGTCTGTCCTAAGAACAACGTTCAATTCTTGGCGAGTTATTCCGCTCAGACGATCGACGAAGTACCAGACTGGAGACAACCATTCATTGACTTCGTAGTCTACGACATTCTGCCGGAGGATCCGAAGGAAGCCACCTCTATCAGAAGGCGTTCTCTCAGATTCTTCTATGATACAGAGATGAAAATGCTGCATCGCCAATCCTACGATAGATTATTGCTTCGATGTCTGTCAAACGCAGAAGCCAAAGAAGTCGTACGCGAAGCTCATGACGGTGTCTGCGGGGCCCATCAGCCTGGCCTAAAATTGTAAGACCGTCTTCGCCGAATAGGCTACTACTGGCCCACGATGGTGGCAGATGCGATAGATTATACAAGAAAGTGCAAAGCCTGCCAAGTCCACGTGGACTTCATCCACCAGCCATCCGAATTTCTACATCCGACAGTGGCGTCCTAGCCATTCGAAGCATGGAGAATGGATATCATCGGTCAGATCACTCTGCCTTTTTTTCGAGGACATCGCTTCATACTCACAATCACAGATTACTTCTCCAAATGGGCGAAAGCTGTTCCGTTTGCAGAAGTAAAGACTTCAAACGTGGTCAGCTTCCTCAAGTATCACGTCATCTAACGCTTTGGACTGCCCCGAAGGATCATCCACGATAATGGTCCGCAGTTCACAAGCCACGCCTTCTATCGATTCTGCGACAAACATCGAATTCAGAATATTGCTTCGACGCTATACAATCCGGCAGTGAATGGGTTGGCAGAAGCATTCCACAAAACTATCATCAAGTTGCTCAAAAAGTTCGTATCATCCAACAAACGCGACTGGAACGAGAAGCTTGGTGAATGCTTATGGGCGTACCGTACTACAGTCCGAACGGCCACTGGGAACACACCATTCTTCCTGGTGTACGGGAGTGAGGCAGTTCTCCCATTGGAGACTCAAATACCTTCGCTCCGCGTCGCTCTCACTTACCAATTGACGACGGACGATAACTACCGTCGCCGGCTACAAGAGTTGGAGGCCTTAGATGAAAAGCGCCTCTTGGCTCAACAACGAATCGAGCTATACCAAGCATGCATTTTCGGAGCCTTCAATAAGAAGGTTAAAATCAGAACATTCCAAGTGGGCGATATCGTTCTGGCAGTTCGGAGGCCGATGGTTATGACTCACAAAACCGTCGGCAAATTCCAGCCAAAGTGGGAAGGGCCATTTATCATTGAGGCTGTATTCTCCAACGGTGCTTACCGCCTCGCGAAACAAAACGGAGACTTGCTCATGTTGCCCGTCAACGGCAAGTTCCTGAAGAAATATTATGTCTAAACGATATTCTCCAAGTCCCAGATTATTGAGTTATGTACCCTCCGGTACCGCTGAACTCACATTCACAAAATCCCAGATTGCTGAGTTATGTACCCTCTGGTACCCCTGAACTTACGCTTTTCCTCCAAATATTCCAGATTACTGAGTTATGTACCCGCAGGTGCCTCTGAACTTACATTCCGGTCACTCTTTTAGGTAGTAAGTCATGTATGACCATACCTCTGAACTTATTCTTTTGAAAGAGCTCCTCCCTCATGATCCACTACCCGCACTCTCAGTGCACAAAAAAGGGTAGCAGATCCACAAAATTCCCAAAACGACCACGTCGATGTTACTCTGAGTCGTCTCATTTCCGCCAAAAACAAATTACCCCTCTACATAGAACTTCCATGTCCTCATTACCTCTGAGTCGTTATATGTACCCCTTCATGGAGCCCACTCCTACCACGTCCTTATTACCTCTGAGTAGGAAGGCTCCATCGAAGAAATCCTCATGCTTGCCATGTCCTCATTACCTCTGAGTAAGTATGCTGGTTCCCTTTCGACTTATTATCCGTACCCAAAATCGGAGTACGCCAAGGATATTAGGTCCACAAATGTCCTATGTTGACAACAAATATCCTCCTCTGAGTCCACTCCTGCCACGTCCTCATTACCTCTGAGTAGGAAGACTCTGCGATAAAACCCTCTTACTTGCCATGTCCTCATTTTCTCTGAGTAAGTATGTTAGTTTTCTCTCGTCTTATTATCCGTATCCTGAATCGGGGTATGCCAAGGATAATAGGCCCATAAATGTCCTCTGCTGACTACAAATGCCGTACTAAGTTTCCTAGTACATGCACATCATTCTTCATCATGCCCAGGGAGCCCAGCTGCTCCATGGTATTCTTTCTCCCGATACCAGGAACGTCCATGACCACCTTACCATGGAATTGTTCTAGGTATCCCCATCAAACTTGTTATCCATACCAAAAACCCAGGTATACCAAGGGTAACAGGTCCACAAACAGTCCTCCTAACGGGGCAAACACCACCACAACACCATAAACCCAATAAGCAACACAAATAAAGGGTAAAATAAAACATACTCTTTTATTTGAAAGCCAAAAGTACTACATGTTCTTGGACTGCGTCCCTCTCAAAAAAAAGGAAAAGAACAAAAAAAAAGAAGGAAAAAAGTCGTCTATGGTTCGGCGGTGCATAATTCCAGGAGACGGTTCTTCACCAAGGTGGTCCCCCGTTCAAGCCGCTGCTTAGCTCGGCGCTCGGCCTCCTGGGACAACCACTTCGCATTATCCAAGTACATGTGTGCCCGCCAGCCATCCTCCAGCTTCTTCAGGGCAAGCTCCAAGCCAGCAGAAGCTCGATTAACTCTGTCAGCCTCCTGGATAATCAGCCCCCTTTCGGTACGGCAGCTTCGAGCTCAGACTCCAGGAAAGCTAACTTCCTCTGAAGCTCAAGGATCTGCTCCCGCGTGTCAATGACCCCTCGGGAGGCAGTCGCTTCCCGAGCCGTAACATCTTCACTCTCGCGGCTCAACTGATCATATAGCTGAGACAGATCGCGGAGGTCCTTCAGTATGACCGGCTTGGTCTTATCCCGAGCAGCCCTTAACTTCTCTACGGTAGTTATGAGGAAACCGCGCTCTTGATCTATAGCAGCAGACAGATCAGCTTGCCTCAGCACCTGAAGCTGGGCCACCAGCTGATCAGCCTCCAGCAATTTCGCCTCCAGAAGCGCAGCTACCCCCGCCCCACCGGGAAGAGTCTTAAGAATATTAATATGACCCTAGGCGCATTGTCGGGCCAAGGCAAAAGGGGTCCCTCGTTCCACAGCAGCCACGACCCCTCTCTTTAAGTGGCGATAGAAGCTGTCAACCACGTCATGTGACGCTTCATCCAGAACCTCCATAGAGGATGGCGTCAAAGGAAGTGTGGCTGGCAATGTCGAAGGAGGCACGCTAGCACTTGCCACCAGAGAGACAAATTCAGAGCGAAAAAATGCGTGGATAGCAGCTAACTCCTCCTCCGCCACCCGAAGAGTCTGGACACTCGGTAGAGCAGAAAGGTCGACTCTCGGAGCCGTCTGAGCAGAGAAGGATGCAGGGACCATTGTCCCCTGTACCGGCTGTGCCCCACCTGACTTCCCGAACTCGAGCCAGTGGGTGGTCCTTCAATATGAGTCGGAAGAGGAGGGGGTATGCTCCTCTCCGCCAGTTCCCCTTCGGCAGAGCCTATCTCAACAATGTCCATCATCGGCACTGAAAGGGCAGAACCTGCATGCCCAGAGCAACCATCAATCGACGTAACCCGAAGGATGTGATGATAGAGCGAATGGGCCTCCTCATTAGTCAAAATTTGGCTTATCTTACCAAGGGAGGATCGTGGAGGCTGAGGTTCGTTCACAACCGCCATAGTCCCCTCACCAGTACCCCCCAAACCGAATTCAGCTGGCTCTTCTGTCCCAGCTGCCCCAGAGGGAGGTACGACTGGTTCAGCGTCACCCTGCTAAAATTCAACTGTCTCAGGGACAGGTGCAGCAGAGCCCCCGTCACTATGGGTTGAGTCCTCAGCAAGGTGGGACTCCTCGGCCGCCTCCGGAAGAACCCCAGCAGAAATGATAGCGGTACACATGTCACTGACCAAAGTGGTCAGGGCCGGATCGACCTCAGCGGCCAGTTCTCGAGAAACCGACTCCTCTGACGCCTACAAGAGTAAAGGAAAATGATTAGGCCATAGTACAGGAAAATAAAGGAGAAGACGACTATAATTTGAGTCACCTGAGAAACAGCATCAATACCCTCGATAAGTAGCCGACGGGATCTGACAGCAGCTCATTTTATGGAATAAGTCATGCCGATATCAGCAGACTCACTCTTGCTCTGCTTGTGCGAAGGACCAGGCACAACAGGTGGCTGATCCACCACCATCTCATCTGAGGTAACAGGAGGCTGATTCGCCCCAACATCTTACACCGGAAGGGAAGAGTTATCTGCTTCATGCTCGTCGTCCTCATCATCCGTATTGGTGGAGTCCGAGTCTGACACATCGACTATATTCTTCTTCTTTTTCCTCGTCTTGGCCCCCTGGGGCTTCTCGTCCAGGCCAGTACCAACAATAAAACTGGCACCGGGTTAAAACCGACGGGGAGCTTGTTTGCCATAACATGGTATAGGGCCGCCATATACAAAATCTCTACCGGTGCCTCAACATCAGGAACCGAGAAAGTGGTACGGGTATGGAACGTATCATAGTAGTGCCAGGCCCTGATACCGTCAAGGAGGCTACCTTCAAAACCCAGACAAGAGCTGGGACTGTCCAGAAAAAGCTGGTTGTATCCAAACTGTCGGGCAAACCTGCTGGACAGGTAAGGCTCCAGGAAGACAGCATTGCGATTGCGGTATACCAGGTGGGCGGGGCAGATGTTATGCAACTACAGAAGCATCTGGCTGTCTAGAAGCTGAGGAGGCCCAATACCGTCGAGATGTACGTCCGCTATTTCCCCAGCAGTAAAATGAAGGACGGATACGAAAAAGTCGTACCTATCTGCTCTCGCCAGCGCCATCCGGCAGGCACACATGGTCTCATACTCCCAAGGCTCATTGCGATAACGGAAGATAAAAGT
Organism: Iris pallida; assembly: GCA_029216955.1. Lineage (NCBI taxonomy): Eukaryota > Viridiplantae > Streptophyta > Magnoliopsida > Asparagales > Iridaceae > Iris > Iris pallida. Next base: position 4,478,650 of record JANAVB010030817.1, on the reverse strand, counting down.
GTCATCAGCAATCACGCCATCTTCAGAACCTGGCCTCATCAAAGAAGGACAGTGCATCAGCAGCCACCCCATCAGATAATGATAGGGCAGCTCAGTCCGTTCAAAGTCTTTTATCACATCGCGGGCAATGACCTTGGACGTAAAAGTACGGAGGCCATGGTGTATACTACACACCATGGCCGGGAGAAGAGCCAGTTTGACTCCAAAAACTAGCTTCACAGCAGGGAGAATAAAATTACGGCTGATCCTCTCAATAGAACCAGCTCCTCCCGAGACTACGCAATTCCGCAACCATACCATCAAGAATCCTGCCAGGAGTGCCTTCTCTGACAGCTCTTGGGTATCCTGATAAAAATAACCAAGAGAGTCGGTTTGACTCCCAAATCTGTCACTGGTGGTGGCCACCCTCTTGGCCGACGACACCAAGGCTTGAACCGCCTCCCGGGATTGAGGACTTCGGGAAGTAACCCGGCCTGAGGCACCCGTCGAGAAGAGATAGCTTACCCAGGCCTTAGTGTGGGGAGCATTCCCTTCCGAGCTGTTATCCTTCTTCCTGGCTATCTGCTGGCACGTGCTATGGTGGCACAATATCTCCTGATAAATAGCCACGAAGCCCGGATACCGTTCCTTCAGATCCTCGAACTCCTCATTCGTAGAAGTGTACACCTCAAAAGCTTCATCCCCCTAAGGAAGCTTGGAAACCACGTGCATCTCATGGAGTGCAAGCCCCATTTCCCCTACAGGTGTATAGAAGGTTCCCGTACGACGATTGTACATCTCCAGCAGAGCCATGAATAATTTCTTGTTTACGGGCAAGCCGTGGCTGGTGCCCTGAATAGCGTGATAAAGACCAATCTCACGCAGAAGAGTCTCATACTTTCGTGAGATCCACATAGACAGATTGATCCATGGGGGAATGGGGTGTATCCAACTCGGGAGCGCCAACCGGCCAATTGGATAGGAGCCTTTCTGAGCAAGCTGGTTCAGGAAAGTGTCGGCTGCAGAGAACGTAAAATTGGGACCCGGTACATTCAAGAAAGTACCCGGGGCCAATCCTATTACATAGCGGCTGGCATGCACCTTGCCCGCACACACTGACTTCATGCTGTTGTTGTAATGGATGTCGCCCACAAACATCCCATTCCGGGTAGGGGTCAAAGACACTTCCATCTTCTTGTCCAGCGGGAGCATATTAAACCAAGATAATGGAAAGTGACGCTCCATTTGAGGGATGCGGATCGCTATCCCGTTAGAAATAAAGCTTCAATTCTCTGACACGTCCAGAACTTGACTGTTCTTCACAGTCAAGGCATCTCCGAAGAAGAACGCAGGCTTCAGGTATTCCTTTTCCAATTTTCCCGAGTTTATCATGGCGCAGAGAAAGTAGAAGGGCTGGTTCTTGAGGGCATTCAACCTCGTCAGAGGCTCGTCACTAGGAAACTGGTCCGCCATATATCGAACTATCTGGTCATACCTATAATCCATAGCGGCTTGGACACGACCGACTAGAGGTTTCCCTGCAGCATTAACTGGAAAATTCACTGAAGAGAGGACAAAAGAAATAAGTTAAAAAGATGGACAAGGAGAACTGATTGGTATTTTCGAGCTTATGCGGCTCCAATTCAATGGAGTCGCATGCGGCCCAACTCAGAAAACACTTATGTGATTCGTCCAGCGAAGGTTCATGCGGCAGTGTCTTTATACGGCTCTATTTAACGAAGTTTCATGTGACAGAGTTCGGATAAGTTTATGCGGCTCATGCGACAAACGAATTCGTGCGAGCCTATGTGGCCCAGCACAGCTTATGCGGCCCCGTTAGCGAAGTGCTTATGCAGCCATAGTAACAATCCTCATGCGGCTCGGACATGAGACGTACATGTGGCACACATAAAGATGAAGGCTCGCACATAGAAGATGCGACGTAGCCACAACAGTTAGGGTTTCAAGTTCACGCAACGTCCTTACCAGCAATGGTGGGGTGGACGTCGGGGTGAACTGCGGGCACGTCGGCTGGCGGAGGAGCTGCCACATTATCATTCGTCGCCGCAGTCGAAGTAGAAGCAGTTTTCTTGCCCTTTGCCGCCACAGCCGATGAAGACGCCGCCTTTTTACCCTTCGCCGCAACAGTCTTCTTGGAAGCCATCGTGATCGAAGAAGAGGATGACAGTTAGGGCAGGAAAGGTTTGAATTGAAGGAGAAAGTAAAGAAATTTCTTCTCTTAATTACTCTTATTTATAGGGGGACAAATGGGAGAGGAAGCACGTGGACCGATGGAACTCTTCGGGTCGTGTGCTGCAGGCAAAACTGACTCCTAGGATTTTGCCCCCACTCATGAAGGAGATTCATCCAAAGAAAATCCAAAAATTTAATAAGCCGACTCTTGGGACTCCTCCCAAAAGATGGCTCAAATCAAGAGCAATCAATGACGCCTACGTGGCAGAGAGGAGAGTATGCGGCCAGATCAGTTCATGCGGCCAGGGCAATCCATGCGGCCAGGAAGTCCATGTGGCCAGGAAGTCCTATGCGGCCAGAAGAACATCCTATGAACATAGCCATGCTTCTTATTCAAAGTATTTCAATTCTGTAAATTGAAAACTTTGAAGGGGTCTTTTAGAAGCATAGAAAAGAACAAAGAATAGCTTATACGGCTCCAACAGAATGATCCCCATGCGACTCATAAAATCTATTAAACATCCATGCGGTTCAAAGTCCTTTAGAGCCTCATGCGGCTCGGATAGCTCCATACGGCTCAGAAAGGAGCCACGTGGCCCTCAACAGTCTCCTCTACAACTGGCTATGAACCAAATCGCCGCATTTAATGCCCTGACGGCTGATAGCCTTGACAAAGTGACAGACCTGACATAAAGTCGAAATAAAGACTCTGACATGATGGCGTGTGCCTCGTGAAACGAAGAAAATCTTTTTTACAGCCGCCACAATTCACCAAGTTCCAAAGCTCCCCATACGGCCAGTATTCTCATGCGGCTCGAATCATCGGGGCCGTCTTCATGCGGCTCACGTCCTGAGTAGCCACTCTATGCGGCCAGTATCCTCATGCGGCTCGGATCATGGGGGCCGTCTTCATGCGACTCACGTCCTGAGAAGCCACCCTATACGGCCAATATTCTCATGCGGCTCGAATAATAGGGACCATCTCCATGCGGCTCAAATGCTGAGATGCCACACTTATGCAGCCCTAACACGTGGCCATGTTTATGCGGCTTAACAGAAAACCACTCTCATGCGGCTCAGATTTCATAGGCCATACTTATGCGGCTGCCACCTTCATGCGGCTCTGTCAAGACACTCTGTTCCTGTAGCCCGCGGTTAGGACACGTGGCAGAAGATCAGTTTTCCCCACGTTCCTATAGCTCGCAACATGATGATAGTAGGACACGCGACACCAAATCAATCAAGATTTATTCATTCAGATTCAGTGCAATCATCATAATTATCCGGATCAAGTCAGATTTATTGCAATCAAGTGGAGTGAACACATGGCAGGAGATCCGAACTGACGGCTGTATGTCACAAAGATTTGTGGTAATCAACATTAATTGCCCACAGAGATTTGATGCAATCCACATTAATTGCCTAGATTTGCTACAATAAGAATTAATGGCCCAGATTAATAGATCCTTAACCGCCGACTTCTCAAGGAGGCAATCATTTGCAAACCCTAATGATCACACCCCACTCCTATAAATAGCAAGGTGCCATTCTCTTGCAAAAAAAGGAGCAAAAAAAGAGAGAGAGCACTACAGAGACATCCAGAGATCAAGCAACCGAAGGCGCAAGGGAGTCTCCCCACACGTCCAAGAGCATTTCTTCACCAGAGCCAAGGCTACGTCCGATCGTCCAAGGAGTAAGGCAGAGCTGTCGTCGCTTTCCCGAGCCTCTACCGTCACCTCCCAGAAAAAACTAAACAATTGTACTTAGATTGCTGTACCTTAGTTTTCGTCCCTGGGCTTTCTTTGTACGAGCGAGTTTGTATTGTGAAGTAAAAGTCCAGTCCTCCGATATAACTGTTATGTTCTTTTATAATCAATGGCAAACAATAATCAATGCGAATGTTATCTCCGTCGACTATGAGGAGAAGACAGTCTCGGCCAACCTGGTGTCGCTCCAATTCGGCACCTTGCTGCCGATCGTAACACAATATGGCGTCGTCTCCATCCCAAAGGCGACAATGGAGGTGGTCAACCTACCACCTACTCGTGACAACGTGAGTGGACTCATCCCACTCACCACATCTCGGGGAGAGATCTTATGGGTTCACCCTGATCTCGTCTCCGAGTTTACTCAACCGGAGGTACGCTCTGTCATGACCCGTACCCGGTTTTTGGATGCGAGCTCGTGAGCAAGCTAGCTACGTATCGAACGGACTCCAGCCCGACTCGAATACATAAACGCTATCAAGGCTATGGTATACTGCCAAATCATGGCAAACAACTCTAAATCTCAATCCACAATAAGATAATAAACATGAATGAACACTATGGGTCGTGGTCTGCAGCCCACTAGCATATATGTTCGATTAGACTCTAAGAAATTATATGAGTCTATAAATGTAACTGATAAGAAAAGTATATCATGATAAGGCACATAAGACACGAGCGGATAATAAACACGATAACGATACCTGAATCCCGCAAGAACCGCAAATCCTCCGCCATCCAGAACTACTAGCTAACTCCATACAATCGCTAAACCTGAGGAGATCATCAGGTCCTCAGAGGACATAGCAAGATACATAATATACATGCCTATCTAACAGTTTTATCATGCGTGAGAAAATATATAAGGAGAAACAGGAACACGACAAATGACTATGAACACGAACACGAACACGAACACGAATACGAACGAACACTAGAACAACTACGCATAATGAACTGCCGGATGAACGAAACACGATAATCAATGGAAGAAACCAAACCCTCGTCCCGAGTGTGGACTCACTGGTTTGAACTAAACACTAACCCTCGTCCCGAGTATGGACTCTCTGGTTAGTACTAACCCTCGTCTCGAGTGTGGACACTCTGGTTAGTTCATGGCAAGGCACCCTCGTCCCGAGTATGGACTCTCTGGTGCAAATACTACAACCTCATCCCGTGTGTGGACTCTCTGATGTAAACACCCTCGTCCCGAGCGTGGACTCTCTGGTGCAAGTCAAGTCAAGTCAAGTCATGTCTACACCCTCGTCCCGAGCGTGGACTCTCTGGTGCAAATACTACATCCTCGTCCCGTGTGTGGACTCTCTGATGTAAATAATCGGCATCCTAGTCCCTAGTGTGGACTCACAAATATAAACAGATCAAGAAAAACACCCTCGTCCCGTGTGTGGACTCTCCGGTGCCAAGAAAGCAATATCAAGGATTTAGCAGTTCACTACACGCACTCGTTCTACGACACGACTCAAGCAAGGTACTGACGAGAAACTCCAAATGTGAAACACAAGGCCAAAACATGAACATGGCTATAAACAATAAAAATAACTCCACAGAAAATAACACGAAAAAGCACATGTCCATAAATAATCCAAAAGCTGGAAACTGAAATAAAATGCATGAAAATAAAACTGTAGAGGGAGGCAAGGTATACTTGCCTGGAGGTTGCACGCAAATCCAATAACAATCTAGTCCACTATTAAGCCATAAAGTCCAAATCATCACAACAATCTCCGAAAGCTGAAATAGATAATGCCAACAATCTCAGAATAGTCAAATTAGCTAGGATTGCCTGTCCTTAAGTCCAATTCTGGATACAGGGGCAAAACGGTAATTTCGGACAAAAACGATATCCGCCGTTGGACCCGCTTTGCACCGAAAAGCGTGCCAGACTCAATGGTCTCTAAAGTCGTTAAACTACATGTCAATAGATCCAATTTTCTGATACGAACCCAACCGTATGTCCAGAGTTGGATTCCGGCGGGCCGTGCACAAAATCGCCCGTTGAATGGGACTGTGGGGCCCGCAAAACGACGTACGATTCAACTGTCTCAGAATTGGACCAAACTTGGCATACAGGACCAGAAAAACGATACGGTCATGTTGGCGTAAGTTTCGTCTCGATCCGACGAGCGTGCACAAAGTAATTGGAGAATTTGCAAAGTGCACGATACGGTGAATTTCGATAGATACGCATCAAATTTGTCGTGCACACGCGACCAATTTCAATTCCGCCAAAGCCCACACGACCAGAAGCCGTTATGCAGCTTTCGATGCTTTCGGTTTGCGACCACGTCGCCCGGTTTGGCGGGATGCACGTCGTGTGGATGAATTTCTATGTTTTAAAAACAGATTTTTCGTCAACTTCGTCCTAATTTTAAACAGCAATTAATCAACAAGAATTAAATCTAAAAGTAGTGTTTCCATCTTGGTTAGGTTGTCCAGAAGTCTGTTCAAGCGGTTTTCCAAAACTCGCGATGTTCTGGTTGCAAATCGACCGCAAAGCTTGGGTTTCGGGACAGTTTCTAATATCCGAAAATCGAGTTTTTTCCTCGATTTGGAACTCGATTCCCGTCGTGCACAGTACGAGTTAAAAGAATGTACGTAAAGGGGTTTACAGCCCTATGGGTTGTGAACGTACCAGTGAAAACGGCGTGCAAAATGATCATACGGTGATCGAGAAAACCTGCCGCGAAGACTGCCCCTCCTCGCTGCAGACTGCTGCTGTCAAACTTCCCGTACGCGCGCGCGCGCTGGTTCCATGCGCCCGGCCGTCGGCGGTGCGCCGCGGTGGTGCGCGGCCGTCGGGGGTGCGCCGCCCAGGTGGCTGGGGGTCGGCAGCGTGTGGGTTGCAACGAGAGTCGGCTAGGGTTTCGAGTACCTCACGCTACTGTGTCGATATATAGGCTTATGTGCACATATATTCAGCTGACCCGAGAGGAAAAGTATTTGTTGGGCTCGGGGTCGAGCACAGGAGCTGGCCCTGGGCTGCTGAATGGGATGGGGTTTGAGCTCGGTTTGGTTTTTGTGGGCCGAGCCTGTGGGCTGGCTGGTAAGGCTCGGCCTAGCTGTTTGGGGCTGGGCTTCTACTGCTGATTCTTTTTATCACTATTTTCTTTTTCTTTTATTATCTAATTTATATATACGTATACCTATACCCTATATATATTTATATACATATATACATATATACACGTATACACACGTATATACATTTATCTATAATATATATCTATATATATATATATACACATACACACTTATATAATATTTATATATACATACATTCACGTTCACACATATACAATACTTATTTGTCAATAAAAATAATATAACAAATAAAATAATAATATTTAAATAACAATCCCAATAAAATAATAATAATAATAATAACAAAATTTAACATACCAATATTTAATATACATAATTTACCTATAACAAATATTTAGAAAATAATTGCCAATTCCTAAAATATACACAAAATATTTGCATTTACCAAACATGTCTATAATGCCGTATTTGGTCCCACTACATGTCTACATGGGCTTGGATTCGGTTCGGGCCCAGTTCGGGCTAAGTTGGTACAATCGGGTCATCTAAAATCAATATACCTAATTAATAAATACATAATTCATCGGTAAGGGTTAAGTCGCAACTTCGCCTGGTTTTCTTATTTAGGACGTCACTATGGCTCGGCCTTCCCTATCAGGGCTAATACACTAGTCGAGGCACGTCACTGCACTATCCGTGCCATGGTTCCTAGTCGTCTGGTACTTCAAAACTCCACCATGGCTACAGTCATCTATCGTAATAATTAGCTAAATAATTACTTATAGAATCTAAAAGTCACCATTTAAATCAAAATAAAAAAAAATATTTCCAACAATTTTCGGGAAGGGAAGCTACACGCTCTGCTTCCAAAGCTAAGGGCAAGAAGATCAAGTCTTTTCACATGGTCTCTTCCTCTGTGGAAGAGGCACTTACTGTACAGACGCGTTCGCAGCTGAACGCCCAACCCGACGAAGCTGCCGTCGAGGTGGTGCCTTCATGCACTGTCCCTGCTGCCGAAGAAGGAGGTCCATCCAAACCTCCAGCAGCCAATAAACAGAAGCATATAGAGGCCCGTTTCGACAAGCCTTTGCAAAGAGAGAATGCTTCAGGGCTAGCCAAGCCCCACAACTTTGACATACTAGCACAACTTGTCGGTACTCCCGCCCGCTTATCTCTGTATGAGCTGCTTCGCCTTTCCAAAGATACCCGCGAAGCTCTCTGTGAAGCCTTGAAGGATGCTGAGTCCTTCATCAGTCAGGTCAAGAAGCCCGAAGATCTCCCGACCACATGTGCGCACTGCCATTGTGCGGATGAGGTCATCCCTAACATAACCTTCACCCAACAGGACATGCTGCTCAAGCACAACCGGCACAACAGGCCACTGTATTACACAGGGTATGTTGGTTCCGTCAAGGTGAAGCGAATTCAGATTGATCCAGGGTCTTCCCTCACTATCATCCCTAAGACTCTGCTGTCAATACTGGGGATCCCGATGTACCGGCTGGCGCCTTCCAACACTATAATATGTGGCTTCAATGCCAGAAAAGTGAACCGCTGGGTAAAATACGGCTGAAATGTCACATCGGTAACCTCCGAACCGCGGTGACTTGCTATGTTATGGACGCCGACGTCAACTACAACCTCCTGCTGGGTCACCCGTGGTTGCACGAGTACATGGTGGTGCCATCTACACTCCACCAATGTATGAAGTACGTGTCCACCAACGACATCATCCGGACAGAGTTCGCGGACATTGACCCTTTTAAGGGGGTTGAAGCCTACTCCACCGATGAAGGGGAAGCTAACGATGCACGAGTATATATAAGTCGCTCGATGAAGGGGAAGCTAACGATGCTGATGACGAAGCAGAAACAGCGGTAGAGCCGGACATGGAGCCAGAGATGATTCTCGACGCTCCTTTGAAGATTCGACTCAAAAGGAAACCGCCTCAGATGCTGCCTCCCATGACCATCAAGCTACCTGGAAAAGCACCGAATTATCTAGGTAGAACACCCACTGAAGCTCCCTTGAAGATACGGCTCAAAGGAAAACCACCTCAGACGTCGGCTCCCCTTGTGGCAAAACTATAGGGGAAGGCACCTGTCATCGAAGGCGCAGTCGAGGCACCCCTGAAGGTGCGTCTTAAAGGCAAGCCTCCACAATCATCCAAGCTACAAAAAAGGCCCACACAGCCCTCTCGGATCCCAAGGTCAGATCTGCGATAAACTCTCCCGAACCAGTCGCGGTGCTCACAGATGAAGAGTTAGGAGAGTACATATCTGCTGATATAGATGCCCCTTCTCTTGATTACATAATCCCGCGGGACAAAATCTCGTATTTTATCAATAATAGAGTATTTTTCAATTATTCTAGTCTTCCACATTGGAATGCCATGTATACACTAGATAATGCTCTACGGTCGTTACAAACACAAATAACGACCGCCAATCATGTAAATCGAGTAGTCCCTGTAGAAGCATAGAATTTCAGGCGCATCTACAGACCAGAATTCCTATGCGCTTAATATTACATGTGCTAGGGAGCTCTAACGAAGTACTTGGTACAGCAAGGAATAGCAAAAGCATAGACATCAAAAAGATTTTTATATAAAAGTCTATTACATGTCTAAAAAGGCTTTACAAAGGAGAATTTCTACAAAAAGAAAGATCCTAAGACTACAGCCAGGCACAGCAAATTGCCATGCGCCTCCTACCCGGCGTATCATCAGTCCGACGCATCATCAATCAGGCGTATCTATTTCAGCGTCTCAGTCAGGCGTATCTATTTCAGCGTCTAAGTCAGGCGTATCTATTTCAGCGTCTCAGTTATGCGCATCATGAAGTCTCAGCATATGCACTCTACTTTGACCAAATCAAGTGCTTCGACTAATGAAGCATTTATTGAGCAGAACAAGGGTGGGCGATCAACCCACTCTAGCTGGAGGAAGAGCTCTCCAAAGCCCAAGGAAGAGGAGTGTAAAACCCCTAAATTTCTACTATTTTTTTTTAAATTTGGTACTGATTTAAAATTTTGTAATGTACGTCGCATAGTCGTATTGTACGTCATGTGCGAAAGTTCATTTTTTTCGAATTTGCTCGATGAGTGCGAATATGTGCAAGCGTACATATTTTTAGAAAAACGTTTTCTATTTTCGAAGTGATATATATAATAATTATTTTGCCATTTTACCGAATTTCTAAGTTTGTTATTTCAATCCTTTTCTTTCTAACATTTATTAATAATAAATTATATTTCATTGTATACTAGAAAAGCATAATTTTGTATAAATAATTATGCATACATATCTCATAATTAATTATTAGTTTATTTTTAATTAATAATATAATTTTCGAAATTATTACTATTAGTATTTTTGGAAAACATATTTTGAATTTATTGTGACAATTTAAATCTTGATTTGAACTTTGGATTTATTTAAAATAATATCTATAATTAGAAATTTGAATTATCTTATTTTTAAACTAAAAGAATTTAACTAGATTTAATTTGGATTTGTATTTGGATTGGATTTTATTTATTTTAAATTTATTTAAAAAAAGGGATTTAAATCTTTTCCTAATCCTATCCAATTGGAAATTTCCACATCCTATAAATAGGCAGGTTCTCCTCCATATTATTTCTCCATAATTCATCTTCCATAATTTCCATAACCCAAAAATCCGTGCATCGTGTCCGTGTTCCCTCCCAGTCCACTATCTTATTCCATCTATTACAATTATATAAAGTTTCTGTGTCGACAACCCTGACACGATTCAATAAAATTCCTAATCCTAGCCCTAGCCTAGTCTCCGCTCCTGCCTCCTGTCGACCGTCATCGCCACCTTCGCCCCCATCACCCTCTCGTCGTCGGCTTCACGACAACCAGCCCCTTGTCCCCGACATGAACAACACCACCCCCATCGTCATCATCACCACCCGAACACACCTCCCCCGACTAGCCAACAACCCAGTCGCCGTCCCGACATAGCCGGCCACCAAGTCCACGTCCTGCCACCTCCGCCACTGCCGAATACGGCTACGGAAACCCGACCCCCTAACTCCACACAACCCCGACTCCACTATTCTACCACAATCCGTGGTCGTCACCACGCCAACTCGGCCACCAACCGATCCTCACCACCACCCTCATCCCTGCCACCACGGCCACTGGCCGAAAACCCGCTACCATCACCATCACAGCCTGGCCAGACAGGCCGACCGCACCAACACAAACCACCACCGCCCTCACGGCCATTGCCGGAGCACCACCAAACACCCCCAAAATGTCCCCAAAGACCCAACAAAACAAACCCTAATTTCTACGACCACTCACCTTGTCATCCCGACCGCCGCGTGATGGGGAGCCCGTCGTCGCGTGACTTCCACCATCACCGCACCCTCCTGCCACCGACCGCCAAGATCCAGCTGACCGCCGCACAGCCGCCGCACCTTCGATCCCCTCTTCTCCTCCAACCTCCCGAAGCCACACCCCTCCGCAGCGCCTACGGGTCGCCGATGCCGCCGACGAGTTTTCGACCGCTGTGCCGAAGCCTCCGCCCCGCTCTGCTTCCTCCGCCGTCACCCGCTTCTCCCCTTCGCCTCCTTTCCCCTCCGACGAAACCCCCAGCCGCCCGTGGCGTTCACCACTGCCCGACATCGCAGATCCGCCTCCACCATGCGTCGCCTCTCCGCACTCTCGCGCCCACAGCCCCTCTCCGCGTCTGCTCCGCACAACCCTCTCCGACCTCTTCTTCCCTCTTCCACCCTCTTTACTTCGTTTTTTTTTTTCATTCTCTCTCTCAATCTCTCTCTCTCTCAGCTTAATATAGAAAAGCACAGTGACTGATGATACGTTATGAGATTTTTATATATTTTTTTATATTAAAATTTTGCTTTTGCTTTGGTGCATCAATTTATTTGGTAAAATTATTATTATTGTTATTATTATTATTATTATTATTATTATTATTATTATTACTATTGTTCTCTTTTATTATTATTATTATTATTATCAGTACAGTACAGTACATTAGTTTATGATTTTATTAGTTGATGTTTATTTTATTTTATATATATATACTCATTACTATGATTAGTATTGTTAAAAACTATTATGTTTGAAAATTAAATATAATTATTTTGTTATGTTTTGGAAACAGGATACTTAAATATCTATGCAAAGTTTTACTATTAAAATTACTAAAAGTTATTATCATTCATATATTTTTACGTTGTAGCATATATATTAGTATTCACAAAATATATGTAAATATTATCGTTATCGTTATTATTTTATTATGATTATACATTATACGTATCTTTCATTCAGTAGGATTATATATGTATTTATACAATAAGCTAGCTCCTTTTCAAATACTTATTTTGACAAAATTATAGCTGTCTACCTAAAAACAATTTTTGGAAAATATACTTATTATTTTTAGTATCTTATCTATAGCCTTTGACCTACAAAATATAATTTCAAAAGTTAGAATTTTGCGTTTAAATGGTTTTTCTGAAATCGGATATTCATCAGATATTCAAATTCCTTCGCTTATCCTCATGACCATGACTAGACCCCTCTTCCCTATTTCCTTCGCCAATTCCGTACTACCTTATGGCCACCCTAACGAAATTGACCGTCGTGAACCCGATGGAACCATCCGTGCCGCCATCAGAGGTCACTTTGCATAATTGTTGTACTGAAGTCGCAATTCGCGCCACCTTGATCATCGCAGCACACCAAGCGTCCTACCAGGCAAGACACCTTACCATTTGCTGTTTATTTATCTTAGCTCATATTTCATGCATTATTCATTACTTTCTTTATACAAAATAAACTGTGATACATGACATAACTTGTTAGAACTTACTGTTCAGTTATACTTCCTGCTATGTATTATTTTTCTTACGCATTAAACCTAGATTTAAGGGACCACCTTGTGTGTTGCATACATAGGCCTTGACACATTTATACCACGTTGTTGTGAGTCACATATAGGACTCGGACATGCGTGATTGGCTGGCCACCAGTACGTATAAGCCGTGCGTTAGGAAATAACTGCTAATAGAATTGCATGCTAGAAGACTTAGCAGTTATGAGTTGGCATTGGGCGGGGAGAACATGATTGGAAGTTGACTACCACCCTATCTATCGTAGACTCGCTCGCTACTGAGGAATGATAGGTAGACTATATGCTATAGACTCGCTCGATACTGAGGAATAGTATATGGTGTTGTGACTTGCTACTGAGGTACTGCATTGGTATTTCTTGACTTGATCGGGTAGTCATGCGACCATGAACTGTTCTTAAAATGCATTCACTTAGATTTGGTTAGACGCCCTTATCCGTTAGGTACGAGTACTCATGGTTTGGGTACTTGTATCTGACTGTGGCTTGGAACAATAACTTGTCGCGGATTAGTTCGTCACATCTTGTCCTTGTTTGGTTGTAGGTGTGACTTACTACTCCGATGAGAAGGTATTGAACCTTGTTGGGGTCCGGATACCATATTGGATTCATAGCATGGAAAGATACGTCATCGTGATTTAATTCACCATCTCCTATCCTTGTTTGGTTGGGGGGATGGTAAGCTAGTTCAATAGGTGCGTATTGGACCATGTTATAATTCAATTGACTTATTTATTTGAGCAATATTTATTCAGTTTATATGGCATAATATTATGTGTCTTGTTACGTCCCTCTGAGGACCTGGTCATCTCTCTAGGTGTGTGCTCTTGTCTTTCGCAGGTGTTCTAGCTCTAGCCGTGATCATCGCTATTTCTTCGAGGATGATTGCATTTGGATCGTCTTCGCTTCGCTCGCCATACTTATTTCATTTTTCATATATTTTTCTCTTACTTGTTGGTAGTGGATTTGTCTCCGCCCAACGTAATGTATCAAGACAATTCATTATCATTATATAATATCTTTTATTCATTTATTTTGTGTGGATGAGATTAGTTATGGTTCTACTGTATTTTACAGCTTATATATCGATACGAAGCCTATGTACTTCGTATGAATACAGCTGGCATGTCTACGTTCCTAGTCCTACATATTTTGGGGCTGGGGCGTTACAAGGAGAGCACCGTAATTCTGATCTACGGCTAAAGGAGCAGCTTTCAACACAACCAGAATAGGCAACACCCCACTCTAGCAGGAGGAAGAGCTCTCCAAAGTCCAAGAAAGATGGGAGCACCACAATTCTGATCTGCGGCTCTTCCAGCATAACGGAGACATGGCTCGAGCATCCCGATCTTTAGATGCAATAGGCACCTTCCGCCTGCCTCAGAAGCCCTCGATTCTGACTTTTGGATGTAACAGTCACCTTCAAGTGCATGAATAAAGACAATTCGTCGCATCTTCACCCTCGGGAGCATCTCGTCAACAGAATGTGCTCGAGCAAATAAGTTCATTCGGAAAGACGTGAGAGAACGAGAAGCAAACTCTCTCCTTGCTGCTATTTATAGGCCGGGCTAATCAAACTCATGCACCAAGTGGCGGGCTCTCCGAATCCCGTACAATGAATTTGCATTTATGGTGATGAACCTGACGCTTCGAATTCGGCCAAGTCAAAACGTCTATTTAAAGCACTCGAGGAACACAACAGTCGGACCAATAAAGACGTATCATGCAAATAGATGCACCGATTAGACACCGCACATCGTACAGACGCGCCCGTCGGTACCAAGCATCCTGTATGGATGCGCCCAACAAAGCACAGAACCATACGTCCTAATCAACATGGACCCATGCGCCCAGTGGAACGCAGATCAATACGTCCACTTAACAGCCCATCACCCGTCAAAGAACATTAAATACTGAAGTCCTGATACGACAGCAGCCATGCCTCGATGACAGAGCAGCAACAGCTTTTACAGAAAATGAAGCGCCGCTGACATCAGCGTCATCATTAATCTCTTCCGACGGTTACAAGCCACGTGGCCGCCCAGCCATTCGTATGCGCCTCCGTAGCCATGCGTCCAAACCTCTGCAAGCGCTTAAAGAGCCATGCGCCTCAGACCTTCCTCTGATCCCTAAAGACAGAGGTCAAGTCGCTACTGAAGTCTCGCATGCGCCTCAAAACCCATGCGCCCAGACTGGTTCGTAACTCCTGAAGGTTGTGAGCCAAAGTCTTCTCGTGCACCCAATCCCAGGCGCATCCTATCTGATTACCCTCCACTAAATCCGAGATCTTTGAGCTACGGACATGCACCACATGTCATTTGACTCAATTCAGCCTATGAAGGGGTGCTAATCACCCAAGATCCCAGCAACAGAAAGATCCTCTCCCCTGTTACGGGCCAGCCTACAAAAGCTGCATGAAGGATTCAACCCACAAATGATGGTGCATCATCCATGCGCCTCCCGCAGCTTCAACCACGTGGCGTCCCCACGTCCAGCGCATCCTACATATGTGCGCATGAGCAGCCATCCTGTAAGCTATAAATAGAGGGATCATTTTCTTCTTCCACACAAACAGACGGACAGAGACCTACATACACACACACAGTGAGAGAGGCAGATACAGACACTCAACGTCTGCTTCCTCTCCGCAAACTCCAGCAACCAGAGCAACTCAGACCTTAAGAGAACCGAGAACCGTCGTCAGATCGTCAACGGAGTTAATACATTACCACTCGCTCCATCGATACAGGGACCCATATAAACAAAAGTGTACTCCTAGGACTACATCTAAGACCTATATTGTAACACTGTTCTGTTTGTAATTGAAATTGCGATCAAAAGATTTTAATGGCAAACAGTCCCGTGTCAAGGAGTCTGTTTTATAGTCCCACCGAGGAATCGGGATGAAGAACCCATCATCTTCGGCAAAGTCGAGCGTCATCAAGACCTCCCGTCACTCAAACCAGAACCAGATACCGGCAGAATACAAGTCTATCGGTACATGGACAAGGCAAAGTACCTCATTCAAAAGATGGGTTACGACCCGAAAAGCAACAAAGGCCTGAACTACGACAAAGGTCGGCGCCTTCCCCTCCGGCTTCCAACACCTAAAGGAAAGCCGTAGGACTACTATTATAGTACTCGATGGGGGGTAGGCTATGTCACGCCGCCGGCTACTCTAGAGAGTTCGGAGACAGAAGAAATGGAACACTCTCACTCATCCGAAGCATCAACTTGGGATTTCGATACCAGTATCGGCTCAGTCATCATGAAGGTGCTATCAGTCAACATGGCTTCTGCACAATCTCAATAGGATGAAGGCGATGACCAAACGCAGGAATTCTTTGAGAAAGAACCCTGGGCTCAAAGCCTAGGAGCACAGTGGGAGTCTCATTTTGAATTACGCGAACCCCCTACTGAAGACGAGGTCGAATAAGTTGACCTTGGGGACGGATCTCCTTCCAAACCCATCTTCATCAGCAAGAGTCTAAAGGAAGAAGACCGGGAGTATTTGGTCCAATTGGCCAAAGAATATATCGACATCTTCGCCTGGAGCTACGAAGATATGCCGGGACTTGATCCCCATATCGCAATGCATAGACTTAACATCTTGCCTGATGCTAAGCCTGTAAAGCAACAACAACGACGTTTTCGTCCTGACATCATAAATGCTATCGATCAGGAGGTGGACAAACTCCTGAGCAGCGGGTTCATCCGTGAGGAGCAACATCCGGATTGGGTGGCCAATGTCGTCCCTGTCACCAAGAAAAATGGAAAGATACGAGTTTGTATCGACTTCAGGGATCTCAATACTGCTTGCCCGAAGGACGAATTCCCGCTTCCAATCACTGATGTGATGATCGATAATACATGTGGCTTCGAACGCATGTCTTTCATAGATGGGTACTCGGACTACAACCAGATCAAAATGTTCCCCGACGACGCAAAACACACGTTATTCAGGACTCCGAAGGGTATTTTCTGCTACACAGTGATGCCCTTTGGCTTGAAGAACGCTGGTGCTATATACCAACGAGCTATGAGTACCTTCTTCTGTCAACATCTTCGTAAGGCAATTGAATGCTATGTTGATGATATCGCAGTCAAGAGCCGTCTCAAAGGTGATCACCTACAAGACCTAAAGACAGTCTTCGATCTCATGCGAGCGCATCAACTCAAGATGAACCCCGCTAAATCCTTCCTTGGGGGTTTCTAGCGAAAAGTTCTTGGGCTTCATTATCACGGCGAAAGGCATTCATATCGATCCTGAAAAAACCAAAGCCATCCTTGACATGGACCCTCCGAAGAACCTTCGAGAACTTTGAGGCCTGCAGGGGCATCTGGCATACATCCGAAGGTTTATAGCAAACCTTTCCGGAAAATGCCAACCCTTCACCCAGCTCATGAAGAAGGGAGTCTCCTACGTCTGGACAGAAGAATGCTAGAAAGCTTTCGATGATATCAAAGCATACCTGACGAGCCCGCCGGTCCTGGTGGCACCCGTCGTAGGCAAACCATTTCTCCTCTACGTCCGTGCCATGGATCATTCCCTCGGCGCTTTGTTGGCTCAGAACAACGATGCGGGATACATGCAAGCTATCTACTACCTTAGTAGGACAATGATCGGGGCCAAACACCGGTACAATCCTGTTGAAAAGGAGTGTTTGGCTTTGGTGTTCGCCATCCAGAAGACCCGTCACTATGTTTCGGGCCAGACAATTCATGTCATCTCCCGATTCAATCGACTCAGGGTTCTCATGACGAAGCCGGGATCTTTGAACTCCCGACTAGCTACATGGGCAATTCTGTTGACGCCGTACAACATAGTGTTTGTTCCATAAAAAGCCGTCAAGGGCCAAGCTCTAGCCGACTTTTTAGCTGCGTACCCCATCCCAGAGTCCTCCAGGCTCTATAAAGACATCCCGGATGAGGTCCAAGAATCAAACGTCACCGAAAAAAACTCCGTCTGGCGGGTGTTTTTCGATGGCACTTCAAGAACAGGCCCAAAAGGCCAAATTATCGCAGGAGTGGGGGTAGTCTTAGTCTCCCCCGATCAGCTGGTCATCCAGCGTGCTTACTCCCTTTCGAAGCCGTGCTCCAACAATGTTGCCGAGTACAACGCTCTCATCATGGGACTCAAGCTGACGCAACAGCTGGGGGTGGATCATCTGGAAGCTTACGGCGACTCAAAACTCGTCGTTAATCAAATCCGAAGGCAGTACAAAGTTCGCCATGAGGATCTGGTTCCTTACCATGAAGCTGCATTGAATATTATTTCAACCTTTACTAAGTTCTTCATAGAACATGTACCTCGGTTATAAAACCTGGAGGTTGACGCTCTGGTCGGACTCGTAGCTTCATTAACGGCATCCCTCGGGACTCAACAATACGTCACGGTAGTTGGTCGAGACTTGGTCTGTCCCAAAAATAACATATGCTCACAAATGGCCTATGCCATGATGACGGGTGTCGGTGTTAATGTCCGAGACTGGAGGTTTCCATTCATCGACTTCGCTATCTACGGAATTCTCCCAGAAGACCCGAAGGAAGCCGCCTCATTCAGAAGGCGTTCCCTTCGATTTTACTATGATACAGCCACTAAAATGCTGTACCGACATTCCTACGATCGACTTCTCCTTCGATGTATATCCAACAAAGAAGCAGTCGAAGCCCTTCGGGAAGCTCATGATGGGACTTGCGGGGCTCATCAACCTGGCCCTAAGTTGCAGGATCGACTGCGACGCATGGGTTACTACTGGCCAACCATGGCAGCCGACGCCGTCGACTATGCTAAAAAGTGCCATGCGTGCCGACTTCATGCTGACTTTATCCATACACCGTCGGAACCACTACATCCTACGGTCGTCTCCTGGCCCTTCGAAGCTTGGGGCATGGACATTGTGGGACCGATCACCCCTCCATCATCGAGGGACACCGCTTCATCCTAGCCATCACCGACTACTTCTCCAAATGGGCAGAAGCAGTTCCACTGACGGAAGTGAAGAGCTCTAGGGTGATCAGCTTCATCAAACACCATGTCATCTACCGTTTCGGGGTACCTCGGAGGATTATCCATGATAACGGTCCACAATTCATCAGCCATGTTTTCAGCAGATTCTGTGACAAGAATCGAATTCAGAACGTGGCGTCAACCACCTACAATTCGACAGCAAACGGATTGGCCGAGGCATTTAACAAGAATATCGTCAAGCTACTCAAAAAGGTCGTGTCATCCAACAAACGCGACTGGGACGAAAAGCTCGACGGATGTCTTTGGGCCTATCTTACAACGGTACGGACCCCGACGGGCAACACCCCGTTCTCCTTAGTCTACGGGAGCGAAGCGGTACTGCCTCTCGAGATCCAGATACCCTCACTCCGTGTGGCCTCACAAACCAATTAACAGAAGAAGACAACCAGCATCATCATCTGCGAGAATTGGAAGCACTTGACGAAAAATGTCTCCTAGCTCAGTAGCATATTGAACTTTATCAAGCCCGTATATCACAGGCTTTCAATAAAAAGGTCAAGCAGAGGACTTTCCAAGTAGGAGACCTGGTCCTGGCAGTCAGGAGGCCGATGGTGTTGACTCACAAAACACCAGGAAAGTTCGAGCCCAAGTGGGAGGGACCTTTCATCATAGAGACGGTATACTCAAACGGTGCTTACCGCCTCGCTCGACCGAACGGGGACTTGTTTATGATGCCCATCAACGGCAAGTTCCTAAAGAAGTACTACTCATGACATCTTTCAGACATGTACTTCCATCTCTACCCAACAAGGGAGTCAGTGGACCTGATCATCAGAGCTCACATACATCTCCCCTTCACAAGAATCCTATGACTTCGGAACCCAGTTGTTCCATGGCATTCTATCCCCAGTAGAAGAACAACCACGTGCACATTATCTCTGAGTTGCTCCTCTACGCCCTCCAAGGTGTAATCTTACACCACGTAGGATTGCGCTGCTTATTATGTTTACCACGTCCATATTAACTCTGAGTAAACATCCTGTACCAACAACCCCTGTGTTGCCGTATATCAATCACAGAACTTCCATGTCCATATTACCTCTGAGTAGTTCCGCGTATCCCTCCAGAGTCACTCCTACCACGTCCATAACACCTCTGAGTAGGAAGATTCTGTCATTTGAACCCCGTATTTGCCACGTCCACATTACCTCTGAGCAAACATGTCGGTTCTTTCAAACTTATTATCTGTACCTAAAAATCAAGGTGCGCAAAAGATAATAGGTCCACACAAATCATCAGTTTATGACAACAAAAATGAACACACCACAAAATTCTTTATCTTTTATTTTAAAAAAAGGACTACATCCCCAGCAGAAGTTGTAAACTACAAAATAACAAAAAACAAGAGAAGCTACAATCCCTAAGCATCACTGGGATTGGCAGAAAGCTCTCCAATCCGATGCCTCAAGTCTTCCGCCCGAGTCTCTGCAGTCGCCAAGACCCGGCGTTCGGCTTCTTGACGCATCACCTCTACAGCTTCGGGGGCAGTATCGGTCTCATACTTCTCGTCTAGCTGTTGCTGTTGGTGGGTCAGGAAAAGAATCTGGCGTGTAAAAGCTGCTTCCTCCTCCTTAGATGCTACATGTTTAGCCTGGACTCGCTCAACATCTAACAAGAGTTGGGCTCGCTGGTCTTCAAGATGGCGGATCTTTGCAGTGACCTCCGCTATGCTAGCTTCCAATGAGGCCCGTAACTCCAATTTCTCCTGCATAGATTGAGATAGCCTCTCCACCGCAGCCTTAGCTTCGGCCACCTCACGGTCCCACACAGCCACCGCGGCCTGATACGATGACTCAACTTCAGCTATCAACTTCTCCTTTTCTCCTTCTATCAGAGCAGAAAAGTCATTTCGCCGGATACTCTGAAGCTCGGAAAGAAGCTGGTCGAGCTCGGCCACCAACGCCTCCAGAATCTCAGCCATGTGATCGTGGCCCTGGTGCGAACGTATCAAACCAATGGAAGGGAGCGCCATGGCTTTTGCCATCGCAAAACTCCCATTCGCATTCATTACCGTTGATACGCCTTTCTACAGCATCTTGTACACTGCTTCAACAACAAACTGGACATACTCGTCAGTGTCTGCCAATACCTGAGGCATCATAGCAGGAGTTAGAGAAGCTATTCTGGACGGCGGACCTGAAGAAGACCCAATGACTTTAATCTGCAAGGCCGAAGCCTCGACCTCAGCAGACCCTCTCTCGTCAGGGACTTGCACTTCATCACTAGCCCGAGGTGCCAAGTGGATGGAAGGAGCCGGATGGGGCGTCGATACTATCCCCTAAGTGGAAGGAGCGGGAGGAGTGTCCTCCATAACAGGGCCTTTGCCCTTATGAGAATCAATGACGGATGATCCTCCGACATCCGGGTTGATGATATTATCCCCGTCCGGGATAGGGCGGCTCTCCCTTTCATTCAAAGTGACAGGGTCCGCCCTGACAATTCAACCTCCCTCAGAGCCGGGCTCAAAAAATGAATCTCATCACCCGTATCAACTCCCCCTACAGGGACGGGTGTAGGGCTCGGCAGTGACGTCGACCCTACCACATCAACCTTCACTTCCGAGGCAGGGGTAGGGCTTGGCCACGAGGTCTCGTGTGCGACCAGTGCCTCGGTACCACAACCGGGGAGAAGCCTAGTCGGCAAATTCTTGTCAAAAACTTCTCCGCTAGACGCAATCTCTCTGACAGATTGATCAATATCTCCTTACGAGCCATCGTCAAAAGAAGACGAGCTCTATACTTCCTCCTCGTCTGGAAGGACTTTTCCCATAACTTCCCTTGAGGCCACGATGCTTCCAGGTACCTCCTCCATGGATGGTTCTACTCCCAGTCAAGGCTGCATGCCGCCCTCTTGATGGATCGACCGAGAGACCTCAGCAACCTGAGGCGCTGATACACCTTCAGCCTCTCTTCCAACATAATTTGCAGACACCGAAATCTCTACGGAAGTGACGTCATCAGCACTCCCTTTCCTGAGAGATGCTACAATTGGAGGAATGCGCTCGTCAGAAGAGCTCGCCACCTCCTTCGGCCTACTAATACTCGGTTTCAAAACCCGAGATTTCCTCTTCGGCACCTTCTAAAAGAAAAAGGAGGACATAAGTCACAGAAATTAAAGAATAAATCAGACTGTGTAGGGTGTCTTTACCTCAGCGGGAGCTGATTCTGTTGGTACTACAGGTGGCACCTCCGGAGCTCCCACCTTCGGAGTCGTCGCTTTCTGTCATGACCCGCTACCCAAATTGTTGGGCCGGGCCGAGTCATGTCTAGCCTACGCTTGAGATAAAGCGTAGTAAGTTGTTCTAAGATAATAAGGTAAGACTAAAATGTGCTAACAGTTCTATATGTAAAGAAGAGTCATAAATGCTCGAAACACATAAGTCATCTCATATAATAGTAAGTCCAAGTACAAGTCCGAAATGTAAAACTGGATACAGGTCCAGTTATAAAATACGTAGTCTAATACACGACTATACTAAATATCTCGAGCAACTACACAAACTAGACGAGTTTTTCCGCAGGTACATCCTCGTAAGACAACGCCTGGTCCTCGGCAGTAACTCTATAATATAAATCACAGAGCAACTCCTCCTCAGTAAGTATACCTACAACGTTATCCTGTCAGGACGGAAGCAAGTACTAATTCTAACAAACATATAATACTGATCATGTGATGGAAAGAAATGACATATCATGTTTTTATCCAGTTTTAGATACATTTTATCATGGCAATAATTATTTGTTTTAAAGTTTAAAACTGTAGTAGGTGAGTGATCAGTCAATAGGTAATCAGGATGTACAGTGGTACATATCAATTTTCTGAAACGTACATACGTACCCTTAATGGCATCGGTGTATGTCCATACACAAACGCGGGAGCAGACATACGACAAAGTCATATATATAAAATTGCGAAAAAAGAATCAATGTGTCTATTCTATTCCTATCTCTTTTTTTGTAACAGATTTCCGTTTTTCTAAAAAAGGGGGTTTTCCTCCATTTTTCAAAAAACATGAGTTTTTTGCCCCTTCCCTAAAAAAAGAATTTACTGATTGAATTAACCTTTCCTTGATGTATTGTTTCGTCGAGATGAAAATCACGATGTCATTTTCTTGTTCCTGAATGGGCTCTTTCAATTCTTTTAGGTTTATGTTCTACTCCGGGGAAAGATCTGTCCGAATTCTATTTGCACATATAGGGCAAATGATCTCAGTACCACTTCTTTTTGCTACGACTTTTTTTTCAATTCGTTTCATGCCTCCCCCCAAACTAAACTATTTGATGTATTCATCATACCGGTTAGCACGGCAGTTTCAGATCACCCCTCCCTATAATAAGTATAAGAATTGTCTATAATACAAGTGGTAATCGCACATATATTACCATTATCGATTTGGTATTTTCTGAACGGAGCCTGGATACTTTATTTTATTAGTCCAAGTCAACCATAAATTCTTCTAATTGATAATATTTATCCTCAATATAAATTGATCTAATTTTACTTCACGCTCCGAATGATTAATGGTTCAATCAATACAATATTTACAATATTTCTTGGGCGAAACGGAGGATATCTCGATCGGGTAAGAAAATGGGTAAATCCCGTATAACCCAATATGTCTGACAAGTCGCACTATACGTCAACCCAAAATGCATCTTCCTCTCCAGGACTCCGAAAAGGTACTTTTGGAACACCAATGGGCATTAAATTTAAGAAAAAAATTAAGTACTATACTTCACTTTAATATGGAAACGTAAGAATGGGTTTATTGTCTTCATCATTTTTTTTCTGTTTATTATATTTTATACATAGATTGAAGGTTTATATAGGAAGACAAAATAAATAAAAATTTGAACGAACGGGTCCGTCGATCATTCGAATAATGAATAAGTATCTATGCATTCCTTCCCCTAAAAAGGGACCAATCCTCCCATTGCGTATTGGTACTTATCGAGTATAGAATAGATCTGCTTCTCTTTGTTCTTACGAACAGAATTCTTCCATTATTTTCAACGGAACGGAAGAAATAGTAACCCTTTCTTATAAAGAATCCACTGAAAAGGTTAGGTACATAGTATAAGTTTCAATGCGATAAAGTTACATAGTATCTATTTTTCTTTGCTAAAGGGGTATTTCCATGGGTTTGCCTTGGTATCGTGTTCATACTGTCGTATTGAATGATCCCGGTCGATTGCTTTCTGTCCATATAATGCATACAGCTTTAGTTTCTGGTTGGGCAGGTTCGATGGCTCTATACGAATTAGCGGTTTTTGATCCCTCTGACCCTGTTCTTGATCCAATGTGGAGACAAGGTATGTTCGTTATACCTTTCATGACTCGTTTAGGAATAACGAATTCGTGGGGTGGTTGGGGTATTTCAGGAGGAACTATAATGAATCCGGGTATTTGGAGTTATGAAGGCGTGGCAGGGGCACATATTGTGTTTTCTGGCTTGTGTTTCTTGGCAGCCATCTGGCATTGGGTGTATTGGGACCTAGAAATATTCTGTGATGAACGTACAGGAAAACCTTCTTTGGATTTGCCCAAGATCTTTGGAATTCATTTATTTCTCTCAGGAGTAGCTTGCTTTGGCTTTGGCGCATTTCATTTAACAGGTTTATATGGTCCTGGAATATGGGTATCCGATCCTTATGGACTAACTGGAAAAGTACAATCTGTAAATCCGGCGTGGGGCGCAGAAGGTTTTGATCCTTTTGTTCCGGGAGGAATAGCCTCTCATCATATTGCAGCGGGTACGTTGGGCATATTAGCAGGCCTATTTCATCTTAGTGTCCGCCCGCCTCAACGTCTATACAAAGGATTACGTATGGGCAATATTGAAACTGTACTTTCTAGTAGTATCACTGCTGTTTTTTTGCAGCTTTCGTTGTTGCTGGAACTATGTGGTATGGTTCAGCAACTACCCCAATCGAGTTATTTGGTCCTACTCGCTATCAGTGGGATCAGGGATACTTCCAGCAAGAAATATATCGAAGAGTTGGCGCTGGACTAGCCGAAAATCTGAGTTTATCGGAAGCTTGGTCTAAAATTCCTGAAAAATTAGCTTTTTATGATTACATTGGTAATAATCCGGCAAAAGGGGGATTATTCAGAGCGGGATCAATGGACAGCGGAGATGGAATAGCTGTTGGGTGGTTAGGTCACCCCGTCTTTAGAGATAAAGAAGGGCGCGAGCTTTTTGTACGCCGTATGCCCACTTTTTTGAAACATTCCCGGTAGTTTTGGTAGATGGAGACGGAATTGTGAGGGCCGATGTTCCTTTTAGAAGGGCAGAATCAAAGTATAGTGTTGAACAAGTAGGTGTAACCGTTGAGTTCTATGGTGGCGAACTCAATGGAGTCAGTTATAGTGATCCTGCTACGGTGAAAAAATATGCTAGACGTTCCCAATTAGGTGAAAATTTTGAATTAGACCGGGCTACTTTGAAATCCGATGGTGTTTTTCGTAGCAGTCCAAGGGGTTGGTTCACTTTTGGGCATGCTACGTTTGCTTTGCTCTTCTTTTTCGGACACATTTGGCATGGTGCTAGAACCCTGTTCAGAGATGTTTTTGCTGGTATTGATCCAGATTTGGATGCTCAAGTGGAATTTGGAGCATTCCAAAAACTTGGAGATCCAACTACAAGGAGACAGGTAGTATGATACAAGATTGCTATGGTATCTTTCGCCTCTATTTTTTTATTTGAATTGAATAGGGTACCTAAGAAATCTTGACTTGAATTACCCACTTTTCTTTTATTTTTTCCCTTTTTTATATGGTAAATGATCCCAAATGAATAGGTGTGCAAGCTATAATTGTAAACCACGATCGAATCTATGGAAGCATTGGTTTATACATTCCTTTTAGTCTCGACTTTAGGGATAATTTTTTTCGCTATCTTTTTTCGAGAACCGCCCAAGGTTCCTACTAAAAAAAACGAAATAATTTTTCATTATCTCAACTGAAGTTGAAGTAATGAGCCGACCGATATAATATGGTCGGCTCATTACTTCAACTAGTCTAGTCCCCGTGTTCTTCGAATGGATCTCTTAATTGTTGAGCGGGTTGCCCAAAAGCGGTATATAAGGCGTACCCGATAAAGCTTACAAGTAAACCAGATATGGAGATGGCGACTAGGGTTGCTGTTTCCATTTTGAGATAATTTCAAGATCATAATGGATCTACGATAAGATCGTTTATTTACAACTACAACGGAATGGTATACAAAGTCAACAGATCTCAACCAATGATTAAATAGGATTTATGGCGACACAAACCGTTGAAGGTAGTTCTAGATCTAGGCCAAGACAAACTAACGTAGGGAGTTTATTGAAACCATTGAATTCAGAATATGGTAAAGTAGCTCCGGGCTGGGGGACTACACCACTTATGGGAATCGTAATGGCTCTATTTGCGATATTCCTATCTATTATTTTGGAAATTTATAATTCTTCCGTTTTACTGGATGGAATTTCAATGAGTTAGGTTCATAAAAACAAGGAAGTCCTTGTTTTTCGATCAAAATAACAAATTTACTTAAGACTCGGATTTATAGACCATTCTGGTAGTTCGACTGTGGAATTTATTTGTTTCGGTATTTCCGGAATATGAGCGTGTGACTTGTTATAATTGATCCTATTGATAATACAGAGAAAGAACCTGTCGTCTTTATCAAGATGATTCTATCTCGTCAGATATTGATTCTAGTATCTGGAGCACGGAATATATAGAATAGATCAAGAAAAGAAATATTTGAACTATGATTCATACCTACTATTCAGACCTCGCGACCGTACTCAAAAAAAGATATCAGATAAGTATTTTATAAAGCAAACGATTTTTCTTTCTTCAGACTTCTTTTGTCCGAAGGACAAAGATTTTGTTGAGTCATTACATCTACTCATTGAATAAGTGATCATCAAATGGTTTTTACTCAGAGAACCTTTGAGTTTAGCTTGGGGCGAAATCATCGTGGTTCTAGTATGAATCTGAGGTTTTAATTGATTCATAGGGTCTCAACAAGAGAATTCCTATCAATAGTAAAACAAGAGTAAATCCGCATTACGTACAAAAGAGAAGATTCAAGAGGCCCATAACGATCAACATAAAGAAAGACGGACGAGCCAACTTGATATTTTTTGGCATTATCATCACAAAGAAAAAAGAGATTCCGTCTTTTTGTTACTTACTATCTTCGGGACAAATCGAATCAAATCAAGCGAATAAGAATAAGAAGTTTTGCACTTTCTATATTCGTGGAAACTAGTATTTGTGTGTTTCTGTTTGAGCCGTACGAGATGAAATTCTCATATACGGTTCTCAGAGGGGGAGTCTTCTTGGATTACCTATCTCAATAAAGTATATGATTGGTTCGAGGAACGTCTCGAGATTCAAGCGATTGCAGACGATATAACTAGTAAGTATGTTCCTCCTCATGTCAATATATTTTATTGTCTAGGGGGGATCACACTTACTTGTTTTTTAGTACAAGTAGCTACGGGTTTTGCTATGACTTTTTACTATCGTCCAACCGTTACAGAGGCTTTTTCCTCTGTTCAATACATAATGACTGAAGCCAATTTTGGTTGGTTAATCCGATCAGTTCATCGATGGTCAGCAAGTATGATGGTTCTAATGATGATTCTGCACGTATTTCGTGTGTATCTTACAGGGGGATTTAAAAAACCCCGCGAATTAACTTGGGTTACAGGTGTAGTTTTGGGTGTATTGACTGCATCTTTTGGTGTAACTGGTTATTCCTTACCTCGGGACCAAATTGGTTATTGGGCAGTAAAAATCGTGACGGGTGTACTTGACGCTATTCCTGTAATAGGATCGCCTTTGGTAGAGTTATTGCGTGGAAGTGCTAGTGTCGGCCAATCCACTTTGACTCGTTTTTATAGTTTACACACTTTTGTACTGCCTCTTCTTACTGCCGTATTTATGTTAATGCACTTCCCAATGATACGTAAGCAAGGTATTTCGGGTCCTTTATAGAGAAGACAGATCATAGATATTTGTCATTTCTCATATGCATATATCATATTGGGGAAGGAACAATAGTATTTCATTGCTACAAATATGGATTATTGAATAAAAAAAAGATAAGACATATTATTTGGATACTTCTCTTCAACTCCGAAGTATTGTATTTTTTATTTAATACGAATAGTTGAAGTGGATTCTCCGAAGAGAGGGTGGATTATGGGAGTGTGCGACTTGAACTATTGATTGGCCCATGTCGATACGATATATGATTTTATCCGCCACGTTGGAATTCATAACCAAATGTGTCTCCGCATCCAACCACCATGTAATTCCCCCTATGTAGCATAGGATAGGCCGGTTCGCTTGAGGAGAATCTTTTCTATGATCATACCTGAATTATGTCATGCATGAACTGGCTTCGTAAGATCCCGTAGAATAGAATAAGTGATGTGGAATGATTCCATGTTCTATCTATTCCACTTACTTATTTATTTATAGTATGGAAATGCATTCATTTCCTCTGCATCGATACCGATCTATGATACTATCGGAGTGAAATAAGGGATCTAAGGAAGAACAGAGGCTATACTTTATTAGTAACAAGTAAATATTTTGTATGTAAGAAAATCGAGATGTTTGGGGGATAAACACCAATCAAAAGATATGAGACAGTCCAAAAAGCACTTGATTATGATCAAATTTATAAGCCTACTTGGATATTG
This sequence comes from Iris pallida, assembly GCA_029216955.1. Taxonomy (NCBI): domain Eukaryota; kingdom Viridiplantae; phylum Streptophyta; class Magnoliopsida; order Asparagales; family Iridaceae; genus Iris; species Iris pallida. Next base: position 4,449,996 of record JANAVB010030817.1, on the reverse strand, counting down.
AGCATTTACCTGTAAGAACTGCATTTTTTTGCAATGAATAATTGCAACTCCGTAAATGGAATCTGAGGAAATCTTTTCTTATATGGAGTCATTATAAATGTGTGGATATGTATGAAATATAGATTTTATTAGGAATCTATTTCTGTCATTCCTTTTATTCTTGCTCGAGCCGGATGATGAAAAATTATCATGTCCGGTTCCTTCAGGGGATGGATCCAAAAGAATTCACCTATCCCAATAACAAAGAAACCTGACTTGAATAATCCTGTATTAAGAGCTAAATTGGCTAAAGGGATGGGCCATAATTATTATGGGGAACCCGCATGATCCTGTATTAAGATACGAAGGCTTCTTATTCCACAACAACGAAAGCACTTTTTCATTCTTTCATATACTAGGGGATTTCGCTTGGAAAAGAAGATGTTCCATACGAACGGATTCGGGTCCATAACCATGGGTTCCAATGCACGAGATCTTGTAGCACTTATCAATGAGGCCCTATCAATTAGTATTACACAGAAGAAATCAATTATAGAAACTAATACAATTAGATCAGCTCTTCATAGACAAACTTGGGATTTGCGATCCCAGGTAAGATCGGTTCAGGATCATGGGATCTTTTTCTATCAGATAGGAAGGGCTGTTGCACAAAATGTACTTCTAAGTAATTGCCCCATAGATCCTATATCTATCTATATGAAGAAGAAATCATGTAAGGAAGGGGATTCCTATTTGTACAAATGGTACTTCGAACTTGGAATGAGCATGAAGAAATTAACGATACTTCTTTATCTTTTGAGTTGTTCTGCCGGATCGGTCGCTCAAGATCTTTGGTCTTCACCCGGACCCGATAAAAAAAATGGGATCACTTCTTATGGATTCGTTGAGAATGATTCGGATCTAGTTCATGGCCTATTAGAAGTAGAAGGCGCTCTGGTGGGATCCTCACGGACAGAAAAAGATTGCAGTCATTTTGATAATAATTGAGTGACATTACTTCTTCGGTCCGAACCAAGGAATCAGTTAGATATGATGCAAAATGGATCTTGTTCTATCGTTGATTAGAGATTTTTATATGAAAAATACGAATCGGAGTTTGAAGAAGGGGAAGGAGCCCTCGACCCGCAACAGATAGAGGAGGATTTATTCAATCACATAGTTTGGGCTCCTAGAATATGGCGCCCTTGTGGCAATCTATTTGATTGTATCGAAAGGCCCACTGAATTGGGATTTCCTTATTGGGCCGGGCCCTTTCGAGGCAAGGGGATCCTTTATCATAAAGAGGATGAACTTAAAGAGAATGATTCAGAGTTCTTGCAGAGTGGAACCATGAACATGTACACTACTAACAGTGCTCGGTAAATACATACGGAGAAGGGGGGCATGAACATGTACACTACTAACAGTTTCCCCTTAACTCGTTGTTTAAACATGTGAGAGATATGAAAACTGTCCTAACCATGGTAGAGACTGAAAGTAATACAACATGTAAAGTTTTAACTTGCTACACCAAGGATCAGCATTTAACATGGTTGGAATTCACAGTTTATGGTTATAGCAGTATGTAAAGTTTGTAGAAATACTTGTCTTTAGCAAAGCAAAGTATCGATAAAAATTCTATAGATGCCTGGTAACTCGTCACGGTAGAAATAAATACATAGACTTAGTTTTTACACTAAGTTAAACACTAAAACACTAGTGGTGCAACACGACTTTCTGACTGGACACCTAGCCAAATGGTGACTTTAGCATAGAAGACCAATGCGGGGTGACACAATACCTAAACTAACTTTCTAGGGCCTTTATACTAGTACGGGGTGAGGTCCAATACGACTATAACTCAAAACAACACAAAAAGTTGTAAGTCGTAATTATGCAATAATTAAATTAAACTGTACACTATGTTCCAATAATTTTTGAGATAGTCAAAAGGCTTAATTTTACATAAAATAAAGTACCAAAATGATCCTTGTTAATTATAGAAATTTATACTAATTTTTTTGGAATTTATAAACCCTCGTAAATAATTATTAAAAATCAGCAAACATAAATATACTGAAAATGAGTTCGGTTTTCCTATTTTTATAAAATACCAAAAGCAATTACTAAATGCTGGAAAATTATAATAAATTGTCTAAATTAACATAGTATTTAAATACAATTTTTTCTAGATTTTTACAGTAATTCAAATATATATAAAAATTCAAAAACAACAAGCAACAGTTTCTGGAAAATAATTAATTAATTATTTACTATTTTGTCCATGTATTCAAAATTAAACCGAAGTCCAGATACAGGACCCAGAGCCATGAATCAAGTCCAATATGACTTGTATAGACTCTGAATGTATTAGACATAATTGGGCCCAAAAACCCATGCTAGATTTGGACATCAATTGGTCATAACAATTAAAATATAGGAATTTAAATATAAATAATATATTTTTAGAGTGGTAAAAATATACAAGTCACAAAATATATAATAAAATAACTTGTGAAATTTACATAATAATATTTTATACAAGGTAGAATTGAAATACATATATAAATATACAACAACAATATTTATATATATACATATTTTATATATATATATATATATATATATATATATATATATATATATATATATATATATATATATATATATATATATATATATATATATATATATATATATATATATATATATATATATATATATATATATATATATATTTTATATACAAAAAAAAATATATACACATATACATAAATGTATATACAAATATACAAAAAAATATATATATATATATATATATACACATATACATAATAATACTAAATGTAAAATATATATATATTTACATACAAATACTGTATATATACGTATATAACAGTATGTAATAATATATATATATATATATATATATATATATATATATATATATATATATATATATATATATATATATATATATATAAAAATATATATATATATATATATATATATATATATATATATAATAAAATAAATAATAAAATATATAATAAATAATAAAATATATAAAATAAAAAAATATATAAATAATAAAATAAAAAACAAAAATAAAACAAAACCACAAACAAACATGGGAGGGGCTCGAACTCGGCCCAGAGGGGGTCGAGTTTTGGATGCGGTCGGGCTGGCCAGGGGGTCAGCCCGAGCCATTTGTTAGGAAATAGGTTAGAGTTAGTGTTAGGTTTAGGTTAATGGGTCTAAACCCGATAATAGTTCGGCTTGTGTCCAGACTGTTCAGGACACGAGCAAATGGAATCTGACCCAGTGTCGTGTGTCCGCGCCTAGCACGACACGCACGACACTGTAAACGCGTGTCCAACCCTATGGTTAGGCTCCCCGTGTCTAGGCGAACGTCATGTGTGAGTTTGGGACACGCACGACACAAATTTGGTGTTGTTACCTACGTGTCCGACGTCGGGGTTGATGTCGAGGGTACTGGATGACGGCTGGGGCATCGTGGACGCGGCGCTCGGGTGGCGCTGCGCTCGTCTCGACGAGGTGCATCTAATGGTAGTGGTTGTGGGTGGTGTAGATGGCTGGGGAGGTGGCGCTGGGGTATCTGCCGGAGTTAGGGTTAGGGTTAGGAAGTAGGGGTACGAGATAGTGCTGGGGCAGTCGGGAATTTAGCCTAGGGTTAGGGTTTAGACTGGGGGGTACTTATAGGGGGGTAGGTCGGTCGAAGTCGGTTGGGTTGGCCGGAAATGGCGGAGGAAAGTGGTCGTCGGTCGTCGGGGCAGCTGGCCCGAACGTGGGGGGGGGGGAGGGGGGGGTGATAGGGTTTTGCAGTCGGGTCCCTAGAATTTAGGAATTAGCGGTTAGGTCCAAAACCTAACAGTTTGCAAATAATATTTGCAAACTGTAATTAAAATAATTGGTATATTTGCAAACCGATATAAAAACAATTTTAAATATTACAAAGTGATATTAAAACATTTCAAATAATTACAAAAGGATATATTTTGACTTAAAAACTATTTAAAAATTATCTAAAAATTTTAGAAAAATTCCTAAAAATCATAATAAATTATTTTAAATCTAAATAGGTCATTAGCAACTAATTTACACTTATTAAACCAAATTTGAAAAACAGGGGCTGACAAGTCTTTCCTCCTTGAAAAATTTCGTCCTCGAAATTTACAAGGATTGAAGACCCTACAATTTCTAACATAGCAAGCAATGCAACAAATGACTAAGGCTACGATCAAAACTAACCTCTAGGGTATCAAGCGGAAATGGGTGGTTCCCTCGCAGCTGTTGGGTCGAACAAGTAAGGATATCTCTCCCTCATGTCCGACTCCCTCTCCCAAGTAGATTCACCCGGAGAGTGACGGCTCCAAGCTACTCGTACTAAGGGTATGACTTTGTTCCTCAGCCTCTTCTCCCTCCTGTCCAATATCTCTACTGGCTGCTCAGTGACTGCAAGGCTCGGCCCGATCTCCAACTCTGAATGATCTAGCACATGGCTGGGGTCCGGAACATATCTCCTCAGCTGAGATAAGTGAAAGACATCGTGAACTCCTGCTAGGTTGGGTGGAAGTGCAACCCTGTAAGCTACCTCTCCGATCCTGCCAAGTATCTCGAATGGCCCGATGTATCTGGGCTCAACTTGCCTCCTCGTCCGAACCGGATCATCCCTCTAGTAGGTGATATCTTCACTAGCACTATATCTCCGTCAGCGAACTCCATCGATCTGCGACTAGCATCGGCCCAGTATTTCTGCCTGTCCTGAGCTACTCTGAGCCTATCTCTGATCATCCCGACCTTCTCTGCTGCATCCGTGATCATCTCTAGCCCAAGCATAACTCTGTCCCCAACATTATCCCAAAAGAGCGGTGTACGGCATCGTCGTCCATATAGTGCCTCGAAAGGAGACATACCGATGCTGGCTTGGTAGCTGTTGTTGTATGAAAACTCTACCAAGTGCAGATGGCTCTCCCATGATCCGCCAAAGTCCAGCACACAAGTCCTCATCATGTCCTCTAGCCTCTGTATCGTACTCTCGGACTGCCCATTTGTCTGCGGGTGGTACGCCGTACTGAACTTGAGCCGACTTCCCAACTCCTCCTACAAGCTCCTCCAGTAGTGGGACGTGAATCTGTTGTCTCTGTCCGATACGATGCTTACTGGTACAGCATGTAAGCGAACTATCTGCTGCATGTATAGCTCCGCCAACTTCCCGGTAGAAAGCCCCACCTTGAAGGGTATGAAGTGCGCACACTTCGTCAGCCTATCCACGATGACCCAAATGGCATCCTTCCCTCCTTGGGAACGAGGAAGCCCTGAGACGAAGTCCATCGTAATGTGTTCCTACTTTCACTCGGGAGTGGGTAACGGCTGCAATAGACCAGCTGGCCTCTGGCGCTCCGCCTTGACCTGCTGGCAAACTAGGTATCTCGAAATAAAACGTGATACATCTCTCTTCATCCCGTGCCACCAAAGATGTTCCCGCAAGTCACGGTACATCTTGTTAGCACCAGGGTGAATAGAATATCTCGATCGGTGCGTCTCCTGCAAGACTGCCTCTATCAGCTCTCCCTTCGACACGCACAATCGGCTGCCATGCCTAAAGGATCCATCCTCTGCTACGGTGAAGTCATCCAGCAATCCAGCTAAAGCCTGGGCTCGAAGTCTGCGAAGGCTCTCATCTGTAGACTGTGCCTCCCTGATCTGCTCCATCAAACCTGACTGAATGTCAAGCGCCATCGTCTGTATCACTGATCCTGGCCGAACTATCTCGATACCGAGCTTCTTCAGATCTTCTCGCAAATGCCGACCTATCATCCGATACCATGCCATCGGATGCCTGCTCAGCGCATCCGCCACCACATTTGCCTTTTCGGGGTGATACTGTAAATCGATGTCGAAGTCCTTCATCAACTCCCACCATCGACTTTGCCTCATGTTCAGCTCTTTCTTCGTGAACACATACTTCAAGCTCTTGTGGTCAGTAAAGATTTCCACACGCTCTCCGTATAAGTAATGTTTCCATAACTTGAGTGCAAAGATCACCGTAGCTAACTCTAGGTTATGGATAGGATAGTTCCGCTCATGAGTCCGTAATTGCCTAAATGCATAAGCAATCACTTTTCCATGCTGCTGTAGTATACATCCTAACCCCTTTCCCAAAGTATCGCTGTATATGGTGAAACCTCCAGATCCTGAAGGTAATATCAGAACTGGAGCGGTCGTCAGCCTCCTCTTCAGCTCCTCAAATGCTGTCTGGCAGTCCTCTGACCAGATGTACTCTGCGTCCTTCCGCGTCAGCTTCGTCATAGGTTCAACTATCCTAGCAAAGTCCTGGACAAACTTCCTATAATAGCCGGCTAAACCCAGAAAGCTCCTGATCTCTGAAGCTGACGTCGGAGCCTTCCATGTCTCAACGACAGCAATCTTCCTGGGATCCACCGAGATCCCCTCTCCAGTAACTATATGACCGAGAAACTCCACTCGATCCAAAAAGAACTCGCACTTCAATAATTTGGCAAACAACCTCTCCAGCCTCAGAATCTCCAAAACTGTCTGCAAGTGGTCTCCGTGCTCCTCCGGTATCTTCAAGTATATCAGGATGTCGTCGATAAATCTACGACGAACTTATCCAGATACTGGTGAAATATTTTATTCATCAAATTCATAATGACAACTGGCATATTTATGAGACCAAATGGCATCACCAGAAACTCGTACTGCCCATACTTCGTGTTGAATGCCGTCTTCTGGATGTCTGCTGCCCTGACTTTCACCTGGTGGTACCCGGATCTCAAATCTATACTGGAAAACACCTTCGCCCCACTCAACTGGTCGAACAAATCATCTATCCTGGGCAGAGGATATTTGTTCTTAATGGTGATGGTATTTAACGCCCGATAGTCAATACACAACCGAACTATATCATCCTTCTTAGGCACAACGAGCACTGGCGCTCCCCATGGAGAAGCACTAGATCGAATGAAATCCTTTTTCAACAGGTCATCAATCTGCTCCTTCATCTCTACGGCCTCCTTGGGGTTCACTCTATAGCAAGCCCGGGATACTGGTGATGAACCCGGTACTAAATCTATAGTGAACTCCACATCTCTGTCAGGCGAAAGTCCTGAAAGATCCTCTGGGAATACATCCATAAACTTTCTAATGATAGGGTGTGGTGGTGCTAACTTCCCAACTGTCGCACAACAGTTCGGCTCTATGCTGATCTCCGGCCCTGTCCTCCTGACACTGAATAGTGCCGTGCCTGGAGGATTGAACAGAATACTACCCTCATGGCAGTCTATAGCTGCATGGGCATAGCTAAGCCAATCCATCCCCAATATGATATCATACCCGGGGAGTGGCATCACAAAGAATCGTCCCCTAAACTCTCTCTCGGCTATAGTAATAGAGCATCTATAGATAGCTCTAATGGGCACTGGTCCGCCTCCCATCATTACTCTACTCATCTCCTTGGTAGGTGTAGCTACTAAGTGGTGTTTATGCAAAAACTCTAATGACAGGAAGCTATGAGATGCACCAGAATCAAACAAGCATAGAAATAGAAAAGTATGCAAATAAACATGACCTGTGATGACGTCAGCCAAATAATCTGGCTTCGAAACCTGCTCCAGCTCTGGCTCAAGAGCTAGGCTATAAGCCTTCCCTTTGGGTCCCTTCTGCTGCTGCAGATGTTGTCCAAACCTCTGCTGCTGAGTAGGAAGCGGCCCTCTAGGTGCCTTGGCTACTGGACAGTCCCGAAGCTGATGGGTGGCAGACCCATAAGCTAAACACTGCCCTAACCTCTTCCTACAGATGGCAGCGTCGTGGCCTACCCTCTTACAGAATACACACAAAGCTCCCTTCTGCTGCTGCCAGGGTCCCGGGGCTCTAACTGACGGGGTTGGGTGATGTGATGTAGGGGACGATATGTCTGTTGGTGCGGCGTCGGTGATCTCGGTTGGAAAGCCTGACGCTTGGACGGTCCCTCGAGGTGTACAGAAGCCGGCCTCTTGCAAGACAGAAGACACTCCTCTATGCTCCGGGCCAACTCCAAGCTCTGGTAGTAGTCAGTCGTACCGTTCGCCACTATAAGAATGCCAATGTCTAGAACTAGACCATGGCAAAACCTACGCATCATCTCCTCAGGGTCTGCAACTAGACTAGGAGCAAAATGGCTCAGGCGACTAAACTCTGCTGCATACTCGTCGACGGAACGGTTCCCCTGCTGAATGTTCTGGAATCGTAGCCCCATGGCTACCCTAGCGATGGTCGAGAAGAATTTCTTCTTGAACTGGGTTTTGAATTGATCCAAAGTGGCCCTCCCTCTCGCGAATAGCGGCTCATTCCGGAACCAAACTCCTGCCAAGTCTATCAGCAGAAATCCCGCTGCCTCGACCTGGAGGTCATTCGGTAACCTAGCTCCAAGGAGCTTCCTTTCTACCGAGTCTAGCCAGTCATCTGCTACAACTATGCCCTCAGTCCCTAAGAACTCCTTGGGGTTCAGACCCATGAAGTCCTTGATTGTCCCCGCTCTCTGCCGTGGCTCTACAGGTGGTGGGACCACGGTACGTTCCTCAGAATGCTCCATGCTCTGGCGGAGTAGGGTGGTCTGCTCCTGATGGGTCGTTAGGAACCCCTGGATCAGAGTGAGCAGTTGGTTTCCGTCGAATGTGACGGAAGCCTGGGTAGGTATAGTGATGGGTGGTGGTGGGAGTATCGGGTCCTGCTGGGACTGTGATGTGGAAGGTGTAGGACCGATTGTAGGAACGAGTTGTAAAGCGCAATACTCGAGAGGGGGAGTGAATAGAGTAGGCAGCGAAAATTAACTATTTAAAAATGTTAGTAACAAGTTCACAGATAATATATCACAGATATGTAAATAAAAAGTAGAGAGTAGAGAGCAAACGTAAACACAAGGATGTATACTGGTTTCTCTCTTGTGAGGACTAGTCCAGTCGGAAGAACTCTAGCTTCTAGTTGAATCCACTATGGAAAATCACCACAAGTTTTCATCCGAAGTTCTTGCAACTTCTACAACGCAAGCTTTGATCCGAAGTATTCGACCAACTTCAATTGTGAAGAGTCTTTCTTCAATCAAGCCTCTGATTACAACCGCTCTGAAACTTCTAGACCGTACCGCACTGGCAAATCGACTAGAGGATTGTAACTGGTTTAGGATTTGAAAATGAATAGCTCAGAATACTTTGGAGGAAGTAGTAGGCTTATAGAGAAGAGATATGAAAGTGAATGAGTGAATTGAAATGATCAAAATCCTTCTCTATTTATAGTTGTTCCAAAGACAAAATTCTGACAGAATTCGGGCAGAATTTGGGCAGAACTCTATGAGAAAATCTCGGTGGGATCTGTAACTGCAGGAAGACCAAGTTCAAAAAGCAACGTTCACTAACCGAACTCTGGTCGAATTCTGGCCAAACTCTGGCCGAATTCTGTCCGAGTTCTGTTGGAGTTCTGTCAGGGTTTTTGCAAATTGGTTTTGGGCTTTTTGAAAAGTCAAACAGTTAGGAAGTAGTTTGGGCTTTTGTAAGTGGGCTTGTTTTCAAAAAGAAAGGGTATTTTGAAAACGTTTCTTGGGTAGTCTATTTGCCAGTACGATACAGTTTACATCGTATTCCTAGACTCAATAAATATGAAAAATACATTGATGAAATAGGAAAACTAAGAGCCCTTTGATGACGACTTTCTTCAAATATTTGAGCAAATATGAAGACGTCTTTTTCACTTGACGGCGTCCCCTGACGGGAGGCGTTGCCCCCTCGACACCTGTCCGCTGACCGGGCAGCGGAACCCCCGATGCGAGGCCCCGGATAGGTCGTTAGGCGGTTCAGAGAAATCTTCTTGTATAACGCCGTCTTTGGCCCATCAATAATCCTCTATTGCATGTGTCCTGGTTTGACAAAGCTTGATCATGCTTATTGCATGTCTACAAATACATATTAGACAAACAAAACAATATGATACAAGCATAACAATATTGATATAGAACATTAGGACAATGCTAATATTAGGACAATGCTAAGTTTAAGTAGCAACATGATAGTGATTACATGAATATTAGTGACGTCGATATGTTAAACTTAATTGATTAGCCATGTTCAAAAAACATGATATAATCATTGGGCTAACAATCTCCCCCTTTTTGATTATGGCAAATCCTTTAAGTTTAATATACATACAATAGATGCATGTATCACTAATAAACACATAATACTAGAATAATGTGTACTAACTTAAACTTATTTCTCCCCCTTTGACATGATAAAAAACAAGCTCCCCCGTAATTAGAGCTAAAATGAACTCAAGCAAAAGTAAAGGAGGAAAAAAAAAAAGAATCATGATCAAGGATTAGGAGAACAGTGTAACGACAAGTTTAGAAAATTGCATAACTAAAGTTGAAAAACTTGTCAAAACACAACATAGTTGGTTGAACTTAAAAAAATAGAACACTGAAATCAAGCAATACATAGTTTACCAACTAGAAATCCAAAAATGAAATATGATTTGAATGTCATTTGACCAAAAAATAATCTATCAATATAGTAGGAATCAATCATTGATCATAAATAAATCATAAGGAATAGAAATTCGCAGATCTAGTATATACCATAAAAAATCAAAAAAAAATGATGAGACTTTTAACAATGATCTCAAAAAAAATATGACTCATAATTTGCCCATACAAATTACTGAATCAATTCCATAAAGAGTATAATCATCGAAAAGGAATCAAAACAAGTATACTAGAATCTATACAAAATCTATACCAAAGTTCATGCATTTGAATTCAATTACCTTAGCATGATATATGAATATCCATTAGATAAACATGAAGGTAATGAAGACAAAATACTTGAGAAAGAGAAATTCAGTCGACTTGAATGCTCCTCCGCAAAGTATGATCAGTCTAAATATAGATAATCATGAACTTTGAGAAAAAATCTCAATAAGAAATGCCAAAAATAATTTAAACTCAAGGAATAATCAAATAAGGATAATTAAATATATTTGGCAAGATAACTTTTAGAAACTCGAATGAGAGAATTAAAAAAATAAATAATAATAATCATATATTCTTTTATCTAATACAAATCTAAATACCATGAACAACTCAACAAGATATGTTAAGTAAAATAATGTATGTCCATGATGAACTAGGTATACCACATATTAAGGGCATAAAAGAATTGAAATAATTAATTTGCTCCCCCTTAAAATATGCGTATATAGTTCAAAAATAATTTATATGCATAAAATAGATAAAAGAAATAATCACAAGATCTAAGGGATATCCAAGATATGCATCTTTTTTTTTGATCAAATGCATATAAAATTCCAAACTCAAAACAAATATCATCTTTAGGCAAATAAAAGAAATATCCAATGAATAAATGCTTAAAGATGAACAAACAAAATATATCTCCAAAATATATATAAAAAAAATATTTAAACATTAAAACATTTTAAAAACTGTCTTTAATAATAACATTTAAGTACCGGACAGAATCAATAAATCAAAAAGAAATTAAAAAGGCTTTTAAAAAATGTGGAATTTATTTAAAAAAAAACCGTCTTAATAAATGTTCGAATGCGTCCATTTAGTCCTTATACTGAAAGCTGGCAATTCGAATCACAAAAATAATTTCAATAAAAGAATCCATAAATCATAAATAAATCCATTTGGACAAATAAACAAAACCTGATAAATGTCCAAAAAAAATGTATTCTAGATATATGGCATGTCAAAGGAATAATTGCTTTGAAACAATTAACTACTCCACCTTTATATGGCTATATCCAAGAAATATTAGTATTGACAAAAATTAAAAATAAAATTCAGAGACATATTTTCGAAAGTAGAAAACTAATTCAAAAATATTAGGTCTTCTTATCAAAGTTCATTTCTTCCCTTTTAAAGCCTTAGCACGGTGTCCACCTGACAACCGTAAGGTTTAAAGAAAAGAAACGCTTTGAGAGAGAGATATTCAATATGCATGACTTCTCTCCTGCAAAGAGTTACTGTTATAGACAGTAAGTAACTTGAATAAGAAGATAATAATATAAAGATCAAAATTATTAATATTACGAATATTACACAAGCTAAAGATGAAATCACAATACCATAATATTCAATGATTAGTCACGAATACGAAAAACAATCATCTTTAGACAAAAGAAGAAATATCCATTAAATGAACATTTAAAAATAAAACAATCAAAGGATATTTCAAATTAGCATGATGAATAATCGTATAAGTCAAAAGATGACATAAATTGATCTATGTTAAAGAATCTCACAATCGACAAGATAGATCAACATATGCTACCTTTTGTGAAAATAAATCATTAAATAATATTATTCATCAAATCTAAAATTCAAAATCCATCAGATATTAATTGCAACTAGATCTCAATAAATCTTTAGTTTAAAAAGCGTCGACCAATCTTGGGTTAGCTGTAGAGGTACTGTCCCAGCTAACGGAGGTTCACCGGGGAACACTTAAGTACCGCTTCGCTTCGACCGTAGTCGTGGTGACAGACAGACCTTTTGTAGGCTTGTACCCAAAATAAATCTCTTCTTTAATAACCGAGAATTTAAGAAGAATTAGTGCAATATAAAAAAATTATATTCTATGGACTTAAAAATCTTAGAACAATGTAGCATACGGCATAAGATGTATCAATTACATTAATCCATATGTTGTCACGCCCCAGAACCAGAATACTGGAGAGCGGGGGCAGACACAGCCAGCTACGTATATTGAAATAGAATACATCTCAACTACACGGTCACGGCTGTCTAGATATGAGGGTTTACTACAAGCCAGCAGTCTCTTAAGGTCAAGCCTATTGTCTCAATCTCAAGCAATTAACAGAGTTACAAGATATTAGAGCATCAAATATATATATATAAGGCGTCCCAAATATTACATATTGGATGATCATGAAGCTAGTCGTACAAAATGATAGGACTAGCAAGAGTTCAGTCATACATGATCAACCCTAGGATTTGTTAATCATGTTACAGCCCGTAGGCAGACAGTAAGTAAATGTGCATCGAGCTAACAGGTGCTCGTCGGCAAACGCCTCAAAAGAATAAATTTACATATAAGTGGGTGAAACAAAAAGGGAAGACCCACTCTTGGCCCGGGTTCCGTCTAGTTGTCACCATTGGGCTGGAAGCTCGGTAGATCCTCGGGAGCTGCTCCGAAATCTGGCCACACAAAACCAGCTGGGTCAAACCCCAGAAAGAGCAAGTGCCACAAAGGAGGCCACAATAAGAACCAAAGCCAGCATATCAGAACATAAAGAATAAAAGAAAGTGCAAGTAGTAATGTTCCAGGGCGATAAACGACTAGGGACGTGGAACCATTCCGGGAGCCAGGTTACAATCCTTAAACCAAACAAGGACCGGGATTGTACCCCTTCGCCTGAATAGCTCAATGTCTCTACCCATTTATCGTTAGAGATAAGTAAAACAATCATGATCAAGAGTTCCAGGTGCAGGGGCTAGACAAAACTTAAACGGGGCTGGACACCATTCATTCACAATCGGCCAAGCAAGTACTACGGCTTACTACTTTAACTAACTAGGGTTATCACAAGCCTAATTACTAACAAGATGCAAGTGAGAAACTCCCAGTCCCAAGCCCTGCAGACCATCCAGTTATCCTTCCGCGGGTTGAGAGTTATAGGTGGGTACATCGCCCGGGAGACAAATGTACCCTTAGGTGACTTAGAGGGTACAACACATGACAGTGTGCTGGAAATGTGCTCTACTCGTCGGCAAGCTACAAGTCCATTAATGCCTCCAGATAACGAGACTGCCTGTGACCGGGAATTCTCCATGTTCTAATTTGGTCTACTCATTACCTAGTCCAATTTTAGTGTGAATCCCTGGCCGTGGTACCCAGGGGATCACGTCCTAGGCATGATGCAAGACTGGACAGGTAATTTAGACAAGCACGGGACGCACACCCACGGTGTCATGTCAAGTAGCAGTCAGGTGAGCCTACCTCAGTAGCTCAATTTATTAATTTATCAAGTTATCTTGTCAGGTTACATGTTACTAGGCAGGAGTGCGCCGCTACGGCCACTATAGTTGCAAGTTACCATGTCCAAGTTATCAGGTTGTTACGAGTTACCAGTTAACAAGGAATAAATACAAGTCACAAGAAAACTCCAATCTGTGTCCAAGCGTGTCAGGCCCAGTCAAGTGATGTAGTGAGCATTAATTATTAAAAGCTCCAATAAATCCAATTTAGAAATTCCAGAGAAAACGTTAAAATCACAGAGGAGCAGGATATGCAAAAGTGCGCGCGTAAGGGCTGAGCGGGCATGCGTATAGCAGCTAGAGCAGCAACGTGCGTACAGGGGAAAGGAACCCACGTGCAAAAAAAAAAATGGCTGCGTATAGGGGAAAGGAGGGGGCCCACACACAGTGCCGCGTAATGGGGGCAGGGGAGGCTGCGTAATGCAGAAGAAAAAAAAAGGGAGTGGGCCCCACCTGTGCTACGCGTCAGCCGCGTATAGCTCAGCAGCAGCTGCAGCTCGCTTAATGCAGCAGGAAATGGGGGAAAGGGGAAGCCACGTGCATGCTGCGTAAGGCAGTGCATCGGAAAACGCGCGCGTAAGCGGCAGTTGGGAGGGCACAACACCTCAGGTGTGGCCAGCAAGGAAGGGGAGGCTGTGTTCTTCCCTACCTCGGCTGAGAGGAAGAACACCAAGCCCTAAAACTTGGAAATTTCATATCTTCACCATTATAAAACAAAATCAAGTTTTGCAAAGACCAAAGTTGCTCAAAACTGGATTCTCCACAACATGGAAACCTCAAAACAACCAAAAGAACAATGTTTAATAAGTAGATCTAAGGAAAACCAGCAAAACGAAAATAAGTTTAGATCTAGAGTTATCCCTTCTTCAAATCAGGAAATTTCAAGTTCTAATGTTGTTCCCAACCAACTAATTAATACTTATGAACAATAATTTCGAGGTTCTCTCTTGATGGCAAGTTGCACTTGCCTATGGTGGAGTTAAAGGGTTTTAAGAGGAAGAAGAAGAAGAGGATGCTGGTGGTGTTGATGTTAATGAAGAGAGAGAATGGTAGGTAAGGTTATTAATGGGTGGTGGTGTGGTGGAGGTAAGGAATAGTGTAGGTTAAAGTGATCCATAGCAATTCCAACCAAAGCAAGCCAGGCCGAACCCTCCAAGGGCCCATCTCCTATGAAATAATAATAATAATAATAAAATTTAAACCCAAATCCGTAATGCAAATCAATAAGTTAATAAAGTCGGCCCAAGACCAAATATGGGAACTACAGGAAAATAATTACCAGAAAATTCAAGAAAATTTCAAATGCGCACAGAAATACGAAATACGGGAACCGAAGGTGACAACTCTACCCACCTTAAAGGAATTCCGTCCTCGGAATTAAATCAAGGAGTTAGAGATTGCCACGACAAGCTACACTAACCACAGACAGACTAAGCAGGCAATCATACAATCATACATTCAAGCAAGGATGGAGAAGGCGTAAGGCACAAGGAAGACATTATACCTTACGAGTCAAACAGGTAGGGATATCGCGATCGGATGTCGTCCTCACGCTCCCATGTTGACTCACCCAGAGAGTGATGACCCCAAGCAACACGGACTAAGTTAATAGTCTTGTTCTTGAGCGTCTTTTCTCTCCGGTCCAATATAGACACGGGCCTCTCCTCATACGAAAGGTTGGTACCAACAACCAATTCCGAATGATCTAGGATATGGCTCGGGTCCGGGATATACCGTCTTAATTGGGACACATGGAATACATCATGTACCTCACTTAGCGACGGCGGAAGAGCGAGACGATAGGACACATCGCCTACTCGCTCCAGAATATCAAACGGCCCTATATACCTAGGACTAAGCTTTCCCCGTACGCCAAAACGAATGACGCCGCGGGTAGGCGAGATCCTAAGGAATACATGGTCGCCGACGGCAAATTCTAAGGGACGCCGATGAGCATCGGCCCAATGACGCTGGCGATCCTGAGCAACTCGGAGGTGTTCTCTGACTTTCCTGACCACTTCAACCGTCTGAGAAATCAGTTCTGGACCGAGCATCTGCCTCTCTCCAACATCGTCCCATGCTAACGGAGATCTGCACTTCCTGCCATACAGAGCCTCGAAGGGAGCCATCTGGATACTAGCCTGGAAACTATTGTTGTACGAGAATTCCACCAGGTGCAGGTGATCCTCCCACGAACCACTAAAGTCAAGAGTACATGACCGTAACATATCTTCGAGAGTTTGTATAGTACGCTCTGACTGCCCATCTGTTTGCGGGTGATACGCTGAGCTGAACTTGAGACGAGTCCCCAAACTTTGATGAAGACTGCGCCAGAAGTGCGATGTAAATCTCGTATCCCTGTCTGATACTATGCTGACTGGCACTCCGTGAAGTCTGACAATCTGCCTGAGATACATCTCTGCTAGCTGTGCCGTCGACTGTCCAACTCTAAATGGAAGAAAGTGTGCCACCTTGGTAAGCCTGTCTACAATGACCCAAATAGCATCTCTGCCTGCCGGAGACCTGGGTAATCCAGTCACGAAATCCATGGTTATGTGTTCCCATTTCCATTCTGGGATCGGTAAAGGTTGAAGAAGTCCAGCTGGCCTCTGATGTTCAGCCTTGACTTGTTGGCAAACCAAACATCGAGAGACATACCGGGCTATCTCCCTCTTCATACCATTCCACCAAAAGTGCTGACGAATATCTCTGTACATCTTCGTGCCGCCTGGGTGAATGGAGTACTGCGAACTGTGAGCCTCTGCCATGACTTCCTGTCTGATATCTCCACTGGGTACACAAAGACGCGTGCCGTGTCGAAGTGTACCATCTTCATGAATACATAACTCTGGCCTTCTCCCTGCCTCGCACTCTGCTCTGAGCCGCTGTACCTTGGAATCTGCTAACTGTGCTGTCCGGATCCTCTCAACTATGGTGGACTGTATCTGTAGGCTGGCCATCAAGGCCACATTGGAAGGGAGATTCACTTCAATTCCCATCTTCTGAAGATCTGCCAACAGCTCTGGTTGCGCTGTTAGAAGGTAGACTCCGGCTCTCCTGCTCAATGCATCTGCTACCACGTTGGCCTTCCCTGGGTGATACTGCAAGTCCACATCGTAGTCCACAAGTAGCTCGAGCCATCTTCTCTGCCGCATATTAAGATCCTTCTGGGTGAAAACATACTTCAGGCTCTTATGATCAGTAAATATCTCCACTCTGTCTCCGTACAAGTAGTGCCTCCACAACTTAAGTGCAAACACTACTGCTGCTAGCTCCAAGTCGTGGGTCGGGTAATTCTTCTCATGATCACGAAGTTGACGTGATGCATAAGCAATTACCTTCCCATGCTGCATCAAAACACATCCCAATCCTCTGCCTGAAGCGTCGCAATAAACTGTGAATCCTCCGGTCCCATCTGGAAGGGTGAGAATGGGAGCCGTTATCAAACCTCGCTTCAACTTCTCAAATGATTCCTGACATTCTGCTGTCCAAACGAACGGCACATCCTTACGGGTCAACTGGGTCATCGGCGCTGAAATCCTTACAAAATCAGAGACGAACCGCCGGTAGTAGCCGGCCAATCCTAGAAAGCTGCGAACTTCTGCCACTGAGCTGGGTACTGGCCATGACTCGATAGCCACAATCTTTTGGGGATCCACTTCCACTCCTCCTCTAGTAATGATGTGACCCAAGTATGAAATGCGATCAAGCCAGAACCCGCATTTACTAAACTTGGCGTACAACTGGTGCTCTCTGAGAATCTGAAGAACCACTCGGAGATGCTGCTCATGCTCCGCCTCACTCTTGCTGTAGACCAGGATGTCATCCAGGAACACTATCACAAACTGATCCAAGTAAGGCATGAAAATACGGTTCATGAGATCCATGAACACTGCCGGCGCATTGGTTGCTCCAAAGGGCATAACTAGAAACTCCCAATGCCCGTACCTAGATCTGAACGCCGTCTTCGGGATGTCCTGCTCTCTAACTCTGATCTGGTGGTATCCTGACCGCAAGTCTATCTTCGAGAAAACTGAAGCCCCTTTGAGTTGATCAAACAAATCATCTATCCTTGGAAGAGGGTATCTGTTCTTGATTGTCACTGAGTTCAAGGTACGATAATCAACACATAGCCTGGACGTACCATCCTTCTTTTTCACAAGAAGCATCGGGGCTCCCCAAGGCGATCCACTTGCACGAATGAATCCCTTGGTTCTAAGTTCTTCAATCATCTTGTACAAAATCTCTAACTCTGAAGGCGCCATTCTGTAGACTCGCTCTGACACTGGTGCTGTCCCGGGGATCAAGTCAATGGTGAACTCAATCTCCCGCTCTGGCGGCATCCCTGGAAGCTCCTCTGGAAAGACATCTGGAAACTCATCCACTATCCTAGGCAACTGCACTGCTGCTACTGCCATCCGAAATACTGGAGGAGATGTCTCTACTGTGCCTCTGGAAAATGAAAACTCTGGCTCTCCGGGAATACTAAAGACAACTCTGCCAACATGGCAGTCTATCCTAGCATAATGGTTCCTCAACCAATCCATGCCTAGGACTACATCATAGTCTGTCATAGGGAATTCTATGAATCTAGCGGGGAACTCTCTACCGCTAACTACGATCCGACACGAGGAAAACACTCGATCTACTCCCACAAGACCATTACCAGTAAGTATATTGAGCCTCACTGATAATGACTCGGGCTCCAACCCTATCCGTGTCGCGAATCGTGCAGACATGAATGAATGCGATGCACCAGAATCAAATAATACAGATGCTGGAAGGGTGTTGACGAGAATAGTACCTGCCACTACCTCACCTGGTGCAACTTCTTCTTCCATGGTCATCATCATAGCCTGACCTCTAGCTGCGGGTCCCCTCTGCTGGAAACCTCTCTGCCTGCTCTGCACTGGAGCCTGGGTGAACTGCTGCTGGTTCTGCTGCTGGAAGGCCTGGGCCTGGGTCGCCAATGGCCTCGGGTACTGCTGTTGCTGCTGCTGCTGGACTGGAACTGGGGCTGGTCCCCTCACCGAAGAACTAGAAAGGTTGGATGATGATGGACCTCCCCTATTCGGGCAGGTCCCTATCTGGTGGTCTGCTCCTCCACAAGCCAGGCACAATCCATGCGCCCTACGACACTCTGCCACTACATGGCCCGGCTTCCCGCAATGAGAACATCCCATCGCGGAAGACTGCTTCTGCTTCTGCTGCTGCGGGTACGTCGGGGTTGAATGCTGAACCGACGTCACTGAGGCCGCCCGCCTCGGAGTTCCAATGGTTATACCCCTAGCTGCCGGGGCTGGAGCTGAAGATTGGTTCATCTGGTTGTGGGACCGCTTCCTGCCTCCGGTCCTGTCCACAATTCTCCGGGAGGTATACTCATGCCTCCTTGCTGCCTTCAATACTGCATCGAACGTCTGGTGCTCGAACTGCTCCACAGCCAATAATATCTCTAAATGCAGCCCTTGCTGGAACCGCTGGGCCCTATCATACTCGGTTGCCACCAAGGTGGGGGCAAACCTACTCAGCCTGGAAAACTCGGTCGCATAGCCATCGACCGTCCTGCCTCCTTGCTTCAAGTTGGTGAACCTGGTCTGCAGGTCGTACCGTGCCACCGCATCAAAGTACTTCGTCTGGAATCTCTCTCTGAACGTCGTCCAAGTAACTGGTGCCGCCAATCCCATGGCCTGAGCTGCCCACCAATCACGAGCCAAGTCTAACAACTGTAGGCGTACCACCGCCACCTTATCATTCTCAGGTGTCCTAGCTGCTTCTAGAACCACCTCGGTATCCTGAAGCCAAGCGTCCGCGGCAATCGCATCTTCACTGCCGTCAAAGAAAGGAGGATTTAAGCGCTTGAAACTGTTGGCCGCCTGATTCCCTTGGGGACCTCCTCGGTTTAGTGCATCTTGTACTTCCTGTTGCAAGGCGTCGCCTCGACGATCTTGGGACGCAAGCAGTTCTCTGATAAGCCCTACCAAAGGCCCCTCATCCTGCCTAGCTGGTTGAACGGGCGGAGCTGCCTGAACTGGAGGTTCCGAGCCTCCGGGAGGCACAACTCGGGAGGCTACTCCAGAGTGCTGGGCTTGATCTTCCTGGCGCTGGAGTGCTTGTCGAGCTTCCTCTGGCTGGTTGGCAGGTCCGGGAGTAATGCCGCTGAAGAAGACGACATAGGGAACAATAAGGAAAGGACCAGGACAGATCAATGATACAAGCAATGTGATCAGGTCGAGATTCTCAGGGATTTGAGGATACGAGCAGAGATCAAGGACGAATATTGATTGAGACATCTAACGGTAAACCCTCACATTTCTTGATTGACAGGACCTGCATGGGCCACCACTTAAACCGTGTCACGCCCCAGAACCAGAATACTGGAGAGCGGGGGCAGACACAGCCAGCTACGTATATTGAAATAGAATACATCTCAACTACACGGTCACGGCTGTCTAGATATGAGGGTTTACTACAAGCCAGCAGTCTCTTAAGGTCAAGCCTATTGTCTCAATCTCAAGCAATTAACAGAGTTACAAGATATTAGAGCATCAAATATATATATATAAGGCGTCCCAAATATTACATATTGGATGATCATGAAGCTAGTCGTACAAAATAATAGGACTAGCAAGAGTTCAGTCATACATGATCAACCCTAGGATTTGTTAATCATGTTACAGCCCGTAGGCAGACAGTAAGTAAATGTGCATCGAGCTAACAGGTGCTCGTCGGCAAACGCCTCAAAAGAATAAATTTACATATAAGTGGGTGAAACAAAAAGGGAAGACCCACTCTTGGCCCGGGTTCCGTCTAGTTGTCACCATTGGGCTGGAAGCTCGGTAGATCCTCGGGAGCTGCTCCGAAATCTGGCCACACAAAACCAGCTGGGTCAAACCCCAGAAAGAGCAAGTGCCACAAAGGAGGCCACAATAAGAACCAAAGCCAGCATATCAGAACATAAAGAATAAAAGAAAGTGCAAGTAGTAAAGTTCCAGGGCGATAAACGACTAGGGACGTGGAACCATTCCGGGAGCCAGGTTACAATCCTTAAACCAAACAAGGACCGGGATTGTACCCCTTCGCCTGAATAGCTCAATGTCTCTACCCATTTATCGTTAGAGATAAGTAAAACAATCATGATCAAGAGTTCCAGGTGCAGGGGCTAGACAAAACTTAAACGGGGCTGGACACCATTCATTCACAATCGGCCAAGCAAGTACTACGGCTTACTACTTTAACTAACTAGGGTTATCACAAGCCTAATTACTAACAAGATGCAAGTGAGAAACTCCCAGTCCCAAGCCCTGCAGACCATCCAGTTATCCTTCCGCGGGTTGAGAGTTATAGGTGGGTACATCGCCCGGGAGACAAATGTACCCTTAGGTGACTTAGAGGGTGCAACACATGACAGTGTGCTGGAAATGTGCTCTACTCGTCGGCAAGCTACAAGTCCATTAATGCCTCCAGATAACGAGACTGCCTGTGACCGGGAATTCTCCATGTTCTAATTTGGTCTACTCATTACCTAGTCCAATTTTAGTGTGAATCCCTGGCCGTGGTACCCAGGGGATCACGTCCTAGGCATGATGCAAGACTGGACAGGTAATTTAGACAAGCACGGGACGCACACCCATGGTGTCATGTCAAGTAGCAGTCAGGTGAGCCTACCTCAGTAGCTCAATTTATTAATTTATCAAGTTATCTTGTCAGGTTACATGTTACTAGGCAGGAGTGCGCCGCTACGGCCACTATATAGTTGCAAGTTACCATGTCCAAGTTATCAGGTTGTTACGAGTTACCAGTTAACAAGGAATAAATACAAGTCACAAGAAAACTCCAATCTGTGTCCAAGCGTGTCAGGCCCAGTCAAGTGATGTAGTGAGCATTAATTATTAAAAGCTCCAATAAATCCAATTTAGAAATTCCAGAGAAAACGTTAAAATCACAGAGGAGCAGGATATGCAAAAGTGCGCGCGTAAGGGCTGAGCGGGCATGCGTATAGCAGCTAGAGCAGCAACGTGCGTACAGGGGAAAGGAACCCACGTGCAAAAAAAAAAATGGCTGCGTATAGGGGAAAGGAGGGGGCCCACACACAGTGCCGCGTAATGGGGGCAGGGGAGGCTGCGTAATGCAGAAGAAAAAAAAAAGGGAGTGGGCCCCACCTGTGCTACGCGTCAGCCGCGTATAGCTCAGCAGCAGCTGCAGCTCGCTTAATGCAGCAGGAAATGGGGGAAAGGGGGAGCCACGTGCATGCTGCGTAAGGCAGTGCATCGGAAAACGCGCGCGTAAGCGGCAGTTGGGAGGGCACAACACCTCAGGTGTGGCCAGCAAGGAAGGGGAGGCTGTGTTCTTCCCTACCTCGGCTGAGAGGAAGAACACCAAGCCCTAAAACTTGGAAATTTCATATCTTCACCATTATAAAACAAAATCAAGTTTTGCAAAGACCAAAGTTGCTCAAAACTGGATTCTCCACAACATGGAAACCTCAAAACAACCAAAAGAACAATGTTTAATAAGTAGATCTAAGGAAAACCAGCAAAACGAAAATAAGTTTAGATCTAGAGTTATCCCTTCTTCAAATCAGGAAATTTCAAGTTCTAATGTTGTTCCCAACCAACTAATTAATACTTATGAACAATAATTTCGAGGTTCTCTCTTGATGGCAAGTTGCACTTGCCTATGGTGGAGTTAAAGGGTTTTAAGAGGAAGAAGAAGAAGAGGATGCTGGTGGTGTTGATGTTAATGAAGAGAGAGAATGGTAGGTAAGGTTATTAATGGGTGGTGGTGTGGTGGAGGTAAGGAATAGTGTAGGTTAAAGTGATCCATAGCAATTCCAACCAAAGCAAGCCAGGCCGAACCCTCCAAGGGCCCATCTCCTATGAAATAATAATAATAATAATAAAATTTAAACCCAAATCCGTAATGCAAATCAATAAGTTAATAAAGTCGGCCCAAGACCAAATACGGGAACTACAGGAAAATAATTACCAGAAAATTCAAGAAAATTTCAAATGCGCACAGAAATACGAAATACGGGAACCGAAGGTGACATATGTGCTACAAAATCATTGGATAACAATAAAATATAAAACATTTATAAATCAAAATGTAGAACCTAGATACGTTGATGTATTCTGGAACCTAGAGGACTGGGTTCAGTACCTTGGATCCAGAACTAGACGATAGTTGCAAGTACACCTTAATAAATCTTAAGTCTATAAAGTATTGATCACTTCGGGTTAGCTGTAGGGGCCGGTTCCCAGCTAGCGGTAGTCCGAAGACTAGTGCACCGTGTCGCTTCAGGCTATTTACACCTGTATGACAGAAGGACCCTTTTCGGCTTGTTCCCAAATTGATTTCTACTCTTAAGAACTTAGATTCAAAGGAATATATGCAGTATCATCGAACATCGTCGAAATCCAGAATTCCTAAAAGTAAATACTCAAATAATGGTTTAGCAAGATCAAGATTAAAAATATCATGTATCTAAAATGTCTACCAAAAAGCCAAGAAGAAGTGGCTTTGAGGAATAAGCTGATAAAGATAAGAACATAAATTTGTTCAAAGAAATCAATAGCTGAAGTATGAGATAAGCACAAGTTTGAAAATACTTTTCAAAATAATATAATATAGAACTTGAACTTAACTCATATATCCCCATAAAGATATAAGAAACATGAGCAATATATAAATGAAAATGAATTATTCATGTATCCTTAATAAGCATAAAAAAAATATCACAAGATCAAAAACATGCATAAATAAACTTTGTCAGACAAAGATTTAATTGATTCATAAGAACTTAATCAAAATAAAATATGAGAATCAATAGTGAATATATTATGCAAGCACAAGGTTAACATAAAAATATATGTATATACTTTTCAAGTAAATAGAATACTTGTGCTAAACATATATACTCACAAAATACTGATCAAAGTAAATATGACATGTTAAAGACAAAATGAAAAGAAGTGACCATTAAAATATTAAAGACGAAGAGTCAAAAGCATAAACCAAAAACAAAAGCTCCTATAGACTAGAGTGGTATGCATGCTTCAAGGATAAAACTAAAATAAAGAGCATACATAGATAAATGTGTCACACTAATAAAAATAGTGTGAACTAAACATTTAAGCTAAACAGCTAGTCAAGCTAGGATTATGTCTCACATTGATTCAAATAATAAACACTTAAAAAATATATAAATGAAAGCTAATAGCAAGGCATCAGTAAGAGCATGCTAGATATTAAAAACTATTTAGAAAGCATGTTACCGAAGTGGTTCTAGTGACCACACTTCTGTTGGTGCAATTGCATGAAAGATGACCTTTGTAGCTTTGCAATCACCAACATGTTCCATGGTTCTATTTGACATGAGTAGCTTCACCTGCAATATTAGGTGAAGACTTTGGTATCCAATACTTGGATCCACATTTGTTAGCTTTGGGAACCCATTTGCACAAGTTCATATCAACAAGTTTCCTAATCTGACAATAATTAGAAACGTGTCCATTCAAACCACAATAATGACATAAAGAATTAACATTAGTGCTATGTGTAGTAGTATGAGAATGTGCAGTAGTGTGATATGATGTGCGTGGATACTTGTAATAGAAAGCATGGTTATGTGAAGCTTTAGCTTTGCTTGCTTCCTTTCTAGATGATCTGTCGTGTGTGACTTTGTGATGTGCTAAGTGTCTTGTGTTAGACTGAGTCGTAGGTTGTACTACCTGCTTTCCCAGTCTAATCTCTAACTTTTTAGAGTTAGCACAGATCTTATCATACTTAGCAGAAAGAGCATTAATTCTATATGAAGCAATAAAATACTTCTTCTTTTCTGATTCTAATTCCTCCTTAAGTTTAGCATTTTCTTGAGTACTTTTCTCAATGCAATCAAGTGCCTTATGCAATCTAAACTTCAGTGTGGAAATCTCAGTAGAATTATCAAAAGGAGAACTATTTCTAGCATCATTCAATAAGCAAGTAAGCTTTTCAATCTCACGCTTATAGGATAGAATATCCTTTCTAGCTTGCTTATATTTATCTAATACTTTTTTGTGTTCTTCTAACAGATCACTGAAAGCATCAGATAAATCATCATAAGAAAATTCACTCTCTCCAGAAAAAGAATTATTTTGTACATCGTTAGATAATGCCATTGGGCATAAATTTACAGCTTGATGAGGTCTCTATTCTTCTTCAGAATCTGTTGCTTCGCTTTCACATCATATGCTCCTGCTAGTGTACTTGTGAGACGATGGTCTTCCTTCATTTGATTGTTCGTAGTGACTCTCCTTTCTAACAGTCGTACAATCTTCTTGGATGTGGTTCATCTTCTTGTAGTTGTCACATACAAGCTCTTCTTCGTATAAGGGATTTTGTTGTACCTTAAATCCCAATTCCATTATGCATATATTTGCATCATTATGAAGACTATCATTCTCTCTGGAGTTGCTAGCTTTTCTTTCATACCTGCACTCATAAGTAGCTTCAAAAACTTTCCAAATTTTATGAGATGTTATGCAAGTAGAAATAAGATTGAATACATTTGTGTCTATAGCATAATAAAACATATGCATAGCTTTTGCATCAAGGCTAGCTAACTTCTTCTCTTCTTCCGTGTAACTATAATAAGGCTTATTGATTATAGAGGATGTGAGAATAGAAGTGATAGTAGGCTTTTTGTAGCCGGTGACAACAACTGACCATAAGTCAAAATCTAGAGACTTCAAGTAGAAGCTCATCCGTGTCTTCCAATAGCTATAGTTTGTTCCATCAAATAGTGGGAGTCTATTTGAGGATTGCTCTTCAGTTGTGAAGTACATACTTGCCATATGTGATATAGTGATCTATGTAACAGCAGTTATAAATAAGAATATAATAGCAATGTTACCTCATTTTACCTGTATAACCTGATCTGATAATGAGGATTTGCTCCAAGGATGTTAAGCCAAAATAATAGAGTCCTTGCCAGGATACCAATTGAAGGAGCAATTGGTATAAGCAATAATATCTCTATAAGGAGCACCTGTAATAATATCTCTAGAAGGAGAACCTGCTCTGATACTAATTGTAGGAACAATTGGGATCAGAATATAATACCTCTAGTTGCAGCACTAGCTCTGATACCAATTGTATGACCGATTGCAGGAACGAGTTGTAAAGCGCAATACTCTAGGGAGGGTGAATAGAGTAGGCAGCGAAAATTAACTATTTAAAAATGTTAGTAACAAGATCACAGATAATATATCACAGATATGTAAATAAAAAGTAGAGAGTAGAGAGCAAACGTAAACACAAGAATGTATACTGGTTTTTCTCTTGTGAGGACTAGTCCAGTCGGAAGAACTCTAGCTTCCAGTTGAATCCACTATGGAAAATCACCACAAGTTTTCATCCGAAGTTCTTGCAACTTCTACAACGCGAGCTTTGATCCGAAGTACTCGACCAACTTCAATTATGAAGAGTCTTTCTTCAATCAAGCCTCTGATTACAACCACTCTGAAACTTCTAGACCGTACCGTACTGGTAAATCGACTAGAGGATTGTAACTGGCTTAGGATTTGAAAATGAATAGCTCAGAATACTTTGGAGGAAGTAGTAGGCTTATAGAGAAGAGATATGAAAGTGAATGAGTGAATTGAAATGATCGAAATTCTTCTCTATTTATAGTTGTTCCAAAGATAGAATTCTGACAGAATTCGGACAGAATTCGTGCAGAACTCTATGAGAAAATCTCGGTGGGATCCGTAACTACAGGAAGACCAAGTTCAAAAAGCAACGTTCACTAACCGAACTCTGGCCGAATTTTGGCCGAACTCTGGCTGAATTCTGTTCGAGTTCTGTTGGAGTTCTGTCAGGATTTTTGCAAATTGATTTTGGGCTTTTTGAAAAGTCAAACAGTTAGGAAGTAGTTTGGGCTTTTGTAAGTGGGCTTGTTTTCAAAATGAAAGGGTATTTTGAAAATATTTTTTGGGTAGTCTATTTGCCAGTACTATACAGTTTACATCGTATTCCTAGACTCAATAAATATGAAAAATACATTGATGAAATAGGAAAACCAAGAGCCCTTTGATGACGCCTTTCTTCAAATATTTGAGTAAATATGAAGACGCCTTTTTCACTTGACGGCGGTCGTCCAAAGATAAACAGATCTGGAAATCTGAATATCTTTCGGGGGCTTCGCCCCCGAACCCCTGACGGGAGGCGCTGCCCCCTCGACTCCTGTCCGCTGACCGGGCAGCGGAACCCCCAATGCGAGGCCCCAGATAGGTCGTTAGGCGGTTCAGAGAAATCTTTTTGTATAACGCCGTCTTTGGCCCATCAATAATTCTCTATTGTATGTGTCCTGGTTTGACAAAGCTTGACCATGATTATTGCATGTCTACAAATGCATATTAGACAAACAAAACAATTTGATACAAGCATAACAATATTGATATAGAACATTAGGACAATGCTAATATTAGGACAATGCTAAGTTTAAGTAGCAACATGATAGTGATTACATGAATATTAGTGACGTCGATATGTTAAACTTAATTGATTAGCCATGTTCAAAAAACATGATATAATCATTGGGCTAACAGAAGGTGGTGGAGGCATCTGGGTTGGTGGATTTGTGGAGTGGGGGAGTATAGTAGGTGGAGGTACATCAGTCAACTGGTCAACTGACTGGATAGGGAGTGTGCCATTCTCAGGTATACAGGGATGAGCGGGTGAGCACCATCTAAATAAATAAAAAGGACTTATAAGGACTCTTTAAAGTAAATAGTCATAAATAACAAGAAAATCCAATTTGTAATAATGAACATGTGATGCGTTTCCTATGTTGCAATCCTAGTATTCCTCTAGGTGTTCTAAGCGTCATTCCTAATGTTGTCTAATTACCTTAAGTTCCTAATTGCAGGTATGTTTGGTACAGTAACGTAACCAAACAATTTAGTCTGAGACCTGCATGGGCCACCACTAAAAATATGTCACGACCCGCTATCCAAATTGTTGGGCCGGGCCGAGTCATGTCCAGCCTACGCTTGAGATAAAGCGTAGTAAGCTGTTCTAAGATAACAAGGTAAGACTAAAATGTGCTAACAGTTCTATATGTAAAGAAGAGTCATAAATGCTCCAAACACAAAAGTCATCTCATATAATAGTAAGTCCAAGTATAAGTCCAAAATGTAAAACTGGATACAGGTCCAGTTACAAAATACGTAGTCTAATACATGACTACACTAAATATCCCGAGCAACTACACAAACTAGACGAGTTTCCCAGCAGGTACATCCTCGTAAGACAACGCCTGGTCCTCGGCAGTAACTCCATAATATGAATCACAGAGCAACTCCTCCTCAGTAAGTATACCTACAACGTTATCCTGTTAGGACGGGAGCAAGTACTGATTCTAACAAACATATAATACTGATCATGTGATGGAAAGAAATGACATATCATGTTTTTATCCAGTTTTAGATACATTTTATTATGGCAATAATTATTTGTTTTAAAGTTTAAAACTGTAGTAGGTGAGTGATCAGTCAATAGGTAATCAGGATGTACAGTGGTACATATCAATTTTTTGAAGCGTATATACGTACCCTTAACAGCATCGGTGTATGTCCATATACAAACGCGGGAGCAGACATACGACAAAGTTATATATAGAATATAACAGTGCTCGGTAAATACATACGGAGAAGGGGGGCATGATCACGTACACTACTAACAGTTTCTCCTTAACCCGTTGTTTAAACATGTGAGAGATATGAAAACTGTCCTAAGCATGGT
The DNA here is from genome assembly GCA_029216955.1 of Iris pallida. Taxonomy (NCBI): domain Eukaryota; kingdom Viridiplantae; phylum Streptophyta; class Magnoliopsida; order Asparagales; family Iridaceae; genus Iris; species Iris pallida. The sequence continues at coordinate 4,421,138 of JANAVB010030817.1, read as the reverse complement.
AGAGACTAAAAGTAATACAACATGTGAAGTTTTAACTTGCTACCCCAAGGATCAGCATTTAACATGGTTGGAATTCACAGTTTATGGTTATAGAAGTATATAAAGTTTGTAGAAATACTTGCCTTTAGCAAAGTAAAGTAGCGATAAAAATGCTATAGATGCCTGGTAACTCGTTACTGTAGAAATAAATACATAGACTTAGTTTTGCACTAAGTTAAACACTAAAACACTAGTGGTGCAACACGACTTTCTGACTGGACACCTAGCCAAATGGTGATTTTAGCATAGGAGACCAATGTGGGGTAACACAATACCCAAACTAACTTTCTAGGGTCTTTATACTAGTGCGGGGTGAGGTCCAATACGACTATAACTCAAAACAACATAAAAAGTTGCAAGTCGTAATTATGCAATAATTAAATCAAACTGTACACTATGTTCCAATAATTTTTGAGATAGACAAGAAGCTTAATTTTACATAAAATAAAGTACCAAAATGATCCTTGTTAATTATAGAAATTTATACTAATTTTTCTGGAATTTATAAACCCTCATAAATAATTATTAAAAATCAGCAAACATAAATATACTGAAAATGAGTTCTGTTTTACTATTTTTATAAAATACCAAAACACTTACTAAATGCTGGAAAAATTATAGTAAATTGTCTAAATTAACATAGTATTTAAATATAATTTTTTCCAGATTTTTACAGCAATTAAA